>JBBPBO010000002.1:28715465-28957148 GCA_037974295.1 Cicer cuneatum | reverse complement strand
TACGATGTCAGCATATAACAACTAGTCATGTGTATGACTTAATAGTTAGTTATTATAAAAGTCAAACGTTTCTAATAATCTAACACATTTGATTGATTGAAAGTGCAAAAACTCTTTATAGTGACATTCTATTTAAATTAAATCTTAAATGAATAAATATTATATATTATGCATGCACTATCACAATATTAACTTGACTATATATAGAATCTTGAAAATATTATAACTTAACAAACTAATTACAGAAAACACACTCGAGTTGAAAAAAACTTAGTCAAATTAAAATATTAAATTCTACCTTTCCATATAGAGTTGCATTAACAACACCTGAATGCATATGAGCAGTGCTGTAGATAAGGTAACCCGCCTTTATCCATTGGGATGTTTGCTTTTTGAACATGAAACGGGTCATCGCCATTATTTTTTGGAATAGTATACTCAGCCTGTAAAAATAGCAAAAACAATTTGTTAATCACTTGCTTGCTCCAAACATGCATAATAATAATTAATATACTATTATACTTATAAAAAATTAACATATCGTTATTACGAGATTTCTTAACTTAATTAATTAATTTATTATTTGTAATCATAGTTTCAACCCTGAATCTCCTAATTCTCAAGCTCGTGAAGTATCAGAACTCAACCACATGAACTACACATAAAATATAATTGCCGGTGAAATTAAAAACTCGAATTTATTCAAATAGCATATTTAGTTACCTGGCAATCATGTATTATTTGAGAACCAACTGTTCTCACCCGATTAGTGGAATCAAGTATATAAAATCTAACGGGAATTTGTTGTTGGTCCCAATCAACCCATGTTACTTTATATCTTAGGGCAAGATTTCTTCTTGGGGCTTCAAATCCCTTTCTCAGTTTGCATTGAAAGTTATCATGGCAACAAAAAATTCCTCCTTTATATTCAGGGCTCAATGGTTTTCCATTGATATCAAATGTCACATTAAAAAAATTCTCTGGGAGGTTAAATTGGTCACACCTACATTCGCTGCAACTTTTCCTATTTTCTGTGCCACGTGTATCAATGACCATGATGCTAAATAACCATTTCTCTTCCCACCCTTTTGGAATATCATTAGGGTTACCTACTTCAACTGCAAAAGGATCTGGAATCTTTGAAGTTGTTCCTCTTGATTCACTTCCCAAACCCCAATATTGTGGAAGAATACCTCCATTGCAAGTTCCATCATTTCTTTTGAAAATGGCATCCGCATATGGATTGGTATGAGCATTAGGATCGCGTGACACATTCTTATTTATAAAATTTATAGCAAACCAATGATGAAGGTATGTTTCATACAATGGTATAGAATTTCCTTCTTCGTCAATTAGATCAACGTCAAAGCTCTTTACACCAATATGACCCTTTGGAAACTCAATTTCCATCAATGCTTTCGAAACAACGTTTCCGGGTCCCATTTCAAACTTTTCTGACACAAATGTTGCAGACTTTATATGATTTTCATACTCCTTTTGTTGTGAGTAAATTGTGCTTGATAACATCACGAGTATTGATAATGAGAAAATAAATGCATTAGAGATAAACCTCATGTTTGCCTGCACATGAATAATGATTATTAATACATAATAAGTTACAAATAATGTTTGTAATATGTTATTCTTTTGTGTAAATTTATAGGTACATATTAGAATATATGCTTGAAAAATAGTAGGAAAATTAATTTGAAGGAAGGGTGTACCACATGAGAAACCATGGTGAAGATCTGCTTTTTATTGGACTTCTAATAACTTTGTGAATTTGAAGAGGTATTGAATGCTTCCTACTTATATAGTAAAATTCTATAAGGATAGGCAATGATTGATATGGCTGGAAAAACTTTGACGTCATAATGACGCATATGTCGTTTGAATGCCTAAGGTGTTTTTTTATTTACAACTAAGCAAATTTCAACAAAAATAAAATTTGTTAAGAATTTATTGAGGTGTCTTACAATTTAAGTCATTTAAAAAATCTCAATAGCTAGCTATTTATCGCTATAGCATGTTGATGTTTTTTTTTTCTACGGATATTAGTTGGTGTTCGTCACATCTCAACAAACAATTTTACAAATAAAACATGAAGAAAAGAAACTCATTTTCACCGTTTAATCGGTTAGAGGTTTTTGTTTTTATTTGGTCAAACAAAATTGTGAATCATACAGAGTAAAATCAATGTCAACGGCCATATTTACATGTTTAGTGGGGTGCGAAATATGGATGCACTATTGTTGATCACATAATAATACATTGTAATTTTATCATTTTTCATCAGAATTAATATTTTAAAAGAATTTCAATTTTTTTAATTTGATGGTTCGGCAAAGTTGATAGAATGCAAGTGTTATATGTTTCTTGAAATGTTTCTTTTAAATACGAATAGCCTTAATTTATTATGCACCTGTTAGAGTGTAAATGTGTGTATACTTCTAAATATGAGTAGCAAAATTGCAGGGACATAATTTATTAAATGTTCAATCTCATCAGTGACAAGCATGTCTTATGTATGATTGTGATTTTGAATATTTATCAGTGAGAATATGTGTCTTGTGCGATAGTTCAATCTCAAAAGCAGCAACTTATCATGTGTAGCTAGTTATTTGGAAATTTCTATCGGTGAGAACTTGGCTCGTGTATGGTAGTTCTTCCTTATTAGTGTTCAACTTTACCCCTATATGGTAGCGTTTTACAAATTTTTATGAATGATAATTTGCATCGTGTATGATACTTCAATTGGATAGGTGACAACTTATCCAAGTGTATGATAGTTATTTTGAAGTTTTTTAACTATGATAACTTTTGTATGATAGTTCAATCTCATTAGGAGAAACTAATCCCGTGCGTGATAATTATTTTGAAGTGAAAACTTGTCATGTGTATGATAATTCAATCTCATAAGTGACAATATTAATAAATTATGAAAAAGGAATGCACATTGTCAATGGAAAGTGATTTTACACTGATAGTTAATGAGAACAATAAATTTTATCATCTCACCACATGATTGTAACTTCCATTAAAAAATAACTATACAATTAATTACTCTTGTTACGTGTCAAAGTTATTTACACCGTCAATGTATACCCTAATAAATTAGACACTCTAAATAAAGTACACATTCCTTATTTTTTTTTATATACGTTAAGATAATAATTTTTATTTTATTAGTTGATAAATATATTTTTTTGGTAAAATAGAATAGATAAATATCTTTTTAGTAATGTATAATTAATTTTTATTGCGATCAACCCTTTATAAAAATACTTCTAAATGAGTCTAATATTCATTTAATTTTTAAGTTAAGAGAGTAATTTCAAAGAGACAAAATTATATTGTTAATTTTTAATTATAATTTAAGATATTAATTTTTATGTTGTTGGTTGATAAATGGAATTTTTAAGATTTGAAAATTAAATTTTATTGAAGTTAATCTTTTGAAATAGTACTTTTAAGTGAAATATCTATGGATTTAATATTTTTGGTCGATTCTATTAATTTAATGAGTTTATATGCAGTGCATTAAAGGTGTAAAAAAACTTTACACTATTATCCAATGATGACCATTCAATATGTCACATCATACTATATAGTATTAATTCAATATGACACATCATACCATTTAAGTTTATCTAATGTTTTGTTGGTTGTCGATGCAAAACAATTTTATATTAACTATGCATCTCGTTTAAATCCTTAATTTCTGTAAGGAGTTTCTTTATAAAGTATATCAAATTAACCGTTCTGATATAATTTATTCTTCCTCTCCTTCTTCTAAATTTCTTTCTTTCTATTTCATTTCATCTAGATTTCATTTATAAACCAGACAACATATAACTCTAATTGTGGAAAAATTGCAAATATGATGTCTTTTAAGAGGTTAATCTGCAATATATGTTAATATTCAGATTGATTATTCTACGCAACTCTCAGAATTAGTTATAAATAAAAGTGTTGATATTTTAATAATATATATGTGTTGATTTGACTTCATCTAGTTGTAACACTTGTTTAAAATAGTCGTTTAATCGCACATCTATTGTACAGTATTAAGATTAAGATAATATATAAAGGTAAAAGTAAAATAAAGATAAAGAAAATATTCAGATTAAGAAGATATTAAGATTAGATTAAGATGAAAATTAACACTAAATTTAAACTTAACATCAAGATAAGATTAAGATATAAAGATAGAGATTGATATTAATATAAAGATAAAATGACGATTAAGATTGTGATAATATGTATACTAAGATAAAGATAATGCGAGTTTGTTAGTTCATACTATTAAGATTATGATTTTTAATTATTTATGTATTTAATAAAACACTCTTTTTTGACATATAATAAAAATTCACTAAAATATGTCGTTTTACAAATTTATTATATCTAAGGATATTTATGTCATTTCATAAATGTGTTTTTTTTTCTTTTCTTTCATATTCTCTCTTGTACCAAACTATTTATCAATTATATTATTTTCATTTTTTTATACTTTTTTTTTATTTTACTTTATTTCTGCTATCTTTCTCTCGTGCATCAAAGTGGCAAAATTGCAAATACATTGCAATTGTGATATCTTTTAATAGGTTAGTCCGAATTGACCAAAAATAAGAATTTTTTATAATTGTATTTGTGTTGACGTGAACCATTTATGTGAGCTTCTTTTGTATATTATAAATACCAAGATATGTTTTATTTACAAAATTGGTTAAAAATAAGAAGTAGCGATATCTTAATAATATATTTATATTGATGTGACTTAATCTGGTTGTGACACTTGTTTTAAATTGTCATTTGTTTGAGCTTCTTTTGTAAATTATTTATATTAGGATCGATATTTTAATAGTATATTTGTGTTGATGTCGTTGCATGTGTTTATGACTCTTGTTTGTAATTGTCATTTGTACATGCTTCTTTTGTATATTATTAAGATTAAGAAAATATTAAGATCATAATAAATGTAAGATTTTTTTTGCATCATTCATTTTTGTGTATAATCATAAAAGACTAGCTAATGTATCAAGTTGAGTTAAACTACGCGGACATTAAAACTCTTCCTTCTCAATCTCTTGACTCAAATTTAAACTCAAGACTACTAATGAAATTGAAAGAGACGCATATAATCTCATTTAAAAATTGATAAATGTTTTTGTGACTTTATTATCTCCGAAAAAAATGTGAATTTATATTGTGAAGTTGGGAGAGGGTCTCAAAAAGGTAGTTAAGGAAAAAATAATAAAATAAATACAAAGCAGATTGTACTTTTCATATGTCGAAAAGAAACTTTACATCAAACAATTACAAATCATAAGAGTTTTATGTCAACGGTGTGTGTGGTAGTCGATCAGCCAAATAGATGTACATATGTCCCATAGCTCCAGTGATATATTCATTCTTATATACAGATTCTATAGTCACAATTTCACCATCATTAATCTTGACTGAACCTGGCTTTGGATAACATACTGACATTCCAACCGCGTAACCTTCCTCATTTCCTGCTTCCTTGCCCGTTCCGTATCTTGGTGTTGATGTACACAATGCCTTTCCATCCTAATTAATTAATCCAAAACAAATAATAAATGGGTTTAATTTTCGTGCATTGTAGGTGTAAAAGTATCTACGATGTCAGCATATAACAACTAGTCATGTGTATGACTTAATAGTTAGTTATTATAAAAGTCAAACGTTTCTAATAATCTAACACATTTGATTGATTGAAAGTGCAAAAACTCTTTATAGTGACATTCTATTTAAATTAAATCTTAAATGAATAAATATTATACATTATGCATGCACTATCACAATATTAACTTGACTATATATAGAATGTTGAAAATATTATAACTTAACAAACTAATTACAGAAAACACACTCGAGTTGAAAAAAACTTAGTCAAATTAAAATATTAAATTCTACCTGTCCATATAGAGTTGCATTAACAACACCTGAATGCATATGAGCAGTGCTGTAGATAAGGTAACCGCCTTTATCCATTGGGATGTTTGCTTTTTGAACATGAAACGGGTCATCGCCATTATTTTTTGGAATAGTATACTCAGCCTGTAAAAATAGCAAAAACAATTTGTTAATCACTTGCTTGCTCCAAACATGCATAATAATAATTAATATACTATTATACTTATAAAAAATTAACATATCGTTATTACGAGATTTCTTAACTTAATTAATTAATTTATTATTTGTAATCATAGTTTCAACCCTGAATCTCCTAATTCTCAAGCTCGTGAAGTATCAGAACTCAACCACATGAACTACACATAAAATATAATTGCCGGTGAAATTAAAAACTCGAATTTATTCAAATAGCATATTTAGTTACCTGGCAATCATGTATTATTTGAGAACCAACTGTTCTCACCCGATTAGTGGAATCAAGTATATAAAATCTAACGGGAATTTGTTGTTGGTCCCAATCAACCCATGTTACTTTATATCTTAGGGCAAGATTTCTTCTTGGGGCTTCAAATCCCTTTCTCAGTTTGCATTGAAAGTTATCATGGCAACAAAAAATTCCTCCTTTATATTCAGGGCTCAATGGTTTTCCATTGATATCAAATGTCACATTAAAAAAATTCTCTGGGAGGTTAAATTGGTCACACCTACATTCGCTGCAACTTTTCCTATTTTCTGTGCCACGTGTATCAATGACCATGATGCTAAATAACCATTTCTCTTCCCACCCTTTTGGAATATCATTAGGGTTACCTACTTCAACTGCAAAAGGATCTGGAATCTTTGAAGTTGTTCCTCTTGATTCACTTCCCAAACCCCAATATTGTGGAAGAATACCTCCATTGCAAGTTCCATCATTTCTTTTGAAAATGGCATCCGCATATGGATTGGTATGAGCATTAGGATCGCGTGACACATTCTTATTTATAAAATTTATAGCAAACCAATGATGAAGGTATGTTTCATACAATGGTATAGAATTTCCTTCTTCGTCAATTAGATCAACGTCAAAGCTCTTTACACCAATATGACCCTTTGGAAACTCAATTTCCATCAATGCTTTCGAAACAACGTTTCCGGGTCCCATTTCAAACTTTTCTGACACAAATGTTGCAGACTTTATATGATTTTCATATTCCTTTTGTTGTGAGTAAATTGTGCTTGATAACATCACGAGTATTGATAATGAGAAAATAAATGCATTAGAGATAAACCTCATGTTTGCCTGCACATGAATAATGATTATTAATACATAATAAGTTACAAATAATGTTTGTAATATGTTATTCTTTTGTGTAAATTTATAGGTACATATTAGAATATATGCTTGAAAAATAGTAGGAAAATTAATTTGAAGGAAGGGTGTACCACATGAGAAACCATGGTGAAGATCTGCTTTTTATTGGACTTCTAATAACTTTGTGAATTTGAAGAGGTATTGAATGCTTCCTACTTATATAGTAAAATTCTATAAGGATAGGCAATGATTGATATGGCTGGAAAAACTTTGACGTCATAATGACGCATATGTCGTTTGAATGCCTAAGGTGTTTTTTTATTTACAACTAAGCAAATTTCAACAAAAATAAAATTTGTTAAGAATTTATTGAGGTGTCTTACAATTTAAGTCATTTAAAAAATCTCAATAGCTAGCTATTTATCGCTATAGCATGTTGATGTTTTTTTTTTCTACGGATATTAGTTGGTGTTCGTCACATCTCAACAAACAATTTTACAAATAAAACATGAAGAAAAGAAACTCATTTTCACCGTTTAATCGGTTAGAGGTTTTTGTTTTTATTTGGTCAAACAAAATTGTGAATCATACAGAGTAAAATCAATGTCAACGGCCATATTTACATGTTTAGTGGGGTGCGAAATATGGATGCACTATTGTTGATCACATAATAATACATTGTAATTTTATCATTTTTCATCAGAATTAATATTTTAAAAGAATTTCAATTTTTTTAATTTGATGGTTCGGCAAAGTTGATAGAATGCAAGTGTTATATGTTTCTTGAAATGTTTCTTTTAAATACGAATAGCCTTAATTTATTATGCACCTGTTAGAGTGTAAATGTGTGTATACTTCTAAATATGAGTAGCAAAATTGCAGGGACATAATTTATTAAATGTTCAATCTCATCAGTGACAAACATGTCTTATGTATGATTGTGATTTTGAATATTTATCAGTGAGAATATGTGTCTTGTGCGATAGTTCAATCTCAAAAGCAGCAACTTATCATGTGTAGCTAGTTATTTGGAAATTTCTATCGGTGAGAACTTGGCTCGTGTATGGTAGTTCTTCCTTATTAGTGTTCAACTTTACCCCTATATGGTAGCGTTTTACAAATTTTTATGAATGATAATTTGCATCGTGTATGATACTTCAATTGGATAGGTGACAACTTATCCAAGTGTATGATAGTTATTTTGAAGTTTTTTAACTATGATAACTTTTGTATGATAGTTCAATCTCATTAGGAGAAACTAATCCCGTGCGTGATAATTATTTTGAAGTGAAAACTTGTCATGTGTATGATAATTCAATCTCATAAGTGACAATATTAATAAATTATGAAAAAGGAATGCACATTGTCAATGGAAAGTGATTTTACACTGATAGTTAATGAGAACAATAAATTTTATCATCTCACCACATGATTGTAACTTCCATTAAAAAATAACTATACAATTAATTACTCTTGTTACGTGTCAAAGTTATTTACACCGTCAATGTATACCCTAATAAATTAGACACTCTAAATAAAGTACACATTCCTTATTTTTTTTTATATAAGTTAAGATAATAATTTTTATTTTATTAGTTGATAAATATATTTTTTTGGTAAAATAGAATAGATAAATATCTTTTTAGTAATGTATAATTAATTTTTATTGCGATCAACCCTTTATAAAAATACTTCTAAATGAGTCTAATATTCATTTAATTTTTAAGTTAAGAGAGTAATTTCAAAGAGACAAAATTATATTGTTAATTTTTAATTATAATTTAAGATATTAATTTTTATGTTGTTGGTTGATAAATGGAATTTTTAAGATTTGAAAATTAAATTTTATTGAAGTTAATCTTTTGAAATAGTACTTTTAAGTGAAATATCTATGGATTTAATATTTTTGGTCGATTCTATTAATTTAATGAGTTTATATGCAGTGCATTAAAGGTGTAAAAAAACTTTACACTATTATCCAATGATGACCATTCAATATGTCACATCATACTATATAGTATTAATTCAATATGACACATCATACCATTTAAGTTTATCTAATGTTTTGTTGGTTGTCGATGCAAAACAATTTTATATTAACTATGCATCTCGTTTAAATCCTTAATTTCTGTAAGGAGTTTCTTTATAAAGTATATCAAATTAACCGTTCTGATATAATTTATTCTTCCTCTCCTTCTTCTAAATTTCTTTCTTTCTATTTCATTTCATCTAGATTTCATTTATAAACCAGACAACATATAACTCTAATTGTGGAAAAATTGCAAATATGATGTCTTTTAAGAGGTTAATCTGCAATATATGTTAATATTCAGATTGATTATTCTACGCAACTCTCAGAATTAGTTATAAATAAAAGTGTTGATATTTTAATAATATATATGTGTTGATTTGACTTCATCTAGTTGTAACACTTGTTTAAAATAGTCGTTTAATCGCACATCTATTGTACAGTATTAAGATTAAGATAATATATAAAGGTAAAAGTAAAATAAAGATAAAGAAAATATTCAGATTAAGAAGACATTAAGATTAGATTAAGATGAAAATTAACACTAAATTTAAACTTAACATCAAGATAAGATTAAGATATAAAGATAGAGATTGATATTAATATAAAGATAAAATGACGATTAAGATTGTGATAATATGTATACTAAGATAAAGATAATGCGAGTTTGTTAATTCATACTATTAAGATTATGATTTTTAATTATTTATGTATTTAATAAAACACTCTTTTTTGACATATAATAAAAATTCACTAAAATATGTCGTTTTACAAATTTATTATATCTAAGGATATTTATGTCATTTCATAAATGTGTTTTTTTTTCTTTTCTTTCATATTCTCTCTTGTACCAAACTATTTATCAATTATATTATTTTCATTTTTTTATACTTTTTTTTTATTTTACTTTATTTCTGCTATCTTTCTCTCGTGCATCAAAGTGGCAAAATTGCAAATACATTGCAATTGTGATATCTTTTAATAGGTTAGTCCGAATGGACCAAAAATAAGAATTTTTTATAATTGTATTTGTGTTGACGTGAACCATTTATGTGAGCTTCTTTTGTATATTATAAATACCAAGATATGTTTTATTTACAAAATTGGTTAAAAATAAGAAGTAGCGATATCTTAATAATATATTTATATTGATGTGACTTAATCTGGTTGTGACACTTGTTTTAAATTGTCATTTGTTTGAGCTTCTTTTGTAAATTATTTATATTAGGATCGATATTTTAATAGTATATTTGTGTTGATGTCGTTGCATGTGTTTATGACTCTTGTTTGTAATTGTCATTTGTAGATGCTTCTTTTGTATATTATTAAGATTAAGAAAATATTAAGATCATAATAAATGTAAGATTTTTTTTGCATCATTCATTTTTGTGTATAATCATAAAAGACTAGCTAATGTATCAAGTTGAGTTAAACTACGCGGACATTAAAACTCTTCCTTCTCAATCTCTTGACTCAAATTTAAACTCAAGACTACTAATGAAATTGAAAGAGACGCATATAATCTCATTTAAAAATTCATAAATGTTTTTGTGACTTTATTATCTCCGAAAAAAATGTGAATTTATATTGTGAAGTTGGGAGAGGGTCTCAAAAAGGTAGTTAAGGAAAAAATAGTAAAATAAATACAAAGCAGATTGTACTTTTCATATGTCGAAAAGAAACTTTACATCAAACAATTACAAATCATAAGAGTTTTATGTCAACGGTGTGTGTGGTAGTCGATCAGCCAAATAGATGTACATATGTCCCATAGCTCCAGTGATATATTCATTCTTATATACAGATTCTATAGTCACAATTTCACCATCATTAATCTTGACTGAACCTGGCTTTGGATAACATACTGACATTCCAACCGCGTAACCTTCCTCATTTCCTGCTTCCTTGCCCGTTCCGTATCTTGGTGTTGATGTACACAATGCCTTTCCATCCTAATTAATTAATCCAAAACAAATAATAAATGGGTTTAATTTTCGTGCATTGTCGGTGTAAAAGTATCTACGATGTCAGCATATAACAACTAGTCATGTGTATGACTTAATAGTTAGTTATTATAAAAGTCAAACGTTTCTAATAATCTAACACATTTGATTGATTGAAAGTGCAAAAACTCTTTATAGTGACATTCTATTTAAATTAAATCTTAAATGAATAAATATTATATATTATGCATGCACTATCACAATATTAACTTGACTATATATAGAATCTTGAAAATATTATAACTTAACAAACTAATTACAGAAAACACACTCGAGTTGAAAAAAACTTAGTCAAATTAAAATATTAAATTCTACCTGTCCATATAGAGTTGCATTAACAACACCTGAATGCATATGAGCAGTGCTGTAGATAAGGTAACCGCCTTTATCCATTGGGATGTTTGCTTTTTGAACATGAAACGGGTCATCGCCATTATTTTTTGGAATAGTATACTCAGCCTGTAAAAATAGCAAAAACAATTTGTTAATCACTTGCTTGCTCCAAACATGCATAATAATAATTAATATACTATTATACTTATAAAAAATTAACATATCGTTATTACGAGATTTCTTAACTTAATTAATTAATTTATTATTTGTAATCATAGTTTCAACCCTGAACCTCCTAATTCTCAAGCTCGTGAAGTATCAGAACTCAACCACATGAACTACACATAAAATATAATTGCCGGTGAAATTAAAAACTCGAATTTATTCAAATAGCATATTTAGTTACCTGGCAATCATGTATTATTTGAGAACCAACTGTTCTCACCCGATCAGTGGAATCAAGTATATAAAATCTAACGGGAATTTGTTGTTGGTCCCAATCAACCCATGTTACTTTATATCTTAGGGCAAGATTTCTTCTTGGGGCTTCAAATCCCTTTCTCAGTTTGCATTGAAAGTTATCATGGCAACAAAAAATTCCTCCTTTATATTCAGGGCTCAATGGTTTTCCATTGATATCAAATGTCACATTAAAAAAATTCTCTGGGAGGTTAAATTGGTCACACCTACATTCGCTGCAACTTTTCCTATTTTCTGTGCCACGTGTATCAATGACCATGATGCTAAATAACCATTTCTCTTCCCACCCTTTTGGAATATCATTAGGGTTACCTACTTCAACTGCAAAAGGATCTGGAATCTTTGAAGTTGTTCCTCTTGATTCACTTCCCAAACCCCAATATTGTGGAAGAATACCTCCATTGCAAGTTCCATCATTTCTTTTGAAAATGGCATCCGCATATGGATTGGTATGAGCATTAGGATCGCGTGACACATTCTTATTTATAAAATTTATAGCAAACCAATGATGAAGGTATGTTTCATACAATGGTATAGAATTTCCTTCTTCGTCAATTAGATCAACGTCAAAGCTCTTTACACCAATATGACCCTTTGGAAACTCAATTTCCATCAATGCTTTCGAAACAACGTTTCCGGGTCCCATTTCAAACTTTTCTGACACAAATGTTGCAGACTTTATATGATTTTCATACTCCTTTTGTTGTGAGTAAATTGTGCTTGATAACATCACGAGTATTGATAATGAGAAAATAAATGCATTAGAGATAAACCTCATGTTTGCCTGCACATGAATAATGATTATTAATACATAATAAGTTACAAATAATGTTTGTAATATGTTATTCTTTTGTGTAAATTTATAGGTACATATTAGAATATATGCTTGAAAAATAGTAGGAAAATTAATTTGAAGGAAGGGTGTACCACATGAGAAACCATGGTGAAGATCTGCTTTTTATTGGACTTCTAATAACTTTGTGAATATGAAGAGGTATTGAATGCTTCATTACTTATATAGTAAAATTCTATAAGGATAGGCAATGAATGATATGGCTGGAAAAGCTTTGACGTCATAATCATGCATATGTCGTTTGAATGCCTAAGGTTTTTTTTTTTATTTACAACTAAGCAAATTTCAACAAAAATAAATTTTTTTAAGAATTTATTGAGCTGTCTTACAATTTAAGTCATTTAAAAAATCTCAATAGCTAACTATTTATCGCTATAGCATGTTCATTTTTTTTTTCTAGGGAGATTAGTTGGTGTTAGTCACATCTCAACAAACAATTTTACAAAAAACACATGAAGAAAACAAACTCATTTCACCGTTTAATCGGTTAGAGGTTTTTGTTTTATTTGGTCAAACAAAATTGTGAATCATACAGAGTAAAATCAATGTCAACGGCCATATTTACATGTTTAGTGGGGTGGAAATATGGATGCACTATTGTTGATCACATAATAATACATTGTAATTTTATGCTTTTTCATCAGAATTAATATTTTAAAAGAATTTCAGATTTTTTAATTTGATGGTTCGGCAAAGTTGATAGAATGCAAGTGTTATATGTTTCTTGAAATGTTTCTTTTAAATACGAATAGCCTTAATTTATTATGCACCTGTTAGAGTGTAAATGTGTGTATACTTCTAAATATGAGTAGCAAAATTGCAGGGACATAATTATATAAATGTTCAATCTCATCAGTGACAAACATGTCTTATGTATGATATAAAGATAGAGATTGATATTAATATTAAGATAAAATGACGATTAAGATTGTGATAATATGTATACTAAGATAAAGATAATGTGAGTTTGTTAGTTCATACTATTAAGATTATGATTTTTAATTATTTATGTATTTAATAAAACACTCTTTTTTGACATATAATAAAAATTCACTAAAATATGTCGTTTTACAAATTTATTATATCTAAAAATATTTATGTCTTTTCATAAATGTGTTTTTTTTCTTTTCTTTCATATTCTCTCTGTTGGAACCAAGTTGGTTCTAAGTTTTAGGATTTTGATGTTTACAAAAGCACTCAATGTAATCCTATTTTGTACCTTGAATTATTAAATTAAATGCCACCAGAAACTGAAGTAATCAGAAGCAGAAGATCAAAGGATTCCAGAAAATGAATTCTGGAATTACTAGAAAATACTCCAGGATCACCAGAAGATATCTTTGCTGGCCCAGATCTGAAGGAAGAAATGTCAGAAGAAGATCTGGACCATACCAGTGGAAAGCCTGCCAGATGGAGAGTTATTCCAGACCAAGAGGAATCAAATATCATATTTATTCCAGAATTTATTCTGACCAGAAGATTGAAGTGGCTAGAATATCACTAGAAGGGGGGTTGAATAGAGATATTCAAGGTTTTTAAAATTATGTTATTGTTTTAATATGATGTCCTCTTTCAGAGGATGATTTATCAGATGTTGAAAGTTGAGAGAGAGAATAATGACACACGAATTTTTATATTGGTTCACCCAAAGATGGCTACGTCCAGTCCTCACACTCTTGTGAGTTTTTACTAAGTATCAAAAGCTATCAACCTCTCACTGAGGTTGATTACAAACTGTGTATTCTTAAGCTTCACCAAGCTTACAATTCTTTCCTCCTGATTTCTCTTCAAGTGTTACTCCCTTGAAGGTCTAAAAATGATGTGAAGTAGTTTGACAGGATTTACTTTCTATTAAGATGAAACAAAGATCTAGTGAAAGATTATAGAAAGCTTGAAAGGAGATTGAAAATTGCTCTTGATAGCCTCTTGATGTTTTTCTGTTTTTTGCTCGTTTAGTTGTGTATGTCTGCTGAAGAAGAACAGCCTTCCTTTTATAGGGAGAAGGAAACTTTCTCTTCAAGAAAATTTTCCTTTCTGACCGTTTTTTCAAGATGTAATGAACCTCACTGTTGTTGCAAATTTACAGCCTTGCCATTCTGTCCTTTTACAGCCTGGCACATGGGAGGTTACTTCTTTACTTGGCTTTCCAGGAGGATAGATCATTCCATATGGTTTTAACAAAATATTTATGTCTTTTCATAAATGTGTTTTTTTTCTATTCTTTCATATTCTCTCTGTTGGAACCAAGTTGGTTCTAAGTTTTAGGATTTTGATGTTTACAAAAGCACTCAATGTAATCCTATTTTGTACCTTGAATTATTAAATTAAATGCCACCAGAAACTGAAGTAATCAGAAGCAGAAGATCAAAGGATTCCAGAAAATGAATTCTGGAATTACTAGAAAATACTCCAGGATCACCAGAAGATATCTTTGCTGGCCCAGATCTGAAGGAAGAAATGTCAGAAGAAGATCTGGACCATACCAGTGGAAAGCCTGCCAGATGGAGAGTTATTCCAGACCAAGAGGAATCAAATATCATATTTATTCCAGAATTTATTCTGACCAGAAGATTGAAGTGGCTAGAATATCACTAGAAGGGGGGTTGAATAGAGATATTCAAGGTTTTTAAAATTATGTTATTGTTTTAATATGATGTCCTCTTTCAGAGGATGATTTATCAGATGTTGAAAGTTGAGAGAGAGAATAATGACACACGAATTTTTATATTGGTTCACCCAAAGATGGCTACGTCCAGTCCTCACACTCTTGTGAGTTTTTACTAAGTATCAAAAGCTATCAACCTCTCACTGAGGTTGATTACAAACTGTGTATTCTTAAGCTTCACCAAGCTTACAATTCTTTCCTCCTGATTTCTCTTCAAGTGTTACTCCCTTGAAGGTCTAAAAATGATGTGAAGTAGTTTGACAGGATTTACTTTCTATTAAGATGAAACAAAGATCTAGTGAAAGATTATAGAAAGCTTGAAAGGAGATTGAAAATTGCTCTTGATAGCCTCTTGATGTTTTTCTGTTTTTTGCTCGTTTAGTTGTGTATGTCTGCTGAAGAAGAACAGCCTTCCTTTTATAGGGAGAAGGAAACTTTCTCTTCAAGAAAATTTTCCTTTCTGACCGTTTTTTCAAGATGTAATGAACCTCACTGTTGTTGCAAATTTACAGCCTTGCCATTCTGTCCTTTTACAGCCTGGCACATGGGAGGTTACTTCTTTACTTGGCTTTCCAGGAGGATAGATCATTCCATATGGTTTTAACAACTGGTCAAGGCTCTTTTCTGGTTCCAAGTCATGACCCTTCTGTGGTCGTGGATGATTTAGCTTTTGATACTCTGGAACTGTTAGTTGGTCTTAATGTGAGAGGATGAATGAGCAGCTAGAAATTATCCTCTGGTAATTTCCTTTTGGTGTCTAAAGTTCACCTTATGGTATCTGACTTCTGATGTTTAAATTCCAGAGTTCATCTTCTGATATTTATCTTCTGGTGTGTATTTTCTGGAATTCATCTTCTAATGTTTATCATGTGAAGTTTGTCTTCTGAATTTCTGGTGTATTTCATGTGAAGTTCGTCTTCTGAGTTTTATCCTTTGATGTTCATCTTTTTATCCTCTGATATGTTTCTTCTGAAATTCATCTTCAGATGTATATCTTCTGATATTCATTTATGATTTTCATCTTCTGATATCGGCCAATCTGGACTAGCAAACTGGTCTGCTGAGATCCTCTGATCTCGGCAACACTGGACCATTTATTCTGTCCTTCTGGTTTCGACCAACACTGGGCCACTTATTCTGACCTTCTGATTTCGACCAACACTGGGCCATAGTCTGATCTTCTAATCTTGGCCAACACTGTACTGGGTCTGGATTAGTTCTGGACAAAGGATATTTTAGTCTGGACCTTTTAGCTTATCTTCTGATTAATCCAGGATTGTTTTTTCACTTCACTGTCAGACCATCATCTGGTCAGAAGAACTTGTTGAATAAGTCTGACTTATGATATCTTCTGGTCTGGATCCAGTCTTCCTCTGGCAGGCTTCCTTCTGGTCTGGTCCATGTCTCCTTCTGACTTTGTTTCCTTCTGATATGGGCCAGCAAAGATATCCTCTGGTGGTTTCAGGATGCATCCTCTGGTATCTTCTAGGTTCTTTATCTGGTGTTTTCAACTCTCAGGTTTTCTACTTCAGCTTCTGGTTTTCTGTTTCAGATGTTCTGCTTCTGGTTTCCCAGATGTTATGCTTCTGGTGTTTTCCAGATGTTCTGCTTCTGGTGTTTTTTGTTCCAGATGTTTTGCTTCTGTTTTCCAGATGTTTTGTTTCTGGTTTTCTGTTCCAGATGTTTTGCTTTTGTTTTCCAGATGTTCTGCTTCTGGTTTCCTAGATGTTCTGCTTCTGGTGTTTTCCAGATGTTTTTCTTCTGGTGTTTGGATAATTTCAGAGTTTTTGGAGGATGGACTTTCAGTTTGACTGGATTTCAAATGCTATCATTTTCCCTTTTTGCTTGGTTTAACAGCAAGCAATAGAGGTTCATGAGCTCTAAGAGTTCCAACCAGATCTTCTAACCTCATGGTGGCTAAATTTCTTGCTTCTGTGATGGCAGTCACCATGGGTCTCCATTCCTTTGGTAAACTTCTTAATATCTTTCTTATTCTCTCTTGGACATAGTATTATTTTCCCAGAGACCTTAAGTTCTTGAGGATGATTGTCAGTCTTGAGAACATTTCATCAATTGTTTTTTCCTCCTTCATTTCAAACAACTCGAACTCTCTTACTCCCATGTCAATTATGGCTTCTTTAACATGACTTGAACCTTCATGATGGATCTTCAAGGTGTCCCATAGTTCTTTAGCACTTTGGCATTCTTCAACTCTATCATACTCTTCCCAGCTCAAAGCACACGTTAGAAATAAATGAGCTTTAGAGTTTAGAAGTACCTTGGCATTTTCTTCAGCTGTCCATTGTGTTTGAGGTTTTTCGACAGAGGTTGGATCTGCACTGTTGATTCTGATGACATGATTTCCTTTTTCTACCACTGGCCACATGTTGTTATCCTGAGATATGAGAAACAATCTCATCTTGCCTTTCCAGTGGTAGTAGTCAGTTCCATCGAAGTAGGGAGGTCTGCTGGATGATCCTCCTTCTGGGATATACTTAGCTTTTGACATTTTTTCTTTTTGGATCTTTTTCTCTTACACTGTTAGGTGTAGTTTTTTAGAGAACTTTGCTCTGATGCTAATTGAAGTGGCTAGAATATCACTAGAAGGGGGGGTTGAATAGAGATATTCAAGGTTTTTAAAATTCTGTTACTGTTTTAATATGCTGTCCTCTTTCAGAGGATGATTTATCAGATGTTGAAAGTTGAGAGAGAGAATAATGACACACGAATTTTTATACTGGTTCACCCAAAGATGGCTACGTCCAGTTCCTCACACTCTTGTTGGAACCAAGTTGGTTCTAAGTACTTAGGATTTTGATGCTTACAAATGTAAACTTATTTTGTACTTTGAATTATTAAGTTAAATGCCCCAAAAACTGAAGGAAACAGAAGCAGAGATCAAAGGAAAATGAATTCTGGAATTTCCAGAAGATGTTCCAGGATGTCAAAACATCACCAGAGGATATGTTTGGTGGCCCAGAACAGAAGGAAGAAAAATCATAATGAAACATGGATCATACCATTCGAAAGCCTGCCAGAAGGAGAGTTGTTCCAGACAAACAGGAGTCAAATATCAATTTTATTCCAGAAGTTATTCTGACTAGAAGATGGCCTCGCAGTGAAAAATTACACAGTCCAGACTTGTTCCAGACTTGACCAGAAGGTATGTTTATGAGTCCAGACAAAAGGATCAATTCAGATTTGGCCCAGATCATAAGATAGCATGATTCTGGGCATGGAACTAAGTCCAGACCAAAAGAAATGAGTTCCAGAATCAATCCAAACCTGGTCCAAAATTAAAGGTAAAATGTCCAGACTGAAATATTTTTTGTTCAAGTTAATTTCAGTTTGTTCCAGACCAAAGTCCAGAATCTGTCCATATCAGAGTAAAAACTTCCAGATCAATGGTTTACAAAAAATTATTTGGTCCAGTGATGGTCCAGATCAGAAAATCAGACCATGGCCCAGTGGTGGCTGAAATCAGACGGACAGACTGTGCAGTCCAGGAATTGCCGAATTCAGAGGATTTTAGCATATCAGGTGCGCGTCCAGGGAAGGCGGAAATCAGAAGATCAGAGGGTTAGGAAGTGTGGTCCAGGAATGGTCGAAATCAGAGGATCACATAATATCAAATAGGCTAGTCCAGATGTGGACTATCGCATTAAGATCCAATGGTGCAGATTTGATCATGAGGATTAAAGAATCTGAGAAAAAATGCTCAAAACAGAAGCAGAGCAAAATGTTCAAAATAGATCAGTGAGCAAAAGGCTCAAAACAGAATCTGAGCAAACTACTCCAGAATATTTTCAAAACAGATTAATCGAAATATATTGCAGAAGTAAAGCATCAGTGAAGTTCTAAAGTTCAACTATAAATAGAGACTTAATGCTGAAGAATAAAGAATCGAAAATCACAAAAGAGTCATACACTTCCAAAGCAACAAACACCCAAATTTTCATAGAAGTCAATTGTGAGTTTTAGCTTTCAAGAAGCAAGTACTCGTGTTATTTTCTTTCCACTGTGGCAAATCTAAGTTGTTGAAGTAGACTCTACAATCTGAGGAAGTCAGTAGAGGTAGCAGTGTACTTGGCAATTAGATAGGGTTGTATCTAAGTTGTTGAAGTAGAGTCTACAAACTGAGGGAATCAGAAAGGGTAGCAAGGTACTTAGCAATTAGATTCATAATGTTGTGATTTCTTCTACAATCTGGAGTTGTCAGATTGGCTGAAGACAAGGTTGTTTTCCTCAAGAAGTCTAGTATTGTTAGACTATTGAGAAGACTGACTTGGAGGGTTACTAGCAAGGTTGTAATTCAAGATTGAATTAGTGAAATCCTTCAAGGCGAAGGGACTGGACGTAGCCTCGTTAACGGTGAACCAGTATAAAATCTGTGAGTTTTTATTTTTATTTTTATCCGCTGCTAACTCTGTTTTAATTATACATCAAGTTTTGTTTTGAAAGTATTAAAACAGGAAAAGTATTTAAGTTAAGTCAAACACAATTCAACCCCCCCTTCTCGTGTTTGCACCTTCAGTAGTTAGTTCCACCGAAGTAGGGAGGTCTGCTGGATGATCCTCCTTCTGGGATATACTTAGCTTTTGACATTTTTTCTTTTTGGATCTTTTTCTCTTACACTGTTAGGTGTAGTTTTTTAGAGAACCTTGCTCTGATGCCAATTGAAGTGGCTAGAATATCACTAGAAGGGGGGTTGAATAGAGATCTTCAAGGATTTTAAAATTCTGTTACTGTTTTAATATGTTGTCCTCTTTCAGAAGATGATTTATCAGATGTTGAAAGTTGAGATAGAGAATAATGACACACGAATTTTTATACTGGTTCACCCAAAGATGGCTACGTCCAGTCCTCACACTCTTGTGAGTTTTTACTAAGTATCAAAAGCTATCAACCTCTCACTGAGGTTGATTACAAACTGTGTATTCTTAAGCTTCACCAAGCTTACAATTCTTTCCTTCTGATTTCTCTTTAAGTGTTACTCGCTTGAAGGTCTAAAAATGATATGAAGTAGTTTGACAGGATTTACTTTCTATAAAGATGAAACAAAGATCTAGTGAAAGATTATAGAAAGCTTGAAAGGAGATTGAAAATTGCTCTTGATAGCCTCTTGATGTTTTTCTGTTTTTTGCTCGTTTAGTTGTGTGTGTCTGCTGAAGAAGAACAGCCTTCCTTTTATAGGGAGAAGGAAACTTTCTCTTCAAGAAAATTTTCCTTTCTAACCTTTTTTTCAAGATGTAATGAACCTCACTGTTGTTGCAAATTTACAGCCTGGCACATGGGAGGTTACTTCTTTACTTGGCTTTCCAGGAGGATAGATCATTCCATATGGTTTTAACAACTGGTCAAGGCTCTTTTCTGGTTCCAAGTCATGACCCTTCTGTGGTCGTGGATGATTCAGCTTTTGATACTCTGGAACTGTTAGTTGTTCTTAATGTGAGAGGATGAATGAGCAGCTAGAAATTATCCTCTGGTAATTTCCTCTTGGTGTCTGAAGTTCACCTTATGGTATCTAACTTCTGATGTTTACCTTCCAGAGTTTATCTTCTGATATTTATCTTCTGGTGTGTATTTTCTGGAATTCATCTTCTGATGTTTATCATGTGAAGTTTGTCTTCTGAATTTCTGGTATTCATTTTCTGGTGTATTTAATGTGAAGTTCGTCTTCTGAGTTTTATCCTTTGATGTTCATCTTTTTATCCTCTGATATGTTTCTTCTAAAATTCATCTTCAGATGTATATCTTCTGATATTCATTTATGATTTTCATCTTCTGATATCGGCCAACACTGGACCATTTATTCTGTCCTTTTGGTTTCGACCAACACTGGGCCATTTATTCTGACCTTCTGATTTCGACCAACACTGGGCCATAGTCTGATCTTCTAATTTTGGCCAACACTGTATTGGGTCTGGATTAGTTCTGGACAAAGGATATTTTAGTCTGGACCTTTTAGCTTATCTTTTGATTAATCCAGGACTATTTTTTCACTTCACTGTCAGGCCATCTTCTGGTCAGAAGAACTTGTTGAATAAGTCTGACTTATGATATCTTCTAGTCTGGATTCAGTCTTCCTCTGGCAGGCTTCCTTCTGGTCTGGTCCATGTCTCCTTCTGACTTTGTTTCCTTCTGATATGGGCCAGCAAAGATATCCTCTGGTGGTTTCAAGATGTATCCTCTGGTATCTTCTGGATGCTTTATCTGGTGTTTTCAACTCTCAGGTTTTCTGCTTCAGCTTTTGGTTTTCGGTTCCAGATGTTCTGCTTCTGGTTTCCCAGATGTTCTGCTTCTGGTGTTTTCTAGATGTTATGCTTCTGGTGTTTTCTAGATGTTCTGCTTCTGCAGTTTTTTGTTCCAGATGTTTTGCTTCTATTTTCCAGATGTTTTGTTTCTGGTTTTCTGTTCCAGATGTTTTGCTTTTGTTTTCCAGATGTTCTGCTTCTGGTTTCCCAGATGTTCTACTTCTGGTGTTTTTTGTTCTAGATGTTTTGCTTCTGTTTTCCAGATGTTTTGCTTCTAGTTTTCTAATCCAGATCTTCTATTTTCCAGATGTTCTGCTTCTGGTGTTTTAACTTCAGATTTTCTGCTTCAAGAATTAACGGATTTGTTTCCTGCATGCATTCATTCTTCTGGACAAGAGGTTGCGATCTTTGGATCTTGTTCCTTTCTTTGTACAATACTTAAATGCACGCATTAGTGTAATCATAATCTTAAGATAATTTTGTTATCATTAAAAGAGATTTTTTCTCAACAAAGATGGCCTGGCAGTGAGAAATTAAAACAGCCCAGACTTGTTCCAGACTCAACCAGAAGATAAGTTAAAGGGTTTAGAACAAGAGAATCAATCCAGATTTGACCCAGACCATAAGATAGCATGATTCAGGGCATGAAACTAAGTCCAGACCAGAAGAAATGAATTCCAAAATCAACCCAGACCTGATCCAAAATCAAAGGTAAAATGTCCAGACTGAAATATTACTTGTCCAGATTTAATTTCAATTAAATCCAGACCAAGTCCAGAATTGGTCCAGATCATAGGGAAGATTTCCAGATCAATAGTTCAGGTTTAATTATTTGGCCTAGTGATGGCCCAGATCAGAAGATCAGACCATGGCCGAGTGTTGGCCGAAATCAGCGGGGCAGGATGTGTAGTCCAGCAAAGGCCGAGTTCAGAGGATTATAGCATATCAGGTGCGAGTCTAGGATGGCCGAAATCAGAAGATCAGAGGGTTAGGAAGTGTGGTCCAGGGATGGCCGAATTCAGAGGATCACAGCATATCAATTTATTTGGTCCAGATGTGACTAGCGCATTAAGATCCAATGGTCCAGATTTAATCATGAGGATTAACGGTGAAGATCTTAAGTTATTTTAATCAAAGTATTAAAAAGATTGGTTACAAAAATAAATGTGGAGTAGTGTGGAATTCGGGAGTTTTGGCGGGAACAAATAAAAGATTTGATTGGCCAGTTATTTTTGAAAGAAATCTGAAGATATGTTTTTTATTTAAATGAAGCCCAATTGGTCAACTTATTTTTACAGAGAATCCAGCAAGATTCAGCTCGAATTTAAGCATTGGAATAGGCCCAAATCTGCATCTATAAAAGGAGGCGCAAGGCAGAATACTTTGTATCAAAAATTACAAAAGAGTCATACACTTCCAAAGCAAACACTCAAGTTTTCAGAGAGGTCAATTGTGAGTTCCAGCTTTCAAGAAGCAAGTACTCATGTTATTTTCCTTCCACTGTGTCAAATCTAAGTTGTTGAAGTAGAGTCTACAATCTGAGGGAGTCAAAAAGGGTAGCAGGTTACTTGGCAATTAGATTCATAGTGTTGTGTGTAAAATCTAAGTTGTTGAAGTAGAGTCTACAATCTGAGGGAGTCAGAAGGGGTAGCAGGTTACTTGGCAATTAGATTCATAGTGTTGTGATTTCTTCTACAATCTGGGATTGTCAGATTGGCTGAAGACACGAGCTGCATTCCTCAAAGAAGTCTACGATTGTTAGACTGTTTGAGAAGACTGACTTGGAGGGTCAGTATAAAGGTTGTAATTTAAGGTTTGAATTAGTGAAATCCTTCAAGGTGAAGGGACTGGACGTAGCCTCGTTAACGGTGAACCAGTATAAAAACTATGAGTTTTATTTTTACTTTTTATCCGCTGCTAACTCTGTTTTTAATTATACATCAAGTTTTGTTTTAAAAGTATAAAAACAGGACAAGTATTCAAGTTAAGTCAAACACAATTCAACCCCCCCTTCTCGTGTTTGCACCTTCACTCTCTTGTACCAAACCATTTATCAATTATATTATTTTTATTTTTTTATACTTTTTTTTATTTTACTTTATTTCTTCTATCTTTCTCTCAGGCATCAAAGTGGCAAAATTGCAAATACATTGCAATTGTGATATCTTTTAATAGGTTAGTCCGAATTGACCAAAAATAAGAATTTTTTATAATTGTATTTGTGTTGATGTGAACCATTTATGTGAGCTTCTTTTGTATATTATAAATACCAAGATATGGTTTATTTACAAAATTGGTTAAAAATAAGAAGTAGCGATATCTTAATAATATATTTATATTGATGTGACATAATCTGGTTGTGACACTTGTTTTAAATTGTCATTTGTTTGAGCTTCTTTTGTATATTATTTAGATTAGGATCGATATTTTAATAGTATATTTGTGTTGATGTCGTTACATGTGTTTATGACTCTTGTTTGTAATTGTCATTTGTACATGCTTCTTTTGTATATTATTAAGATTAAGAAAATATTAAGATCGTAATAAATGTAAGATTTTTTTTGCATCATTCATTTTTGTGTGTAATCATAAAAGACTAGCTAATGTATCAAGTTGAGTTAAACTACGCGGACATTAAAACTCTTCCTTCTCAATCTCTTGACTCAAATTTAAACTCAAGACTACTAATGAAATTGAAAGAGACGCATATAATCTCATTTAAAAATTCATAAATGTTTTTGTGACTTTATTATCTCCGAAAAAAATGTGAATTTATATTGTGAAGTTGGGAGAGGGTCTCAAAAAGGTAGTTAAGGAAAACATAGTAAAATAAATACAAAGTAGGTTGTACTTTTCATATGTCAAAAAGAAACTTTACATCAAACAATTACAAATCATAAGAGTTTTATGTCAACGGTGTGTGTGGTAGTCGATCAGCCAAATAGATGTACATATGTCCCATAGCTCCAGTGAGATATTCATTCTTATATACAGATTCTATAGTCACAATTTCACCATCATTAATCTTGACTGAACCTGGCTTTGGATAACATACTGACATTCCAACCGCGTAACCTTCCTCATTTCCTGCTTCCTTGCCCGTTCCGTATCTTGGTGTTGATGTACACAATGCCTTTCCATCCTAATTAATTAATCCAAAACAAATAATAAATGGGTTTAATTTTCGTGCATTGTCGGTGTAAAAGTATCTACAATGTCAGCATATAACAACTAGTCATGTGTATGACTTAAGAGTTAGTTATTATAAAAGTCAAACGTTTCTAATAATCTAACACATTTGATTGATTGAAAGTGCAAAAACTCTTTACAGTGACATTCTATTTAAATTAAATCTTAAATGAATAAATATTATATATTATGCATGCACTATCACAATATTAACTTGACTATATATAGAATCCATAAAATATTATAACTTCACAAACTAATTACAGAAAACACACTCGAGTTGAAAAAAACTTAGTCAAATTAAAATATTAAATTCTACCTGTCCATATAGAATTGCATTAACAACACCTGAATGCATATCAGCAGTGCCGTAGATAAGGTAACCGCCTTTATCCATTGGGATGTTTGCTTTTTGAACATGAAACGGGTCATCGCCATTATTTTCTGGAATAGTATACTCAGCCTGTAAAAATATCAAAAACAATTTGTTAATCACTTGCTTGCTCCAAACATGCATAATAATAATTAATATACTATTATAGGTATAAAAAATTAACATATTGTTATTACGAGATTTTTTAACTTAATTAATTAATTTATTATTTGTAATCATAGTTTCAACCCTGAACCTCCTAATTCTCAAGCTCGTGAAGTATCAGAACTCAACCACATGAACTACACATAAAATATAATTGCTGGTGAAATTAAAAACTCGAATTTATTTAAATAGCATATTTAGTTACCTGGAAATCATGTATTATTTGAGAACCAACTGTTCTCACCCGATCAGTGGAATCAAGTATATAAAATCTAACGGGAATTTGTTGTTGGTCCCAATCAACCCATGTTACTTTATATCTTAGGGCAAGATTTCTTCTTGGGGCTTCAAATCCCTTTCTCAGTTTGCATTGAAAGTTATCATGGCAACAAAAAATTCCTCCTTTATATTCAGGGCTCAATGGTTTTCCATTGATATCAAATGTCACATTAAAAAAATTATCTGGGAGGTTAAATTGGTCACACCTACATTCGCTGCAACTTTTCCTATTTTCTGTGCCACGTGTATCAATGACCATGATGCTAAATAACCATTTCTCTTCCCACCCTTTTGGAACATCATTAGGGTTGCCTACTTCTACTGCAAAAGGATCTGGAATCTTTGAAGTTGTTCCTCTTGATACACTTCCCAAACCCCAATATTGTGGAAGAATACCTCCATTGCAAGTTCCACCATTTCTTTGGAAAATGGCATCCTCATATGGATTGGTATGAGCATTAGGATCGCGTGACACATTCTTATTTATAAAATTTATAGCAAACCAATGATGAAGGTATGTTTCATACAATGGTATAGAATTTCCTTCTTCGTCAATTAGATCAATGTCAAAGCTCTTTACACCAATATGACCCTTTGGAAACTCAATTTCCATCAATGCTTTCAAAACAACGTTTCCGGGTCCCATTTCAAACTTTTCTAACACACAAATGTTGCAGACTTTATATGATTTTCATACTCCTTTTGTTGTGAGTAAATTGTGCTTGATAACATCACGAGTATTGATAATGAGAAAATAAATGCATTAGAGATAAACCTCATGTTTACCTGCACATGAATAATGATTATTATTAAATAATAAGTTACAAATAATGTTTGTAATATGTTATTCTTTTCTGTAAATTTATAGGTACATGTTAGAATATATGCTTGAAAAATAGTAGGAAAATTAATTTGAAGGATGGGTGTACCACATGAGAAACCATGGTGAAGATCTGCTTTTTATTGGACTTCTAATAACTTTGTGAATATGAAGAGGTATTGAATGCTTCATTACTTATATAGTAAAATTCTATAAGGATAGGCAATGAATGATATGGCTGGAAAAGCTTTGACGTCATAATGACGCATATGTCGTTTGAATGCCTAAGGTGTTTTTTTATTTACAACTAAGCAAATTTCAACAAAAATAAATTTTTCTAAGAATTTATTGCGGTGTCTTACAATTTAAGTCATTTAAAAAATCTCAATAGCTAGCTATTTATCGCTATAGCATGTTGATGTTTTTTTTTACGGAGATTAGTTGGTGTTCATTACATCTCAACAAACAATTTTACAAAAAAAAAAAAACATGAAGAAAACAAACTCATTTCACCGTTTAATCGGTTAGAGGTTTTTGTTTTTATTTGGTCAAACAAAATTGTGAATCATACAGAGTAAAATCAATGTCAACGGCCATATTTACATGTTTAGTGGGGTGCGAAATATGGATGCACTATTGTTGATCACATAATAATACATTGTAATTTTATCCTTTTTCATCAGAATTAATATTTTAAAAGAATTTCAATTTTTTTAATTTGATGGTTCGGCAAAGTTGATAGAATGCAAGTGTTATATGTTTCTTGAAATGTTTCTTTTAAATACGAATAGCCTTAATTTATTATGCACCTGTTATAGTGTAAATGTGTGTATACTTCTAAATATGAGTAGCAAAATTTTAGGGACATAATTTATTAAATGTTCAATCTCATCAGTGACAAACATGTCTTATGTATGATAGTGATTTTGAATATTTATCAGTGAGAATATGTGTCTTGTGCGATAGTTCAATCTCAAAAGCAGCAACTTATCATGTGTATGCTAGTTATTTTGAAATTTCTATCGGTGAGAACTTGGCTCGTGTATGGTTGTTCTTCCTTATTAGTGTTCAACTTGACCGCTGTATGGTAGTGTTTTACAAATTTTTATGAATGATAATTTGTATCGTGTATGATACTTCAATTGGATAGGTGACAACTTATCCAAGTGTATGATAGTTATTTTGAAGTTTTTTTAACTATGATAACTTGTGTATGATAGTTCAGTCTCATTAGCAGCAACTAGTCCCGTGCGTGATAATTATTTTGAAGTGAAAACTTGTCATGTGTATGATAATTCAATCTCATAAGTGACAGTATTAATAAATTATGAAAAAGGAGTGCACATTGACAATGGAAAGTGATTTTACACTGATAGTTAATGACAACAATAAATTTTACCATCTCACCACATGATTGTAACTTCTATTAAAAAATAACTATACAATTAATTACTCTTGTTACGTGTCAAAGTTATTTACACCGTCAGTGTATACCCTAATAAATTAGACACTCTAAATAAAGTACACATTCCTTATTTTTTTTATATAAGTTAAGATAATAATTTTTATTTTATTAGTTGATAAATATATTTTTTTGGTAAAATAGAATAGATAAATATCTTTTTAGTAATATATAATTAATTTTTATTGCGATCAACCCTTTATAAAAATACTTCTAAATGAGTCTAATATTCGTTTAATTTTTAAGTTAAGAGAGTAATTTTAAAGAGACAAAATTATATTGTTAATTTTTAATTATAATTTAAGATATTAATTTTTGATGTTGTTGGTTGATAAATGGAATTTTTAAGATTTGAAAATTAAATTTTATTGAAGTTAATCTTTTGAAATAGTAGTTTTAAGTGAAATATCTATGGATTTAATATTTTTGGTCGATTCTATTAATTTAATGAGTTTATATGCAGTGCATTAAAGGTGTAAAAAAACTATACACTATTATCCAATGATGACCATTCAATATGTCACATCATACTATATAGTATTAATTCAATATGACACATCATACCATTTAAGTTTATCTAATGTTTTGTTGGTTGTCGGTGCAAAACAATTTTATATTAACTATGCATCTCGTTTAAATCCTTAATTTCCGTAAGGAGTTTCTTTATAAAGTATATCAAATTAACCGTTCTGATATAATTTATTCTTCCTCTCCTTCTTCTAAATTTCTTTCTTTCTATTTCATTTCATCTAGATTTCATTTATAAACCAGACAACATATAATTCTAATTGTGGAAAATTTGCAAATATGATGTCTTTTAAGAGGTTAATTTGCAATATATTTTAATATTCAGATTGATTATTATACGCAACTCTCATAATTAGTTATAAATAACAGTGTTGATATTTTAATAATATATATGTGTTGATTTGACTTCATCTAGTTGTAACACTTGTTTAAAATAGTCGTTTAATCGCACATCTATTGTACATTATTAAGATTAAGATAATATATAAAGGTAAAAGTAAAATAAAAATAAAGAAAATATTCATATTAAGATTAGATTAAGATGAAAATTAAGATTAAATTTAAAATTAACATCAAGATAAGATTAAGATATAAGATAGAGATTGAAATTATTAAAGATAAGATGACGATTAAGATTGTGATAAGATGAATACTAAGATAAAGATAATGCAAGTTTGTTAGTTCATACTATTAACATTATGATTTTTAATTATTTATTTGGTTAATAAAACACACCTTTTTTACCTACATTCGCTGCAACTTTTCATAATTTATGTGTCGCGTGTATCAATGATCATGATGCTAAATAATCATTTCTCTTCCCACCCTTTTGGAATGTCATTAGGGTTACCTACTTCAACTGTAGAAGGATCTGGAATCTTTGAGGTTGTTCCTCTTGATTCACTTCCCAAACCCCAATATTGTGGAAGGATACCTCCATTACAAGTTCCATCATTTCTTTTGAAAATGGAATTCACATATGAATTGGTATGAGCATTAGGATCGCGTGACACATTCTTATTTATAAAATTTATAGCAAACCAATAATGAAGGTATGTTTTATACAATGGTATAGAATTTCCTTCTTCGTCAATTAGATCAACGTCAAAGCTTTTTTACACCAATATGACCCTTTGGAAACTCAATTTCCATCAATGCTTTCGAAACAACGTTTTCGGGTCCCATTTCAAACTTTTCTGACACAAATGTTGAGGACTTTATATGACTTTCATACGTCTTTTGTTGTGAGTAAATTGTGCTTGATAACATCACGAGTATTGATAATGAGAAAGTAAGTGGATTAGAGATAAATCTCATGTTTACCACATGAATAATGATTATTATTACATAATAAGTTATGAATAATGTTTGTAATACGTTATTCATTTGTGTAAATTTATAGATACATTTTATAATATATGCTTGAAAAATATTGGGAAAATTAATTTGAAGGAATGGTGGACCACGTGAGAAACCATGGTTAAGATATGCTTCTTATTGGACTTCTAATAAATTTTTTAAATAAAAAATTAGTTGAATATAACTTTGTGAATATAAAGAGGTCTTGAATGTTTCCTACTTTTATAGTAAAATTCTATAAGGATATGCAATGATATAGCTGGAAATGCTTTGATGTCAGGATGATGCATATATCGTTTGAATGTCTGAGGTTTTTTTTTTATTTACAAGTAAGCAATTTCAACAAAAATAAATTTTGTTAAGAATTTACTAAGGTACCTTACAATTTAAGCTATTTATCTCTATAGCAAGTTGATGTTATTTTTTTGTTGGAGATTAGTTGGTGTTAGATACATCAAACAATTTTACAAATAAAACATAAAAAAAAATATATATATATCATTTTCACCGTTTAATTAGTTAGAGGTTTTTGTTTTTATTTGGTCTAACAAAATTGTGAGTCATGTAGAGTAAAATCAATCTCACCTACCATATTTACATGTTAAGCGGTATGAAATATGGATGCACCATTGTCCATGACAGAATATTTTTGAGTGTTACCATTTTGTTGTTACAAATTAGATTTAAGTGAATTTCATATTATCATATGATTTATTAAATAAGATATTTTATTTTGTTTTATTTTTTGACTAAAATACTTTTGTTGGTCTACTATTATTAGGTTAGTATTCATTTTGATATCCATGATGACTTAGTTCAATGGTATGAGTTTTTTCTGAAGAGACAAAGTTCACTTCTCGTTAAAGTTAAAGTTAAAGTATATTATAAATTAATCTTTAGTGCTATTTTAATTAGTCATAATTTCTTCCTTATCCATTTTTTTAAAAAATAAAATAAAATAAAAAATAATAATAATAATAATAATAATAATAATAATTTTGATATTTTGTTTTAAGATTCATCTGGGTTTTAATATTTTTTAAGTTCATACAAATCAATTCTTTTGACATTCTCTATTATATAAGTTAACAGAAGTAGCTAGGATGTTAATCCACGTCGCTAAACTCGTTTAAAGTGGATGTTAAGACCCCAAACTACATCGTTTAATTAATTTTTGACATTATACTTATCGCAACTAAAGTCATCAATGACTAATGGTGATTAATAGATGAGAGGTAACCATTAGTGAAGCTAAGATGAATTTTACAATGAGATCAAATATAAAGAGAAAATAAAATATACATTTAAAACTAGTATATTCTTAAGTTCTAGCTCAACTGATAAATACTGATATTTTTATATTAAACGTTTTGTCTCATATTCGAATAAGGACATCGTAGTTGTGTGAGTTAATTCACAATAATTTTTTATATAAAATGTAAATTAAATGGAAATAATAACTTACAATAGCTATTTAGGAGAGTTGGGTTGGATGATGTTTCAAATAATTAAATTCATCCATAATTAATGTTATAATAAATAGACTAACAATGTCTTTTTCGATATAAACAATTAAGTTGTCCGCAAAAAAAAACTCATCATCTATATTATTTATGAGTCTTGTCTTGACAATTTTCATTGTTCAGAGAGCACTCATTGTAGTTGTATTAGAGACTGCATAGTCAAATTAAAACGGATAAATTTATCAATCAAATAATATTTTTGTTACTATCTTCCTTAATACTATTTTTATACAAATAAACTTATTTAACATAGTTAAATATATATTATTAGAGTACTTAAATCTAAAAAATATACCAACTTATTAAAAAAAAATAGTGTAGCCAAAGCAACCCCATTGGTACACTATAAACTTCACCTTTGAGGAAGAGTTTTGACGAGGAGAGGAAAATTATATAATTAACACATTGAAGAGAAGAGGAAGATATTGAGAAAAAATATTTAAGACATCATATTTATTATGTTCTTTGTTATATAACATAATAAAGTCTATAGGATAAATTATTTGGTCAATAGAACACAAAGTATAACTTGATTGTGATATCCTATCAAATAATAGAACATTATTTTTAGACCATTTGTCAATAAGATCTGTCAATAAGATCGATATTAACACACTAAGGTTATTGTGTAAGTAGATCGGTCGTCACATCGTATGAGTGTCATATATGTGATATCAAATATACACAACATCAATGATATCCAATATCATGAATATGTAGTGTATATAACATATATTCAACTTCAAGTTATAAGTCATGTGTAAAGATTAAGAGTAACATGTATTTCATATTGACCACATGTAAGAATACTATATAAAAATTATGTAAGTGTGATAAGAGATTCTCAACGGTCACAATAAGAAATAATTTGAGTTAAAGTCACTTGATTCTTACTTGGTAGAGTTGAAGATTTTAATACTATCAACCATTATCTATAACAAGATAACTATAAAGGTAGTTATTAGGTTGATGAGTCATATTGAGTGATATCTTGGATTTATTGATAGAGTGAGACATGAGAAATGTTAGGCCATGCCGAAAAGAGTCAATGTATATTATTGGTCACATATTTATATATCTATTTAGAGATTGAGAAATAACATGATAGAACTTTAACGAGGATGACATATATAATTTATGTCTTGTGTTGAATTAGACATATGTGCAAAAAGACATAATTGTACAATTATACTCGATATTTGTGGAGAAATTTTTTACAATGTTGTACAAATATTTGTAGAGAGTAACAAATTTAATTTTTTGACAGATTAAAAAGGAAAATTTGCAATTTTATACAAACTAAAAATTTATTTAACACTTATATTTTTTTTCGACGGTTAAAATCTCAACTATAAGATTATGTAGTTTCAATTATCTGAACTCTATAATTTTTTATATATATGTATATATGATTAAGAAGATAATACATAAATAATCAACAGTTACGTCGATAAAATTTAATGTCTAATAAATAGTTATTAAACATTATAACACTTATAATAATTACTCTTAGAATAAGTTGATTCTCCCACTCATCTTTTATACATTTATTTTGTAAATTATAGAGATAGAAATTATGATGAAATATCAGACAAGATAATATTAACATTATTATAATTAAGATTAAGATAATGAAAGTTTGCTGTGCATATTTTTTTGTTGTATACGTACAATTTAGATGGAAGTTGCAAAGACATTTGATACGCTAAAATACGACTTTGTCTAAAATATTTATCTTCTTCCTATTTAGTGTGTGTGAGTTTTATTGCTTTAAAAAATAAAACTTATTTAATTTAAAACTATTAGTTAACACATACTATTTTGAACAAATAATAAATATATACTTAAATATATATTTTATCTAATAATATTTAAGCCATTTTTTAATTATGTTTATTTTTTTTTCAATATTTTATTTCAATTTTCTCTTATTCCAAACCATTAAACAATCATCTCATCTTTAAATTTTAGACTAACAGTTGAAAATAAATTGAAGATAGTTTAGACATAAATAGAGGTTAAATTATTTTTAGATAGTAAAAATGTTTTTTTTTTAGGAAATATTACAAATGCTTGAGTAATAAAAAAAAAATCAAAATGCATAACAAAGAAAATATTACCAAGGTCAAGATTAGAGTCTCGCATCCTTTCTTACCAGAATTCAAATTTGGAGGCAAAAAACTTGGATTCTTTTCATTTTTTATTTTTATTATAAGCCATGTGTCATTATTGTTTTATTTATCTAAGCCGATTCTGTATAAGTCCGTGAGTATCTTATTACTCAAACAATCAATTAATTTATTTTTATTTTTATTTTATATATCTGTATTATGTATAATAAAATAAATGATTTCTACCGTGATCTACTTTTATAGATGGTCTTTATTGAATAAATACTCAAAAATCACCTAAAATTACAATAATAAATTACGGTATTTATTAAAAGTAGAAGTTTATTGACCTTGTTGTCCTCATGAATGAGAGAGTGGTGTGATTGGTGTTGATCAAAATAAATATGAATGGCTCAAAACTCATTCATTAGGACAACTAATCCAATGTAGGGTGATTGTCTCACTCCTGAGAATAAGAATAAAGATGAATATGAACTTCTACTTTTAGATAAATTATTCTTGAACAATATTTTATTATGTCTTTCTAGTTAAAACTTTCATTCTAAATTTGAATTGAGTTAGATATCAACAAGATATCATAAGAACAATAGTTTATTCAATTATTCTTATAAAATATAATTTAAAATATAAAAAATTAAAATCTAATAAAATATAAATTTAAAAACAACATAATTTGAAATTAAATTGAAAAATAAAATATTAATAATTAATTTTAAAAAATATTTATGATTTTATGACAAGGATAATTTTTAATTTTATATAACTTACTAAGTTATTGTTCAAAACTAGAAAAATATGAATGTTTATTGAAATTTTTAAACTAATTACAATTTTTTTTTGCAATAGTAGTTTTTCATTCACATAACATATATGAAATATTTATTTAGTTTATCTAATAAATAAAATTATTCTTTTATGCACAATTTTTTTAAAAAAAAATTGAAATTGTTTATTTACTAGTGTCATAGATAAACGAATTGTCATTTTATAATATTTAAATGAAACGTAAAATAATTATAAAAATAATAATATGTAATTATTTATAATCAAAATTTTGTTATTTAAATATGATACATCATGACATAATCGTAGTGTGTATCAAACATGTGACTAAATAAAATAATGTTATTATAATATCATGTATTTATTATATTCTATTATTATTAAAAAAAATTATCTTTTGACGTCTCCCAAAAGATTAGATCATTTAGCTTTGCTTTTTTTAGTGATTTTTAAGCATCCATTTACCAAATTTTATTTATCAAAATCTTCGATCCTAGAACCCCAAATAAAAAGAGTCAACTAATTATTTTCATGTTATTTATGCTATCAATTTTCTCAGTCCCATTATTTTTATTAATATATTTTTTTATTAAAACGATATTCATTTATTTAAATTGATAAAAATTACACTGAATAAAATCAATACAATTCAAAATCGCTAAAATAAAAAAAAATAATAATAAATATGAATAAATAAACAAAGTCATATCATTTAGGTTAATAGGTAGAACAGTAAAGTGTCTACAAATATAACAAAACTTATTAATATAATAAAATTAAATTGTCTGAAATATTTATGTCACATAAAATACAACGTTATAATGTTAAAATTATTGATTATATGCACTAGATTAAAATGGATTTATCGATTTGAATCAAATAACTACCACAACGATACAAAAAATCAAAATATCTCACTAAAACGACAAACAAAACAACGTCGAATTTAAACGAAACAATCATAAATAAAACCAAAAATAATATATATATATATATATACACGTGTGTGTGTGTTAAAACGGCTACCAACCATCATTGAACCAGAGCTGTTCAAGATATTATCACTCACATAATCACACTATTGAACAATCAAAATAATTTACCACTATATACTCATATCACTAATCATTATAAGTTACATATAATATATTTGTCTCGCATAGATAGCTAAATTTATGAGTTAAAGAACGTCCAAATGAGTTTGAAAAAAGCACCACTAAAAAACTAACATAAAAATTAATTTATTAACATTTACTTTTATATATATATATATATATATATATATATATATATATATATATATATATAATACACCTATACTTATGACCAATTTATCAAGAAGTTCTCAACAACATAAAAAAAGTCCAAACAAGAATGCAAAGAAAGTAAAAAAAATATCAGTATGATATTAGGTAAAGGTCCCTATCAGCACTCCTCACATTATCACATATGTCACATGAAATGAAAAATGAACAAAAGCAAGTGAATGTGAGTGTTTGCGTGCAGGACACAACCTATCTTTGTACAACTGTCTCTTGAGTACATGGAGGTTAAACGTGACATACTCACCAATCTCCACCTTACTTTATTTTATTCTTAATGCTTCATTGTCTTTTATTCTTTAATTTATGTCGGGTCAAATTAAGATTTCTTAATTATTTTTAACTATTTGATTTTAAAACTAAAGAAAATACAATATACTTGATTTTTTAAGTTATTTAATTATATCAGATTAATCATTTAATTTTTGAGTTTAATTTATATGTTTTGTCGATATAAAAAGTTTTACATCAATTTATCACAATCAATTAATGTTTGTAACTTTAAGAATAGTCAAAATAAAAGTCAAATATTTTCATTAATTTTAAAGATTGTGATTAAATAATAGTATAAAATATTTTTATAATATCGGTACATATAAATTAAATTCTTTATTTTTATAATAAATTATTAGTTAATTAAATTTAAATTTTAAAACGTATACACTATTATTATTTTCACTCCAACTGTAACTAAATTTTAATTTTAAAATGTGCACACTGTTAATAAATGTAATACTTGAGGTGGCACACAAAATTTAAATCATTGATTTTTTACTTCGAATACTTAATTATTTATTACTATTTCTTAAAGTTAGTAACTTTGTATTTTTGGCATGTTTAATAGATATGTATTATATAACAATCAAGTTATTAATTAAATAGGAGAAGTCAATCAAATTAGTCTGTAACTTTATAGAGTGGTCTTAAATACATATCTCTGAAATTATGAATATTTTAAAAGGATCTTTGACTCTATTAAACTATCAAGTTGATCCTTGCATGTAACCCTTTACTATTAATTATATCATTTATTTTAATAATTTACTATCAATTTATTCTCTATATTTGACTAGTTACTATCAATTTAGTCTCTATATATGTTTGACCACTTACTATTAATTGTAGTTTACTCGTAAAATAGTTAGTTTATGATAACAATTATAATTACGAAACGAAATAATAAAAATCATAATTTTTAGGCAAAATACATCGTATAACTTACAAAAGTAATAGAATTGTCATTTATTTTTTGTTTTAATAAGTTAGTCTTTTATCTTTCTTTTGATGTCAAGTTTGTCTTTTATATTTGTAATTGTTTACATTGATGATCCAAATTTAAAACCACTCAATTTAAACAAAAAATCTCTTAATTTTTTCGATAAACTCATGTAATTCTTTATTTAGGAATAGGTTTTAATCGTAATAATTGTAAGAACATAACTCTCAGTCAACTTTTAGAGAAATAATTGAATCAGATAAAATTCGAGTGAAATACATATTAGAATTATTGAAATTCAAATTCTCTTAATTGATTGATAACAAAACTCATAGTAAAAATTTAAAAATCTCTAATTAAAAGAGATTGAAATAAGATTAAAATTAAAAATAGTTAACATCGTAATAATTACAAATATAAAAAACTAACTTGATAAAAAAAAACTAAAAAACTAATATGATATTTTTCGTAAAATTTAAAAAAGGAATATACTATATGTTTTGGCTAATACTAGTTAACAGAGCGTAAAACTAATTTAGAGTAAAAAGTGCAAGTTCTATTTCTCTTTTGGCATTCCTTTCCTTGTCTCTCATACTTAATTATTAGGAATATTGCTATTGTTAACATAGAACATATTAATACACCTTTTTTATAGGATAAGAACAACCTGAAATTGAAATTCAAATCTATCTTCAGATATTCAATAGTCCAATCATTTTTCTATGTGTTACCAAAAATCCAATTATTTAATTTCTCTAAAAAAAAACAATTTTGATATTATTTATTTTCCCTTAAATTAGACAAATATTGTGGTAGCTGTTCCATGTGAGACAGACAGAGAGAGAAACGTTGTCTCTATGGTCGTTGTATTGAAAACTGTTTGAAAGTGTTGTATCTCACATGTTTCCATCAAACACTTAAAGAGTTCTTTGACTTTGTAAAGTGATGATGAAATAAATAACTTTAATCTTCTATGATCTTGTTGTGAATTGGAACATTGCAGAAGAAGCATTACTATTGGTTGCTGCAAAGTTAAGCTTTGAAGATTTTTGAGTTCAACTTCAAAAGCTGCAATTTTTAATGAGTGTATGTATATCTTTCTTACTTGAATTGATATATTTATTTTATTTTAGTTTAATTTTTCATTTTTTATGTTTTATGTGATTTGCTATATAAAGGATTTGTTGGACTGAAGTGGGGTGTATGTAGTAATTAATCTGTGTTTAGAAATTTTGTTTTTTATGATTTAGTTTATGAAAAATTTAACTTTTTTAGAGATATATATTATAGTTTGAGTTTGGATTTGATTCACAAATGGGGTTTGACCTGATACCATTTGGTTGATCATGGATGTTCCCCATCTTGTTTCTTGCAGTTTTCAATGTTGTTATTTTCTTATGTCCTTCATTGATATGATGATAATCCAAGGTTTTAAATACTTCAGACGCGGTCGCTGATGATTTTTGATATTGTGGAAAATTGTGGCTAAATATAATTGATGCGGCTGCAATTGCAGTATGATGTGGTTTCAGATATATTAATGAAAAATCTTTATCTCGCAATTGCGGACCGTTTTTTAAAACCTTCTGGCTAATTGTCATGGTTTGATGTGATGTTTTTTAGTCCTATGAGTGAGTTTATATTTTCTCATGTTATGGTTTAGCATGAATTCATCTCATAATCCATATGTAGTAGTACTCAACAATTTCTACGATAGCAATGGCTTGAAGTATTCTCCTTGATAACTTCATGTCAAAACTAGTTTTCTCATTTGTATAATGTTCGAAAAATGTGGTGACATACATGATTTGGCAACTAATTTTGTCTATGTTGCACTGACACTTTATATTGAGGACGTGTCTGACACTGACACTTGGTTACATACTTGCCTATAATCATTTCTATTTTTTCAATTTATTATTGGTGTCTATGTGTCAGTGTTTGTGTAAGTGCTTCATAGATTTCTGTACAAAGAAAGTTGATGGGAAAAAAGTCTTCATTTTTCATGTTGAATGTTAAGTGACATGAGACTTGGATCATATACTATATAGTGAAATTTAAACAAATTGGCATTGCTCTGCGACATGCTATTTAGTAAAAAAATGTTATCAGATAACGGAGGCGCTATAGCATTGTTGTGCAACATAATTTGAACAAACTACTATTTTATGTGATTCGCAACCGACAACGCTGCTTAGGATATGGTTCTACTTGCTTTTTCTGATTGATTCATTTGTTGTAAATTAGGTTCATATGACATCATCAGGTGAAGGTTTTGAGAAGATGGAGAAAGAAGAAAATGGAAACCATGGTGATGATGTGCATGATATAGAAAACGACAGTCGATTCGATGGGAACGACGAGGAAATTGGAAGGTATTGGTCAGAGTTTTCTGAAAGGAATATGACATATGAAGAGCCACTTCTTGTGAAGAGGATTAACACTACTTCTCAAATTGCCATAGTTGGTTCCAACCTTTGCCCTATTGAAAGCCTTGACTATGAGTAAGCAAAATTCAATTTCTTTTGGACAATAATAATCTTATATTGCAAATTTGTTGCTTGAAAAATTCAATTATATTGTTGCAAGAAATTGTCTCTTTACAAGATTACAAAATGATTGGTTCCACTTTTGGAGCCAAAATTGATTCTGAAGGTGTAAAATTGATTTTGATGTGTTTAAGTGTGTGTGTGTGTGTGTGTTTTGGGGTTTGACTCACTGACACCGTACTTACAAGAGCACTTCACCATGAAAATACACAAGCTACAAACTGTAGTTTCAAAGTGAACGCGTTTTCACGTTTTCGGTACCACCAAAACAAATACATATTGAATGTTCTCGAGTAAAATTGATTTTGCGTGTGTTTGTTACCACATCCAGAAAGTGCGTCAACCAACTTCTACAATTTCTTGCATCGTAAAAGTCACGGTGGACTTGCCTAGGGACGCGAGAATAGCCATTGTACCGCGTTACTGATTTTGCCTCCAGAATTGATTCCAACTTGAAGCTGAAGTTTAGAGCTTTTGCCATTACAGTTGATTTTTAGCATGAATTTTTTTGTTCAACGAGCTTTTACATGAATGTATTTAAACATAAATCACTTTACATTCAACTCGCTTTTAGGCAGAATGAAAACCAAATACATAGACATCATCATGCCTTGTTTTCCTTAAAAAACAAAATTCTGTGATATGTCAAAAACCAAGAACTTTGGAAATGTTTTTAATGCATTGGCATATCGATTAATGATGGAAAGAGTGAATGATGATGCAAGTATACTTATTCTCTAATTTTCAGGATTTTTGATAATGAAATATTTAACCAGGACTGGAGGTCCAGGAAGAAAGTTCAGATATTCCAATATGTAGTACTTAAATGGGGATTTGCTCTTCTTATTGGATTAGGAACTGGATTGGTTGGTCTCTTCAATAATATTGCTGTTGAGAACATAGCTGGTTTCAAGCTGCTTCTTACAATCAATCTCATGTCTCAACAAAGGTGAGTAAAAATGCTTTAAAATGTTAAGATCGGTTTTGTGGCAAAAAACCATCTGATCTAAAAAGTTAAACCATTTGAAATCCGATTTGATCTGAGCAGTTTTTACAAAAGGAGATCCAAAAACATCGAAAGACATTCGGTTTTACCTGGTTTTCAGTTTTTTTTTTTTATCAATTTGTATTATTGATTTGGATCTGTTTGGATATGAACACCCGTAATATTGGTTTAGTACTTTATCTTTTGATAGATGTTGTTGGTGTTTCTCAAGAACTTATTTTGCATTAAATATGTGTACTTTTGGTAATAAGAAAAAAATACTTATGTTATTGTTGTAATGGTTTTTATTCGAATAGATTCATAAGACAAATATATTTGTTAGAATATGAGAAAATATCTTATAATATCTCTAGATTATATTAGAGTATCTCAGATATTTCTTCTGATTAATTTTCATATTACTTAAATATTATTATTTTTTTCATGATTTCCTTATTTATTTAGAATTAGGAGTCTTGTATTGCTATAAATAGGGATTAATGTATAATCTTTTGTATGAAGCTACTATCAAGTTATTAACAATAATATTCAAAGTTTTTGTTATTTCTCTCCTATTGTCTAAAATTCATAACTTCAACAATATCTTCTATTATATCCTTAGATTAAGAACTTTTTTAGGCAAGTAATTATTGATACATGTCTATATAATGCAAATATATTCTATAATTAAACAATAGTATCAACAACTAAAATCTTTTCTCACTAGAGTGAATTAACTACATGAATCAAATGACACCATAATATATCTTATAAAAGTAGACATTTTAAGTTCAAATCTCTCTTCAATTCAAACGGGCACGGCAATGTTCCGATTATTGTTCATGTATTCTCATAGAGTAGTAGTTGTAGTGCAGATTTCTTGAAGCTTTTCTAGTATATGCTGGTCTCAATATGGTTTTAGCAGCGGCGGCCGGAGCACTCTGTGCTTACATTGCTCCAGCAGCAGCCGGCTCTGGCATTCCAGAGGTTAAAGCGTATCTCAACGGCATCGATGCTCACTCTATACTCGCTCCAACCACCCTTTTTGTAAAGGTTAATATACCTCCTTTCATTCTTTAGACTTCATGCATATAAAAGATGCATAACTCCTTGAACATTTGAAAATTAGTAAAATATCATTTAATGATTTTCTGAAAGGGATTGATCAATGAATTTTGATTTCCATGGAAAAGTTAAAATGTTTTCTTAATTATTGCACATATGCCGTTGTATATAGCGAAAAGAAGACATGCATTGTCAGCGTAAACTAGTTTTACATTGATGTCCAGAAAGAATCGAGTATTTTACAGTTATTTTTAAAATGAGGTTACAATATAGGCACCTGGCTATTAATGGATTCTCAGCGGATGTCAGTGTAAAACTATTTTATACTGATAGTACATATTCGTTAAACTTTCTCTCTGATAAATCCATTCCTGGTCTTATCTTGACTTGTATTTTCACTCATACACTGCAACATTTTTATCTTTACAATGCTTAACTTTTTTTTTGGAATATTTTACTTCACGAGGCATATTTTTATTTCCATACAATAAAACCTATGATTTTAATCATGTTAGATTGTTGGTTCCATCCTTGGAGTGTCTGCTGGATTAGTGGTAGGAAAAGAAGGACCTATGGTTCATACAGGTGCATGCATAGCTTCTATTTTGGGGCAGGGCGGATCTCGAAAGTATGGTTTGACTGGCAGTTGGCTTAGGTATTTCAAAAATGACCGAGACCGGCGAGACATGATTACTTGTGGTGCAGCTGCCGGTGTTGCTGCCGCCTTTCGATCTCCAGTAGGTGGTATCCTCTTTGCTCTTGAAGAAGCAGCTTCTTGGTATCTATTTATGCTAAAATTTAATCTCTCTCTCAACTTTTTGGTATCTTTTAAGAATTTAATTTATATAAAAATTAAACGTGTCTTTTAAATTATAAATTTGTAATTCCAGTAAAAAAATATTTTCCTACTCATGTTTTAGTTTGCTTTGAAAGTGAATGAGTGGAAGGAAAAAGAAAAATAAAAACAACAATGACATGAGTAGTGATAGATATGTGGGAATGTATAACCATCAGTGTGCAAAGAGATTAACATTCTAAGATGTTAAAATTGCATAACATGAAAACTAATATTATGGTTTGTAGAATTGAATTTGAAAAGTAGTTAGCTAATTGGCTATCATATCAATATATATCTTTGATGTGCTGCAAATGATTGTTAGCTGTTGGGGGTGTCAACTTAGTCGGGATTGCTTCTGCTATAGTGATGTCTTTGCATGCCAATTTTGCTTAAGAAAAAATTGATAAAACGGTCGGGAAATTCATAAATAGTTTAATTATATTTAGGAACTTATGATCATTATTATGACAAAATGATTGAGTATTTCTGGTTTTAGTCTATGATTTTACCTGCATGACAAGATATAGAATATTGTTTGTTCTAAAAAGCATGAAGAAGCTGAGTTTGTTATTGAACTTTTATTTTTAACATTGTGGCCATATTATAAAACTGAATATTTTTTTCTGTTTTACGGCGCATATTTCTAGGTGGAGGAGTGCTCTACTTTGGAGGACATTTTTTACAACAGCAGTAGTTGCTATTGTTCTAAAAGCTGGAATTCAGTTATGTTCAACAGGAAAATGTGGACTATTTGGAGAAGGTGGTTTGATATTGTATGATGTTAGTTCAGCACAGGTAACATATAGTGGTGGTGACATAGTTGCAGTAATAGTCTTGGGAACTGTTGCTGGTATTCTTGGAAGCATATATAATTGCCTCGTCGATAAGGTCGTTCGTACGTATAGCATCATCAACGAGTATGTCCTCACATTTATTTTGAATAGTTATTATTGGCCATAATTTAAAAACCGGACCGAACCACCGAGAAGTGACTAGTTCTTCGGTTGGTTTGATTCCAGTTGTACCACAGTCTGGTTGAACTGAATTGAATCAGGTTGAACCAGGTTGTTTCAACCAGTCCTAAACTTTTTGCATGTTTTACTTTTTTAATACTGAATTATTGATTTGTCATTTGGCTTAATCATGGTAAAACTGACGGAACGAATTAAACCATAATTTGAATATTTTTACTGGTTCGAACTCTTGTTTGGTTTTTAAAACATTGGTTATTGGCCAATTTACTTGCTTCTTTCTGATCACCATTAGTTGTAGTCTTATCTAGGTCCAGTTTGGATAAACATCTTAATAAAGCACTTATAACATAATTGCTTACATGTAAGCTATTTCTATAATCAAATTGTTTAATATAAGCTATAAGCTGTCTTGGAGAGGTTATGGATATAAGCTGAAAATAACATGGATATGTCATAAGTTGTTTTCATAAGCTATTTCAAATAGTGTCAGAAGTGTTTTTGCCGATAAATAAGTTTAAATAAGTGAATCCAAATTGGTCTCTAGTGTGTTAGTAACATAACTAATGGTTGTTTCTTTTTGTTCTTGTGGCAGAAAAGGACCAGCTTTCAAAATTTATCTTGTTGTTATAATCTCTCTTTTGACATCATGCTGTTATTATTTCTTACCATGGATTGCAAACTGTATTCCATGTCCTACTGATCCAACGGTGACCTGTCCTTCTGTTGATGAGTCAGGAGAATACAAAATCTTTCAATGTCCGCCGGGCTACTACAATGATCTCGCTTCGCTCTTTCTAAACACCAACGACGATGCTATTCGCAATCTATTCAGTCCAAAGATAAACAAAGAGTTTCATATTTCAAGTTTGTTTATATTCTTTGCTGCTGTTTACTTTCTTGGTATAATCACTTATGGTATTGCTGTTCCGTCTGGACTTTTCATCCCTGTGATACTTGCCGGGGCTGCATACGGCCGTGTTCTCGGAAGACTCTTTGAACCGATCACCAAACTCGACAGAGGACTCTTTTCTCTCCTAGGAGCCGCCTCTTTCCTCGGTGGCACAATGAGAATGACAGTATCACTCTGTGTTATATTACTTGAGCTCACTAATGATCTCTTGTTACTTCCACTTGTGATGTTGGTCTTATTAATCTCAAAATCGGTGGCTGATTGTTTCAACAAAGGTGTTTATGATCAAATATTGAAGATCAAAGGTCTTCCTTATTTGGAAGCCTATGCTGAACCTTACATGAGGAATATAGCTACGCGTGATGTTGTCTCGGGTCCACTAATGACCTTTTCTGGAATCGAAAAGGTCGGAAATATTTTACATGTTTTGAATACTACAAGACACAACGGATTTCCTGTCATTGATGAACCTCCTTTCTCAGACACACCTGAGTTGTGTGGACTTGTACTGAGGTCTTATTTACTAGTTTTACTTAAGGCGAAGAACTTTACTAGAGAGAGGACTTTCGCGAATCCGAGTATCTTGGAAAAAATTTCTTTGTTGGATTTTGGAAAGGCAGGATCTGGAAAAGGAGTCAAACTTGAGGATTTAGATATCCAAGATGAAGATTTGGATATGTATGTTGATCTTCATCCGATAGCTAATACATCGCCTCACACTGTTGTTGAGACGATGTCACTTGCCAAAGCTGCTATTATTTTCCGCCAACATGGGCTCAGGCACATGTGTGTTGTTCCCAAGAGCCAAGGGGTATGATATTACATGCATATACATAATAATGATCGATATTACATGCACATGCATAACAAGTACTAGATTTATTAAAATATACTTCCATAGTTTTCTCATCAAGTATTTGATGAGAAAATTAAGAAATCTCTACCTGATGAGAAAATTAATATAGAACGTCAGATACACATGCATCACAAATCATAGATTTGTTAAAATATACTTCATTGATTTTCTCGTCAATGATTGAAAATCTTTACTCGTCTCTTGAGTGAGTTACTCACTTTACATAAACAAAATTCACTGACAATCTCTACTACAATTTGCAGAGACCTCCGATTGTTGGGATCCTAACGCGCCATGATTTCATGCCTGAGCATGTTTTGGGACTATATCCTGATATCAAGCATCACAAATGGCACTAAGGAAATAATCACGATGAAAAAGTTATTCTTTCTCATTAGTTCTTCACAGAACCCTTGAAGCAAAAAATGTTGCTAAAAGATGCATTTGTTGCATAGTTTTGATTTGATATAGCAACCTTGTAACATATGGATTGTTAATATCTTTTTTTTATGTAATAAACTTGATGCTTTTGAAACATAGGTACAAGTCAACACCAATAAGTGTTGCATGGTCAATAAAATTTCTGGTTCATGTTGCTTGTTTTATTATTTTTTAATGATTTTGTAAAGACCTATAATATTGTTAATAAGAATTTTTTGGTGTCATTTGAGAATCTTATTAGACGTCATGTACTAGGTTACATGATACAAACAATATTAATTTATATGATCTTACGTAAAAAAGAAACACACACCTAAATTAAAGTTAAGCAAATTTAACTAATTAAGCCGTATTTAATAAAGTTGTTCTTAACATATCATGAAAATTGAGTCAAAAATAAACACACCTCTAAATTAAAATATATTTTACTTTTCAAATGATTGTTTTATTTTCATGAAACAAGTTATCATTAAAACATACTTTTTAGAATGTATATAGTTTTTTGTTGAAATAAAAAATAATAATTTCATTTAACAAAATTTTAGACTATATATAGTTTTTTATGTGATAAAGAAATATTTATCTCATTTAACAAAATATTTAAATAAGTGTCAGGTTAGGTATTGTGTTTCAAATTTTCCTCCGATAATTATTATAAACAAAACAAATGCTTCAAATCTTGGTTAGTCCCTAATCACACATTTCTTTGATACCACTATGGATTAAGTTTGAGTAAAGATCTTCATGTATCTGAATCTTAATTTTAAGACATGTTGTTGTTGTTGCATGATCAAACATGACATACTTTTCAAATAGTCACATAAATTCTGAGAAAGACCACCATCGTTGGTTATTTTTGGAAATATGAAATCAAAAGAGTCCTCCTTTGTTGGTTAAGAAAATTTTACCTCATTCTCTTTAATTATACTTTTACTCTCACATTTTACTCAAAACACCAATTTTACCATTTTTATATAAAAAAAAATACTACATTTAAAAAAAAATTAATACAATGCAACCGCGGAAAAACAAGAAGAAATTTCTCCATAACACATTAATTTTTTTCCATGACATAAAAATAAGTTGGTACTGAAAAACTTAAATTTAAATTTTTCAAAACACTTTTGTATTTCGAAAAACTCAAACTTTTTGTTGTTTGAAATACATTTGTGATTTAAAAAACATAAATTGAGTTTTTTGAAATACATTTATGTTCCAATTTTTTTTAATTCATGGGCAAATATGGAACTTTGGAAGATTTGTTGAGATAGAAGTATAATTGTAGGGGTATGAGATAAAAAAATTGTTGGTTAATCATGCACAAAAGTTGTCACAGCGGACCATCTAAGATAAGTTTGTTGGTTTTTGGACTCCTTTATTAAGTGGAGAAAAGCTCAAATATTTTAATTTGTTACGTGTGTTTTACTTATTTAAATGGAGGGTGGTCATATTAGAGGCGAAAAAATAGAACATTTTGAAAGGAAGAAAAACTACCTGAGAGAAAAGTCAATCCCGTTTTTCACCAACTAGTCACCGTAAAAGCACAACTGAGAATTATTTAACCGTTAGATCAACCTCAAGCTTTGAGAGTAGGTTCGCGACACGTGATTATTTGTTTTCAACTATTGGATCGACAAAATGAGGTATGGAGCGAGAGAAATCATGCTCGCACAAATGCAACAGATTTGAGTATTTTTTATTTTCTTGTTCTCATTTGTAAACATTTGTGTTGTGTTGTTGTTGTGATTTGTGTACTATATTGAGACTTTTTTGTATCTTTATTTAGTTATAGTAGACCTATTTATTTGGTATGAACGACTCATGATTTTTATCCTTATTTTGAAAAAATTTCATGTTAAAATATTGATATTCTTTGTGCGTTTTTATTTATTCAGTTTGCCGCCATATATATATATATTTGTCGTTGTTCTTCTCATATTCTTGCAAGTTGGGAGAGTTTGGATTATGCCACGTATTCTTTGTTGTTGCGTTTATGTGTTGATTCCCCATCAAGGTTCTTCCATATTATGGGGTAAGCAAGTGACATGTTTGGACATATTATGATTCTATTTGCCTCACTTATTTTGGCATTGTAATTTTTTTAAAACATAATTAAAAAAAAAACATTTAAAAAAAATGTTTTAGCGTGGAAAAAATATATAGTAAAGTATATAAACATTTCTTTTCATTTGTAGTTATTTTTTTTTCATATATTATCACTATTATCCTTTAGAAAAAAAATCAATATTATCCTTTTCATTTGTAGTTTTTTTTCTTTCTAAAGTAGTTATATTTCTTTTATAAAAAAATGCAGTTATATATATATCTTTTATAGTTATTTTTCTCTCTCTTATATTTTCTGTTTACTCTCAAATAATAATGTGATAAAAAATTAAATAAAGATAAATTTATATTTTTGAAAAATGTTTCTTTTCTTATATTGCTAATAGATTCTCACATGTCCTCAAAAAAAAAAAAAGAACATTTTATCCATTACTCATACTAGAAGTTCTAAGTTTCAATGGTAAAGGCGTCGTTATAAAAAAAATATTTAATTGCAGTTTTAGTCCCTATATTTTTACTGATTCACAAAATTGATCTCTCTATTTTAAAAGTCGACAATTTTAGTCACTCTATATGAGATTTAACTAAAAAATGGCGATGTGACATACTTTAAATAACATGTCATATAATACAATGATGTAAAATGATTAATACTCATAAAATCATAATAAAACACTATAAAAACTTAATTTTCAACTTCAGATATTTTTTATATTTGTAATTTAATTAATGACATATGAATAATTAATACATTTAAATGATTCTATATCATGGAATTGTATCTCATATTATTTAAAATACGTCAAATTGTAATTTTTTAGTTCAAAAATCTACGAAATTGATTAAATTGTTGACTTTTAAAATAGATGGACCAATTTCGTAAATTGATAAAAATAGAATGACAAAAAATCCAATTAAGTTAAGTTTTTTAAATTCAAACAAGAGGGGATGTTAGATATCTCTTTTGAAAGAGACCAAAGGACCCTTTACCGGTTTCATTGTTCTCATTCTCTTATGCTTTCTCTCTCAAAGCTTTTCGTCTCCATTGATCCTTTCCAACTCGCTTCAAGTAAGAGCTTCTGGAAATATATCTCATCATGAGATGCAAGAACTTTTGGATATGTGGTAGAAGAAGCACAAGATTTTTAATTGAATCAAATGAACTTGAAATGATTCAATCAATTACCAAGAAAACTATAATGTCTTAGCTTAATACTAGGTGTTGTTATTTACTTGTTGTGGTTTACTTTCAATTGAGATCAAAGTAAAACGAAGATTGATTAGTCATTCACCTAAGAATGTTATTTGTTTCAGTTAACCAAAGATTGATCAATCATTCACTCAAAAACGTTATTCGTTTCAAATTTTCATCAATATTGAACAAAACAAAATTGAAGTTTGCAATGCTAAAATGAACATACACAATTGTTAATCCAGTTCAGAGTTAAACTTCTACGTTTGAAGGACTAGATCCGACTTCGAATTATCATTAATATGACAAAAAATGATTACAATGATTATTACACTATTTCTTGTTAGTTTTATGCACTCTATACAAAACTGATATATCCCTTATATTCTTCTACCCTTGAGCATTAATAATTGGGCTTATATCCTAGTTGATTACAACTTATTAACTGAAACTAACAACCTAAAACAGATTGGTTGTTTTTGCAAATAACTATCATAAGTTGATCTTTAAAGTATTTAATTTTAGTACCACTTATTAACACTAGGATACGGTATTGGGTGGTGTAAATGGTTTAATAGCAAGTGGCTTCTTAATGTAATTAGTGAGGATTTTAATTTTTTTTAATAATATAATAAAATAAGTGTTAATTTGTTTTTTGTTTAACTATATTTTTAATCCATATAAAATTATGACATTTTAAATTAGTTTTAAAAAAAATTGTATTCACTTTTGGTTTTTTTATTTTATTTTATAGAAAATAAAAATATATGAATTTACAAAAAAAAAACTTTTTAAAATAGAGAATACAAGTGATAAAAAAATTTAAAACACAAAAAAGTTGAAAATTTTTTTTATAGGGATTAAAATTTATTTTATCTATTTTTTTAATTATTAAAATTGTGTATTCTTTTTATTATGGACCTAATTTTTACGATTAGAACATAACTTTTAAAATGTTTAAGACAATTGTGCTTAATGCCCAAATGATATATGTTCAAAGTGATTAGAAAATTCAATTATAAATACAATTCACAATTGTTGAGATAAGTTCAAAACGGTTTTCTTACTCAACAATTCAAAATATGATAGTGTCCAAAGACACAATTTTCAATGTTATTAATCTTATATCATTCTAAAACTAGAAAACAAAATTTTGAGCCACCGGTCACTAAGAAATGAAAACGATAATTAAAGTAAATACATAAATTAAATAGTTCATGGTAAGAGAAAAACACAAAGTGATTTTTATATTGGTTCAGTGGCAAATCCATAAATGTTGTTTATTAGGAGCAAGAAAATAAGTATAATATTTTTTATAAAAGAAATATATAGAATAAAGGCTCAAACCATTTTTAATTAAAAAGAATGTGGAGATTTAATTGGTTTTGAAAATCAAAAAAATAACGATCTATAATATTATAAGTTTTTATAATTAAGTGGGTGAAAATAATCTAAAATATTTTCATATAAAAAACGTGATCCTTTAAATAAAAGGAAAAAAGGTGGAGTGCATAGAGATATAGAGATATAAGAGAAAAATATAATGAGACAAAAAAATAAAAATGTGGTGGGGTGATAACTCTTCATCATATGCATATTTGTCATTGTTTTTAGTTTTCTTTATAGAAAATCATTAGTTAATTTAAGGAGTTATTTAATATATTTTGTTGATTTTAGTTTTTAGATTTAACAACATGTTTATGTTCGTATTTCCTTTATTAAGTAGATATTTTTTTTTATGGTTTTATGTTATTTCCTTATTTTCTGTGCAGTGCTGAATTTTGGTGAGAAATCAACATGACCTACATAGAGTATTTCTACCATATCTGGAGTTGTAGATGTCAAATTGGAATCAAACCAAGTGCAAATGAAAGCTAAGATCCATAGCTACAACTTTCATGAAGACACCAGAACCAAATTCGGACTCAAAATAGTAGAAATATGTAGTATACATCAGACAGAAGATGTTGTGCGCTTGAAGCGCGCCAGCTGCGCTCGAAGCGCGTTTTGGCACCACTGCTTCTGTTTTAATGCGCCTGGGGCGCGTGGCGCGCTGAAGAATGCATAAAACCGAGTCTTTCTGAATTTTGAGGGATCTTTTTTGTCAATTGAGAAGCTCAGAGACTTGTACCCTAGCAGAGACGCTCAGAGACGGCTGTTCTACACCATTGAAGAAGTTTTATCAAGAATCATTCATGAATCCTTCTTGTAATTCTTCTTTAATCTCTGTAATGAGTAACTAAGCCCTAATTGTTAGGGATGAGTGGAACAAGATGAAAGCTTTATTTGTCTGAATTGACTCCTGGTTATATGAATAAATTTATTGAATTATTTTTATCATCTTTGTGCTTAATGTTTTTTATTGCCTGATCAACTTTAAAATGTTTTATGATTCGTAATTTGAAACGGAAGTGGACTTTACGAATGCTTGAGATGATAAATTCATGAGATTGTAGTCTAGGGATAGATGCAGGTCATGAAACCAATTGAATTAGTTGCAGAGACAACAGTTTAAAAAGAGAATTTTTGTACTGTAAAGCTTAATCCTAATTTTAAACCCACTAAGGAATTAGGGGTTATTTTGGAACTAAAAGTTCTGTCACTAAGACATTAGGGCAAGAATACTAAAGAGAATTCGGTAATAATTCAATAAAGGAATTCAGTAACTAGGATCAAATTAGAAACCAAGGTTGGACTCAAAGTGAAACTCATCCCTGACATATTTCTCATCATAAAAGTTCAATTTCATTACTATTGTTATTTTAAATATTACCTAAATCAATTCGGAAACTTTTTGTTCAATTTCAGTAATTAAAGATAATTCGATAGTAAAACGCAATCCTTGAATTCGACACTCGGTATTACCGTTTTTAATTATTACTTGCAACGATTCAGTACACTTGCTGAAACGCTATCATGTGGTAATATTTATTTTCTGTTATGGGAATAAAATGTTTAAAAGTGTATTAAACTAAAAAAAATCTACTAATAAAAAACCAAAAAATAACTTGTGGGGGCAAGAGCCCTCATTACCTTGTGTATAAATACCCCGATGGTTCATCTACTCTATTCTTGTATGTAATAATACATTCGGTCTCTATTCATATAATCAAAGATTCTTCCTTTATTATTAATATAACATTTACTAGATCTATCGAAAATTATTACAACATGTGTGCACCAATCCCTTATGCCATAAACATTATGAACCAGAATTCTTGAAATATCCTTCAATAACAATCTAAAACATTATCTTCAAGATGAAAACTCCCTTTAAACTTTTGCAAGATAGCACTTAGATTAAATCTCATTTTATACCCAAAAGAAAATCTCTTTCAGTACCTCAATGTAACGCCAAACTATATCCCCTCGATAGCCCACATATAGAATAATCAACCCAACAAAATTCACTCACAAACAATAATGGAATAAAAAATTTGTTTGATAAAGATTATGATCTTGAATGCATGAAAATTAAGGATTAGGTGAAAGTATCCTTAATAATAAACAAGGTTCGGATCAATATAAAGAAATATGAATTGGTTGGTCAAAATACAATGCATCCTAATTGAAATAACCACTTTGTAACCGTAAAAAAAATAACTCTAGAGATTGTATGAATCTACTTACAGAGCCTATAAATCGATTCACACAGGCTTGAAAATCCATGATTTCATCTTGAAGCATTGTGAAATGATTCACAAATCCTCATGGAATTGTGAGTCGATTCACAATATGTGTAAGTCAATTTATAAGGTCTAGATGCGACACCCTAAACCCCAAATTATTTTTTATGTTTATTATTTATAAAATTGTAATTCTTCAAGAAAAATATACGAACTTCCAAATATTTTATAAGGTAAAGAATATCACACAATCATAAACATATCATATTAATCCAAAATTCTCATATTATTGTTCAAGAACTTGAAATCATGACAGTAGTCAACAAAATCCTTTTTAAAACATACGTATATAAGTTTACTGATAGTGGTAAGTGTAGTCCCAACCCGATGTCACTATCAGAGCAGAAACCCCCAATTTAATAAATGTTAACAATAACAACACAAAAAAAACTTATAATAAAAATCTTCGAGACAAGATGGCTCCCGCCACTCGGATGGTACTAGTCGTCACCTGCAGCTTACAACTCGTCTGTGTCCATCGCAAACGCCAAACACAAACAACGAGGGGTGAGTATCGAAATTATGTAATAGTATAATATAAATGAGGAGAACACGCAAATAGTCAAATTATTACAAACATGAGAAACATTCAAGAACATTATATCAAGGTTAATCTAAACCAATCACAATAAAATAGACACAAGGATGAAATGTTATGCATGTCCTATACTCTATACTCCTTCATCACTTGGTACCATTCTACTCTGAAGTACTTGGTTAGGAGGCCTAATGCTATGCCACTACAAGAGTGGACGGACAATTCATGAATGGTCAAGTCCTCATAGATCACCTCAACTCAACCCGAGACACATATACGCGACGGTCGGGGTACTCTTGTTTTTGCACAGTAGCTCCTGGCCTTAGGGAATAACCCACTAATCCACTTAGGAATTCCCAACTAGATGTACCCCCAAGGTCTATCAGTCTTACCTTACGGTTCGACTGTAGCCCTCCACGATCAGGCTCATTCAGTTGTACTTCCCCGAATCACTAGGTTTGTCAGACCCACCCTATATGATGACAAAATAATCCTCACTTCAACTACAACATCTATCTCATACTTACTCGATTGTCACAACTCGATAAATTTCAACTCACAATATACATCAGAATTACATCATTATATATATATACAAATATAGATATAATTAATCAATCACAATAAAATTCCAATTTTATCAATCACAACATAAATCAAACAGGCGGTGCATTCAAGTAATATCACAGTTTTAAATCCAGTAAATCAGAGCACTCAAGTACATATCATTCACACAATAACAATCAACACAAGATTTCATAAAATTAAACAATATGTAGTCTTGATATAATTAAACTCACAACAATTCTATAGGTTACTAAAATACATTTTAGTCCTCACTATTACCATTTATATATTATTAATTAATTATTCTTACTCAATAGGGCTCGACTGTACGTAGTAAGCCCCGGGTGAATATATGGGAATTTCGGTATTCCCGTTCATCTCATGTTATTTTATACTCATAAAATCGAACCTCATCTCACCCCTTACCTCGATTGAAGATTTCGCCAAATGAATTTGGTCTGTTAATTTGCCGTGTCTTCGCCGGTCATCGTCTCTAATAATCCGCGAGAGAATTATAGCCACGCAACCACCAAATACAAATAAATTACTTGCTAAAAATAAATAAATAAATTATCTACTATTTGTAATATAACCCAAAAATATATTTTATACAGTTAAAACATATATATTACATTAATCATATTTTGTTTAAAGTTAAACATGATAAATAGAACTTAATATAATATTTATATATGTACAACTAAACAATTTAAAAAGAACTAAGTATAATGTGTACATTAATGGAAGTACTAATATTTGGTTACGATTTATTACTGACCATTCTCAATTTTATATTATAATTAAAATAAACTAAACCCTTTAGTTGTGTTGTGAAACCAAACTGGACTCTATGCTATAAAACAAGATTTAAGTTGCACTGCGTTTCAGGATATATAAATAGGGTATATACTGTTTACCTTAAGGAGAAGGGATATACTAAAGACTGTGAGGGAATGATATATGTTGTATTATTTTGTTCTTACCGAAAATTATTCACACGGTAATTAGCATAAATTGTGGTTCCGTTATTCGACACTAATTACTTACTTATTAGACATTTAAATTTAATCGTTACAATTTCATGTTATTAAAAATTGAAACAAAATGTTTATATGCCATGTATTAATATAATATGATCAAGTAACTATGACAACACATATATTGACCAGGAAGAAACGGTATGCGATTAGTATTCATTTAGACTCAAGCCTTTTTAATTTGGATATTGATGCATATAGTAGAATAATATTTTAAGTTATTAAGTGTTTTACACAAAAAATGTTATGGTTTTGCCACGAAAAATAATAAAAGAAAATAGGAGATTAAAATATATGACGAAGACTAATATGTATGACGACAGTCCTATAACAACCTTTAGAGTTTGTGTAGATTCCATAAAATCAGAACTTAGTTTTAAAATAATACATCAGAAAATTTGTATAGATGTCAAAATATACTCCCCTTATTGATAAAAGTTAAGTCTCTTCTATGATAATTTATTTTCTTTATGCTAAGACCGTGTTCCAATGATTGTGTGCGAAGAAGTACGTGGTTTTGCTAAGGGGGCTGCACTTCTTATTAGGTTACAGGAGGTAATAGGTTTTTCACGGGTATTAAATGCGGTTTTATTAGTACCCAGGCAGTTGCCAATTTTTTTTTCTTATCCAAGTAGGCGGCTGCTCTATTATTATTACCGCCACTGTATATATATATATATATATATACATATATACAGATAGCTAAAGCTTATTATTATTATTATTATTAAACCCATTCTAATTTAAATATATATATATACATAAATTTTTGTTTTTATCTATTCATTCTATTTTATATTTGTAAGTTAAATATAGTTAATATTTATAATTTAAATCGATTAGTAAGGCAAACACACAAGACACATATAAAAGAATTATAACATATTTTAACACTCATATAATATTAGTAGTGTACTATTATACTATTAAAGCAAAATAATAAAGGAAAATTGAGGTGTTACACTAGAACTCCAAGAATGAGTTCATGACATCTGTAACAGAATTGTGAGTTGATTTACAAAATTAAAAATTACTTAAAAATAATTTTTAATGTATTTCAAAGCATGTCAACATGATTATACCTTGCAACTAAAATTATGAGTAATAAATTATGATTTTCATTCAACTTTTTTTTTATTAAAATTCATTTGTGAATGTTTGAGAAGCATAAATCAAGAAAGACATACACACCATAAAACTAAATAAACCTATTTTTTTTCATCTATTAAAATACTAAGTCTATCCTAAGAAACATTATCTTTACATAATTCTCCACTAATTAGATATATTTGGAAAAAATATCTAGTAATTTGAACGACATTTTATATCTAGAAACATTTTATTTTTCAAAATGTGTTTCCATGGCAAAGGTAATAATCAACATGCACTAACGATATAAGCTACACTTTTGAGAGTTGATCCAACACACAATAAGAGATGGATAATGTAGAAAGATAAACTTACATTCTAACCAGATTTTTTATTATTAAAGTCTTTTTATCCTTAAAATCAAATGATCAGAAAAAGAAGACAAACTTAACCTTCAAACAATATTTTTAACACTATATATCAACAATTTAATTATTGAAGTAGTTTCATCCCATTTTTGTCTTATTTCAAATAATTTAAATCAGCTGAATCACGATTCAAATACTTAGTAATTTTGATAATTTGTCTAATTGAAACCCGACACTTCGTTTAAAAAATTCCTTTGATGTCCTTTAATTTATCGACTAGATTGCCTATCAAATAACAGAGTTGTTAGTTTTTCAAATTTAGGTTAACACAAACAAGTCTATTACTTTTGATAGGAAAATAAAACAATCAACTTAAATTATCATCTTACATTTATTTATTATTTACAAGAAGATTTTAGCTTATATACATTGATGTAAAAAAAATTTGTATTGTCAATCATTCATAATTAAGAGTGAGAATATGTCAGACTACTCGATAGGGGTCTATGACTCGGCTTGAACTGTTAAGTAAAAAGGTTAGACTCAAACTTTTCTAAAAACTTATTTATTTAAATAAGCTAGACTGATACTTTCCAAAAAACCTATTAGACCTGACAAGCCGACTTGTACATGTAATTAAAATGTAATATATATACACACACACACATAATCATAAAATAAAAACTCACCCTGTTTTTATTAAACTCTTTATTTTATCTCTTTGAAAAAAAGACTCTTTATATTTTTTTTTAATAAGAGACTCTTTATTAGAATCTCAAACTATAATTTTTTACTCCGAAGTCATACTTAATATTCTCTCTCAAAATCATTGTGTAATAAATTTAACTTTTGCATTTTATTATTTTATTCTGTTGATAATTGTTGCTCGTATTTACAATAGATTTGTTGCGAAAAGTGAAAAAAAAATATAGATGTTATGATTGTACATATTGAACAAAATTAACGCTTTTTATTGGTCTATTAGTCTTTTTAAATATAGACAAAATATCATTTTTATAGGTCTTAAGGCTCTTTAATAAACTAATAGATCATATCAGACTTTTAAAATACAAGTAATAAGTCGAATTCAAACTTTAATTTTTTTTAAGTAGCCTAACCTATTTAAGCAAAGGTCGGCTCGACTCGACCTATTCCCGCCTCTAATCATAACTATTAAGACCAATTTGATGAACACGATAACAAACAGGATAAAAACAAGTTATACCATGTATAAAGTATTTGTTTGATGAACCGAGATGATATGATTAGTTAATTTAGAATTCTGTCATATCATATTTCTCTAGTTGATATTTCTATCCTGAATATGAGTTTAGTTATAAACTAGCAGGATAAAATAAGAATAATAATTTACTCAATTACTTTTATAAAATATAATTTAAATTTGAAATATAATAAATTATAAATATAAAAACAATTTATAAAATATAATCTAAAATATAAAAATATAAATCTAATCAAATATAAATATAAAAATAATTAATAGAATTTGATATTAAACTTAAAAATAAAATATTAATAATTAATTTTAAAAATATTTATGATTTTATCACAAGGGTAGTTTTGTCTTTTTATATAATTTAATAATCATAAAAATATGAAAATTAATTGAAATTTTAAAATAAATATAATTTGTTTACAACGGTATTTTTTTCATCTACATATAATATATATCATATCTATATTTACATTCTAACAAATAAAATAGAATTATTTGATTACTCATGATTTTAAAAAAAAAAAGTTACATTGTTTATTTAATAGTGTCAATAGATAATTTTAAATATAAAATTATTTCATTACTTATTTAATTTTTTAATATTTTATTGTTAATTATAATATTTAAAATACAATAAATTAATTAAAAAAAACTAATATATAATTATTCACAATGATAATTTTGTTATTTAAATATAATATATATTATATCACGCATGATAAAATGTGTGTTAAATATACAAAATAAAATGTTATCCTATTCGTTATTAAATAAAATATATTATATTTATTATGTCATTGTTATATCTTATCTTTATTAAATTTTATATTGTATCTTAATTAAATTAACTATTAAATGATTAATAATATTTGACTTTTATCTTAATTAATTACTCGCATGATTGATCTTTGATATAAATTTTTTTTTTAAATCGATTAGAGTGTATATAAAGTAAACTCAAGAAAGAATCTCATTTTTTTTAATGAAGGTGGAAAAGCACGCACACTAAAGTGAAAAAAATAATGTGAAAACCAATGGGCGCCAAAAATACCCTTTCCCCCAAAATTTGCATCCCCGCCAAATCCAATTCATCAAAACCTTTATCATTTTCAATTTCAACAACAAACCATTTTTCCATTTCTGCCAAAACGCTACAGAAATCCATTCCAACACCTGCGTTTTGCACAAAAGGAAAAACATTAAACTCATGGGTTCTGCTTCTCTTTTGAATTCTTCAGATTCTTCTCAACCTGGTAATATGACTATATATATGCCTATTTTTTTCTAGGGTTTTTCTTCATCTGAATTTTTTTTGTTGCTTTTGCGCGTCATTACTACTTGTGCTTTGTTTTTCTTCATCAGGTACATTAAACATGTTTAATGCATGTAGTTTTGGATAATTTTTTGAGAACTATTATTGATTTTTTTTTTATATGAATCAATTAATACATTTTTTTTATTTGGATCTTTGGGCTTTAATGTGGTTATAGCTTAGGTTTTGAACTTTGTTGTTTCTTCAACCATGATCTGCTTGCTAAGAAGTGGTTATTGTTATTATCATTGTTGTTGCAATTTGATCTTTGGTTGTTCTTGATTTTATGTTTTTTATTTGAATCTATTGATACATTTTATGTTTTGTAGTGATTTTTGTGTTAGAGTTTGGATCTTTGGGATTCGCTGTGGTTCTAGCTTAGATTTTGAAGCCATAACATTTTTGAAGTTTTTGTTGTTTTTTCAACCATGATCTGCTTTTGAAGAAGTGATTATTGTTGCTATTCGATGTTTGGGGTTTACTGTGTTACTAGCTTGGGCTTTGAAGCTATAACTAGGGTTTTGAATAGAGTTCCGGGACTGCGATCTGAACTGTGACATAACGGTTTTTGATGTAGTTGAAGCCATAATTTGACTGCGATAGAGGTTGCAATTCTTCTCAGTGTCAAGGGTCGCCACACGACCTTAATTGTTACTGCGATCGCTATTTAAAAACAATTGCCATTAAAACTTTGAACTTTGCTTGGCTTCAACTGAAAGTTTTTGTTGTTCCTTTATTGTTGTTTATATTGTTAATTGTTATTGTTGTTGTGATTCGATCTCTGGACTTTGCTGTGGTTCTAGCTTATGCTTTGAAGCCATAATAGCTTCACACTTTGCTATGCTTCAGCAGAAAGTTTTGTTGTTTCTTCACCATGATCTCCCTTCTAAGCAGTGATTATTGTTGTTGTTTTTTGCAAATGGTTTGTTTTGGAGCTGGATGATACTGTTTGTTGAAATATTGAAACTTAGGGCATGATTGTTTTAAGTTTTTTGTAAGAAAAACATTTTTTTTTTCTCAAAGAACTTAAAGAAAACCTAATGTTAGATTTGGTTTAATGTTGAAAACCTTAAACATACATTGTTCCCAAAGCAATCTATAGATTAGTTGATTGGGTATGTTCGGGAATTTTCAACCAAACAAGACCTATCACATGCACATACAGGTTGATTGTAGTGGATTTGGACTGTGTGTGACTCTAGGTCAATTTTACATATAACAATTCCGGTAAAGGAAAAAATAGCGCTTTCAAAATTGGATTTTTTTTTCCTAATAAAAAAACTTAATATACGTGTTTGAAATCTTGTATTAATTTGGGTTTTGCATTGTTAACTGAAGTGTTTTATTTATTACGTTGTTGTATGACTTGACTGGCATCGTGTATTTTTGTTCGATGTACTAATAACTAATAAGTGATTCATTATTCTGTTTTGATGTCTTTAATTTTTTCAATTCAGATTTTGCAGCAGTGTTAGATATTGGAACTAATGGCTGCTCATAGATGCAATGCTTCTAGGGTTAATTACACTATGTTAGCAATGCATCGTGATCAATACCAAAGCTAGCAATTAAATTTTTTATTTCTATGTGGATTTTTACTCTTAATTTTTTAAAGTAAGAAGGAAACAGAACAAAAGAACATAATTGGAAACAAATAAAATCTTTAGGAAATCTATTTGATGTTTTCAGAGTTAGCATTGGTTTTAGCACTCAATACATCCCAATAAATGTGAGGTTTAATGAAATTAATTGATATTGATATGTGTGATTCTCGATTAACTATTATGCATAACTAAAGATTACGCCCATTTATATTTTTTAATGGTCGCTATCTTTTTTTTTTATTGTCGCTGTTGTCTCTTGCTGCGTTACTTTTTTTTCCCTTCTTTTCCATATCTCTTATCCTTTGAATTAATCACAGATAATTTTTGCTACTACTACTACTACTAAAATATCCTAGGAAAGATTTTTTGTATAGATGCATGGTCTGCCTTCAAAGTTAAAATCAAACATAAATTACTCAGTTGTATTCCTGTTAATTTCCTTGCACCCATATCTTGTGTATTTTTTATTGTTTGTTTGATTGTATGTAAATCTTCTTTTCCCTTTTTTGTTCCCGGCAATGTGGATTACGATACTTAATAATCTCTTATCGATATCTCATGCTCTGATCAATTGCCCTGTGTTGCCTATACATTACTTACCTTGTTATCAAATTTGTATATTCATTTTTTTTTTCGTTTCTTTCTCTATATGTTCAAAATAGGCGTTAACGACAGCAACACTAAACACGAACCTGTTGTTTCGAACACCGAAGAGGAAGAAGTTATGGCTGGCGGTAATAAAAAGAAGCGAAGTTTGTCAGAGAGTAGTGAGCAGCCTGCTCCTACACGTAAAATGCCGAAACGATCTGCTAGTGCTGCAAGTAAAAATTTGAAGGAGAAGTCTATTTCCGTATCTGATAAGTCTTGTCTTATTGAAGCAAAGAAGGAGCAGGTTGTAGATGAAGAATTTCTCGCTGTCCGTATGACTGCTGGACAGGATGATGGCCGTCCAAATAGAAGAATTGCAGACTTCATCCTTCACGATGAAACTGGTGCATCACAGCCACTTGAGATGCTTGAAATTAACGATTTGTTTATCACCGGACTTATATTGCCACTAGAAGGAAGTGCAGACAAGAAAAAAGAACAAGGTGTTAGATGTGAAGGCTTCGGTCGAATCGAATCGTGGGATATATCCGGCTATGAAGATGGTTCTCCAGTGATATGGATTTCTACTGATATTGCTGATTATGATTGCCAAAAACCAGCTGCTAGTTACAAAAAGTATTACGATCATTTCTTTGAAAAGGCCCGTGCTTGCATAGAAGTATACAAAAAACTAACAAAGTCTTCCGGTGGTGACCCTGATGTAAGTCTCGATGAGTTGCTTGCTGGCATTGCACGGACAATGAGTGGTAGCAAGTACTTTTCAGGAACTGCATCTCTAAAGGAGTTCATTGTTTCTCAGGGTGAGTTTATTTTTAAGCAGCTCATCGGTTTGGACATGACGACAAAGGCTAACGACAAGGGGTTTGCTGATATTCCTGCTCTTATTGCTCTTAGAGATGAGAGTAAGAAACAAGCTAACTTTGTACATGCACAATCAAAGCCATCCAATGGGAGTTTAAAGATTGGTTCAGGAAGTGGAGATGAAGAAAACCAGAATCAGATGAATTCTGGCGCTGATGAAGATGAGGATACAAAGTTAGCACGACTATTGCAGGAAGAAGAGTACTGGAAATCTAGGAAGCAGAAGAAAAACCCCAGATCAGCCTCTGGTTCTAACAAATTCTATATCAAAATTAATGAAGATGAGATTGCCAACGATTACCCTCTCCCTGCTTATTATAAAACTTCTCTTCAAGAAACAGACGAATTTATAGTTTTTGATAATGAGTATGATGTGTATGACATTGAAGATCTTCCTAAAAGCATGCTGCATAATTGGGCTTTGTACAACTCTGATTCTAGATTGATTTCCTTGGAACTTCTTCCAATGAAACCTTGCTCAGAGATCGATGTTACAATCTTTGGATCAGGTAAAATGACTTCCGATGATGGAAGTGGGTTCCATCTCGATACTGAGGCCGGCCAATCTTCTAGTGCTTCTGGAGCACAGGTTACTGATGGAATTCCAATCTATCTGAGTGCCATAAAGGAATGGATGATTGAATTTGGATCGTCTATGGTTTTCATATCCATCCGAACAGATATGGCCTGGTAAGCACCTCTTCTCTATAATAAAAATGCTAATTGTAATTTTTTTCCTCATGTTTAGAATATTTTGGTTTGAAATGTCGATTTGTCTTTGAAAAATGAAGGCCAGATTCATCCATACTTGATTTCTTTCAGGTATAGACTTGGGAAACCATCAAAGCAGTACAGTCCTTGGTACGACACAGTATTGAAAACTGCAAGGCTTGGTATAAGCATTATCGCATTGTTGAAGGAGCAGAGCCGTGTATCACGACTTTCCTTTGCAGATGTCATAAAAAAAGTATCTGAGTATGCTCAAGAGCATCAGTCGTACATTTCTTCTGATCCGTTGGCTGTAGAGAGGTATGTTGTTGTCCATGGACAGATCATTCTGCAACTGTTTGCTGAATTTCCAGACGACAAGATCAGGAAGTGTCCTTTTGTGACCGGTCTTATGAACAAAATGGAAGCACGTCACCATACTAAATGGTTAATGAAGAAGAAAAAAGTGTTGCCAAGGAGTGAGCCAAATTTGAATCCTAGGGCAGCAGCGGATCCTGTTGTATCCAAAAGGAAAGCTATGCAAGCTACAACAACCAAGCTGATAAATAGAATATGGGGAGAGTATTACTCAAACCACTTGCCAGAGGATTCAAAAGAGGGAACTGCTGGTGAATCAAAGGATGATGATGAAGCAGAGGAACAAGAACAGGAACAGGAACAAGAAGAGAATGAAGACGAGGAAGCTGAAGAGGAGACAGTACTATTGGAAGAAACCCAAAAGCCGCGCTCAGTTTCGAAACAATCGAAAGCAGTTTCTGATGGTGGAGAAATTAGATGGGAAGGTGGCCCTGAAGGAAAGACCAGTTCTGGATGCCTTCTTTATAAGAAGGCAATTATTCACGGCGAAGTTGTTTCCGTGGGAATATCTGTGTCAGTGGAAGTTGATGAATCAGATGAACTTCCTGACATATATTATGTTGAATATATGTTTGAATCAAAGAACGGGAGAAAGATGTTTCACGGTAGAATGATGCAGCATGGTTGTCAGACTGTTCTTGGAAACACAGCTAACGAGAGAGAGGTGTTTTTGACTAACGAGTGCAAGGATGTAGCACTGCAGGATGTTAAGCGGACAAATGTTGCAAGCATCCGAAAAGTTCCTTGGGGGCATCAATATCGAAAGGATAATCTTGTTGCTGATAAACTTGATCGTGCAAGAGCAGAAGAAAGAAAAAAGAAAGGACTACCTATTGAATATTACTGTAAAAGCTTGTACTGGCCTGAAAGAGGTGCTTTCTTCAGCCTTCCGTTTGATACATTGGGTCTAGGGTCTGGCGTTTGTCACTCTTGCAAATTAGGGGAAGCCGAAAAGGAGAAGGACTCTTTCAAAGTAAATTCGTCTAAGTCTAGTTTTGTATTGGAGGGAACTGAATATTTTCTCAATGACTATGTTTATGTCAGTCCTTTTGAATTTGAGGAAAGGATAGAGCAGGGAACTCATAAGAGTGGGAGGAATGTGGGGTTGAAAGCTTATGTTGTTTGCCAAGTGCTCGAGATCATTGCCAAAAAGGAAGTAAAACAAGCTGAGATGAAATCTACCGAGCTCAAAGTCAGAAGGTTCTTCCGACCGGAAGATGTATCAGATGAGAAGGCATACTGTTCTGATGTACAAGAGGTAAAAGCTACATAAAAGTTAACTTAATTGAATCAACAAGCACAAAAGTCATCTAGTAATGCAAGTTTTAAATTAATTTTTTTCATACCAGTCATCGATGCTTGATCTTATTGACTTTACATGTGACTTATTTTTGTGTTTTTATATTGTTATTTTTAGACTGTTTGTTCTGTTTTGCATACGTTGTCTCGGTGTTAAGTGTTTATTACTATTGACTCAGATGTCATGATATATGATTTTAGGTGTATTACAGTGATGAAACATGTACAATCTCTGTACAATCCATTGAAGGTAAATGTGAAATCAGGAAAAAGAATGACATCCTTGAAGGAAGTGCTCCTGGAATCTTCCAAAATGTCTTTTTCTGCGAGCTCTTGTATGATCCTACCACTGGCTCACTCAAGAAGGTAGTTTATTATCGACCCTTTTATTATAACTGTAATAATGTGCTTGCTAATCCTCAGATAAATCTAAAAAAACATCGGCATTTTATGATTTATGAAGTTTTTAATGCTTTTTATCTTCAAATTTTAAATCCTTGTATTCTACATAGATATCTTTGCTGCCATTAATTTTTCAATTAAACTTCAATAAGATATTTTATTTTAGTATAGTTTAGTGTTAATTAAATTATTAGGCTATTGTTATTGTTGATATTATGGGGAAGGAAAATATCAATATTCTAAATATTAGGATATTTTCATGATATCAATTCAACATTTTGATGCAAGTATAAAGATCATATATGATTTTCAAAGAATAACAATTTTATTTTTCATTTGTTTCACAGTTGCCAGCTCATATCAAATTAAAATATTCTAGTGGACATACAGCTGATGCTGTGGCTAAAAAGAAAAAGGGAAAATGCAAAGAGGGAGATAGCATTTCAGATCCTGATCTTGAAACAAAAACATCAAATGAAAAACGTTTAGCAACCTTGGACATTTTTGCAGGTTGTGGTGGCTTATCAGAAGGGTTGCACCAGTCGGGTAAGCATAACTACAATTTTATTATAGAAGATAGAAACACGATTGTAATGTGTATGCTATATCTATGTAATGTAACTTATGTGTTACTGCTTTCATGCTTCAGGAGTTTCATCAACTAAATGGGCTATTGAGTATGAAGAACCAGCTGGGAATGCATTTAAAGCTAATCATCCTGAAGCGTTGGTGTTTATTAACAATTGCAATGTTATTCTTAGGTAAATGACTCCAGAGAGAAAATATTCCAGTCAGTGTTGTCAATCACTGATTGTGGAAAGTAGTAGTTTGTTCAAATTTCTCTAAAGCCATTATTTGACAACATTTTGTACTAAATAGCTTATTGCAAAACAATAATGATTTGTTCAAATTCTGTTAACTTATAGTGCTATTGCATTGCTATAGTTGCTATTTAACAACACTAATTCTAGTCCACAAGGTTGAATAGATTGGAACCCATTTAAGTGACTCTTAAATGATTGTAATGCAGAGCTATAATGGAGAAATGTGGGGACATAGATGATTGCATCTCAACGACCGATGCTGCAGAATTGGCCTCTTCACTTGATGAGAAGGATTTAAGTAATTTACCCTTGCCTGGCCAAGTTGATTTCATTAATGGAGGACCTCCATGCCAGGTTTGTATAACTCTTGGCTTTGTTTGCTTTTTTCTGATATTGATACTTTGTCGTGATTATTGAATAATGTTTTTGCAGGGTTTCTCTGGGATGAATAGATTTAACACGAGCACTTGGAGTAAGGTCCAATGTGAGATGATATTAGCATTCTTATCCTTTGCTGATTATTTCCGGCCGAGGTATTTCCTGTTGGAGAATGTGAGGAATTTTGTGTCTTTTAATAAAGGACAGACATTCCGTTTAACTTTGGCTTCACTTCTTGAGATGGGTTATCAGGTAAAATTGCATAACTATCTTTTTTCCTTAATTATTTCACTTTGGAGTTAAATTGAATCTTAATAAATGCTGATTTTCTTGTTCAAAAGGTGAGGTTTGGTATCCTTGAGGCTGGAGCTTTTGGAGTTTCACAGTCAAGAAAAAGAGCATTTATTTGGGCTGCCTCTCCGGAGGACGTGCTTCCTGAGTGGCCGGAACCAATGCATGTCTTTTCTGCCCCTGAGTTGAAAATAAAATTGTCGGAAAATGTCCACTATGCTGCCGTCCGCAGTACTGCAAATGGTGCCCCGCTACGTGCAATAACTGTTCGGGATACCATTGGTGATCTCCCAGCTGTTGGCAATGGAGCCTCTGGGAAACACATAGAGGTATGTAAAATAGGAAAGACACTTGTTATCTATTATGAAGTATGGACTCTGACATGAACACCAAACACGGGCACATATTCACTGGTCATAAGTTAAGAAAATGGAAGTGATTGAATGTAAAAACATGTATCAGTGTTGTGTTGGTGTCAGGCATTATAGTGTTTGATGCCATATATACTTTCAATATGAGGTATCTGTGCTACATAGGTTATATATCATTCTAACCTTGAAATAATTTGAGTTATCTCTATACTCAACTGACTTGGCTTTATGCTTGCAGTATCAAAGGGATCCCATCTCATGGTTTCAAAAGAAGATTCGAGGCAACATGGCTCTCTTGACTGATCATATATCAAAGGAGATGAATGAGTTGAACTTGATTCGATGTCAGAAAATTCCTAAGAGACCAGGTTGTGATTGGCGCGATCTTCCAGATGAAAAGGTAAATTTCAATCTTTGTGAACTTTGCATGACCATTTTCTTTGTGGTTAATCTAATGAGTGTTATTTAATATATAATACAGATTAAATTGTCTACTGGACAAGTTGTTGATTTGATACCATGGTGCTTGCCAAACACAGCTAAGAGGCATAATCAATGGAAGGGACTCTTTGGTAGGTTGGATTGGCAAGGAAATTTCCCAACTTCCATTACTGATCCTCAACCAATGGGGAAAGTTGGAATGTGCTTCCACCCTGACCAAGATAGAATTCTTACTGTTCGTGAATGTGCCCGATCTCAAGTAAGTGCTTATGCTAATAGATAAGTTCAAATTAGTCAGTCCAAATGTCCATTATCAAAAGTTACTTGTCATCCTAAATGTTATGATAAGAATGAAGCCTAACAAAGGATTTAATTAATATTTACCCATGTAAATTTACACAAGCGTTAAATCACATCTTGTCTGTGTAATTATTTTAGAAAATAATATTACATCATAACATAATAGTAGATCATATTTTACTATTACAGTCATGAGAACTAAGATGAACCATAAACATCTATTTATAAAAGACGCCTTTTGTAGTCGTTAGAGTTTTAAATATTTTTCAAATATTGGTTCATGGTGGACCGTTGCCCGTATTGGAATTTTCTTTTAATTTGGTATCATCTTTAACTTACAATTATATTATTTATTTGAACATTAAAATACAGATATTATGTGACACCTTTCATGTTTATCTATATCTTTCTCTTGACTTTTACAACTTACAAACATTTCAAAGTACACAAAAATCAAAGGACATCTTATTTGACATCAAAATTTTGATGTTCAAAAATCATTTCTTTTAACTTCATATTTTTCATCCATAAATGCAGGGCTTCCCAGATTGCTATAAATTTTATGGTAACATCATACACAAGCACAGGCAGATTGGTAATGCTGTTCCTCCTCCTCTGGCATTTGCATTAGGGAGAAAACTCAAAGAAGCAGTGGATAATAAAAGTAGCTCCAATTAGATGAAGTATGCTCTCATATATCAAACATTAAATAACAATAAGTAGTCACCATAATATTGCAAATTATAAACTTTCAGGGTTTTTTTAGAATCGATCAACCTTTGTATATAGAGTTGTTGTCTTGGCCATTTTACCAAGCTTAATCAATTCCTTGTTTTAAAGAATTGACGAATGGATGGATAATGCTATAAAACTCATTTTCTATCAACTTGGATTTATTTTGGGATTAGGTGATATTTTGGATCTTACATTGAATATTACCTCCCAATGTATAGTTAAATTTGATAATGAATCCTATCTTGCTTTTTATTTTTATTATTATTATTATTATGACTTAATGAATTAATAAAAAATCTTACGTTTTTTGCTCATTAGTTTGCATGTTTAAACTTAAGCATGAATCTTCAACTCCACATCTTTGAGGACTTGTCTCCATCCAATTTCTGAAGTATTTAAGTAGGTGAAAATTGTCTTAGTGCATTTTTTATTATGCTTTTATAAAAATTGAATTTAAATGAATTAATTTTGTAAAATTAATTTTAGTTGAATGTAAAGTGATTTATATATAGATACATTTACGGAAAAGTAAGTGTAACAATAATTTTTAGAGTAAATTAACATTTGGATTCAATAATTATAAATTCTAATTTTACCTTAGAATTAATTTTGAAGACAAATTATATTTGATAACATCTAAATATTTTAGAATTAATTTTACATTTAGAGAATGAACTGCGGTGGTTTTAAAAGTGGAATGTACTTTGTGTATTTGGTTTTATATTTGTGTATTTGCGTGGTGAGATTTATGCTCTTTATTTTTGTATTATTTAGATTTAAATGGATTTTTAGTTTCTCTATTTTGTTAAAAATAAATTTTTAGTCTATTTGTTTCTAAAATTAGTTTTTTGGTTTCTCTCTTAATTTATTTTTATTTCTATAATTTTTTATGATGTAATACTTTTATTAATGACATAATATTTAAATGATATTTGTGAATTGAATAAAATATTTTTCACGCCATTATTATTGTAATTAATTTTCTTATTTATTTTTATATTAATTAAAAAATAATGATATAACATATTTTAAATAACGTGACATACGATATGATGATATATAATGATTAACACATGAAATCGCAATAAAATTATCTAAAAATTTAACTTTCAACTTTAATTTTTTTTTGTAATTTAATTAATGACATTGAATAATTAATGTTGTTTATAGTTGTAGAGAGATTCATATGATATATAACATTATTAAAATAATGCTCGAGAAAAAAGTTTCGAAAAAAAGTAAAATTGAATTTTTATTAACATACGGGATAGCAGTATAATTAGGTAAATATAGGTAAAATTTTCTTAAATTTGTGGAGAGTTTACGTGGTATATCATATTATTAAAGTAATCCTCGAGGAGATAGGAAAACTTGAGAAAACACATTAATTATTTTAACAAGTAAAAAATAATATATTAAAGAAATATACTAAGTATAAAAAGTGTTTGGAAAAAGAATAAAAGATGTACAGTTTTTTTTTATCTTATGATCAATAAAAATTAGAAACACAAACTAAATTATTTAAACTAGAAACAAAACAATTAATCACAAGTAATGTTAATTCACACTAATGATTGAGAGCACAATTGATTATATCTATAACAAAATCCTTTGATTTACCTTCATGCTAAAAATTTAAATTGCTCAATAATACGATTTGCGTTCAAAACATGTGTGCGAAAAATCGCCTCATTTCCTGATTTTCAAATCGCCCACGACATTGCAAACCAAACTAAATTAATTATTTGACGCATTATACGACCACATGAACAAAAGCCATCAAATTGGTTAGCGTGATTAATTGCATCAATATGAAACACACTCGATAGTCCAAACCAATTCAAAACACCATGCCACATGGATTCAAAAAAAAATGACACACTGTTTCAACTTCCCCACATCCTGCTACACATTGTTGATATTCAAAAGAAATGATTCATCGATAGACAAAATTATCTTTTGTAGGGAACCTATTTTGAAACATCATCCACACAAATAATGCTACTTTTGAATGGACAAAAGGATGCCACACTAGTTCTTGAAATGGAGGTACGGTGACACCATCGGTAAACTCCTCTAGTTGCACAAAATACATCTTCTATACCGAATACAATCCTCCTTGCGTATTATTCCATGACCACTTATTTGCTACATTAACCTGCAAATGAACGTTAGCCAATAAAATCCTACACTGCTTCACTAATTCATCCTCCCACACAAACAATTGCTTTCGCCATCTCCACCCTCGAACACCCTCCAGTCGCAACAACTCTAACATGACATCTACACTTTCCTCTTGTTGCAAAGACAAATGAAATAACTTACTAAATTTCTCACACAAAACTCCACCAACCAACCATGGATCCTTCTAAAACAAAGTATTACTCCAATTTCCAATAATTTTAAACAATTTTTTATCAAACAATTATGTTGTTTATTGAATTTCGAAAACTATTTGAAAATCAATTTATGCCACCGAAGATATTATTGGGTTGAGTCGCGGACTAGGTCGCTCTCTTTAAGACGTTTCGCGGCACTGTCCAAATTGTGCAAGGCAGACTAGCAATCACGAAGTCCCCAGGATAAAATAACTCAGATTCACTGTATTGGAATTCCACTGCATTGTAGAAAACCGTTCTAGAATTACACCCTCAATATGGCGATTAAAGCTGAAGTAGAAATGTCACTTTAAAAGGAAGGGGTTTGAATTGTAAAGTTGCCTTTTGAAAATTCCCTGTTTAAAGCTTAAAATTAACTCAAGATTAATCTTGGTTGATAAAACAACAAACGGAGAACGTTTTTGGTTCTGGAAACAGAAAACGGCGAACGTTTTTTGTTAGTTAAAAAGGCAGATTGATCTTGGTTGTGAAAACAGAAAATGAAGAACGTTCTTGGTTTAGTTAAAAACATAAATTGATTTGTCTATTTAACTTTAGTAAATAAAAGACATAAAGTAAATAGAGATAAGGAAGAGATATCACACAACAATTTATCCTGGTTCACCCAACCCGGCTACGTCCAGTCGCCACAACTGTGAGATTTTCCACTAAGTGTTCAAAACGAAGAACCTTAATGGTTTTACAGCACCTAGCTCAGATCAACCTTGATATGTTACAAACTATCAACCTTTGATAGGGGTTTTACACTTCACCTTTTAACCTTAAAAGGGGTTTCTAAACAAACCACTCAAGTGATAAACAACTCTTATAGTCTTAAGTTTACACGATAATGATTTAAAGTGTTTGGCAGAATCTGTTTAATCTCAACTCTTGTTTGAGGTTTAGATTCTATACAAGAGGTCTCAATAAACTAATAACAATGAATTCGAGACTCAATGTTACTGATTTCTTGTGAGACTTTCAAGTATGAATGTAAGTGATTGATGATTTTTCTTTGCACTTGAATGTCACGATTTTCATTAAACTTTGGAGTTCCTTTTATAGACATTTGAGGAGGTCCATGTCAGCTTAATATGACCGTTGGAGAAGTTTCCTTAGTCAAGGGTTAGATTAAAATAATCAGTCTTCAAAGTAAGACTATTGACCGAACTTTTTCTTCTTTTTGACTTCAAGACTTTCTGGTCTTGTGTATTCTCTGTCATCTGATTTGTACAGTGCTTGAGGGTCTCTTGATCATGAGAATGTGTCTTAAAGTCATGCTGAAGTTTCAGTTTCAAGAACGTTCTTGGTTTGTACATCAAAAGTTGGAGAATGTTCTTGAGCTGGAGAATGATTGATCTTGATTGATTCCGTCATTTTGTCTTGATTGAAATCTTTACTTCTTTGATCTTTTGGAGTGATTGTTTTGCTAATATAAGAGTTGTACATTCCTTGTATATGTACTGGTAATCCATTCGAAATATCCATGATTTTTACTTGCAATAAAAGTTAGCTTGAACTATCTTGATGAAGTGAAAAACGTGGAGAACATTCTTGGTTTTCCAGAAAAATGTCTAGAACGTTCTTGGTTTCTAGTAGTTCATTTTTAGCTTTTTCTTTAAATTGATTTTGCTTGCTTTTGCTTAGTACCTATCCTGGATTATTACACTCAAAAGCACATGTTAAATAACACATAATTTAGAATCATAATTAGAGTCTTTAATTAATCTTTGTTTGTTTACATCAAAACAATTAATTGAGATTTTGTCTTAACAAAAGCCACTCTCAATATGACAGTTAAAGTCACTCTCCATACATGGTACTATGACCACTCATAAATCAAAATAACTACGACATAACAACCGCTCTAAGAGGACAGTGGTATTATGAAGACTCAAAAATCAAAGGAACTACAACATAAAAACCGCTCTAAAAGGACAATGGTATTATGACCACTCATAAATCGAAGGGACTACGACATAAAAACCGCTCTTAAAATAAAGTGGTATTAGAACCACTAAAACTCGAAGGGACAGAAAGAAAAGGGAGAAGTGGCTCGGAAATAGATCGAGCATAATAGAAGAGGGAAAAAAACGATAAGGTTGGGAAATGCATCAAACTTTGGTGTGCTTTTCTCAATAGATTGACACTCTTTATATAGTGATGGAAGCAAACCCACATATGTTTTCTATCCAATGTCGAACTTCAACAAAAGTTTGAGAATCTTTATATAGTGATGAAAACTACAAAAACATATTAGAGTTTTTCAATGTGGGACTTCAACAATTTTTAAATTCACACACTAACATACTCTATGTTCCAACAATCCCCCACTTGAATTAAATTTTGTTTTTCTGAAATAGCTCCAAATGCTTATGTAAGATTGTGCATAAGCAAATGTGTCTCTTGACTTGAACCTTTACATAGTAAGTGAGATTCAAATTCAACAAGAGTGACTCGTAGTCTTGAACTCTATCTCTGACATCAAACGCACACACAACCTTTTCATAGGGTGTATTCTAAAAAGCCTGTGCATTTATGGCCCTGCACGTCTATCCCAATATAGTGAACGCTCTAGAAATTATGCCTCAAAATTCCATAGGAAGCAACCCCACTTCCACATTCACATAGGTGAGTCTATTAAGAGTACTCATGTAGCTAGGTACTCCACTCCACATGGAGTATAGATCACATTAAGAGTTTCTATTATCTCATCCTATCATCGCTTGAGGAATCATGCTTTTCTGATATATAATAGCATGTTCATCTCATGTCACTTCACGACTTGTTATTACTCATTGAACCTAATTTTTGGGATCTCCAGTCTTTTAGGTCAAGTTACCATCATGAGTGACTCTATAGGCATTAGTCCCATCCTTTTGGATGTATTTAAGACTTTCTCTCTAGCTAACCCTTTCGTCAAAAGATCTACTAAATTCTTACGGTGCATACATGATCCACTATAACAGCTTCTTTAGAAAGTAACTCTCTAACAGTGATGTGCTTACGACGTATTTGTCGTCTCTTACCGTTGTATTAATGACTCTCAATCTTTGCAATAGTCGCAGTATTATTGCAGTGGATCAACATAACTTGCATAGGTTTTTCCCATAAAGGGATCTCAGCTAGCAAATATCTCAACCAGCTCGCTTCTTCGCTAGCACTAACTAGTACTATCATTTCAGACTCCATAGTGGGCTGAGCCAATATCTTCTGTTCTTCAATTTTCAAGATACATCACCACCGACTATACTAAAAATTATAGCCACTGGTTTCTTTGGAGTCATCTGATAAGGTGTTCCAATCAACATTGATGTATCCTTCAAGGACGGTAGGCAATATTTGATAATGTTATCCGAGACTCATGGCCCTTTTCAGGTATCTCATGACTCTTTTGATAGTGTTCCAATGCTCTATACTAGATCTACTGGTAAACCTACACAACAGTCCCACGGCGTAGGCAATGTCGGGTCTAGTACAATTAGTGACATACCTGAGGCTGCCAATGTGCTCGCATATTCAGTTTGTCTAACACCTTCACCAGTGTTCTTGAAAAGTTTCATACTTGAATCATATAGTGTACAAGTACGTTTATAGTCAAAGTATTTATATTTCTTTAGAATCTTTTCAACATAATGAGACTGATCCAAAGAAATTTCCTTTTTTACCTAGTAATCTTGATTCTAAGGATTACACTCGCTTCTCCGAGGTCTTTCATATCAAAGTTGTTACTCAATAATGATTTCACAATATTTGCAGCATGAATATTTGAACCAAATATGAGTAAGTCGTCTACATAGAGACATATGATAGTGCAAATGCAATTTTCAGATTTGTAATAAATATATTTGTCACTTTCATTCACTTTAAACTCATTCAATATAACCAAGTTATCAAATTTATCATGCCATTGCCCATGACCTTGTTTTAGATCATACATAGATTTATCTAACTTACAGACATTGTCTTCTTGTCCATCATGAATTACAAAACCTTCAGGTTATTCCATATAGATTTCTTCTTGCAGATCACCATTTAAAAAGTTGTTTTATTATTCATTTGGTGTATCACCAAGTTATGAATAGTTGCTAGAGAAATGAGTACTCTAATTGATTTTATCCTAGTGACTGGTGAAAAAGTGTCTATGTCTTAAACCTTTGGCTACAAGGCGGGCCTTGTATTTATCAACAGTTCCATCGGGTTTTTAGTTACTTTTTCAAAATCCATTTACAACATATTGGTTTGCAACCATGAGGCAAGTCTACCAAATTTCAGGTCTTGTTAGACTCTAGAGAATCCATTTCATCGTTTATAGCTTCTTCCTATAAATCTGCATCCAATGATGACAAAACTTCTTTAAGATTTACATGATCCTCTTATGAAATATAGGTCGTATATTCAGGTCCATCTTTAGCAACTATGACTCTCTTACTTCTTTGAGTTTCGATTTCATTTTGTTTGTTGCTTTCAATGCTTCTTGTCACAAGAACGTGACTTGGTTCGCTGCCCCCACTATTTCTCGATTTGAAAGGGAATTCATTTTCATAGAAGTCAACATCATTTGACTCTATGATCACTTTCGCATTTAGGTCATATAACCTATATGCTTTACTGTTTAATGCATACCCAATGAATACACATTTATAGGCTCTACTGGCGAGTTTAATTCGCTTGGGATTGGGGATTCTGACATAAGCCAGACAACCCCAAGTTCTAAAATAAGACAAATTTGGTTGTCTTTTTTTTTTCTTTCACTATCTCATAAGGAGATGTTTTGTTTTTAAATTTAGGAACTCTATTCAAAACATAGAAAACAGTCAAAATGATTTTCCCCCACTAGTCATATGCAACACCAGAGTTAAGCATACTAGCAATAACTAGTTCAGTAAAAGTTTTATTCTTTCTTTCAACTTCATTATTCATTTCAAGGGAATATGCTGTAGTTCTTTCATATATAATTTCATGCAATTTATAAAACTCATTAAATGAACTAGACTTGGTTCCTCTGTCACTGCGAAACCTCTTAATCTTTTTACTAAATTGATTTTCAATTTCAGTTACAAAGATTTTAAACATGTCAAACGCTTCACTTTTATTTTTCATTAGATATAGAAAAGTATAGTCAGCACGATCGTCAATAAAAGTGATAAAATAACGTTTTCTATTTATTGTTAACGTTCCATCAAGTTTACATATATCGGAATCACTAACTACAGATTTATGTGAACTCTTTATTATTTTAGCTTAACTACAAAAATCGAATTTTTTAAAATAAAGATAACTTTAGAATTAAACCTGAGTTACTTAAGTGTGAAATTACATGTTTGACAGAGTCTAGCATGTCAAATATTAAAATCACGCAACATGTAAACAGAAGAAGACATTCTTAATTTCAACATGTCTCAGGTGTACCATTTATCATATTTGAAATTGGTGTACAAATTTGTCCCATATAGAGTAAGTAAACTCTGCCTTATCTCTGGAGAAAGATTATCATACTCTATAGAGAATATTATTTTGTTTTATGCTTGATAGAATTTTTGAAATCCTTTCAAGCAGGGGCAGTCTGTCAATAATAACAATCAATTTAAAATTATTCATCTAAAAGTCATATTTCTTCTTTATAATATCTCAGACCTGTCTAGCAGTATTGCTGGAACTGTAGTATTTGTACAAAATATCAGCAAGTCCATTAAGAATATAATTCTTATAGAGGTTATCATTATCCTCTTATGGGTTAATTCTTCAGCATTCTTATCCTTTTTTGTTTGCCTCATTGAAACAGTTTATCAAAATGAGAGTCACCAGAACTAGATCTAGTAATTTATTCAGTTGACATGGCAGAAAGAAACGTCTTAAAATTCTTGTTTTTTGAGTTTCGAAAACTGTTTGAAAATCAATTTATGCCACCGAAGATATTACTAGGTTGAGTCGCGAACTAGGTCGCTCTCTTTAAGACGTTTCGTGGCACTGCCCAAGTTTTGCAAGGCAGACTATCAACCACAAAGTCCCATGATAAAACAGCTCAGATTCACTGTATCGGAATTCCACTGCACTGTAGAAAACTGTTCGAGAATTATACCCTCAATATGGCGGTTAAAGCCACTCTCAATATGACGGTTAAAGTCACTCTCCATATATGGTACTATGACCACTCATAAATCAAAAGAACTACGACATAACAACCGCTCTAAAATGACAATGGTATTATGACCACTCAAAAATCGAAGGGACTACGACATAAAAACCGCTCTTAAAATAAAGTGGTATTAGAATCACTAAAACTCGAAGGAACAGAAAGAAAAGGGAGAAGTGACTCGGAAATGCATCCAATTTTGGTGTGCTTTTCACAATAGATTGACACTCTTTATATAGTGATAGAAGCAAACTCACATATGTTTTCTATCCAATGTGGCACTTCAACAAAAGTTTGAGAATCTTTATATAGTGATAAAAACTACTAAATATATGAGAGTTTTCCAATGTGGGACTTCAACAATTTTTAAATTCACACACTAACATATTCTATGTTCCAACATTCTCTACCGCTGCACAAAATACGTCTTCTTTACTGAATACAATCCTCATTGCGTATTATTCCACGACCACTTATTTGCTACATTAACCTGCAAATGAATGTTAGCTAATAAAATCCTACACTATTGTTGGAACCAAGTTGGTTCTAAGTACTTAGGATTTTGATGTTTACAAAAGCACTCCATGTAATCTTATTTTGTACTTAGAATTATTATATTAATTGCCACCAGAAGATAAAGGTACCTGAGGCAGAAGAGGAAATCACCAAAGGCAGAAGATGAGTTACCAGAGGATAAAATCAGATCAGAGGATACACCTCCAGAAGATACCAGATAATGCATCCAGAAGGTACCAGAGGATGCATCCTGAAGGCACCAGAGGATGCATCCTGAAGGCACCAGAGGATGCATCCTGAAGGCACCAGAGGATACACCAGGATGTCAAAACACCATCAGAGGATATCTTTCCTGGCCCAGATCAGAAGGAAGCAGAGTCCAGAAGGAGACCTGGACCAGACCAAAAGGAAGCCTGCCAGAGGGAGACTTGTTCCAGACCAGAAGGTATCATAAGTCAGACTTGGTCCAGAATTTATTCTGACCAGAAGATAGCTTGGCAATGAAATGATAATCAGTCCAGACTTGATCATAGCATAAATTAATTGGTCCAAAACAAGAGATTTAATCCAGATTTGGCCCAGACCAGAAGATAACATGGTTCAGAGTATGAAACTCAGTCAAGATTAGAAGAAATGATGTCCAGATATAATCCATACCCGATCTAGATCAGAAGGTACCTATCCAGACTAAAATATCATAAGTCCAGATTTAATTCCAGTTCAATCCAGACCCATTCCAGAATTGGTGTAGATCAGAGGGAAGATATTCAGATCAATGGTCCAGATTTAAGCATCATGCCCCAGTGTTGGCCGAGATCAGAAGATCAGAACATGTGGTCCAGTGTTGGCCGAAATCAGAGGATCACAGCAGATCAGATTGCAAGTCCAGAGTGGTCGAGATCAGAAGATCAGAAAGTGTGGTCCAGTGTTGACCGAGATCAGATGATCACAGCAGATCAGATTGTATGGTCCAGATGTGGACGAGATTAGAAGATCAAACGGTCCATATTTAATCACGATGATAATCAGTGGAGACTTGATTAAATTTGATCAAAGTATTAAATGGATTTGATACAAAAATAAATTGAAGTCGTATGGGAGTTCATAAGCTATTGGCGGGAAGAAAAATTTGATCCAGAATTAATTAAAGATAGGATTGGCCAAAGTTATTTTTGAAAGCAAATCTGGAGCTAAAAAGATATGTTTTTTATTTAAGTGAAACCCGATTGGCCAAGGTATTTTTGCAAGAGTATCTGGCAAGATACAACTCGAACTTAAGCATGGAAGCAACCCTAACTCTTCATCTATAAAAGGAGGCTCAAGACTGAAGACTCAACATCGAAAATACTTGAGAGTCATACACTTCCAAAAGCAAAATACTTGAGTTTTCAGTGATGTCAATTGTGAGTATCCGCTTTCCAGAAGCAAGTACTCTAAGTTTTCCTTTCCCTTGTGTTAGGTCTAAGTTGTTGAAGTAGAGTCTACAATCTGAGAAAGTTAGAAGGAGTAGCAGATTACTTAGCAATTAGATTCAAGGTTCTTTTCTTCAAAAGTCTAGGGTTGTTAGACTTTTTGAGAAGACTGACTTGGAGGGTCAGTGGTACTTTGTAATTCAAGGTTTTTGAATTAGTGAAATCCTTCAAAGTGAAGGGACTAGATGTAGCCTAGTTAACGGTGAACCAGTATAAAATTCTGAGTTTATATTTACTTTATATCCGCTGCTAACTCTGTTTTAATCCATACATAACAAGTTTTGTTTTAAAACTAAAAAGTATTCAAGTTAGTCAAACACAATTCAACCCCCTTCTCGTGTTTGCACCTTCAACTACTCCACTAATTCCTCCTCCCACACAAACAATTGCTTTCGCCATCTCCACCCTCGAACACCCTCCAATCGCAACAACTCTAACATGACCTCTACACTTTCCTCTTGTTGCAAAGACAAATGAAATAACCTACTAAATTTCTCACACAAAACTCCACCAACCAACCATGGATTCTTCTAAACAAAGTATTACTCCAATTTCCAATAATTTTAAACAATTTTTTTACTAAACCATTCATCTTTAATATCAACTCTTCCCGCAAAAATATCATTCCACTACACAGACTCCCTCGAACTACCCCCCTAAATCCCCCAACGTCCACTCCATATTTATTGATGAACACCTTAACCCCGAGGCCCTCTGACTCTGCTTTTAACCTCCAACACCATTTACCTAATAGAACTTTATTAAAAAATTTCAAATCTCAAACTCCTAATCTACCATTCTCTAAAGGCAAACACACTTTTTCCCCATTAACCGAATGAACCTTACTCACTTCATCATTTCCACCTCAACAAATGATTTAAAAATAGATTCAAATTGAGAAATGATACTTGAAGGAGCCTTGAAAAAGGAAAGAAAATAAACCGACAATGCAGATAAGACAGCTTTGAGGAGTACAAAACGACCATCCAACGATAAAGTTCTAGACTTCCACCCAGACAACCTATTTCAAATTTTCTCAATAACTGGCTTCCAAAACACCTTACGTCGAAGATTATCACCAATAGGCAACCCTAAATTTTTTAATGGAACACATCTCATCTTACAGTTAAGCATCTTTGTCGCATTTTGAAGCCAAGAATTGTTAACATTAACACCTACCAATATACTATTATGAGAATCAACCTTTAGGCCAGATTGAAGCTCAAACCACAACAAATTAGCCTTGATAGCTCTAATATTGTCCAAACATTTTTCTCCCATGATCAACGTATCATCTGCAAATTGTAAGAGAGACACAAAACTCATTTGAGCTCACCTCAAAACCTTTGAAACGATTGGCTTCCACATAAGCACTAAATAGAGCATTCAAACCCTCAACAACTATTAGAAATAAGAACCTAGATAAGAGGTCACTCTGTCTCAATCCCCTCCGCATCACAAACTCTGCTATAGGACTCCCATTCAATAGCACATAAACTAACACTGAACCAACGCATTTTAAAATCCATGTACGCCATTTATTTGGAAAAATTATCTTTACCATCACAAGAGCTATGTAATCCCACTCAACTGAATCATACGCCATCTCGAAATCCACTTTAAACAAAATTAACTATTTTTTCTTCTTTTTTGCCTCATCGACATTTGATTTCATACTAATATTTCATTGGAATCCTGCGTAAAAAGATGTGTACAACCTCCATAATGAATCTAACAATTAAACTATTTATAAAAAAAAAGTCTAACAATTAAAATAGGATTTTTTTTGTTGGTAGATATAATGTTAAAGAAATTTGCATCTAATGATATCCATTTTAACAATTTCGGTATTTGTTAGTTGAGTTATATTTTATATAAGATATTGTTACCTACTTCATTTTTTTTTTTAAATTTGCACCACATTATATGCCATTTTACAAAAATACTACAATACAAAAATTCATGACATCTATTATTAGATCCATACTTTTCAAACATTATATTTATAATTTATACTTATGAAAATTTAGTCTTTGGATTAAAAAAACCATATAATATTTAAGTTTAATACATTAAAAAACTATTTATAGATGTAATATTTGAATTTTTAGCACCCACAAATTTAATTTTTCTTATTTTGTATTTGAAGTTTTTTATATTTAAATATCATATATATATATATATATATTGAAAGTTAAAGTTTTGAGACGTTATATTGTATTTTTCTACATCCAAAAACCCAGATTTTTTTTTTTAAGATTTTATATTTGAATATTCCAATATTTCGGTGTTTGTCATTATGATGTCTTTGTCGCTTGTGTAAGGGTCTTATGACACTAAATTCAGCATCATCTCAACTTTAGATATGACTTGTCAACACATAATTGGATTGGTAATGTCAAAGACCAAATTAGTTTGGATATTAAGATTAAAGTTTTAATTTGATTATTTTTTGTTGACTTCAAAAGTCTGTATTGTTGACGTATTTCTTTGCCTTTTTAATTAGGTTTGCTATCAAAATACTAATCAAAATACAAATGGAGAATGACCCAACGATAAATTTATTTGTACTATTTATATTTACATTTGAATTTGAATTAATCGTGTTTTGTATAAAAAAAAACTTAGATTAACATTTATATTTAGTATTCCTTGCAACTATCTATCAAGGAGTTCTATTACTTGTTTCCAAGACCGACCATCAATATGTGCAATCAAAATATTGACACATAACCCTCAATTAGAGAGACCTCAATTTTCAAGAATTGTAGAAAGTGACTATTTTGTGGTCTAATAATATTCTACGATTTTGTTACCAAACATTTTCTATGATTTATAATTAGACCACAAAATCATAAGTAAACATTATTACTATTAATAGTAGAAAATGACTATTAAGTGAACCAAAATAAACAAAATAAACCAAACATTTCAGTTCTTTAATAAAAAAAACTAGGGCACCATTTACCTTCTAAAAGCATTTTATTTTTCATTTTCTAAAATTTATACTCTCTAGTTTTGAATATAAGAGAAAATATGGTCAACAAAAATTGATGTATTTAATCTAAAATTTAGACCAAATATATTTATTTTTATTGACTTTCTTTTATATTTAAAACCAAAGAGAGTATTTATTTTAGCTTCCTTCATTCCCCGATTCAATCTTTTCATATATATCACTAGTTACTTTCATTCAATAGGTAATAAATAAATAAAACACTGGTCTTTAGCAGAAAGAATGCTAGATACATACATTTATACACAATCTTGTTGATATAAAAAATATACACTCTTCACCACCCAATTACAGTAGTACGCCAAAACTGATTTTCTGAACGTCTATGTTATAATTTGGCACCTATCTCCGAAGCAAATGATATGAGGGATGACTGTTGTGAAAATCGAGCTCAACACGCGTTTTCCTTCCGGTTGTGTCCAGCGGGAGAAATGCTTATGTTTGTTAGTAAAACATAAAAAAAAAAAATCAGGTATCCTTCCACTGAATGAGTCAAATCTTTTTACACGCCTCCTGATGTATCACCATCGTGTTATCTACAGAAATTTGAGCTGAACAGGTAAGTGCAGGTGTAGCCAATGCACCCCGCTACTAAATATTTGGAGATTGAAACAGTAAATGCTACTTAATTTGATATAGCAACAAACATGACTCTATTATTGATATGGAACCGAATTCAAGATAAAAAGAAAACTTATTATTGACTGAAATAAGAACTATTACAGAGAGTGATCTCTATAAGACATTCCCTCTGCCAACTGACTATTGGTTTACAAGCTGATATGTAAATGAATCCTCCGTATCACTACCCTCCCAGTTTCCACTCATTTATTCACACTCTCCTAAAAGAATTCCCCTCCTAAGCATATATCCCTCCCCTCTAACTAACTTGCCAACTCAGCATTTCCCTCTCAATTTGGGCCTTTCTCTTCATGGGTCCAATCAATCATTGATAGCTAAAGTTAGCTGAAGCCATGCATGCAATAGTGTCAAGAGGCATAGTCCCTAGCTAAAAACCTCATCTTTCCCCAGTGATGAGTTTTAGTTTAATTTCACTATTTCCAAATTACCCTAAAGTGAATTGAATACAAGAGAATAGAAGGTGGACATAAAAAATGGGTAGTTTCTTTGAAGGTGATTCGAAAATGGGACAAAATCCAATTGGAAATATCCAGGTTAAAATATAAAGTCAATTTAGCAAATCTCCAACTTGTGACAAATTGATGTATGGTCAATTTGAAGCATAATAAGACTCAATGGCAATAAAAAAGGCAAAAGTGACCAAGATATTTCATTTTACCTTATTCGTTTGAAGTATCAACATGAATTCTCTCATACAATTGATATAAGAGTGATGATTTGGCCATCTGAGGTTCCCTCTCCAAGACTGCAATCACATCCTTCACAGAGATGCTACGAGCTACGTGAGTTTGAGATCCAGGAGAATGATTTTTCCCAAAGTTCCTAGCAGCGGCTGTTCGCACAAGATTACAGGGACTTAATATCAACAAAAATGTTGCACGACATAATTAGACCAGGTACAAACACATTGTATAGTATGAGTTATCTAGAGATCACCACAAGTTCTTGCTCCAATAAAGGTGGAGGTATGAAGTTTTACCCGTGAAATTTGAATTTTACAATACTTTTTTATTTTTCATGCATATTTTGGTCATGTAGAATCAGTTTCTCAAAACTCCAGACAATCAGATCTAAGAGACATGGGGTAAAACAAGCAATACTGTCCTACACTGTTATTTAACAAAAAAGTTGAGACTAGAAAGATATTTCACATTTATTTATTTATATTTACCACTTCAGCCAAAAACAACAAATATTAACAAAAGCTTTAGCTCTTTGCCTCTTTCGTTTTATGTGTGATCATCACTAAGTCCTCCAATCTTCTTCCTCAATTATTTTGCCTCAAGTCAAGAATCTATTTTGCAGTTGAAAATTATATATATATATATATGGATGGATGGTCATGATTGAAAGTGGGAGGAGTTTTAATGAGAGGGTGAGAGGACTAAATCTTGATCATACAGCCATACATGGATGGTCATGATTGAAAGTTATTTAAGTGACACATGTTCACTTACAAAAGTCATATGATTTATTGTTCAAGTCTTAGCTATCCATGATTTGATCAATGGCTCACAATCACTCATCTCATGTTCTCACTATCAACTACAATTGGTTACAATGCTGCTTTTTGGTTGATAGTGATACAGCTGGTGTGAGTTCTCACTGGGTCTCTGCTTCTGCGATTTGTCCAATCTTTTCAGTACTGTGCTACAAATAATGTTAAACATCAATTTTTTTTTCTCATTGTTTGAGAATTGGTGTCTTAGTTTATTTCCCTACATTGACAATAACTTATAAGTTAGTTTGATATTGGTTGATGGCAGTAAATTCTTCCTCTCCTATTCTCATTCGGACTTCATGTTTTGTTCTACTGCTTTTCTGCTAGGAAAGTGTGCATTTTGCAGAGTTTTTATTCCGCTTATTAAATATGAATATTAGGCAATAGACATATAATTGATGTTTATTTTGAAGTAAATATTTATATATAAGTTGTTTTAATATATGCATCAACATCAATACGAATCGTGCACGCACAGCATAACTAACTAGTTTGTATACAAGGAAATGATAAAAACTCAATTGAATGTGTGGACACCTGAAATGGTACGAAACAACCAAGAAGAAACACACCCGAATTTCCAAGAGAAATTGGACCTTTTCTCTCCCTTTCTTGATTATCTTTTGTGCTTCTTCCTGGTGATGGAGATTTGCGACTCACATCTTTAGTTGGCTGAGAATCAGATGCAGCATCCATCCCCCCTTCACGTTTCTGCCTGGCTTGCTCGGCCATAAGTTGCCATTTAGACAGCACGTCAGGTCCCCCAACGGCAGCTCGGGCCGCAACATTTGCAGCATTTGTCCTCATCTTGTCATCTACTTCCTTGTTCACCTACAACATATTATTAATTAAAAAAAAAACAAGACTTCGCACATAGATAAAGGTGAACTGCATTGCCTAAAATGAGATAGAAATACCTTTGTTGCTTTATTGCGACCTTCATCCTTCTCCTTGTCACCATCAACTCCAGAACTACCATCTACCTATACTTACAAAATGCATTACAATGTTAAGCACATAGGTTTAAGTCTGGGATGCAAAAATATAAAATATAAACATGCACAGGAAATGTTCGAGGACAAGAGTGGGTGTTGTATCATCAACTAAACAAAAATTCCATGTAGGACGAAGTGGGACCCACATCATTCGGTTTCCGGAGCTTCTCTGCTTCAGCCTGTTTTTTCTCCCACTCTTCCCTTGCTTTCCTATTCATTGCCATGATTTGATGTCGAACATCTGAAGTGACAGCAGTCCGATGTCTTGTTTTCTCAATATCAACCCGCTGGTAGGAAAATTATCAGAAGTAAGAAAAAATGCACATTGACAAAAAAGACTATTAATGCAAACAGTTAGAGAAAATAACTGACCTGCTTCGACATTCTAATTATGTTACTTATTACTCCACGCATTCTCTCCTCCACACACTGAATATTCATTTCAACGGTAAGATTACAAACAATCCTACTTGCAATAAATATTGAAAAAATAGGTTTAATCTCACCAGTGACAAGCATCTTTCCACATCATTACTCATGCCCTTCAAGCCACACTCGGTCACTGCCATGGTGACAACATAGAACAGCTATAAGACTTATATAGGACAAAATACATATCCAGATAAGTTTGAAGAATGGAAAGAATAAAATCAGATGGACAGACTAATGGCATAAATAGGACTAACTAATCTCAATCAATTTTCTCTGCAATGGAGCTTTCTGCAAAATCAGACTTTCCTCCTCCTCTTGCACAACTCTTCGAGATGCTTCTGAAACTCGACTGTCCTCCTTGGGCCCAGAAAATAACTGTTCTTCCTCCTCCTATAAAATGTGAAACACAAAAATAGCCTGAGATTTTAGAACAGAAAAGTATACATTCCAGACTATGGTTTTTTTGTTTTTTTTTCAATATGACAAAGTATCATACCCTAAGATCAACACCACTAACAGCCGTAACATCATTAAGCTGATCAATGCTTTGTTCCATTGATGTCCCAGACACCTTTTGTTTCTTACTGTAGAATAGTAAGCAGATATGCATATATAAAAATCCGTAAGAGATTGCAATATCTATCCCAGAAAAGAAGGGGGGAAAAAGCAAATCATGAACCAGTAGAGTACAACAACTCGCCTCGGAGGAGGAGGTGAAGAACCAAGTGCTTCGAGTGGCTTCTTCTGGCCAAGAGGAGGTTTCTTTAGAGGTGTCTTTGTCATAAGACCCGAAGTGCTAGATGGGATCTGAGAGCTTAACTAATAAAATAAGAAAAGGATGTGAGGAAATCAGGTATCGGCAAGTATGAAGATATCATTAGAAACACAGACAAAACATGCCCTAAAATAATGAATGATGGCTCGGTATTCAAGAAAAGCATTACAAATAAAAAAATATGAATTCATATTTGGTAATAGCAAAATGCTTTAAAAAGTGAAAGCCTGGGGATATGATATAAAGCCTTGACACAAAATTGTATGCTTGTTACTTTTCATTGCAACAAGCAATATCTTTGATGTCAAAGTACCACATTAATTGGCAGGAAAAGGGGTGTATTGAAGATTTATAGTATGCAGCTCAAGGCAAGAAGAATTTGCAAGCAAAAGAATGGTTGTACAAAATCAAATCCCAGTGCTAGCTAATTGGGAAATTCAGCATTGATGAGTTCTAGAAAGAATTCCAGCAAGGAATGGTGAGTATACAAAAATGTGATTTTTTTAATGCACTCAGTAAATAAGGGAGATTTCGGATATTAAAATCAGAGCCAATAACACCTAAACAATGTAAACACAAACCACAATACAAACCATGACCTATTATTGTAATGCCACATGAAGGGAGCGAGCCAATGACATAAGAAGATACAAATCCTAACAAGCAAAGCTTCCCAATCCCTCAAAAAGAAGTCATAATGTTTCACAGAATTATAACAATAAGGGGGAAAATATTTTGTAAACAATTCAAGAAGATTAATATAATTTCCTGAATAAAAAACACCAAGTATTGCTGGAAGGTTATATAAAGTATAAGAAATTCAAAGAGAACATTCAGAGAGAAATGCGAGAAACACTTCTAAGACAGTGATATTCTGATTAACTACATACAGGTTGCAGACAATTATATTAGTGCTTACAGTATTCAAGCTTACACAAAGTAGTTACATTCTGTTACAGCTATCTAACAGAGGCTGAAACAGTAACTAACCCAGATGTGAAAGCTTAAGATGATGCACCGTAGTACAGAGACTTGCTATACAAAATAGACTAGTATTGAATATAAGCATAAAAATACCAAGTTTTTGTGGTCTAAATAAAAAAATATAAGCAAATAGCAACTAATTAAACTTATTTAATGATATCATTCCTAAAATACTCTTCAATTAATGATGGCATTCCTATGAAACAAGTTGCAATGAACTGCATTCTGAAGAAATGAAGAATGCAATTAGTTTTTTTATTAAATCAAGGAAAATAATTGAGATTAACCACTATTCTTAATTAGCATATTTTTTTGTTGCTTATATCGAAACCGGAGTACTTCTGTATCTTCAAATATTGACAGACCTAGTGTTTTCTAAGTTTATACTTAAGATGCATATATTATAATGCCAACATAGGGTGCTTCATGCCACTGACCATGAAAACAAAAAAGAACAACATTTGGATGCTATTTGATCACCAAAACTTTAGGTATTGCATCTTAGACAAAGACATGCACGTTAGATTCTAACTTACAGTGACAGTTGGATCTAGTTGAGATGCAGAAGGGGGAGCAGAGTTTGGTGCTAGCAAGCTACCAGATGTTGTATGGGGCATGCTATTGGATGCTAAAGAACCTCTTGAAAACTCATCCTTTATAATGCCTTGATTGACACCACTACCATGTTCAGTTTGTGCAGAATTAACAGAAGGCAACCCATGCAATTTAGATAAACGATGCCTATGTTGCTGCTCAAGAGAAAGGTCATTAGGTTCTTTTTTTACATATGAAACAGATGAAAACAAGCCTGAATTTTGTTCTGCTGATGGTTGCCAAGAATTTGAAGTTTGTTGTGAAGTTGTATTGTTTGCCCCAGTCGATACAGATCCACCTGGCATTTTCTTGGGATCATTGAAAGAACTATGCCGTTCTACACCTAAGTGATTTAGACCAGTGCTCTGATGTGGAATTTGCCTTATGTGTGAATCATGAGGATGAGGTTGTGATCTGAGAGATGATGATGAACCAGTGGTTGTCCCAGAAAAAGGGCTATAATTTCCACCACTGTTTCCATATGTCCCTGGGAAATGAATATGTTGTTGCTGCTGCTTATTAAGTCCTTGTATGTGAACTGAGGATCTATCAGTTTCTTGACTAATGGCATTAGAACTGGACAATGGTAATTGATTTGGTTGCACTACTCGAACTTCCTGTTCCTGGGATTTTTTAGCACTAATGTCCATAGTTGAATAGGTCGGCTCACTCTTCACGTGTACAGCTGAAGACGTATTATGAGAATGGTCTGCAGCAGCATTCATACTTCTCTGATGCAGCTGTGCTAATGCATGGGGATCATTAAATTTTACTGCACTGGAAGTAACAGTTGGCATCCTTACAGGGTTCTGCTGTCCAGAAGAAACTGGGTTGCTTCTTGTCTACAAGGAAACGGATGGTTCTTAGCATAACCTTGAAATCAATATTCAACCAGCTTAAGAAAAATCATCTTCAAAACTGCATAAACCATCTACTCCACCTACCTGTTGTTGCACTTTCGTTAATGCTATTCTAAGCATCTGATCCCCCACAATACCTTTCATAAGCCGTACAAAATGATCTTTGGGTATTTCATCTCTCTAGAACAAATGACAACAAGATTGTCAAAACAAAAAAATTAGTAATATGGCAAAGCCTTGCGCCACAAACTTCAATAGTTTAGCACAAAAGAGAGGGAAAAAGGACATGATAGTGAAATTGGTTTAAGAAACCCACCTTCAATTTGTTAAATAAAGTTTGAAGTTGCATGGCTCTGTCTTTGGCCAGTTGGGGAATCAAGATAGGGAGCAACATACCAAATGGCACCTGTTTACTACGATTGATTTGGCTACTAGTTTGGTCGTTGACTGTGGCTTGTTGATTACTCATCTGCTGCAGCTTTGCATACTGAGATTCACAGTTAGGATTATTTGTTTTGATTGCTTCATGGTTAAAGACGGGATCTTTTTCAGATTTCAGAACTACATTTGTTTGAGAATTTTGGTGGGAAACTAGCACAGTTTGACTTTGGAGACATTCATCTTGAGATTGTTTATGCGATAAAGGAAGATTACTTGCCTCCTGTGATGCAACATTCTGTATCTGTTCTACGACAGGTCCTTGTTGCTTCAGCTCCATCTCAGATGAAGGTTGCTCTTGCTGTTGTCCAAATTTAGGCTCCTGATTGTGACAGTCGGTCTGGTTGTCATGGCCAGAAGTTGGCCACGTTGGTAATGATTGACTGAATGAATTATTGCTTCCTTCAGAAGAAAAAAAACGAGGCAATCATTGTTAGCATTATGTCTGATTAAGAATTTATCAAGCAAACAGAAAAATAACATGACTCAACAGTGAATATAACTTACCTATACTCTGGATATTCCAATTATATATATATATTTATACTGCGCTCTTAAATAATGATTAATCAGATATTAAAGTACAAATTCTTCTTTTAAAACAGTAAATGAGAATGAAAAGAAAAATGTGACAAATAATAGCGTTGAGACTTAAGGAGAATGTTAGAAAGAAAACTAACTAACAAATGATGACAAATCAAACCACTGTCTGCTTCAATTAGCAAACATTAGTAAGATATTTTAAAAGATAATAAGACTGGAATCGTAACAAGAGAGTTAATAGTCAGCAAAAAGACAAGAAATAAACCTTGCAAATATTGTTTTCCAGAGAGAAGCAACTGCTGTGATTGATAAATTGATATTGATATGGGCATTCATTAAGTATTATAAGCTGGGGACAGATATGTGAAACCTATTTCTGCAGTATCTGTGCACTTAGTTGTTGAATGCAGTGTTGTAAATATCTTACAATTCATGCAATTATCTTGATTGAAACGGATTTAAACATAATCGATAGAGATCAAACTGTAAATCTCTTTTGGACTTGAATCGCGCCATGAATATCAATTCGCTTATTCTTTCGATGGTAAATTTTAGTAATTAGTTGTTAGAAATATTAGTGGGAGTTGAACCTACAACACCTTATCTTTCAAACCTCTATGTTCCTCCCCGCAAACCACCTTATCACTCCTAATTTCGCTGTATTTATTTCCCATAAATCCCGGTTCCCAAATAATCCCACAACACAAATTCCACTGTGTGTGCAACTCATAAATGGGTCTGAGTAATGCAACTCAATTTCAAAAAGATCTCTGGGGAAGGTTTTTTTTTGCATTTTTTTCTTTAGATGAGACATTATCAACCAAAATCGATGTTACGAATAATCCAAGTCAAAATAACAAAGAAACAACCCTAGCACACGGCATTTTTGGTCCCCACACCCTCTTACAAAGTATTTTAAGCTGGTGACAGATATGTGAAATCCATTTCTGCAGTATCTGTGCACTTAGTTGTTGAATGCAGTGTTGTAAATATCTTCCAATTCATGCAATTATCTTGATTGAAACGGATTCAAACATAATCAATACAGATCAAACTGTGAATCTCTTTTAGACTTGAGTCGTGCTATGAATATACTTTTAATGGTAAATTTTAGTAATTAGTTGTTAGAAATATTAGTGGGAGTTGAACCAACAATACCTTATCTCTCAAACCCTTATATTCCTCCTTACAAACCACCTTATCACTCCTTAATTTTGCTCTATTTATTAATTTCCCATTAATCCCAATTCCCAAATAATCCCACAACACAAATTCCACTGTGTGTGCAACTCAAAAATGGGTCGAGTAATGCAACCCAATTTCAAAAAGATCTCTGGGATAGGTTTTTATTTTTTGCATTTTTTCTTTCGTTGAGACATTATCAGCCAAAATCATCGTTTCGAATAACCCAAGTCAAAATAACAAAGAAACAACCCTAGCACACGGCATTTTTGGTCCCTGCACCCTCTTACAACTAGGGTGTGCTATTTTATTCTTCCTGCCCTCCCTTTTCCTCCCTTGTTATCTGTTTTTTGGTCCTCCTTTGGGCACCATTGGTTTTTCCCACCCCCTGTTGTTTACAATTTGAATCATGCATTATTTTGAAGTTCATAATGATATATTGGTTTACGTTTTGTATGCTTATTCATTTGTTTTTCCTTAAAAGTGTCATATTTTTATTGACTGTGTATCTTAAGATTTGATTCCTGATTCGGAAAATACACTCTTGATTCACAATTTGAATCTCAAATCAATAACCTCGGCTGAATGCATTGAGCAATAATCTGCACTTTTCCTTGTTGGCCACAGGAAGTTAAATCATTTGACCAAGCTGGTAATGTTACTACAGTACTAAAGCTATAGGTTTTTTAATTATCTAGTATAAAAATTGACATAACAATCCTCTTCTGACATTTTAATTTATGCTATCACTTTTAGTAAGATGTAATGGATCTTTCAATAAAGGGCATAGAAAGTAATCTTGCAGTTAGAACTAAGAGACGGGCTGTTATAGCATGCCAAGTATTTTATTTGTAAGGCTTTTGTATAGCCTGAGTTATCGTTTTGTTTTTTGTTTGATGTCCTCAATTCCACACCCATGCGTAGTTCTATCAATTTTAATGCAAAAAGGCAAAAGGAGTGAAGTTAACTGATTCCTAGGAATGCATTGACCAATGTGCACATGATAACAGCAAATGCAATAACAACAACGAAAGCGAAGCGAATACAATAAGGGAAGCAGGAGATAGATTGTTGAAGGCAAGGAGCTCAGATATATAATGTAAGTTGATGGATACCTGCATCTGAATCAGAAAGCTGAGAATTAGACACATCTCCTCCTATGTCTCTATTCAATGCCGCTTGGAACGCTTCCACGTCTGCCCCTGAATGCATAGTTTCATCCTGTACATCAAAACACATTGATGGTACAAGTTAAGCCTCAATAAAAAACAGCAGATGTTATCTAGAGTGTATACAGTAGGGAGGAAGAACCTCATCATCTTCAAGAAGCTTCACTATAGATGGGTCCATACCAGTGCACTGTTATCTCCGTTGCACTTTTAAGCCAACTGCACTTCAGATATTTTCTTTACGCCATATTTTAACTCAAAGGATGCAACTGAACTTAAATGGTGCCGTCAACATATGTATTAGGTTAGGGCAAATATTTAATTCTGGATTATATGTTCTATCAAATCATTTAGCGTGACAAGATTAATAGAATAGAATTCAATACATTTCACAGCAAAGATGAGGCAATCCACACAATCATATTAGGATGGTGAACAAGGGTGCTTTAAGACCAAGCCATTGTTTTAGCCCAGAAAAGGCTATGTGACCATGGTTAAAAAATTGTACGCATTGCAAAGCCAAAAATAGAAAAACATAGTAGGGTGGTGAATGCAAAGTCCCTACCCTACCCCCAGCTTCCAAAGACATATATAATCCCTACAATGTATGTTTTAAAACACTACTCCATGACAGAAAACAAAAATCACATCAGCAGTATGATTCTATACTGTCGAACCACACAGAAAAACACAAAACACATAATGGATCCCAGCATCAAGCCACTGACCGATCCCTCTATTTTCATATTTCTAACTATTAGGAAAATGATTTGCTCCTAGCTACTAACTCACAATGAATCCGATGACTTAATTTATAAACTATGGCTGTATGGCATTATTAATATTATTATTACTACTACTACTACTATTACTTTTTTTGTTTCCTATAGGTTCCCTCCACAGGAGGAAATCTCATTTCAGATGCGTCAGACACTAAATGCGGATACCTCTTCCAGTGGGAATTCGAACTCAGATTCACCAGTAGGAATCTAGCCCCTTCCGCTGGACCAACCTCCTTGGTATTACTATTACTATTTTTAAACAAATTTCTTATTTATATGAATCTTTTTGTGGTTGATTATTAATGTTAATATAATATAACAATAATTAACTGTTGAATTAGTGAAATTAAATGATTAGCATGAGTTATTACGCGGAATAATTCTCCTCAGAGTTACTCCTGAAGCAATTTGATCCCTATTATTTGTTTAAACCTAACATTAACATATATAAATCAATTCCTCCATCTAAACACCCAATTCGACATTACATACCCTTTACTTCTGATGATATACACTTGCGACTTCGATTCTCCAATGGTTACTCCATCATCGATCACCGCTATTTCTTTCGCGGGAATCTTTTCCCCCGCAATCATCATTTTCTGTCAACATCATTCTCTCCAACTACTCTGACATGTATTACGGTGTCTTTTATGTGTTTCCTAACAACGGAGAAGGGAATTTGTGGACAGAGAAGGTAAGAGGAAACTTACTCGTGGCGATTCGTCGATCGAGTTGATCCAATAACAAATGAACAGTCGAGAGGGAGGAAGCAGAGGGAGGAGCACAATGGTGGCGTTGGTTCTCTCGTGCGGTGGCCGCAGCGGTGGTGAAAACCCTTACAGCGGTGATGCGATGTGGGTTTGTATAGAGAAAATTGAGAGTGCGCTATGCTACGTTTGAATGGACTACGCAAAAATAAAGAGAAGGAGGAAAATTATTTTAATTTTTTAACTAAAAATTAACTTTGGAATATATTTTAAATAATGTGGTATATGATAAAAAAACGAGAGTAACGCTTATAAAATTGTAATAAAATTGTATAAAAATTAATTTTTAAATTAAAAAATTATTCATTTTTATAATTTAATTAATAACATATGAATAATTAATACATCTAGATAGTTTTATATTATGAAATTGTATGTCACATTATCTAAATATATGTAAAATGGTTATTTTTTAATTCAAAAATATGATAAATGGACCAAAACCATTAATTTTTAAAATAAAAGGATCAATTTCATAAATTAGTAAAACTAGAGAGATCAAAATTGTAATTGATCTCTACCATCAGATTTTTAAATGGGTTCATATAGAAATTCTAAAGAGATTAAACTTGATGTAATCAATTTGTGGAATTTTTTTTTAACATGCTATCCACCTAAAATAATTTATATCAATCTTGCACCATTTTTATCTCAATTTTAAAAGCTAAATTAATTTATAAAATAAGGTGTAACTAGTTATCTGCATGGAAAGATTTCAAGAATTCTCTCAGACATAAAATAAAAGAATTTTTCCTATAGAGCTTGATAATCCTCCTCTGAATTGAGGAAGAATTTCAGAAGCAAGACCAGAAAGATGAAGTATTAGTTGTTTCAAACAATACGAAGAAATTCATCAGTGAAGTTCTAAAGCCAATATGCAAACCACTCAAGAATCAGAACCGCAATCTAAAGAATAACAAGAAGAATAAGAACCATTCAAAGATCCTAATCATGAAGCAACAACCACCTCCTAAATGTGAGAAACCAGGTCATATGACATGCAAGTGTAGGAACATGTCAAGCTCTGCTCAGCAGGCTATCCTAATTGAAGAACAATTTTTTGCTATGATAACAGCAATCAACATTGTTGGTGGATCAGATGGATAGTGGATTGACATCGGCGCCTCTCGCCATGTCTGCTATGATTGTGCTATGTTTAAAACATGCATTACTACTGAAGATAAGAAAGTGTTGTTGGGAGATTCTCACACCACTAATGTTGTTGGTATTGTAGATGTGGAATTGAAGTTCACTTCTGCAAAAATCTTGATTTTGAACGTGATGCACACTCCAGAGATAAGGAAAAATCTGGTTTATGGTTTTCTTTTGAATAAGGCAGGGTTTACCTAGTCTATTTGAGCAGATTTGTACACAATTTCTAAAAATGTTATTTTTGTTGGAAATGGTACGCCAGTTAAACATTGAAATTAATAAAATGTTTTCTTCTGCTTATATGTTGTGTGATTTTAATATATGATATGCTAGACTATGTCATGCGAAAAAATATGTGGTTTCAAACTTAAGCAACTTAGGTTTAATTATAAAGTTATCTTTAAATGATTTTGAAATTGTAATTTTTGTAGTCAAGCTAAAATAACAAAGAATTCACATAAATTAGTAATTAGAGAATTTGAGCTTTTAGATTTGATACACTATGATATATGTGAACTTGATGGACTTTAACTAGAAATGGAAAATGTTATTTTATCACGTTTATTGACGATTGTTTTGACTATACTTTTGCATTTCTAATGAAAAATAAAAATGAAGCGTTTGACATGTTTATGATCTTTGTTACTGGAATTGAAAATCAATTTAGTAGAAAGATTAAGAGATTTCATAGTGATAAAGGAATCAAATATGATTCTAGTTTGTTTAATGATTTTTATAAACTGCATGAAATTATAGATAAAACAATTGCACCATATTCACCTAAAATGAATGGTAAAGCTAAAAGAAAGAATAAGACTTTTACTAAACTAGTTGTTGTTATGATGCTTAACACTGGTGTTGCGTCTCATTGGTGGAGGAAAATTTTATAAACTTTTGCTATGTTTTGAATAAAGGTCCTAAATCTAAAAGCAATACATTTCTTTATGGGATTTTGAAGAAAAGACAATCGAACTTGTCTTATTTTCGAATTTGGGGTTGTCTAGCTTATGCCAGAATCTCTGATCTCAATCGAGTAAACTTGCCAGTAGAGGTTATGAATGCGTATTCATTGGATATGTAGTAAAAAAACAAAGCATATATCTTTTATAATCTAAACGCTAAAGTGATTATAGAGTCAAACGATGTTGACTTCTATGAAAATAGACTCTATTTCAAATCGAGAAATAGTGGGGGCAGCGGAAAAAGTCACGTTTATGTGATCAGGAGCATTGAAAACAATAAACAAAGGGAAACTGAACCACAAAGAAGTAAAAGAGCCAAAGTTGCTAAAGGTTATGGACTCGATTATACGACATATACTTTAGAAGAGGATCTTGCAAATTTTCAAGAAGCTTTATCATCTTTGAATGTAGTTCTATGGCAAGAAGCTATGAACGATGAGATGGATTCTCTAGAGTCTAATAAGATTTGACATTTAGTAGATTTGCCTTCTGGTTGCAAACTGATAGGTTGTAAATGGATTTTGAAAAATAAACTAAAACTTGATGGAACTATTGATAAATAAAAGACTCGTCTTGTAGACAAAGGTTTTAGACAAAGAAAATATAGATTTCTTCAATACTTTTTCACCGGTCACAATAATTACATCCATTAGGGTACTAATTTCACTTGTTGTTATTCATAACTTGGTGGTATACCAAATGGATGTCAAAACAGCTTTTTTTAATGGTGACTTGAAAGAAAAAATATATATGGAACAACTTGAAGGTTTTGTGATTCATGGGCAAGAAAATAAGGTTTGTAAGTTAGATAAGTCATTGTATGGTCTTTAACAAGCTCCTAAACAATCACATGAAATGTCTGATAACTTGATATATTGAATGAGTTTAAAGTGAATGAAAGTGACAAATGTATTTAATACAAATCTGAAAATGACATTTGCACCATCATATGTCTATATGTAGACGACTTACTCATATTTGGTTCAAACATTCATGTTGTAAATAATGTGAAATCATTGTTGTGTAATAGCTTTAATATGAAAGACCTCGGAGAAACAAGTGTAATCCTTGGAATCAAGATTACTAGGACAGAAAAGAGAATTTATTTAAATCAGTCTCTCTATGTTGAAAAGATCTTAAGGAAATATAAATATTGTGAATGTAAACCTGCTTGCACACCATATGATCAAAGTGTGAAACTTTCAAAACACTGGTGAAGGTGTTAGACAAACTTAATATGTGAACATCATTGGCAGTCTCAAGTATGTCACTGACAGTACTAGACCCGACATTGCCTACGTTGTGGGACTATTGTACATGTTTACTAGTAGACCTAGTATGAAGCATCAACATGCTATCAAGAGAGTCATGAGATATCTTAAAAGGACTATGAGTCTCAAATTACATTATCAAAGATTTGCTACCGTCCTTGAAGGATACAATGATGCTGATTGGAACACTTTATCAGATGATCCAAAGCAACCAGTGGTGATATATTTAGCATAGTTGGTGGAGCTGTATCTTGGAAATCAAAGAAGCAAATGATATTGGCTCAGTCCACTATCGAGTCTAAAATGATAGCACTAGCAACCGCTAATGAAAGCAAGTTGGTTAAGTGCGTGCTAGTTGAGATCCCTTTATGGGAAAAATCAATGCTAGTTGTGTTGATCCACTACGATAGTACCGCAACTATTGCAAAAATTGAGAATCATTATTACAACGGTAAGAGATGACATATACGATGTAAACACAACATAGATAGATAGTTACTTCCAAAATGAGGCGTTAGAGTGGATCATGTACGCACTGATGAAAATTTAGTAGATCCTTTGACAAAAGGATTATCTATAGAGAGTCCTAAACACATCTAAAAGGATTGTACTATTGCCTATAGATCAATGAGTCACTCATGATGGTTACCCGACCTAAAAGACTAGAGATCTCAAGAATTAGGTTCGATGGGTAATAACAAGTCGTGAAGTGTTATGAAATAACACATGCTATTATAAATTAGAAAAACATGATTCCTGAAGCGATGAAATGATGAGGTAATATAAACTCATAATGAGATCTATACTTTATGTGGAGTGGAGTACTTAGATAAGAGTACTCTTGATATACTCATCTATGTGATTGTAGAGGTGGGGTCGCTTCCTATGGAATTTCGAGGTAGAATTCCTAGAGCGTTCAATATACTGGGATATACGTGCAAAGCCATTAATGCACAAACTTTCAAGAATACACCATATGAAAAAGTTGTGTGTAGGTTTGATGTTAGAGATAGAGTTCAAGACTAGGAGTCGTTCTTGTTAAATTTGAATCTTACTTACTATGCAAATGTGTAAGTCAAAATACACTTCTATTTATGCCCGATCTTATAGAACCGTTTGATGCTATTTTAGAAACACTTTTTAAATTCAAGTGGGGTATTGTTGGAAATGACGTTGAAACTTAGAGCTAGTATAGTGTGAATTGAGAAAATGAAGAAGTCCCACATAAGAGATATATCACATACTAGTAGTGTTTATTAAGGTGGAGGTATGTTCTTTGGGTGTGCTCCAAAGGGTACTCAATTTTGTGAAGGGGGGAGAACGCATGCAAACCGACCACCACACGTGCGCGCTACCACTACTGGCCGGCTCGACTTGGGCTAAATGGTTTTATTATTTTTTATGTATGTGTTTTTCTCTCAGAAATTTTTTAACACGTTTTATTACTCTCCACCAAGTCAACAACAACTCATCTGATCCGTTGTACACTCCTCCCACTTTTCGCGCAATAGTTTCGCTAACCCATTCAGATTGGGCGCTCAATAGTTTCACAAATTCGGTCAAACGGGTCGCGTTTTCTGCTCCAGTCAGTTGTTGAATAGATGATTCTGCTCGATTTAAAAAACACACCAAAAACTCCAAAAAATTATGATTTTTCTCTATTATCCCTTTTTTGCTTCCTCCCAAATTTTCTTTTTGTCCCTTTACCGAAATATTTTGTCCATTCAGAATTTTGAGTGGTCATAGTATTATATTACGAGTGACCTTAACGGTCATATGTAGAAGGTGTAATTCTAGAACGGTTTTCTACGTTACAGTAGAATATCGATACAGTTTTAATTGAGCTGTTTTATCCCTGTGACATCGTGGTTGATAATTTGTCTTGTACAATTTTAAACAGTACCGCGAAACGTCTTAAAGAGAGAAATCAGGTTCACGACTCAGCTCAAAAATAACATTGGTGGCTGAAAAATATTTTTAAAATTTCGAAACTAAAACATAACAAAAACTTTTGTCTCATCGCTATTGTTGTTAATTCTCATTTTCACCATTGTTGTTAATTCTCATTTTCACATATAACAACTTCATGCCCCATTTGATTACACTTAGCATCAGGTTTTCTCCAACATCTAAAAGGTGGATTGGATGACTTTTCTTTCCACAATGTTGACAAGCTCGATTTTTTTTTTTGCATTGACTGATATTGAACCTACTTGAATTTTCCCACATTTTGTTGGTTGCTAACGCTTGTTCCATTGGTGTGTCATCTATCATTAGTCTTCTTTGCTCTTGCGCCTTTAATACATTAAGCAATTAAGCCAATGAAATTTTTGAAAAATCTTTGGTATTCTCCAAGGTAGGGATGGTTGCTTCATATCTTTCGGGTACAGTTACAAGAATTTTTTCAAGAATTCTTGAGTCATGGAATTTCGATCCTAGAAGTCTCACATTGTTTGCAATATTAATAAGTTTGCCAGAGTAATGTTTGATCGTCTCAGAATCTTTCATTCTTCGAAGTTCGAATTCTCATATCAAGTTGAGGACTTGCATGCTTTTAATCCTTTAATCTCTTTCATATTCTTTCTCGAGATACTCTCATATCTCTTTTGCTGATTTCAAGGACATAATTCTTGCGAACATAGTGGTCATGGTCTTTGCCTTTGCTTTCTTTGTCTTTTTTTCCTTTTGCATTTGTATTTGTGCCATGGTGAGATTATTCGAAAGTACAAGGATTTTATAATCTTCTTACATTGCTTCCCACAACTAAAGTTTGTAGTTGTTTCCGACAAACATCGTCGGAGCAATTTCGATCAAACTTGCTTCCGCTTCCATGATGTTAAATTTGCACACAGATTCCGTAGAAATAAGACTATAGATGCCGATTGTTGTTAATTGAACAAAAAAAAACAAAAGAACAAATAGACAATAACTGAGAGGAACAAAGTTTATTATTATTTATATTAATATTAATATTAATATTAAAAAGAAGAATGATAATAATTTGTTGCACCCACCATTGGAGATTTAGGGAAGGATGCAAAGAGATGATGGAATGTCAAATTGAGATTTGAGGATTTAGACATTTTGGCTCTATAGCAAATTTAGTTATTTAGAATTGGCTCTAATAAAAAAAATTCATTGGGGAGTAATTTAAATTTTGTGTAGATGAAAACTTTTCACAAACAATTGAGAAACTAACTCTTTTTCTATAGGTGCATATTAATTATAAAAAAAATGAAATAATGTTTGTACTCAGATATTTAAATATATAACTACAACAATTAGTGACAAATTTACACATTTAAAGTAATATGACATTTATACCAACAATATATAATTTAATTGTAGATATATGTTATCTTTATCTATGATTTTTAATACACTTCTATAAGTATATGTTCATTTTCTTGAAGTGACTACTTAAAAGAGACAAGTCACTCTACAACAATTTCTTTTTTTTTTTTTAATTCATAAAAACTGTTACTTCATAAATACGACAAACATAAAATAATGACGATGATAACGACGATGAAGATGATGATTATGATGATGACGACGACGACGATGATGACGACGACGACGATAACAACGACAACGATGATGACAACAACAATGATGAAGAAGATGATGACGATGTCTTTGTCTTCATAACAATAATAATAAATACTAAATTAAAATTACTAACAATTCGACTACACATCAGCCGTGCTTAACACAATAATCAACAATAAAAAATACATGATGGCTTAGAATAGATTTTGGTAAACAAGAAGAGCTATACCATACACAATTGCATATTGTTTCTATTGGAAATTCAAGTGTGAGTGGTTAAAATAAGTATCACATTGACTAGGGATGAAGTAAATGTTGAATATATAAGAGAGGTGACCTATAAACTTATTACCTTTAAGGTTTTGGGTTGAATTTTTTGTTTATATAATAGAAATAAACTATTTGATTGTTTACATTCTAAATTATTTCATTGTTAGCTGCAAAGGAAAAAAAAAGACAGAGTTGTATGAAGATGCAACGAGTCTTTCAAAAACGTCAAGTGAAGAACTTGATTTAGAGGTAAATTGTAATTTATCTACAATGTTTTAGTAGTGGTAAGATTCATGTTTGTATTTTTCTTTTTTACTTATATACCAATTCTTTTGTCAGAATTTGGTTTGATAAGTTGTGGTTTTTCTTTTATCACTGAACAATTTAATATTTGTCAAAGAGATATAAATACCACAATAGTGATGTCAATTTTTTTCCAGGTCCACCAGAACAACAAAATGGATGAAAAATATAGGCGATTGTTTCAAGGCATCAAGCATTATCGAACAATTTTAATTTTTAATTTGTGACATCTAACATCAACTTTACGTAAGGTTTACTAATTTCATATATTTAAAACTTAAAATTTATAATTAAAAATTCATTTAACATTTTTGAATATAGATATTTCTGCGTCTCATATTTCAATTATAGTACATAATATAATGTCTTTTTATTAATTTTACGTTCCAACTAAAAGTAAAGTAATTGTCTATGCATCGCAGGGGTTCACGGTCATAATCGAGGAAGAAACAGTTTTGCGGACAAAAGCAGCAGAAAATGCGGAAAACGATCGTCAGGTATCAGATTGTCTATTATTATACCTTTCCGAAAAGGGAATCGCGCCACGAACACAACTCATGACTTTGCCATGAAGTATGGACTCCAGAACCGTTTTGAGCTCGTCTTGGGCCTCAAAACAGCCGTTTTAGTTTTTCCCGTAATTTCGGGCTTTTCTGTTTTACAGCCGTTTTAACTTTTCCTTTAATTTCGGGCTTTTCTATTTTACCTAATTTTCGTACTATGGTTTCTATTATCTATTTAAAGACTTTCTATGCTGTAACAAATGATGTCTTTTAATAAAATAATTAATTTTGAGAGTTTTTCTCTTCTCTAGTGGATTCCAAAACTTATTCTTTTTTTAGGATTATCGCTTGCTAACCCTTTGCGATTTCTGAGTGCGTCATCTCATATTTCAATTATAGTACATAATATAATGTCTTTTTATTAATTTTACGTTCCAACTAAAAGTAAAGTAATTGTCTATGCATCGCACGGGTCCATGATATACTTATTAATTATGTTACAAATTTACTTATAATTACTTGTTAATTTATTTGGTAAAGGGTAATGTTTTCAGTTTTTTGCCCGTAGTTCAACCGAAGGTGATGCCACTATTTTTATATTTTTTACAATTTAAAGGATATATACATTGAAGCAATTTTGATAAATAATAAAAAATTAATTTTATTGTATATTTCAAAAATCATAAATGATTTATATATTTAATTTTATTTGTGATGTAAAATTTTTTTTTACTCAGTGATATATATTTGTAGCTAATAAAATTTTTTATATATTTTTTTAAGATCCATGATTTTTTATATTATTATTTCACTTTTAAAAAAGTTTTATTTGTATACCAAAAAAGTTTTATTTTTAAAGGTTGTTTTAATCCTCCAACTTTGTTGGATCGAACATAAAAGTGCATTATTTTTATCATAATTAAAAAAGAAAATTATTGATTGTTGTGGGTCGCACTCAGAATATTCTAGTCCAAGCTCTTCATAAGAATGGATTATTTCAGCTTGATCCAACCAAATGATATCACATAAGCTTCTCAAAACTTAACTGGAGTCGTTGTTTATTGTAACTCAACTGGTCCTTCAATCATAGCTATTAGATGGACGAAGAGAAAATCTGGTGATGTCAAACATGATAATTCACTTTTACTTTCATTCTAAGCCATTTGATGACAGTCGTACTGTGATTACATCCACAAGATGACATGTGTCCTTTCTGATTAGAAGGACACGTGTCTCATATCATACGGTGGTCCTAAGATTATGGGTTTTCCGTCTGACTATCACAACAGAAACCTTCTAGAAATTCTAGAAGGACTCAATATATAAAGAGAATCCTTAGGTCATAAATGGACACATAATTTCTAACCCTAAAATATTCTCTAACAAATTATTATTTGATTGTCTTAGTGTGTACAATAGAGGAGGAGGGTTGGGAACACACTAGAGTAGTCATCCTTGGTCTAATAGCTTGAATAGGTGTAGGTGGAAGTAATACTTGATATTTATTGTAATTTTATGGGGAAGTAATAATCTGCTTGGAAGACTGTAATGCTTGTTTTGTTATAATAACTTTAGCATTTGAGTTTTCAAGAGGATCCCTATATCTACTTATTTTTCTCTCCTTTAATATGTTAAATATCAAAATCAAAACGTGAAAGTAAATATTGTGATATGGATTTGAGTGTTTCCATATGATTTAAAGAATCTAACCAAGTGATATTTTCAAACAAAGTACCAAATAAAATAGAGAATACAAACAAGAAAATATGGAGAAGGAATGAAACGGTAGACATCCCCATACTCCACAAGGAATGATAAGGTTAAGGTAAAATCATCACAAGAGTAAGATGCTCTTGATAAGATCCAAATTTGGTTCAAAGAAGAACCCTAGAGAACATTTATCTAATCTCACCCAAAGTGTTTTCTTCTTTCAAAAAGTCTCTTATGTCTTTCAATGAAAAGACATATATAGCCTAACACAAAATAACATAGTGCCTAGGTTACACATAACTAATGACATTGTACCTAAGCTACCAAATATTTAGGGACACACACAAGTCAACATAGTTCATAATTATAAGGTATGATTATTATATCCCAAAATTAAAAATAAGTCTTAAGGTATTTCTAAGACCAAAAGATTAATATAATGTGAATCAATCTTGTCATAGGTCTTAAGACTAAGAAAATTAACAACTTGTTTTTCTAGTTGTTCCTTTAGTTTCATAGTCTTCTCTCTAGTCAATGGTCCTTCCGCTCTTAGTTCTTAAAGCTCATTATCCTTCATGTAGGGTTGGTCCACATCAAATTGTCATCTAGCAAAAATATGTTTAGAAACTAAATTTTTAACATCTTTTTACAGTACATCTTTAGCTGTTTTGCAATTGGCTTTTAATAAAATTCTTTTAGAAAATAAATCATCTTGAAACTTTGTAATACATAAAACAACTGTCAATATTTTTTTTCTAATAGTACTACTTTTGTCGAGTTTGATTCCAAGTTCCCGAGTAATATCGTACTATTTGTTCTTTAGAGATGTTAAGTAATACTTACTTAAGAATCCCTTGAAAACTTATTTCTAATGAATCTGATTTAGCTATAAGAAATGCTTGAGGATCACGAATCCCTAAACAAGAGAGCTTCTTAACCATTTGTTTCAAAGTCTTAATACCCTCATCCCACTTTGGGGGATTTTTTCTTAATCTTTTAAACAAAAGGGCACATGTAATCCTAATGTTGGGAATAAAATCTGCAACATATTTAATACATCCTAAAAATCTTTATAATTGAGTTTTATCTTTAATTTCATCTGGAAATTTTTCTTCATATTCAATTGCTCTACTAATTGGAACAATAATTCCTTCAAAAACTTCAAATCCTAAAAAACCTTGAAATAATTCAAAACTATATATATATATATATATCAAAGGTGTCCAAACAAAAAAATGCAAAATTGTATTTTTATTTTACAAAAAGTAAAATTGAAATGTTGAAATTTTATAAAAACTAAAAATATATTTAACTCTAAAATTTATTTATAACTATTGGAATTACTTATAACAATTGTCAATATTTATTCACCATAATATTTTTTCAAAAAAAAAAATCCATTTAACCCAATAATAGATTTTCACTTGAATTTTCTTTTACATGCTTTTAAATATATGTAACTTTTTGAAATGAATGACATTTATTAGAGTTCAATAGATTTTCATCCATTTTTATTAAGATTGTAAACTTAACTTTACAACCCATCAAAGAAGTGATCTTAATAGTTCATAAGAATATTTATATTGTTTAAAAGAGTTACGACCAAAACAAAAAATGCAACTATTTAAACCTTTTATTCCACGTGAACCATTTGCTTGGCAATGAAATCCTTGACTTTAGAAAGAAATTGAGAAGTCTCCGGCAAATCTTCAAAATAATAAAAAGCATGAATCGTGTTTGGAAATTCAATTAGTTCCACTTCCTTTCCAGATTTCCTCAACCATTCATAATATCTCTTTTGCCAATCCACTAACGAATCAAACCCACCCACAAACAAAATCGTATTTGGATAATCCACATTTAAAATATCCATCGCATTAGGCCCACTTACAATAACCGCTTCATGTTCGCGGTTCGACCCATCTTGCAAAAACATCTTCCAATACCAATCCGTTTTATCAATTGAAACAATAGGAAGATGTTTCAATCGCATCTCAGATTCAGTTCTTTCCTCTCCCCCAAAAAACGGTTGTATTGAAACCAACCCAATAACCTTCAAATTTTTTAACTTCTCTAACGAAATTCGAATCGCCACGTGGTGTGCTAAGTTTCCACCAGCACTATCACCCGCCAAAAAACATTTACCAACGTTGGCAAATTCTCCCAAAATGTTGTGGTTTTCATCGATAAACTTAAGAATTTCCAAACCGTCCTCGTATTGTGTTGGACAACGATACTCAGGGGCAAGACGGTAATTAACAGAGATAACAATTGCGTGAAGTGAACGACAAAGTAAACGACAGAGAGCATCGTATGTAATAGAAGACGGAGACATGAATGCGAAGCCTCCGCCGTGAAAAAACACTAAGATCGGGAGGGATGCGGCGGTCATGGCAGAGTTGGTGGATGGAGTGAAGAGACGAAACCAGAGATTGCGTGTGGGGTCCACGATGACGTCGGAGGAAGTGACGCCGTTGAGAGGATTGGGGTTGGGAGGGATTTTCCGATCGATTAAGTTAAGGAGACGGCGATTGATGGTACCGTCGGTGCGGCGAGTGGTGTAGGTGATGGCGGAGAGGATTGACATGGTGAAGCGAACCTTCCATGGAAGGGGTGGTTTGGTGGTTGAGATGTTCATGATGATGGCTAGTGACTTAACTAAGAAGCTAAGTAATAAAGTGAAGAAAACAAGTCAAGTGTGTGTTTATATTATGTGTGTGTGGAGAGATTCATGATGTGTATCATTTTTTAAACAGAAATGTTAACAACCGCATTAAAGGTCATCTAATCATAATTTTTAAAATGTCAAAAAGTTTACTTTGTATACTTAACTTGAAATCTTAGGCTAAGTAAAGGACACAATAATTACTATTTGAGATTCACACGTAGATGTGAAATCTTTTATCCGAATTTGAAACACACATAATACTAAATCTAATAATATTGATATTTGTCAATTAAAATAGAATTATCTATTAGTTTATTAATTTATTAGCTTTTTTTATTGGATGCAATTATAATTGGTTTTTTAATTACTTATTACTAATAATTAAAAGATATTCTTGGGATAACATATCAATAAAATGTTTCATGCACAAGTTTTACGAATCCTTTTTTAAAAAAAAATATCATTTTTTTTCTCCAGAATGCCCTAGATTGAAACATATTTCCCAGACTGCCTTACTTTTTGGATCCAGTAACTCGTCGCATCTTGGATCTGCGATGACTTGAAGGCTATTTTTTTTCACTTAGTTGCTTGTCGCACCCCCAGAGTGCGATGATGTACCTACTTTTTTTTCTTCATTTATTTAATAATTAAAATATGTAATATATAATTATAATAAATTATAAATATTTAAAATAATAAATAAATAAAATAAAATGAAATAAAAAAATAAAAAACTTTCATAAATAATAATAGTAATTTTAAAAATATTAATAATGAAATATTAAATAATAATAATTACATTAATAATTTAATAATTATAATTTTAATAATTATAATAAATTATAAATATTTAAAATAATTAATAAATCAAATAAAATAATTATTAAATGAAATAAAATAAAATACTTTAATAAATAATAATAATTACATTATAATTATAATAATTTTAACAATATTAATAATTACAAATTAAATAATAATAATAATTAAAAAAAGAAAATTGTAATTTGAAAATATACGCGGTCGTCGATTTGCAAATAAGGTAATATCGCTACATTTGGTAATTTGCAAATATGGTAATTTGAAATTATTATTTGCAAATATGGTAATATCGTCGCATTTAATTTTTTGTTCACATGATGAAAATAATTAATTTAGATGAAACTGGAGGTAATATCACCGCATTTGGTAATTTGAAAATATGGTAAAATCGCCGCATTTGATTTTTTGTTCACGTAATGGAAATAATTAATTTAGATGGAACTGGAGGTAATATCGCCGCATTTGGTAATTTGCAAATATGGTAATTTGAAATGAATATTTACAAATATGGTAATATCGCTGCATTGGTTTTTTGTTTACGTCATGGAAATAATTAATCTAGTTGAAAATAATTAATTTCAAATTACCATATTTGCAAATTACCAAATGCGGCGATATTACCATATTTGCAAATCGACGACGTAGATTTTTCAAATTATAATTTTCTTTATCTTTATTATTATTATTTTTTATTATGTTTATTATTATTACAATTTTCTTTTTTTTAATTATTATTATTATTATTATTATTTAATTTGTAATTATTAATATTGTTAAAATTATTATAATTATAATATAATAATTATTATTTACTAAATTATTTTATTTTATTTTATTTCATTTAATAATTATTTTATTTGATTTATTAATTATTTTAATTATTTATAATTTATTATAATTATTATAATAATAATTATTAAATTATTAATGTAATTATTATTATTTAATCTTTAATTATTAATATTATTAAAATTATTATTATTATTTATGAAAGTTTTATATATTATTTTATTTTATTTTATTTGATTTATTAATTATTTTAAATATTTATAATTTATTATAATTATATATTATATATTTTAATTATTAAATAAATGAAGAAAAAAAAGTGCGATGATGAGCAACTGAGTGGGAAAGAAAAAGGCATTCAGGTCATTGCATGCTCAAGATGCGACGAGCTACTAGTCCAAAAAGTAAGACAATCTAAAAAATAAGTTTCAATTTAGGACATTCTGAGAAAAAAAAAAAGGGGATATTTTTTTAAAAATACCCTCCGTATGTTTAAAATCTAATTAGTTGTGTTAAATTAAATATAATAATTGAAAGATATTTTTAGATCACGAATAAAAAAAATCACATATTAATACATTGATTATTTATTAGTACGGTATGATTTGCTTTATACCGTTTATTTTAATGAATCTTGTTTGATAAAATTTGTTTTGATGAATCTTACAATTACTTTTTGTTTTGACTTACAATTGAAATATAAGGAGCGTTACCTATATCATATAATTTTCACATTTTCACCACGTCATTGATCAACCATTTTATTAACATACCTTCATACAAAAATTTCAGATTGTCTCCAGTTGAAATTGCACGTATTTTTACACAGTTAATAACCTCGACAATTGATCTAAGATAGCACAGTTCTTCATATTACATAATAATAAAAATTTACTTTAAACAATCTCGCCGTCTATTTTTGAATCATACGGTTCAAAGCAGTAACTACATCACATAGTAAATGCACCAAATCCAACTCTCAGTTCACACACTTCTTATACAAAGAGCATAGTTTTCAAATGTTACACTTGAATTTTACATATAAAAAATTAGTCACATTTACATCTAATTTATGTTTTCAATTCACTGATAAAATAAAATAAATATTTATTAATATTTATTTTACTAGTGAAATTATAAACAAAAATTAGATTTAAAAACCTCTAAATTAGATAGTTTATAATATGTTACAAATTTAAAAATCGAATATTTTTAAAAATAGATTGGATATTTTAAAATTATAAAAAAATATAGGTTTAAGTTTGGTAAAGATTTTTAGGTTAATGTTTTTGAGACCAGTGAATTTAGGTTTAAATCTAGTAAAATAAACATTAAAGAATCATATGTTAATGTTTGAGATCAATGAATTTTTAAACGTCTTAACTAGTCATGTTTACTCTGAAACCTAGGTTTACTTAATAAAAGAAAGTCTTAAGACTAAATAGTTTATGATATCGTTATATATAAAAAGTTAGTAAGTTCGTGAAACAATTTTCCCACCTAAAACAGAGATAATTATTGAATATAAAAGTTGAATAATTTTTTTATTTGTTTTAATTTCATTGTATGAAATTGGGTCACCTTAATTTTTTTTGAATCAAAGGTCAACTAGATCAATGAACCAATTATTTTGATTATTAATGATATTGATTAATCAGTAAAGACAACCATTGTTGTTGTTAAGCAAGTCTTTAAAATTTTAAATTTCTTTCTAACTAAATTTTTTTCACTTTCAATAAAAAGAGCATTTGTTCATTGCATTTTGCTTGAGAAATTTTCAACCTATGTTTTTTATTTAGCCACATCAATTTCAATTTCTGAACAATGCACAAGACTTGTAATTTATCGTTTTACCCTTATTTTATTGAAAAGTTGATTAGTAAATTTGATTTCCGTACCAATTTGTAAAAACATTTCATTATCTATATGTTATCTATTAAATGCACCAATTCTTTTTAATGACTCATAAATTCCACTATTTATCTTTTTTAACTCTAATATATGCACATGGAATATCCACTGACATTCTCTTTGGAGCATATTTTGATTATTTTTTACGAAATATTTTTTATATGTGGGTGTGCTTTTATTTTTTATTTTTGTTTTTCTCATTCACTTTAATCATCTTCATACAAGAAAATTGGATTAACTAATGTGAGTCCTTTAAAAAACTCACATTTTCATTAATTTTGTTCGTGTCTTTTATAAAAAATGATTGTAGCGCAATCTTATTCAATATTTTGTCCATTGTCTAATTAATCTTACATGTCATATGATTGGCTTTTTGAAATTTTTACAATATATTTTGGCAAGTGAGCTCAAGGAAAATAGTGTTGATTACAATATGTTTTGGTTGAAAACTACCAAAATATATTTTTTTTGTAAAAAAAATGAATAATCTTAATTGGTTCTTTAAAAACTTGGTTAGATACTTGAGTATATAATCTTCACAAATCCTAGATACTTGGCAACAATGAAACTTTCATCATGGTAAGTAAGAGTGATTATTTGAAGAATTTTTTAAGTTAGCAGTTGTCTTCCACTTTTATTTTTTGTTTTTGGACATTGTGTAAATGAAGTTTTTTTATTAGGATTGGATGCAGACATGCTGTGAATAAAGTATTGAGATATGCTAATGGTACTTTGTGCAAAAAGATGAAATAAAAGAGGTATATGGTAGAGTTCAAACTCACGATAGTGCAATTATATGATAATTTTTTGTGATAAATAATTTCTTGATCCTTGAATTTTTCGTTTATATAATAGAAAAAGAACTACTTAATTATTAATTACGTGCACATTCATAAATTATTTCATTGTATAATGCAAAGACAAAAAAAGACAAAGAGTTGTATGAACATGCAATGTGTCTTTCAAAAACGTAAAGTAAGAAACTTGTCTTGGAGGTAAATTGGAATTTATCTACAATTTTTTAGTAGTGATAATAGTCAAGTTTGTATTATTTTTTACGTGTATACCAATTCTTTTGTTAGTGTTAGTTGGTTTGATATGTTGTGGCTACCACTAAATAGTTTAGTATTTGTCCAAGTGATGTAAATACCACAACTAATGCAAAAAAATTCTAGTCCACAAGACCAATAAAATGGACGAAAAATCTAGTCGACTGTGTCTCTTTTCAAGGCATTATATATTATCGAACTATTTTAATTTTTAATTTGTGACAACTATATTAACTTTACATAAGTCTTATACTAATTTCATGTATTGAAAACTTGAAATTTGTATCTAAAAATTCATTTAATATTGTTTAATATAGATATTTCTACATCTTATAGTTCAATTATATTACAAAATATAATATGTCTTTTTATTTGTTTTACGTTCCAATTAAAACTAATTTTTTGATATATTATAAAATATGATTTATGCTCGTGTATCGCACCGGTCCATGATCTATTTATTAATTATGTTACAATTTTACTTTTAATTATATGTTACTTTATTTGGTAAAGTATAATGTTTTGAGTTTTTTGCCCATAGTTCAAGGAAGGTTATGCCACTATTTTTATATTTTTTACGATTTAAAGGATATGTACATTGAATTAATTTCGATAAATAATTAAAAATTAATTTTATTGTATATTTCAAAAATCATAAATAATTTCTATATTAAATATTATTGGCGATATATTTTTTTTTTTACTCTGATATAGATTTGTAGCTAATAAATTTTTTATTTAATTTTATAAGATTCATGATTTTTTATATTATTATTTTGCTTTTAAAAAAGTTTTATTTGTATAGCAAAATGTTTTATTTTTAGAGGTTGTTTTAATCCTCCAATTTTGTCAAACCGATTATACAAAAGTGCAATTTTTTAGTTAGTTTTTAATTTCTCTTTTTCATAATTAAAAAAGAAAATTAATGTTTTGGGCTGAACTCATAATATTCTCACAATAAAAAAACACTAAATTTATAATTTTGTGGTCCAAAAAAACTAACAAATTAAAAAAAAAAATTGGCTCATTGGAAGGAAAAGTTATTTAAATGTGGCCAATACCCTCACAATAAACTTGATTGATTGAAAATATCAGAAGAATTTTGAGGTGACATATACCATCACAAAATTAGAACGTTGGAGCATTGTGGACTTAGGCTGCCACAAAGTATCATCATACAGTATTTTTGAGAATCTAGACCGCCACAAAGGCATCCTTTTTTGAGAGTCCAGGCCGCACAAGGACAATAAAATAGTTGGCATTTTTGCGGCTGCTTTGACCGCTACTGTAAGACCCTTAAAATTAAGAATTAATTTATGGAATTAATGTCAAGGGTATTTTGGAAATTTTGTAAAATATTTAATATATGTATGTTTTGAGTAAATATATATATAAATATTTATTTTGGAAGATGAATTAAAATTATTGGCTGAAGATTAAATTAATTTAATTTCGAGTAATTAAATTAATCGGACCATTAATTAAGGATTAGTGACTAATTGCAAAAGGATTAAGTGCTGGAAGAATCCAGCATTATTTTATTATTATTTTTGATGTGGTAGCACTTGAGTACATTTTGTAAGTACATGTGAGGAGGCTGGGCAGAAATCAGAACTTCACATCTCCCCATTTTGCATGTAATAGTGCTGCATGTAACAGTAACCTCTTTTCCCATTTCTGCCTCCTGTTTTCCTGAAACACGGTTTCACGATTTCAAAAATACCAAAGAAAGAGTTGCTCAAAAACACCATAACTGGAAATACAAGCACCAAACCAGAAAACCACCAGTATTAAAGTTGTTCCCCACGTCATTACGGAGCTAGAGAACCCAGTTTCGTAGCAGCAAACTCAGACAGCAGTTTCACCGTTATTGACGCACACACCTTAGCAGAAGCAGAGCACGCTACAAGGGTAAGGGCACCTTCCAACTTTCTAGTTGCATTAGGGCTGTAAATGCTTGTTGTTTCATTCTGTTTTTGAAGAAAAACTATTTTGCAATCACATGTTTGAAAAATGAAGATAATGCATTTTTGTGATGTGTAAGGAATCTGTGATGTTGTTGTTCTGGTTGTTACTGCAAAGCTGTTTTACTTGTGTGGGAAAGCTGAAAAATGTTTTGGCATGTTATTTTAAATATGATTAAAATGCATGTCATAAAACTGTTTTGGAAAAATGGTTTTAAAATGCAAAAATGCATTCTATTTTGCTGCTCTGTGATGCTGCATCTTATTCTGAGGTGTGTGAAAGCTGAAATGCTTGTATGTATTCTGATGTGTTGTGAAAGCTGAAATGCTTGCATATTATTCTGATATTGTGAAAACTGAAATGTTGTGTGTTGTTCTGATGGTTTGAAAGTTTGGATGATTATGATGATTGATCATTCTGTTTCTGTTTCTGGATGATTTGGTGTTAATGATTTTGATTCTGTTTTTGTTATAAATGATTCTGGTGATGTTGATGATTTAAAAAGAAAAGGGATTTTTAATGAGGAAAGTATTGTCTGGAAAAAAATGCAGAATCTGTTTTAATGTTGGTTGTTTGTTTTTAAAAGAAAACAGTTTTGAAAATGGTTGAAACCTCAAGAAAATTTCACTGGTTTTCGAAGGTGTATTCGAATACAACATGTGTGTATTCGACTACAACCTGTCAAGTTTCTGTTTTACTTAAGTTTTCAAACTTGTATTCGAATACGAGCCCCTGTATTCGAATACAGAGGAAGGATTTTTGCTTCTGACTCAGCATCTGTATTTGACTACGACCATGTCGTATTCGTATACAGAAGTGGGATTTTAACACTGTATTCGACTACAGGCATTCTGTATTCGAATACAGAATGCAGATTTTCTCTAGTTTCAGCTTCTGTATTCGAATACAATGGGTCTGTATTCGAATACAGATTTGTGTTTTTTCCAGAAGCACTATTTTGAACTTTTGTATTCGAATACAAGGAAGCTGTATTCGAATACAGATTCGTGTTTTTCCAGAAGCACTGTTTTTAGCTTCTGTATTCGAATACAAGGAAGCTGTATTCGAATACAGATTCGTGTTTTCCAGAAAGTCAAGTTTTAAACATTGTGATATACATTTTAAAGCATTGAAAAACCTTGAGAAGGGTTAAAGTGATTTTAAATGGAGTTCTTGAAAATATTTTGAAGAGGAGAGGATGAAGTATTGAAAACCTTTGAGGATTTAGAAGAAAAGATTGAATTTTTCAAGGTTTTGTCTTCTGTATTCGACTACAGGCATGCTGTATTTGAATATAGAATGTTAAAATTTTAGTTTCATGCTTCTGTATTCGAATACAAGGGGTCTGTATTCGAATACAGATTCGAGTTTCCAGAATTTCCAAGTTTTTAAGAGTATTTTGTAAACCCTGAGTGTTTGGGGAATGTTGGGATTGTTGTGGGGAATTCACATGGAACTTTTGGTGATATTTTGAAGTGGTGGTGATAAAGTTTTAAAGACTTTACTGATGTAATGAAAGATGTGTTTTGTACACTAGGATAGCCTCTGTATTCGACTACCAGAGGGCTGTATTCGAATACAGAGTGTAATTCTGCACTGTTTTTGGCTTATGTATTCGAATACAGAGAAGCTGTATTTGAATACATATTCGTAAAATTCCAGTTTTGAACACTGTATTTGAATTTTAAGAGTTTGGGAAAACATTTCAAAGTATTAATGATTAATTGACTGTTTAATCATGATTGTGATGATGTTGATTCTGACTGTGCTGAGATATTTACAACATGATAAAAAGCATGAATTTTCTGATTTTGCATTCTGTTTCTAGAGAAGTGAAACACCGCATATTCATGCATTGCATAGTCAAGTGGTACCCGCGATGGACCACAGAGTAATGCGCAACCACGTGCTGATCTGTTGAGCGATTGCACGAGTGCTGGACTGTTGAGCGTCTGCACTAAGTACTGATCTGTTGAGCGATTGTACTTTGGTATATAAGTGCTGGTCTGTTGAGCGACTGCACTGGTACTGGACTGTTGAGCGTCTGTACCCTGAAATGCGCAGCCACGTGCTGATCTGTTGAGCGATTGCACGAGTGCTGGTCTGTTTGAGCAACTACACTGGTACTGGACTGTTGAGCGTCTGTACCCTGGAATGCGCAACCACGTGCTGATCTGTTGAGCGATTGCACGAGTGCTGGACTGTTGAGCGTCTGCACTAAGTATTGATCTGTTGAGCGATTGTACTTTGGTATATAGGTGCTGGTCTGTTGAGCGACTGCACTGGTACTGGACTGTTGAGCGTCTGTACCCTGAAATGCGCAGCCACGTGCGGATCTGTTGAGCGATTGCACGAGTGCTAGTCTGTTAAGCGACCGCACTAGGTACTGATCTGTTGAGCGATTGTACCTTGGTATATGTCAAACGTGCTGGACTGTTGAGCGTCTGCACTGGTGCTGATCTGTTGAGCGATTGCACCCTGGTCTTGAGGGCCGTTAATGTCAAACATAATGTGCTGGTCTGTTGAGCGACTGCACCTTGGTGATTCCAAGAAAATGGTATACATGAGCATATACATATTGCATTGAGGTATTGACCGGTGGGTCATGTTTGATTATATGATGAATAAGTGGAAAATTGAATGTGTGTGAGTACTGTTCAGAATCTGAAATTCTGATTTAATGAGTGTGTTTGCTGAAGTGTTATTTGTACTTATCACATATTTCATAAGAATTGGTTGCTGTTTTTGAAAAGGCATATATGTCATTAAATTTCAAATGAGCATTATTATTTTCCTCATCATCATATGTTATACCATGGTTATAATTGTTGCTGTGAAATATATGCTATGTGATTAATTGTTAATTTCGGTCGGTGACCCTTGCTATTATATTGTGGACTTTGGGCTTTGCCCTCAGATGCCCCCCAAACCCATGCCACCCGTGGGTACCCGAACGACGGAAACGTCGTTGGACTTCCTTGATCGCTATTCCCGTACTGCTTGGGTATTTGACCCCATCTCAAGCAGGGCGACTTACACGGGGTGGTTGGAGAGGACGAGCAGGACTTACGGCGTAGAGGATTTTGTGGAGCGCACACATGCGAGTATAGATTTCCCCGTGCCTTTCCGTCTAGTATTGGAGGCGCACGGAATTTTCGACGATGCTGAGGAGTCCGTTAGAGGGGTTGAGACGGAGGCCACCGTAGGAGTGGTGACTCCCAACCCGGTTGTTGGAGGAGTTATACATGAGTCCGAGGCAGAAGGGAAGACTGATGAGCCGAAGCGAGTAGCAGCTAAGATTCCGGAGCCGTCTAGGATCTCCGAAGATTGTTATGAGATTCCGGCTCCGCCGAAGCGGCCGAGACTATGTATTGATCTGACTTCTGAGGAGACCGACCCCTTTCTGTATGATGAGGAGGAGGAGGTCACGTCGAGGCGAGCGACAGACTCAGAGAAGACTTGCTTAGGAAATCCGTGCTACTGTAGCTTTAGCGCATGATCAGTTAGACTTGATGTATTAGGATTTGAGCTGGAAATGTATTTTGTTTTTATTTTGAAAAACAATTGTTGTACTATTTATTCCGCACTCTGATATTGACTTTTGGGAATGTTATGACATTATTACCTTTCAAAAATGTCTTATTATTATTAAATTTCTAGAATTGAGTATTTATTGAGATTACGAAAAACTTTATTTTAATTAAATCTGGAAAATTATTTTATTATTGATAAAAAAAAAATGCATCCATGCTGTGTTTTAAACTCGGGTGTTACAGCTACATATGTCATCTTTTCTCCATATATACATATAGTATATATCACTCTTCCTCTAATTCGTTATTTATATAATCTCTCTAAATTTTCTCCCTACATTCTCTCTACAAATATTTTTTCCTCAACTTTTATTTTTCTCTCTACCTTCTCTCTTTGAGTTACAATAAGTCTTTATTTTATGTTTTGTTTTTAATGTTATTTTTTTATTTGAAGTCGTTTATTTAATGGTAGTAATAATTTAATTAATATTAAAATTATGTTTTGTTTTTATATATAATATTTTATTTAAATTTATATTTTCATTTTTTAAATTATATTGATATTAATTTTTGATATATAATATATTTTTTAATATTAATTTTGAATTGTATAAAATTATATTTTTATAATAAAGTTACCCATTTATAATAGTCAAAAAGGTCATAAATGGGATAGTTTGTGGTGGCCTAAGCCCTCACAAATTGTTTTTTTTTCTTCCATCAACTCCATCTTTTGTGGCAGCCTAAGCTCTCTCAAATGGAACAGTTTGTGGCGGCCTAAAGTCTCTCAAATGGTAACAGAAAAACCAACCTTTGGGACCGTTTTGGCTGTCACAAAACTTTGTGATTGGGTTATTCATGGCTGCCTTAGACCGTGATAAATTTGCCTATTGTGGCTGTTTTTCTCCCTTTGGGGAAGCTTTTGGCTGCTACAATGAACTCCAACATAAGAATAGATGATTTCGGATCAACTCAATCCAATCAAATGGTATCACAGTAGCTTCTTAAAACTAGGACAAGCTGTCATCAAGAGTAGAATCTAGAGTCGTTGTCCACTGTAACTCACCTAGACGTCCAATCATAGCCACTAGATGAACAAAGAGGAAATTTGATGATGTCGAACACGACAATTCACTTGTACTCTAATTATGAGCCACTTGATGTTAATTGTACTGTGATTACAACAATCAGATTACATGTGTCATTTTTTGATTAGAAAAACATGCGTCTCACATCATAGGACGTACGATCTTAAGATCATGTGTTTATCTTTTGATTATCACAACAGAAACCTTTTAGAAACTCTAGAAGGATTTAGTATATAAAAATATTCTCTGAAGTTATAAAGAGACACATAAATTCTAACCCTAAATTATTGTTTAACAAATTCTTACTTGTACTTGTACATCTCCTCTCAATGCATAGCTTGGAACAAAGGGCATCTTATGGTCTATATTCCCAGCACGGAGTAATGACTAAATTTCATTTTCAATTAATTATGCAAAGTAAAATAAAAAATAAAAAATGTTATAAAAAAGTAGACGAAAGTTTAATGTTATTGTTGTAAAAAAATCAAAGATCAATAAGTTTCAGAACAGAGATTGATTGAATTGAAAACGGAGATTGATCAGTTTGAAAATGGAGAACGTTTATCGTTCTTGGTTTTCTGGTTTTGTTTCTTTGAATCTAAGCAAAATTAAATCTTGCTAAAATAAACACACACAATTGTTAACCCAACTCCTATATCTAGGAGACTGGATCCGACTTCAAAATATCACTAATATGAGATGTAATGATTATAATGTACAAATACTCTATTTTGCCTTCAGTTTTCTATTTTTGCAAAATTAAATATTTTTTTTGAACTTTCTTCTTTTTAGTTGATGTCCAACTACTTATATACAAGTTTGTTACAAAAAATTAGTTACAACTTATTAAGTACCACTTTTAACAGTTATATTTGAGAATATGTTACATGTAAAATTTAACTAGAAATTTAATTTTTCCATCGTTGTATTTAAATATTTTAAATTTGAACGTCTCTACATTCATAAACTTAAATTTTCGGATGTGTTTGGATTTTCTACGTCTTCTACTCAAAATTCAAACATTATATATTTGGGGACCAATCCAGGTTGCGGTAGATGAGAATTAGATTATGCACGTGGTTTGAATTATGTATAAATCTGCATATTAAATAGATTAGATTGTATATCTGTATATTAAATAGATTAGAAACCTATTATTGAATGATAAAGAGTTGTAATGTATTGATTTGAATTTGTTATGCGTTAATTTGGAGTCAAACGAATTAATTCACAGATTACAAAGAAAATTAATTTTTTTACAAAAAATTGAAAAAATTGATATTAGAATTAAAATATAATTTAAAAATAAATTAAATAATTCAATATATATACATATATTCCTATTATAGAATTAAAAAATATTAGAATTTGGCAGAAAGTTTTATAGCAAATTACTTGTGGAATTTTCCAAGGATTTTATTATTGACAATGCTTAGGATTTTGGTGCGAAATTATTCAATGCTTTCACCAAAATTTTGCATAAATCACTTGCGAATTGTCGATCCATTGAAACTTTCCTTGCAAAATCCGTAAGAATTTTCTATGGATATTTATACAGGAAATTAGCAAATTAATAGTAGTTCAATTTGACATATAAACAAAAATGAAAGATAAGTTTGTAAGAAACAAGAGGACGAAAATGGGGAACATAAGTAGTGGGAACTACGTGTCTCATTTAATGGAATGTTTTAATCTTAGTCGTATATTTTTATTTAAGGGTTGGTAAATATCTCTCTTTCACATAAAAAAAAAATTATTTTTCACTAGACATATGCCTCCGAGGATGGATCAAATTATTTCTCAGAGAGGATATCGAATAATTACTCCTAAATAATTACACTAATAGTTATACTCGTTAAATATTATCTAATTGGATAAATATTTTTAAGTATCAATAATTAGATTGAAAATTACAATTATATAAATTTTGATATCAATATACTGTAACAATGTAATTGTATATAATTATTAATTTTGATCCATTTTGACCGTGGCCAATTTGAATCCTTTCATCCATTGGCCACATATTGATGAGGAATAACAAAGTCTTGGATTTAGATCTTTTGCTACAAATTTTTCTACATCATTCTATCTCTTTCTTGATTTCCTTCCTGCTTGGGATGCCATACAGCAAGAAAACCAATTTGCAAAGTCATTGTAGTGGGTGAACCTTTTTCATCTAATTATTGTCTTGATGTGATTGATTCAATTATTTTGGATTGTAAATTGCTAATGGACCAAACAAGATTCTGTCCATATCATTCATTTAGGAGACATTTAAATATTGTAGCTCTTACCTTGCAAGTTGTTGTTTTGTTTTTTTTGACAAAGTACCTTGTAAGTTGTTAAAGAGTGTAGGATCCAAAATTTGTAGCTTCTTCTCCCATCTAATGCTCTATTGGTTAATCTAATACTTTTAAATTGTTCAGTTCATAAATGGTAATTGGAGATTTTTGAGAACATAAAGAAATAAGATAAGAGGCTATTTCTAAATTTGAATGAGTTATATCACATAGTGTGTAATGATTTGACTCCTATAAAATTAAAAGTTCGTGAAATGAGTGGATGAATAATTGATATTATAATCACTCGTAATGAAATTGATAACAACTATGCCAGCAGAATGAGTGAATAAAAAATTGATATTGTAACTACTCATGATATCCTGTCTGTGAGTAATGATCCAATGTACCCTCTCATCTTGCGTTGCTTTCTTAAAAGTGATCATCTCAACTTCTAACAACTACCTAAATATGCATTTAACCACCCATCCACTTGTTGGAGCATTAAGTATCTCAGTATCCCAGTGGGAGTTAGTTTATTTTCCTTTATAATTGAAAGAATTTTTAGGCTAAATATCACTCGTGGTTCCTTAACTTAATTTCAGTTAACGTTTTAGTCATTTATTTTTTTTTCTTTCCGATTTAATCATTTATTTTAATTGTAATGAAATAAAGAATGAAAATATGAGTTTATTTGAAGATTTAAGTTACAAATCTGATGAAATTTGTATTATATGAAAGAATATAATTAATTTTATGAGTTTTGGTTGAAAATTTTGATGAATTTTTGTAAAAAAAAAGATAATATTGTTGACATATTAAAACATAAAAGATCAAATTGTCACTTAAAATTAAAATAAATGACCAAACCGGGAAAAAAAAAGATAAAGGACTAAAACATTAACTGAAATTAAGTTAAGGGACCACGGGTGCTATTTAGCCGAATTTTTATTAAAAAAACATTAGATTAAAGGTATTTGCAAGAAAAGAATAATATAAGGTAACATCTAACTTTAAGTATATAAAAATAATAAACGATGATATATCTAAAAATTTAACAATTGCTAATCAATCTTTTAAAATAAAGAAACAATTGTATGTTAATGTTAAATTTGACACTTGTTCATCAATTTGGTCACGCATTGGCATTCGAGAACCATTACCACTTTTCTTGTTATCTTTTTTCCTTTGATCTCCATCTCAGGTAAATTTTTAATTTATTTTTTTGTCTTTGAACTTTGTAACTTTAAGATATTCCTAGAATAATATAAATTTAATTTATTAAATATTTTAAACATGAAACTAAAAAATAAATGAAAATATAACTCAAACTTAAATATAAAATTATCTTAAACTAAGTTGTCCACCACTCTTCACTTGTTGTATTGTTTGTGACCAATGATCTCATTCAATTCTATTCTCTTAATTTCAAAAAGCAAAACATTTTGATTTATTCATCCTAGTTTTACACACAAAACACAACACATGTAAATAAAATTAAGGCAATTGATCAACTAAATGTGGCAAACATATGGTGAAGTCATATAAACCGATGACAACTTGATTAAAGCCAAGGTATTGTACGTGGCACAGTGCTAAAGAAGCATTGCTGCTACTAACTATCCACTGATATTCAACCATTATCATATTTATTCTTAAAAAAAACTTGATTAAGGCATAAGAAATTTGTTTTGGAGTGGATTCCAACCCAACAATGCCTCTTATTGGACTTTGGCCCAAATGTGTTAAAAGATCTTCTCTGCTACATAATCCTATATAGGCGCACCACAAAATACGACCTCAGTAATCACTGATGATCGTCTAATCAACATTAAACGACAATCCACTAATTTCACGGAATATGTCGCAACGGCATAATCGCCTTGACAGTTATACCTCTTCAAGAGTTCTATTACATTCATATGTGCTTCTCACTTCCTCTAACTCTAACTGACTTGGATATCAAAGTGCTTGCAGATATACCAAACCAAGAGTGGCTCCATTCGTTCTTCACCGTTTGTTGTCAACACTAACCGTCTTCGACTGTCTCTCGAGGTCCTTTCAGAATCAAAATGCATAAAGACATGAAATCACAAAAAGTCTAACCAATTATTTCCGTCCATACAAACAACTGGCAAAATAATTTCATATATCCTCAAAATCAAATCATGAACAAGTACAATATATTCTCTTTGGCGTTCCTTAATTTAAAATAATATCAATTTGGTTAATTTCATACAAGCTCTAAGGCTGTCAAAGTCATGTCCAATGCAAGTGGTATTAGATGACTTGTAATTCAAGTAATGTAATAATTGATTGTAGTAACTAACTAACCAATCAGTTAGTTAGATTATAGTTAGAATGTGGAAGAATAACTTATGTATAAATAGGATTGACAATCTATGAAATACACAAGTAGGGGTGGGAATAGGACAAGTCAGACTTTCAAAGGCATGAATCTGACATACGATTAATTTTTTAGGTCTGAGCCTAGCATACGACCTATCATAGGGTTTTTTTTTTCCGGCCTGACCTTTTTTAAAAGTCTGGTCTGGCCTAAAAGCCTATTCACATAAAAGCATTTAAATAGTTTATTTTACATTTTTTAAATAGGCAAAACTAGGTCTTTATATATAAGGAAAACTAATAAAATTATAACTAGCAAGTCTGCAACAACCTTCCAAAAAAATAATGAAACAAAATAAACCCATAATTAGCAAACTACAAAAAGTCCTTCAAAAAATTACAAATAAAACAATGAACGACATGTCAGCAAGACGATTGATACTGATAGGCTTTAAAATAATAAATACTAATATTAATAAATAATAATAAAAAATAACAACATTAATAATATATATATATATATATATATAAAATATATTTATAGGCTTTTTTATAAGTCTGAGCTTGATCTATTTAAATTAAATGATTTAAAAAAAGTCTAAGCCTAGCCTTTTTATTAAACAGGCCATGCCATAAGCCCCTAACGAGCGGCCTAGCCTATTCCCATCCTTATGCACAAGCCTTACCATTCATTCATAAGAGTATCATTCATTTTCTTGTTGTGCAAGTAACAGTTAAAAGGCTAATAGTGCAAGGCTAAAATGGTATCTAGAGCTACGGGTTTTGATCCAAATCAGAGTGAAAACACGAGTGAAGTGTGAGGATTAAAACATGAGTGAAGAGAGGATGAATTCAAGTGCAAATAATGGAAAATTTCCAGCCCACATGCCACACTTTGATGGAAAAGATTGGGATAGATGGAGAGTTCAAAGTTGTCCCTCATTTGTATTTGAAGAAGTCTTGGAGATCATAGAAAAAGGTTTGATGATGTGGGAGCCAATCCAACAGAAGCACAAATATCACTTTTTAAAGAAAACAAGAAGAAAGATTGCAAAGCTATAAGAAAATTTTGATATAGGCAATTTTGACAAGATCTCTGAAGCAAGAAGTGCAAAAGAAGCCCGAGACATCCTTGATAAATGCTATTCAGGAGGAGCAAAGGTGAAGAAATTAAAGCTACAAACAATTCAGAGGAAATTCGAACTGGTGTAGATGGAGGAGCAAGATTTTGAAAACAAAAGTTGTGGGAGAAGATTTTGAGATCCTTACATTCTAGGTTTGATATCATTGTGTGTGCGATTGATGTTAGTTCAGAGGTGAACCTAAGAAGGGGGATGAATTAGGTGTTTATAAGTTTTCTTGTTTTTAGAGACTTAGTGGATTTATTTTTCTAACTATGATTGTGTATAGTAAAATGTAAATGGCAGAAAAATAAAGAACACAAAAAATTTATCCTGATTCCCCTTATAACCAAGGGTACGTCTAGTCCTCTTGCACACCACAAGAGATTTTCCAATTGTTGTTAGAATAGGTACAAGTATAACTCTAAGACTTTAATGACTAACTCTTAACAATCTGCCTAAGATAGCACACCACTATCTTAGTTTACAATACTTGAAGAAAGTACATCACTTTCCTCAAACAACACACTAACTTAGGTAATTTACAATAATGGTTTTGACTGAAATCAAGAAGGTATAACAGTTGATGCTTCCTTGTATAATGATCACAGTCTAATGTAATTTCAAGTACAACAGAGAACCTTTATAATGATATGAAAATGCAACACATGTACTTGAAATATGAAAATATGACTTTTAATGAATCTTAATAATTCTGAATTTTTTTTTGAAAGTTGTTAAGTTAAACTTGAGCCTATGAGGTATTTATACTTTTAAGACATCACTTCAGATCAATGGAAATCTTCCCAAGAAGTTTGATGAATATATGCAATGATCTATAATCAATATGACCTAAAAAATCACATTGTTTCATAGTACGAATACACTTATGTAACGTTCAGATTTCAAAATTTCAAGCATGTATTCGAATACGAATATTTGTAGTCGATTACAAATGTGTGAATTTTGCCACTGACTTGATTTTGTATTCGGCTACAACATGCTGTAGTCGAATACAAAAATGCTATTTTAGCTACTGACTTGGTATTTGTATTCGGCTACGACATCCTGTAGTCGAATACAGATATAAAGTTTTTGCTACTGACTTGAGTTTGTTTTCAGCTACAACATGTTGTAGTCGAATACATATGTGTAGTTTTTGCTATTGACTTCATCAGTATTCGGCTACACATATATGTAGTCGAATACAACTTTAACTTTTGTCAAAAACTTGATTTTCAAATATTGTTCATGCATTTTGACATTTTGAAAATTCTTTTGATGCATGTGTAAAAGTATAAGCTTCTCATGTGCATTTGAAATATAACAATATTAGATTGCATCATATACCTTAAACTCTAAGTCTTCTAGCATATTGACAATAGTTTACATGATTGTTGACTTCATTTTGAATTTGCAACTTGATCACTTTGCTTAGTCTTTGTCTTCATAAAAAATATAAGTATTCTTGCATATTTACAATTGAAGAATCCAAAGACATTTCAACCTTGAGTCTTGAGGAATTGTAGGGAACATTAGAAGCATGCTAATTGAGAATAAATTAGAGGAATGGAGGAAAGTCTGGGGACCAAGCATTGGCATCACAAATAAATAAGAAAGAAGATCTGAAAAAGAAGTGGAAAAAGAATAATAAAGACAATTTCAAGAAGCGTGATGATAAATCTGAGTCTTCATTAAGTTGAGGAGGAGGCAGTGGTAAACCCAAAGGAATATCAAAGAACTTTGATAAGGGCAAACAAAAGAAGAAAGATGAGGATGAAGCTTGTGTTGCACAAGAAGATGATTCATATTCAGACATAGTCTTGTTGATAGCTACAACAAATGAAGAACCTTCTCAATTTCAATTCTAGTTTCTTGATACTAGCTATTCCAATCACATGACCAGTCACAAAGAATGGTTGTTGGATATTGACACATCAAGAAGAAGCAAGATCAGATTTGCTAACATTGGAGGCTAAAGGTGCTGGAAACATGGTGATTAGAAAAAGGAATGGAAAGACAATGATGATTGAGAATGTGATGTATGTCTAGGAATGAAAAGCAATCTATTAAGTGTAGGCCAACTGATTTAAAAAGGGTTTCAAGTGATAATGAAGAATGACACACTAGAAATGTATGATGGACAAAAGAGAATGGTATTGAAGGTCCCTCTCTTAAAGAACATAACTTTTGTCATAAACATGGAGGCTGCAGACATCCAATGCTTGAAGGCGGTGAGTTCAGTTGATGAGAGCTGGCTATGGCACCTAATGTTTGACCAACTGAATTTTTGAAGCTTGCAGCAACTAGGTACAAAGAAGATGGCGAAGGACATTCCTATGATTGATGTTCCTAAGAAGGTTGGTGATGTGTGTATGGCTAGAAAACAATCAAGAAACTCATTCAAATCACAAGTGCAAGCAAGAGCAAAAGATTGTTTTGAAGTGGTTCATAGTGATATATGTGGACCATTTGAGGTGCCTTCACTGAGAGGTAATAAGTATTTCATAACATTTGTTGATGAATTTAGTATAATATTGTGGATGTACTTGATAAAAACTAAAGATGGAGCATTTGAAATGTTCAAGAACTTCAAAATGAAAGTTAAAAACCAATGTGGAAAAGTTGTCAAAGTGCTAAGGACAGATGGAGGTGGTGAGTATACATCACAAGAATTTGAGGAATTCTGTGTCAAAAATGGGATTGAACATGAAGTGACTGCCCCTACACACCTCAACATAATGGACTGGATGAAAGAAGAAACAAAACCATCCAAGACATGACTAGAAGTATGTTGAAAGGGAAGGAATTGCCAAACAAGTTTTGGGGTGAGGCTACATCAACTGCTATCTATATTCTGAATAAGTGTCCAACAAAAAGACTGTCTAAGAAAGTGCCAGAGGAGATTTGGAGTGATAAGAAGCCAACTATAGGATATTTGAGAACCTTTGGAGCCCTACGATTCAAGCATGTGCCTGACTAGAAAAGAAGAAAATTGTAGGACAAGAGTGAATCCATGATCCTAGTTAGATATCATCCAACTAGTGCATATAAACTATATGATCCTACTAGAGGGAAGATTACAGTTAGCAGAAATGTGAAGATAATTGAGCAAGATAACTGGGATAGGAAACAGAAACCCAACAACACCAGCCAACAGACACATGTCCCTGCATCACTATTGGATGATCATCAAGGCAGTGAAGACACAATTGGAGAAAGAATATAATCAAGCAGGTCCCAGAGAATAAGGCAACCACCAACACATTTAAGTGAGTTTGACGAAGCTATGCAGAAATAACCTTGGGAGAAAGCAATGATAGAAGAGATCAAGGCCATTGAAAAGAATCAGACTTAGTACCTGATTGATTTACCTCCAAAATAAAACAGATACAAGTCAAATGGGTGTACAAGCTCAAGTTAAATCCAGATGGGTCAATTGTCAAATACAAAGCTAGATTGGTTGCCAAAGGATTTCTACAAAGGGCGGGGATATATTATTCTTAAGTGTTTCCTCCAGAGGCTAGAATTGAGACAGTTAGACTCGTAATAGCATTGGATAGTGCTAGAGGCTGGCTAATATGCCAACTTGATGTCAAATCTGCATTTTTGAGTGGATTTCTTGAAGAAGAAATGCATGTCTCTCAACCACCTGGATTTGTGATTAAGGGAAAGGAGAATAAGCTGCTCAGATTGAGAAATGCACTTTATGGCTTGAAGCAAGCTCCAAGAGTTTGGAACAAAAGAATTGGCACATTTCTAATTAGCATTGGCCTCATCAAATGCATAGTAGAATATGGGGTTTATGTGAAGCATTACACACATGATGGAAGGCCAGCAATGCTCCTACTTTGCCTATATGTTGATGATATGTTAGTCACTGGAATCAACATGAAAGAAATTGAGGAATTCAAGGAGATCATGAATAATGAATTTGAGATGTCAGATTTGGGAAAACTAACCTATTTCATAGGAATGGAATTCACTAAAACAAAAGCAAGGCTGGTGATGCATCAGAGGAAGTATGTTGAAGAAATCTTGAGGAGATACAAAATGGTTGTCTGCAGTCTGGTCGTCACTCTAGTTGAAGTCAATGCAAAGTTAGGGAAAAAAGCTAAAGAGGAATTGGCTGATACCACCTGTTCAAGAAGGTTGTTGGATCCCTAAGGTACTTGTGCAACATAAGACCTGACATATGCTATAGTGTGGGTGTCATTAGCTGATTCATGGAGAATCCCAAGCACACTCACTCGACTGCAACCAAGAGGATCATGAGATACATTCAAGGGACACTAGAACATGGACTTCTGTTTGCACAAGATTGGAAGTAAAAAGATGGAGATTTGGTGTGTTGTTCATATTCTAATTGATGTGGAGATAAGAGTGATAGAAGAAGCACATCAGACTATGTATTCAAATTCATGAAATCTTCAATTGCATGGAGCTCAAAGAAGCAGTAAGTCATAGCCTTATCATCATGTGAAATAGAATATATTGCTGGAAGCTATGTAGCCTGCCAAGCTTTGTGGCTCGAAGAATTAATGGACAAACTGAGGATTGATGTATGTAGGCCAGTGCCATTGATGATTGACAACATCTCAGCCATAAATCTAGCAAAGAATCATGTATGTCATAAAAGGAGCAAGCACATTGAGATAGTGTTTCATTTCTTAAGAAATCAAGTTGGGAGGAGCAAGCTCAAACTCATATATTGTCAAACTGAAGTGCAAATTGCTGATATAATGACCAAGGCATTGAGGACAAATCGATTTGAAGAGCTAAGACAAATGTTAGGCGTAGTATCACTTAGATACTTGAATTAAAAGAAAGTATTTATTGACTTGTAATTCAAGTAATGAAATAATTGACTGTAGTAACTAACTAACTAACCAATCGGTTATATAGTTAATTATATTACAGTAAATAGGATTGACAATATGAAATATACAAGTCTTACTATTTATTCATAAGAGTATATTTTATTTTCTTGTTGTGCAAGTAACAATTAAAAGGCTAATAGTGCAAGGCTAACAAGCGGAATATCTTTTGGAACATAATTAGGATTCCGTCTTATTATCTTAAATACTTAGGTTTTTAATAGTGAAAATTAACAGTGTCATAAATCTACCAGCATTATGTTAATTATGATACTAGTGATAGGAACATGAACCATCTTTACAACCTATGTAAGTAGCAAGATTTAAAGCATTCACACTTTTAATCGCTAATCGAAAGTGCATTGAGACAACATTTAAATAATGATTATATTTAATTTAATTTATTTTTTTAAATTATTTATTATTGGAATCAATGTGTTAATATTATGTCTAACAACAACAACAACCACTAACAATTGTATTTCTTCTATCTTTCTTTCATAGATCAAAGTGGCAAAATTGCAATGCATTGCAAATTTAATATCTTTCATTAGGTTAGTCATAATCGACTAAAAATAAGAATTTTTTATTTTTAAATAATTATATTAGTATTGATGTGACTTCATGTGGTTGTGATAGTTGTTTAAAATAATAATTTATGTGAGCTTGTTTTGTATATTATAAAGATCAAGATATGTTTGATTTACAAAATCGGTTAAAAATAAGAAGTATTCACACTTGTTTAAAATGGTTATTTATTTGAACTTCTTTTGTATATGATTAATATTACGATTAAGATTGATATTTTAATAGTAAATTTGTTTTGATATGGTTGCATATGTTTGTGACTCTTATTTGAAATTGTAATTTGTACGAGCTTCTTTTGTATATTACTAAGATTCAAATAATATTATGATGATAATTAACATAATAATTAGTGTAAGTTTTTTTATTTTTTTGCCTCCTTTATTTTTGTGTGTAATCATAAAGACAAGCTAGTCTATTAAGTTGAGTTAAATCACATGGACATTAAAACTCTTCCTTCTCAATCTCTTGATTCAAATTTAAACTCATAATGAAATTAAGGAGACTCATATAATCTCATTTAAATATTGATAAATATTTCTATGACTTTATTGTCTCTAAAAAAAAATTGTGACTTTATATTGTGATGTGTGGAAAAAGTCTCAAAAAGGTAATTAAGAAAGAAAAAAGGTAAAATAAATACATAGTAGATTGTATTTTTCATATGTCGTAAAGAAACTTTACATCAACAATTACAAATCATAAGAATTTGATGTCTATGTTGTGTGTGGTAGTCGATCAGCCAAATATATGTACATATGTCCCGTAGTTCTAGTGAGAAATTCATTTTTATATATAGATTCTATAGTCACAATTTCACCATTATTAATCTTGATTGAACTTGGTTTTGGATAACATACTAACATTCCAACCGCGTAACATTCCTCCTTTCTTGCTTCATTTCCCGTTCCGTATCTTGGTATTGATGTACATAATGCCTTTCCATCCTAATTAATTAATCCAAAACAAATAATAAATGGATTTAAGTTTCATGAATTGTCAGTGTAAAATTAATTACAATGTGAGCATATAACATATAGTCATGTGTACGACTTAAGAAATAGTTATTATAAAAGTCAAAGGTTTCTTATAACGTAACACTTTTGATTTATTGGAAAGGCAAAAACTCTTTACACTAATATTCTATTTAGATTAAATCTTAAATGAATAAATATTAAATATTATGCATGCACTATCACAATATTAACTTGAATATATATAGAATCTAAAAATATATTATAACTTAAGAAAATAATTAAAGAAAACACAAACAAGTTTAACAAAACTTAGTCAAATTAAAATATTAACTTATACCTGTCCATATAGAGTTGCATTAACAACACCTGAATGCATATGAGCAGTGTAAAGAGAAACCATAATGAAGGGAATACCACATGATAAACCATAATGAAGATTTGCTTCTTATCGAACTTCTAATAAATTTTTTAAATAAAAAGTTGGTTGAATATAACTTTGTGAATATGAAGAGGTCTTGAATGCTTCCTACTTTTATAGTAAAACTCTATAAGAATGGACAATGATATGGTTGGAAAAGCTTTGATGTCAATTTGAGACATATGTCTTTGAATATCTAAGGTGTTTTTTTATTTACAGGTAAGCAATTTCAATAACAACAAATTTTGTTTGAATTTATTGAGGTATCTAACAATTTAAGCCATTTAAAAATTCTCAATAACTAGCTATTTATTGCTATAACAAGTTGATGTTGTTTTTTTTACGGAGATTAGTTGGTGTTAGTTACGTCTCAACCAACAATTTTACAAAAAAAACAACTCATTTTCACCTTTTAATTAGTTAGTGGTTTTTTTGTTTTTATTTGGTCAAACAAAATTGCGAATCATAAAGAATGAAATTAGTGTTAGTGCACATATTTACATGTTAAGTGGGGTACAAAATATGGATGCACCATTGTCGGTCGCATAATACTTTCTAGTTTTATCCTTTTTCATTACAATTAAAATTTAATAGAATTTCCATTTTGTTAATTTGATAGTAGGCAAGGTTGATAGTATGCCCTTAATAGAGTTTATATGTTTCTTTTGAAATGTTTCTTCTAAATATGAATAGTCTTAATTTATTATGCACCTATTAGAGTGTAAATGTGTATATACTTTTAAATATGAGTAGCATAATTGCAAAGACAAAATTTATTATATGTTCAATCTCATCATTGACAAACTTGTCATATGTATGATAGTGATTTTGAATTTTTATCAGTGAGAATATGTCTCTTACGTGATAGTTCAATCTCAAAAGTGGCAACTTATCATGTGTATGCTTGTTATTTTAAAAAATTGTATTAGTGAGAACTTGTCTCGTGTATGATAGTTTTTCCTGATTAATGTTCAACTTGTCTCGTGTATGATAGTGATTTACAAATTTTTATAAATGATAATTTGTCTTGTGTATGATATTGCAATCAGATAAGTGACAACTTATCACATGTATAATATTTATTTTAAAGATTTTAACTGTGATAACTTGTGTATGATGGTTCAATCTCATTAGCAACAAATTATCTCGTGCATGATAAGTATTTTGAAATTTTTATCAGTGAAAATTTGTCATGTGTATGATAATTCAATCTCATAAGTGACACTATTGATAAATTATGAAAAAGAATGAAACACTGTCAATAGAAAGTAATTTTGAATAGGCAGTTAGTAAGAAAAATAAATTTTATCATTTCCATCATAAAATAACTAGACAATTAATTACTTACACTTATTTACATACCCATTAAATCCTAATAAATTAGACACTCCCAATAAAGTACATATTCCTTATTTTTTTAACATAAGTTATGATAATAATTTTTATTTTATTAGTTGATAAATATTTTTTTGGTAAAATAGATAAATATTTTTTTTTCAGTAATGTATAATTAATTTTTATTGCGATCAACCATTTCAAAAAGTACTTCTTAATGAGTCTTATATTAATTTAATTTTTAAGTTAAGAGAATAATTTTAAAGAGACAAAATTATATTGTTAATTTTTAATTATAAGTTAAAATATTAATTTTTATGTTGTTGGTTGAGAAACGGAATTTTTTAGAATTGAAAATTAAATTTTATTGTAGTTAATCTTTTGAAATAGTACTTTTAAGTGAAATTTATATGAATTTAATTTTTTGGGTCAAATCAATTAATTTAATGAGTTTATATGCATTGCGTTGATACTGTAAAAAGATTTACACTATTATCTAACAATAACTATTTAATATGGCACATCATATTGTATATTATTAATTCAATATACTATATAGCATTAATAAGATGAATATTAAGATTGTGATAAAATTAATACTAAGATAAAGATAATGTGAGTTTGTTTGTTCATATTATTAAGATATGATTTTTTAACTATTTATTTTATTTTTTTTAATAAAAAAACACTTTTTTGACATATAATAAAAATGTACTCAAATATATTTTTTTTTACAAATTTATTATATGTAAAGATGTTTATGTTATTTCATAAATATGTTTTTTTTTGTCATATTCTCTCGTATACCAAACCATTAATCAATTAACTTATTTTCCATCATTTTCACTTTTTCTTACTTTCTTTTCTTTTACTTTATTTCTTCTATCTTTATTTCATGCATCAAAGTGGCAAAATTACAAATACATTGTCAATCTGATATTTTTTTTTATCTTAGAAAAGATTGTAAATTCCACCATGATTAACTCATGAATTAAAGGAAAGTATTATATGACTTATAATTCAAGTAATGTAATAATTGATTGTAGTAACTAACTAACTAACCAATCAGTTAGTTAGTTAGTTATATTACAGTTAAAATGTGTAAGAATAGATTATGTATAAATAGGATTGGCAATCTATGAAATATACAAGTTTTACCATTCATTCATAAGAGTATCTTTTATTTTCTTGTTGTGCAAGGCTAACAAACTGTACATCTTTTGGAGCATGATCAGGATTCCGTCTTATTATATTAAATACTTAGGTTTTAAATAGTGAAAATTAACAAAGTCATAAATCTACCAGCATTACGTTAATTATGATACTAGTGATAGAAACATGAACCATCTTTACAACCTATGTAAGTAGCAAGATTTAAAGCATTGACACTTTTAATCGCTAATCCAAAGTGCATCGATACAACATTTATATATTGATTATATTTAATTAATTATTTTTTAAAATTATTTATTATTGAAATCGATGTGTTAATTTTATGTCTAACAACAACAACCACTAACAATTGTATTTCTTCTATCTTTCTTTTATACATCAAAGTGACAAAATTGCAATACATCGCAAATTTAATATCTTTCATTAGGTTAGTCATAATTGACTAAAAATAAAATTTTTTTATATTTAAATAATTATATTTGTGTTGATGTGACTTCACGTGGTTGTGATAGTTGTTTAAAATAACCATCTATTGAGCTTATTTTGTATATTATAAAGATCAAGTTATGTTTTATTTACAAAATCAGTTAAAAATAAGAAGTATTGATATTTTAATAATACGTTTATATTGATGTGAATTTATCTAGTTGTGACATTTGTTTGAAATTGTTAATTATTTGAGTTTCTTTTGTATATGATTAATGTTATTAAAATTGTAATTTGTACGAGCTTCTTTTGTATATTACTAAGATTCAAATAATATTATGACGATAATTAACATAATAATTAGTGTAAGATTTTTTATTTTTTTGCATCCTTCATTTTTTTGTGTAATCGTGAAGACAAGCTAGTCTATTAAGTTGAGTTAAACTATATGGACATTAAAACTCTCCCTTCTCAATCTCTTGATTCAAATTTAAAATCATATAAAAGAGACTCATATAATCTCATTTAAATATTGATAAATATTTTTGTATTGTCTCCAAAAAAAATTGTGACTTTATATTGTGATGTGTGGAAAAGGTCTCAAAAAGGTAATTAAAAAAGAAAAAAGGTAAAATAAATACACAGTAGATTGTACTTTTCATATGTCATAAAGAAACTTTACATCAACAATTACAAATCATAAGAGTTTGATGTCTATGTTGTGTGTGGTAGTCGATCAGCCAAATATATGTACATATGTCCCATAGCTCCAGTGAGAAATTCATTCTTATATATAGATTCTATAGTAACAATTTCACTATCATTAATCTTGATTGAACCTAATTTTGGATAACATACTGACATTCCAACCGCGTAACCTTCCTCATTTCTTGCTTCCTTTCCCGTTTCGTATCTTGGTGTTGATGTACACAATGCCTTTCCATCCTAATTAATTAATCCAAAACAAATAATAAATGGGTTTAAGTTTCATTCATTGTCAGTGTAAAAGTAATTACAGTGTCAGCATATAACAAGTAGTCATGTGTATGACTTAAGAAGTCGTTATTATAAAAGTTAAACGTTTCTAATAATCTAACATTTTTTATTGATTGGAAGGGCAAAAACTCTTTACACTAACATTCCATTTAAGTTAAATGTTAAATGAATAAATATTAGATATTATGCTTGCACTATCACAATATTAACTTGACTATATATAGAATCCAAAAAAATATTATAACTAAAAAAACTAATTAAAGAAAATACAATCAAGTTTAACAAAACTTAGTCAAATTAAAATATTAAATTATACCTGTCCATATAGAGTTGCATTAACAACACCTGAATGCATATGAGCAGTGCCGTAGATAAGATAACCACCTTTATCCATTGGAATGTTTGATTTTTGAACATGAAACGGGTCATCACCGTTATTTTCTGGAATAGTATACTCAGCGTGTAAAAATATCAAAACAATTTGTTAATCACTTGCTCCCAACATGAATAATAATAATTAATATACCATTATGCTTATAAAAAATTAACATATTGTTATCATGAGATTTTTTAACTTAATTAATTAATTTATTATTTGTAATCATAGTTTTAACCCCGAACTTAATTCTTAAACTCATTGAAGTATCACAACTCAACCACACGAGGTACACATAAAATTTAATTGTCGGTGAAATTAAAATATTGAATTTGTTTAAGTAATTTATTTAGTTACCTGATACTCGTGTATTATTTGAGAACCAATTGTTTTCACCCGATCAGTGGAATCAAGTATATAAAATCTAACGGGAATTTGTTGTTGGTCCCAATCAACCCATGTTACTTTGTATCTTAGGGCAAGATTTCTTCTTGGGGCTTCAAACCCCTTTCTCAGTTTGCATTGAAAGTTATCATGGCAACAAAAAATTCCTCCTTTATAGTCAGGGCTCAATGGTTTTCCATTGATGTCAAATGTCACATTAAAAAAATTCTCTGGGAGGTTAAATTGGTCACACCTACATTCACTGCAACTTTTCCTATTTTCTGTGCCGCGTGTATCAATGACCATGATGCTAAATAACCATTTCTCTTCCCACCCTTTTGGAATATCTTTAGGATTACCCACTTCAACTGCAAAAGGATCTGGAATCTTTGAAGTTGTTCCTCTCGATTCACTTCCCAAACCCCAATACTGTGGAAGAATACCTCCATTACAAGTTCCATCATTTCTTTTGAAAATGGCGTCCGCATAAGGATTGATATGAGCATTAGGATTGTGTGACACATTCTTATTTATAAAATTGATAGCAAACCAATGATGAAGGTATGTTTAATACAATGGTATAGAATTTCCTTCTTCGTCAATTAGATCAACGTCAAAGCTCTTTACACCAATATGACCCTTTGGAAACTCAATTTCCATCAATGCTTTGTTAACAATGTTTTCGGGTCCAATTTCAAACTTTTCTGACACAAATGTTGCTGACTTTATATGACTTTCATATTCCTTTTGTTGTGAGTAAATTGTGCTTGATAACATCACAAGTATTGATAATGAGAAAATAAATACTTTAGAGATAAATCTCATGTTTACCTGCACGTGAATAATGATTATTATTACATAGTAAAGTATGAATAATGTTAGTAATATATTATTCTTTTGTATAAATTTATAGATAAATATTTGAATATGTGCATGAAAAATATAAGGGAAATTAATTTGAAGGAAGGGAGTACCACATGAGAAACCATAACAATGATTTGCTTCTTATCGAACTTCTAATAAATTTTTGAAATAAAAAATTGCTTGAATATAACTTTGTGAATATGAAGAGGTCTTGAATGCTTCTTACTTTTATAGTAAAACTCTATAAGAATGGACAATGATATGGTTGGAAAAGCTTTGATGATAGTTTGAGACATATGTCGTTTGAATATCTAAGGTGTTTTTTTATTTACAGGTAAGCAATTTCAATAAAAACAAATTTCGTTTGAATTTATTGAGGTATCTAACAATTTAAGCCATTTAAAAATTCTCAATAGCTAGCTATTTATTGCCATAACAAGTGATGTTGTTTTTTATAAGAGATTAGTTGGAGTTAGCTACGTCTCAACAAACAATTTTACAAAAAAAAATAATCTCATTTTCACCTTTTAATTAGTTAGTGGTTTTTTTGTTTTTATTTGGTCAAACAAAATTGCAAATCATAAAGAATGAAATTATTGTTAGTGCACATATTTACATGTTAAGTGGGGTATAAAATATGGATGCACCATTGTCGGTCACATAATACTTTCTAGTTTTATCCTTTTTCATTACAATTAAAATTTAATAGAATTTCCATTTTGTTAATTTGATAGTAGGCAAGGTTGATAGTATGCCCTTAATAGAGTTTATATGTTTCTTTTGAAATGTTTCTTCTAAATATGAATAGTCTTAATTTATAATGCACCTATTAGAGTGTAAATGTGTATATACTTTTAAATACGAGTAGCATAATTGCAAAGACAGTTTATTAAATATTCAATCTCATCATTAACAAACTTGTCCTATGTATGATAGTGATTTTGAATTTTTATCAGTGAGAATATGTCTCTTACGTGATAGTTCAATTTCAAAAGTGGCAACTTATCATGTGTATGCTTGTTATTTTAAAAAAATTGTATAATGAGAACTTGTCTTGTGTATGATAGTTTTTCTTGATTAATGTTCAACTTGTCTCGTGTATGATAGTGATTTACAAATTTTTATAAATGATAATTTTTCTTGTGTATAATATTGCAATCAGATAAGTGACAACTTATAACATGTATAATATTTATTTTAAAGTTTTTAACTGTGATAACTTGTGTATGATGGTTCAATCTTATTAACAACAAATTATCTCGTGCATGATAAGTATTTTGAAATTTTTATCAGTGAAAATTTGTCATGTGAATGATAATTCAATCTCATAAGTGAAATTATTGATAAATTATGAAAAATAATTGAACACCGTCAATAAAAAGTAATTCTGCATAGGCAATTAGTAAGAAAAATAAATTTTATCATTGATTATAACTTCTCACATAAAATAACTAGACAATTAATTACTTACACTTATTTAGACACTCCCGATAAACAACACATTCCTTATTTTTTTAATATAAGTTAAGATAATAATTTTTATTTTATTAGTGATAAATATTTTTTTGGTAAAATAGATAAATATTTATTTAATTTTTTCTAATAAAAAATACTTTTTTGGCATATAATAAAAATGTACTCAAATATATTTTTTTTACAAATTTATTATATGTAAGGATGTTTATGTTATTTCATAAATATTTTTGTGTGGTCATATTCTCTCATATACCAAACCATTAATCAATTAACTTATTTTCTACCATTTTCACTTTTTCTTACTTTCTTTTCTTTTACTTTATTTCTTCTATCTTTATTTCATACATCAAAGTGGCAAAATTACAAATACATTGTCAATCCGATATTTTTTATTTTTATCTTAGAAGAGATTGTAAATTCCACCATAATTAACTCAGACAACTGTGAATTATTTAGTTCGAACTCCGGACAAGACTAGTAATGTAATTAAAAGAGACTCATACAATCTCATTTAAATATTGATAAATATTTTTGTGACTTTATTGTCTTCCAAAAAAATGTGACTTTACACTGTGAAGTGTGGAAAGGGTTTCAAAAAAGTTAATTAAGGAACAAAATGGCAAAATAAAAACATAGCAAGTTGGATTTTTCATATTTCATACAGAAACATTATATCAAACAATTACAAATCATAAGAGTTTCATGTTTGTAATGCTTGGTTATAGTTTAACTATAATGACAAAAAAAACTTATATATTTATATAAGATAATGAGGTACGAATAATAAATAATGAATTATCTCAAAGAAATAATATTATAAAATCTTTAAAATAAATTCGTAAAATTAAAAATTCTTTAATAATCAAAGTATTTAAAACTGAGCATTTAATAATTAATCTCGAAATAAAATGTGATGTAGACACTATGTCCACTTATTATTGATCTATTAACCTACTCTAATGAAATGATTATTCAACAAGTGCATCACTCATTAGCTCTCAACGTTCTCAGCAGTCCCAGTATCAGTATTTGAAAACAACACTTTAATAAGATACTAAATCTCAGTGAATAATGCACACAATTTTTAAAACAAGTATTGTTCTCAACTGGCTTAGTAACCGAAAAAATCGACCATGACACATGTGGTCTTCCAAAAATACTTTAGAAACATAAATAACTTTTCTATAATAAGCAACCACTTTCAATAATTGATATCACTCATTCCCTTAAAATCAACAATAATTGACATCTATAATAATAAGATAAATCTAATACACATATTTATTTTGCAGAAAATAAATAAATCAATTCAATGATGTTCTATTGTTATGTGGAGATGTACTACTTATGCGAATTGCGTATCATCTTATCATGTGGAGCATCAACTCATGTAGTGTGGGGTACAAGACTCATCTATGCGGAGTTTAAAACTCATCTTATATGGGGTATAAGACACATTTATATTAGGGGTATACGCGGGTTGAGTTGGGCGGGTTTTGACAAAATTCGATACCCGACCCGATCGATTATCTTTGAGTTGGGTTAAGTTATAAACCCGTATTTTTTTATTTAACCCGACCCGATCAAGAACGGATTGGGTTGGGTGAGCGGGTTGACGGGTCAACCCGCGCCTATGTACACCCCTACTTGTTATATATCAATTTTTATTTAAAAAATTATAACTCAAATGTCACGACCACCCCCTATGTACCAAAGAAGCTCCGCCACTTAACCTATCATAATTTTTTAATAGTGCTTCATTTATTTATTTTCAAAATACATACTATTTTCAAATAAAATACAAAAAAGTGTGTTTAATAGATTTAAACGTAAAAAATTTAAACTAAATTCATCATAAGTATAAGCTTTTGCATAAACATCATTTTGGCTCATAAATAGTATTTAATTTAGAAATTTTGTATTTAACAAATGTAAAAAATTTAAACTAAATTCATCATAAACATAAGCTTAGAATTCATACATTCATTATGCAAAACTATAACAAAATATAACATTTAAATAAATAATATTTAACTCAAAAATTATATTGCTTTTTTGAAAGAGACAATTTAAAAATTAGATACGAATTTTATGAATAGGCATACGAGATTATAAGGCCAAAACAAATTATCAGTTATAAACACTTGCGATTGGGCTGCTAAACAAAATTAAAAAAATAATAATAATTAGTTACTAGGTCGGGTCGACGGGTTCAAATTGTTGAACTCATTACCCGAACCAAATATAAGCGAGTTTCAACGGGTTGGGTTGGGTTAGACCCGAAAGTGACCGGATATTGGTAAAAATCAGGTTGAGTTATATGATCTGGTTGGCAAGTCGACCCACGCCCATGTACACCCGTAATTTATATGGAGCATATAGCTCATTGGGGTAGATAAATGTGGGATACAAGACTCATCTATACAAACATAAGTTCATCTCAAACACATACAATGAAAATAATTCAATTTTTCAGTCATCTTCATAAAATCATATTTAAAATATAATATTTTATTTAAATATACAATAACAACAATCATTCAAGAATACATAATAAAATAACCTTCTAAAGAATGCATATTCAACAATAATAAAAACGGCAATTCAACAAACAAAATAGTAAATAAATAAATTTTATAATCTAATATTGTATTTTGTAAAATCCCTATTTTCATAGAGTTAAGCTTTTGACAAAATATATTTTGTTAATAATTACTATTCAAAATATCCAATTATTTTCTTATTCTAAATTCTCAAAATAAATATATCGTAAAAAATTTAAAGTATTTTGAATTCTCATTTCTTAAAGTGTTCTTAGATAAAAATATTTCTTCCCTATTACTCACTACACCGCAAAACACTTTAATTACTCTCCATTTTAATATACTTTTTTTAGTTTTTAATTCAGTAATTTTTTTTATCTAGTTATATTTTTATACTAAGAGGGTAATTTATATATGAATCCTTCACTTACTCAATTAACTGATGGCAGATCCAACATGCAACTTGGAAAGATAGTTGAAATTTGAGTTTTTCATTGAAAGTTAATAAGTGAAACATATAATTGCTCCTATATTCAATGATTTTTAGAAAAACAACATAACATTCTTTTTAACAAAGAAAAAACGTTACTTATTACTAATAATAACCGTATCTTCTTCCAGTTCTTTTGTTTGTTTGTTTTTTGTTTTATAACTTGTAAAAATATTATTAATATCATTAAGACTCTTACCTAGTAAAACGATATTTCTTATAACAAAACCATAAACATATTAATACTAATAATAATTTAATATATATATTAAACTATTTTAAAATTTGAAATTCTAATTATTTCTAGTATTTGATTTTAGAATCTTACATTGTCTATATTGTGTGTAGTACTAGATCAATAAATAGATGTATATATGTCTTGAAGCTCTAGTGAGAAATACATTCTTATATCTGAATTAGTCACAATTTCACCATCATTAATCTTGATTGAAAATAATTTTAGATAACATACAACCATTCAATCGCGTAATCTTTTTCATTTTCAGCTTCCTTTTCAGTTTCATATGTTGGCGTTGATATACAAAATGTCTTTTCATCCTAATTAATTAATTAAAAACAAATAATAAACAATTTTAATTTTCATACATTGTTAGTGTAAAAAAATTTACAAAAATGTTAGTATATAACAATTAATCATATGTATGATTTAAAAAGTAGTTATTATAAAAGTCAAACATTTTTAATAATGTAACTATTGTGATTAATTGACAATATAAAATTTTTTTACAAATGATAGAACAATTCCAATTTAATTTAAAATAACAAATTATGATACTAGTGGTAGCAACATGAACCATGTTTATGTTAATTATGATACTAGTGGTAGGATTATGAACCATCTTTATAACCTACGAAAGTAGCGAGCTTTGTAGTATGACATTCGTACCTAATAGTTAGCAAACAAAATCATCTGGCCTAATAATAACAATAATAATAACAATACCATGTTAAGCTACGCTACAACATAATAATAACAATACCATGTTAAGCTAGCATCTCATTAATTCCCAAAATCAATTTTCCCTTAACATCTATCCCACCAACGTCACTCTAAACATAATATCTAGTATCGATTTTCATTGTGCCAAAATGGAAACATGTCATTATGATAATGTTAAACACATTCTTCCTTGTCACAGAATTCAAATTCACACATCCCTTCTTCTTCTTATACACATTACTAGAAGTCACCTAAAATACTATATTTATATATATATATATATATATATATATATATATATATATATTTTATTTCAGATTCAATATTCTCATAATAATAATAAGACTAAAACAATAATAATTGGTATCAACATCATCCTTAAGAATTTGAGATTCTGTTGTTGATGAAATCCTTAACTTGCAAAATAAACTGAGAAGACTCAGGCAACTCAGGGAAAACATAAAAACCGTGAAACATGTTTGGATATTCGATAAGTTGAGCCATTTTCCCATTTTTCTTCAACCAATCATAATACCTCTTGTTCCAATCAATTAACGGGTCAAACCCGGCCACAAAAACAAGTGTATCCGGAAAATCCAAACCCGACAAATCCTCTGCATTCGGCCCGCTAACATTAGCAGCTCCATGATCCCGATTCGATCCCTCCGGCAAAAACACCTTCCACAACCAATGCGTTCTACTCGAAGAAACCAACGGTACCCCTTCGAGATGAATCTCCGACTCAGTCAGCTCCTCCCCGCCAAAAAACGGCAGGATTGGAATCAACCCGACGACCCGAATTTTCCGGAGTCCCGCTTTGCATACCCGAACCGCAACGTGGTGTGCTATATTTCCACCGGCGCTGTCTCCGGCGAGGAAACATTTTGACAAGTCAGCATTTTCCGGTAAAACAGTTTTATTCTCGTCGAGGAATTTCAGTACGGCTTCTCCATCGTCGTATTGCGCTGGGTAGCGATGCTCCGGTGAGAGACGGTAGTTCACGGAGACAACGACGGCGGGGATTTCCCGGCAGAATCTCCGGCAAATGGCGTCGAATGCGAGTGAAGATGGAGAAAGAAACGTGAATCCACCGCCGTGGAAGTAAACGACGACGGGAAGTGATGCGGGTTTAGTGTCGGTGTCACCTCCGGCGACAGTTACATAGTCGGTGGGAGTGAAGAGACGGAACCAGACGTTAAGTTCAGCGTTAACAGTAACGTCTTTGGTGGAAACGCCGTTAATGGGAGTAACATTAGGTAAGCATTTGCGATCGAAGAAGTTAAACAGAGTACGGTTAACGGTTCCGTTAGGACGACGTGAAACGCTCGTTAAAGCGGAAATGAGCGAAGCAGTAACGCGGGTTTTCCAAGGAAGATTGAGTTTAGGTTTGTCAGTAGACGACATTGTCGTTTTGAGGTTCCGTGTGTGATGAAAGGTGGAGAAGAATTTAAAGGATAAAATAGTTGGATATCTTTCGTTTTCTATTAATCAATTATTTTGGTTTCTTTTGTTGTCAGGTCCTACGACACGAGAAAGTAGTTTTGTATAGCTGGAAATTTAGGGGAAATAAATGAACGTTGTCCCTGAAATTTATTGGGTTCTTTGTCAAATAAAAAATGAAATTGATCGGTCATAGTAGAAGTAAAAATCAAAACTGTCATCCAACCATCAAAACTGTCATCAATATGTGGTATTTCTCTCGGAGTAGGTCCACCATAAACTATCATCCAACCAAAATATGTACCGGGAAGAAATAATTTGGTGTGAAGAGTATATATTAACATCATGGACATCAATAAAATCCAACCATACATCAATGAGGGCTAAAAAATCAAAAAGAGGATAAATGCAGAAATTGAAATTACGTATTTGGATTGTTTTTTACCAAAGGTTTGACTCTAATAGAAAATATTCCATTGATCTTTAAATATAAGTATTTATTTAATAAAAAATATATTTTTAAATATGTCATTTTCAAATTACTAAATATATTTATTTATTATTTTTTTAAATAAATTTTTAATTAATACCAATAAGTATCTTGAAATATGAAGAAAAAAAATGAACTATACAAATACAAATGATATTTTAGGTACAACATAATTAGTGTTTATATTTAGAGACAAAAAAAGACTTTTTCTTTTAGTAAATGACAAAACTATTATTAATTTGGACCTACATTATGAGCAAGTGTAAAAATAATTTCATCAAGGAATGTGAAACCAAAAATGATTGGGCTTAATGAGAGCTAGCCTGGCTAGCTCATGGCACAAAATAGCTTGTGTTCATCATGGGGAAGAGAATTCTCGTGTTCTTCATCATGTACATCATTTCATGTGTTGGTTGAATCTTCCATTATGTTCCACAAAGTCCTCACAATCTAATTTGAAATTGGGCAAATTAAATTTAGCAAATTGGATTCTTTTGAGTAAACCCATGCTTTCAACAATTTGAGCTTATGAAAATCCAATCGTCACTACTGTATTTATAGCAATAAAATTGTCCAACCAACTCCTATTGATGATGTCTACTCTCCAACGCCCATCACTGATTAGGTGAGCATTCATGTTGAGTTTTAACCTATCATTAGGAGGGAGTAACCAATGGTTACTGACATAATTATTTACTAGTATAATTAATATACTTGTATCTTAATAACAAAAAATTCTAAAAAACTTTGGGGAGCTTGTTTCAAGTCTAGAAATGATATTCATGGGAATATATGGGTAAGGAATGAGTATACCTATATTTGTTATTGGGCTAGACAAAGTATCCAAAATAGAGAGAATCAATAAGGCTAAAGATGAGAGTATATATCCAAGATGAAAGGGTCTGAATTGAGCCTATTACATTCTAGATGAATATACCCATGTCCACAATTTTAGTTTATGCTATTAAATCAACATATACTGTTTGAATGAATATTTGCACATATATTTACTATATTTTAAAAGATTCATCCGCAAAAAATAAGTTCAAAATTCGATTTTGAAGTTCATATTTTTGTTACTTTTATCTGTTAGTTCATAAACATACCTAAGAATGGGGTGAATTAGGTGTTTAGAAATTTTCTGGTTTTAGAGACTTAGTAGATTATTTTTCTGACTATGATTAGTGTATAGTAAAATGTAAATGGCAGAAAAATAAAGAACATAGAGAATTTATCTTGGTTCCCCTTACAACCAAAGGTACATCTAATCCTCTTGCACACCACAAGAGATTTTCCACTAATGTTAAAATAAGTACAAGTCTAACTCTAAGATTTTTGTTACAAACTTCTAACACTCTTCCTAAGATAGCACATCACTATCTTAGTTTACAACCCTTGAAGAAAATTCACCACTTTCCTCAACTTACATAATAACTTAATTAATTTTACAATAATGATTTTGGCTGAAATCAAGAGAGTATAACAGTTGATGTTTTCTTGTACAATGATAACAGTCTAATATAATTATACTTCAAGTGCATAGAACCTTTGAATTGATATGACAATGTAAAATATGCACTTGAAATATGAAAGTTTGACTTTTATTGGATCTTAAACATTCTCAAAAAGGTTCTAAGATTCTGAAATTAAATATGAAACTAGGAAGTATTTATACTCCTTATACATCACTTCAGATCAGTGGCAATCGTTCCCAGAAGATTTGATAAACATATGCAATGATCAAAAATAAATCAGAGCTGAAAAATTGCATTGTTTCGCAGTTGTATTCGGCTATCTAAGACCCTTAAATTTTAATTAAAATTATGGAATTAATTTTAAGTGTATTTGGAGATATTTGTAAAATATTTAATATATGTATGTTTTGAGAAAATATATATATATATATATATATTTATTTTGGAGGATGAATTAAAATTATTGGATTAAAAATTAATTAATTTAATTACGAGTAATTAAATTAATCGAGCAATTAATTGAGGATTAGTGGCTAATTACAAGACAATTAAGTGCTGAAGGATCCAGTATTATTTTAATATTATTTTTGGGTGAGGTGGCACCACAAAAGCCTATAAATAGGAGTGAGCATGATGGTGAAATCAGAACACTATCCCTCCTTCCTCACTGCCCATACTGCATGTAATAGTGCTGCATGTAATAGTACCTTTCCCTCCCATCCTGTGTGCTGTTTCTGCCTTCCCCATTTCCAGTCACGATTACAAAGAAGAAAAGAGGGAACTCTTCAAAGTGCCATTACTTGAACATCCAAGCACTGAAACACCAAAACTCCAGTACAAAAAATATTCCCCATACCATTACGAAGCTAAAGAACTCAGTTTCGTAGCAGCAAACGCAAGCTGCAGTTTCACCGGTTTTTGGCGCGAAAACGGAAACGACAGCAGGAACGAGAGGAATAGCAGAACACACAGCGAGGGTAAGGGCACCTTCCACTTTCTAGTTGCATTAGGGCTGTAAGTGCATAACTTTCATGGCATTACTAGTGTTCCATTACTGTTTTGAAAACTGGTTTGCCTATTACTTGAAAGAAAATGAAAAATGCATTTTTTGATGTTTTAAAAGCTCTGTGATGACTGCTGTTTGGGCTGAATGCACTAAAGTTGTGTTGTTTATGTGGGAAAGTGGAAAATGTCTTGAATGTTATTTCAAACATGATTTAAAAATGCAAGTTCATAAAACTGTTTTGAAAAATGGTTTTGAAATGCAAAAATGCGTTATGTTTGGTGTTTTGCTGCTCTGTGATGCTGCATGTTATTCTGAGGTGTGTGAAAGCTGAAATGCTTGTATGTTATTCTGATGTGTTGTGAAAGCTGAAATGCTTGCATGTTATTCTGATAAAAAAAAATGTTGAATCTGTTATGATGTTTGGTTGTTTGTTTTTAAAAGAAAACAGTTTGAAAAGGGTTGAAATCTGAGGAAAATTCATTGGTTTTCGAAGGTGTATTCGAATACAACATGTGTGTATTCGACTACAACCTGTAAAGTTTCTGTTTTACTTAAAGTTTTCAAACTTGTATTCGAATACAGAGGAAGGATTTTTGCTTCTGTATTCGCATCTGTATTCGACTACGACCATATCGTATTCGAATACAGAAGTGGGATTTTAACACTGTATTCGCATCTGTATTCGACTACAGACATGTTGTATTCGAATACAGAATACAGATTTTCACTAGTTTCAGCTTCTGTATTCGAATACAATGGGTCTGTATTCGAATACAATGGGTCTGTATTCGAATACAGATTCGTGTTTTTCCAGAAGCTCAGTTTTTAGCTTCTGTATTCGAATACAAGGAAGCTGTGTTCGAATACAGATTCATGTTTTCCAGAAAATCAAGTTTTAAACACTGTGATATGCATTTTAAAGTATTGAGAAACCTTGAGAAGGGTTAAAGTGATTTTAAATGGAGTTCTTGAAATATTTTGAAGAGGAGAGAATGAAGTATTGAAAACCTTTAATGATCTGGGAGAAAATGTTGAATTTTTCAAGGTTTTGTCTTCTGTATTCGACTACAGGCATGCTGTATTCGAATACAGAATGTTAAAATTGCAGTTTCATGCTTCTGTATTCGAATACAAGGGGTCTGTATTCGAATACAGATTCGAGTTTTCAGAAATTCCAAGTTCATGAGAATGTTTTGTAAACCCTGAGTGTTTGGGAGATGTTGGGATTGTTGTGGTGAATTAAAATGGAACTTTTGGTGATAGTTTGAAGTTGTGGTGATGGAGTTTTTGAGACTTTACTGATGTAGTGAAAGATGTTGTTGTGTGTACTGAGACTGCCTCTGTATTTGAATACCAGAGGGCTGTATTCGAATACAGAGAAACTGTATTCGATTACAGATTCGTAATATTCCAGAAAATCCCAGTTTTAAACCCTGTAATTGAATTTTAAGAGTCTGGGAAAACATTTCAAAGTGTTAATGATTACTTAACTATTTAATCATGATTGTGATGATGATAATTCTGACTGTGCTGAGATATTTTAAACATGATGAAAAGCATGAATTTTCTGATTTTGCATACTGTTTCCAGAGAAGTGAAACACTGCATATTCATGCATTGCATAGTCAAGTGGTACCCGCGATGGGCCACAGAGTAATGCGCAACCACGTGCTGATCTGTTGAGCGATTGCACGAGTGCTGGTCTGTTTAGCAACTACACTAAGTACTGATCTGTTGAGCGATTGTACTTTGGTATATAGGTGCTAGTCTGTTGAGCGACTGCACTGGTACTGGACTATTGAGCGTCTGTACCCTGAAATGCGCAGCCACGTGCTGATCTGTTGAGTGATTGCATGAGTGCTGGTCTGTTGAGCGACTGCACGAGTGCTGGTCTGTTGAGCGACTGCACTAGGTGCTGATCTGTTGAGCGATTGCACCTTGGTCTTGAGGGCCGTTAAAGTTAAACATATTGTGCTGGTCTGTTGAGCGAATGCACCTTGGTGATTCCAAGAAAATTGTATACATGAGCATATACATATTGCATTGAGGGTTTGACCGGTGGGTCACGATTGATTATATGATGAATGGTTGGGAATTGAATATGTGTGAGTACTGTGCAGAATCTGAATTTCTGATTTAATGATTGTGAATTGCTGAGGTATTGTTTGTACTTATCACATATTTCATAATAAATGAGCATTATTGTTTTCCTCATCATCATATGTTATATCATGGATATAATTGTTGCTGTGAAATATATGCTATGTGATTATCTGTTAATTTCGGTCGGTGACCCTTGCCATTATATTGTGGAATTTGGGCTTTGCCCTCAGATGCCCCCCAAACCCATGCCACCCGTGGGTACCCGAACGATGGAAACGTCGTTGAACTTCCTTGATCGCTATTCACGCACTGCTTGGGTATTTGACCCCATCTAAAGCGGGCCGACTTACACGGGGTGGTTGGAGAGGACGAGCAGGACTGACGGCGTAGAGGATTTTGTGGAGCGCACTTATGCGAGTATAGATTTTCTCGTGCCTTCCCGTCTGGTATTGGAGGCGCACAGAATTTTCGACGATGCTGAGGAATCAGTTAGAGGGGTTGAGACGGAGGCCACCGTAGGAGTGGTGACTCCCAACCCGGTGATTGGAGGAGATGTACATGAGTCCGAGGCAGAAGGGAAGAATGATGAGCCGAGGCCAGTAGCAGCAGAGATTCCAGGTCCGTCCAGGATCTCCGACGATTGTTATGAGATTCCGGTGCCGCCGAAGCGACCGAGACTACGTATTGATCTGACTTCTGAGGAGACCGACCCCTCTCTGTATGATGAGGAGGAGGAGGTCACGTCGAGACGAGCGGCAGACTCGGAGGAGACTTGCTTGGGATGCAGAGGAAATTCGTGCTACTGTAGCTTTAGCGCATGATCAGTTAGACTTGATGTATAGGATTTGAACTGGAAATGTATTTTGTTTATTTTGGAAATATTTGTACTACGTATTCCGCACTCTGATATTGTATTTTGAGGATGTTATGACATTGTTAACATTTTAAAAATGCCTTAATGTTTATTATTAAATTTCCAGAAATTGAGTACTTATTGATTTACGGAAACTTTATTTTTAATTCCTTTCGAATTAAATATGGAAAATCATTTTTAATTATTGATTTAAAAAAAAAATGCACCCGCGCTGTGTTTTAAACTCGGGGTGTTACATGGCACATCATCCAGCCTATAACATAGGCCAGTGCAATTACAAATATGATTATTTCAATTTTGAGTAAACACTTCAGAATAGTCTATGCATGCCCTTTATAGGAATCCTTTGGCAACCAATCTAGCTTTGTACTTAGAAATTGTTCCATCTGGACTCAACGTCAATTTGTAGACCCGTTTCACTCTAATTTGCTTCTGTTTTGGAGGCAAGTCAGTCAAGTACTAAGTTTGATTCTTCTCAATTACATTGATCTCTTCCATCAATGCTTTCTTTCAGGGTTCTTTCTTCAAGGCTTCTTCAATATTCAAAGGTTTTGTATATGCAAATAAGGAAAAATGAACCAGATCTCCACTTTTTTCAACTTCATTGTCATTGTAAACTTCAAATTCTCTTAAGTGAGTTGGTACTTGTCTTGCCCTCTGAAGTCTGCTTCACTCCACTTTTTCTTCATCTCTGTCTCCACTAGTTTGATGATCGTGTTGTTCTTGCAAAGGAATTTGTGAAGGTTGGCTTGTGTTGCTGGTTGCTTGTTCCGAGTTCTAGTGCTGGTTGCTGTTGGCTTTCTATTTCCAGTCCCAATTCTCTTGCTCAATGAGCTTCACATCTCTATTGGCTTCCACCTTGCCTTTGATAGGATCATAGAGCCTGTAGGCACTAGTTGGATGATATGCTACAAGTATCATTGCTTCACTTTTGTCTTGCAGTTTCCTCCTTATTTGATCTAGTACATGTTTGAAACATAGAGCCCCAAATGTTCTCAAGTGCCCTACTGTGGCTTCCTTCCACTCCAGATCTCCTTTGGTACCTTCCCATGCAGCTTCTTTGTTGGACATTTATTTAAAATATAGACAACAGTGGATGCTGCTTCACCCCAGAATCTATGTGGCAATTCCTTCTCTTTCAACATACTTCTAGTCATGTCTAAGATGGTTCTATTTCTCCTTTCAGCCAAATCATTGTGTTGAGGTACCTCATGTTCAATTCCATTTTTGACACAAAATTCCTTGAATTCATGTGATGTATACTCTCCTCCTCCATATGTCCTTAGCACCTTGACAGCCTCTCCACTTTGTTTCTCCACTTTTATCTTGAAGTTCTTGAATACTTCTAATGCTTCATCTTTGGTTTTTATCAAATAAATCCATAACATTCTACTCAATTCATCAACAAAGGTTATAAAATACGTATTACCTCCTAATGATGGCACCTCAAATGGTCCACAAATGTCACTATGAATCACTTCAAGACACTTCTTTGTTCCTTCTTGCACTTGTGATTTGAATGAGTTCCTTGATTGTTTGTCTGCCATACATACTTCACACATCTTCTTAGGCACATCAATCATAGGAATTCCGCTCACCATCTTCTTGACTCCTAGCTGCTGCAAGTTTCTGAAGTCGAGATGACCAAATCTTGAATGCCATAGCTAGTTTTCATCAATCGAGCTCACTATTTTCAGACATTCAACATCTGTAGCCTGCATATTGATGGCAAAGCTTCTGTTCTTTGAGAGAGGAGTCTTGAGTATCATCTTCTTTTGGCCATCATACATCTCTAAAACATCATCCTTCATGATCACCTGAAACCCTTTCTGAATCAGTTGCCCAATGCTTAGCAAATTGCTTTTCATTCCTGACACATACAACACATTTTCAATCACTACTATCTTCCCATTTCTTCTCTTGATCACCATGTTTCCTGCTCCCTGAGCTTCCAAGGTTCTATCATTAGCAAACCTGATCTTGCTCCTTCTTGATGTGTCAATATCAACCAACCACTCTTTGTGGCTTGTCATGTGATTAGAATATCCAATACCAAGAAACTAGAATTGGGACGAAGAAATTTCTTCGTTTGTGGTGGCCATTAACAAGACTGTGTCTGAGTCCGAATCTTCTTGAGCAGCATAGGCATCATCTTCATCTTTCTTCTTCTATTTCCTCTTTTGTCAGTCCAACATTCATCAGCAAAATGTCCAAACTTCTCACAATTGTAATATTTCACCTTCTTCTTATCAAAGTTCTTTGATCTTCCTTTTGATTTACCACTTACATTGCCTCCTTTTGATGAGGATTCAGACTTGTCATCAAATTTCTTGGATTTATTTTTTTTCCATTTCTTTTTCTAGTCTCCTTTCTTGTAAGCTTGTGCATCTAGTGCTTGATCTTCAGGTTTCACTCCACTCTTTTCATCCATCCTCAATTCCCATGCTTCTAAAGTAGTCTGCAATTCTTCAAGACTCAATGCAGAAATGTCTTTAGATTCTTCTATGGCACATATAATATAGTCAAACCTGGGATGTAAGGATCTCAGTATCTTTTCACACAACTTATGCTCAGTAAGCTTCTCCCCACAGCCAGCCATTTGATTTGTAATGCTCATTAATCATGAGACCAGATCAGACACCTTCTCCTGCTCCTCCATCTGCAGCAATTCGAATTGTCTATGTAGGGTCTGCAACTTCACTTTCTTGACCTTGGTTCCTCCAGAATAGCACTTCTCCAGAATGTCCCAGACTTCTTTCGCACTTCTTGCATAAAGAATTTGTCAAAGTTGGATGTGTCAAGGCATTGCTAAAGAATGAAGGTGGTCTTGCAATCTTTCTTCTTGTTTTCTTTAAAATTCAACCTCTGCTCCACTATTGGATTGACTCCCAGCTCCTCAAAACCATTTTCTATTATTTCTAACACTTCTTCAAATCCAAACAGTGCTCGAAACTGCACTCTCCATATATCCCAATATTTTCCATCAAAAGGTGGCTTATGGATGGAAAACTTCCATTATTTTCACTTGAACTCATCCTCACTTTACTCGTATTTTAATCCTCACACTTCACTCGTGTTTATCACTCTAATTGTGAATCAAAAACCTTGCTCTTGATACCAATTGTTAGATTTCAAGCTATTGCTTCAAGTGCAAGAAAATAGGAAATAGAATCAATGTGAATGAATGAACTTGTGTGTATATTATTGAATGAATATAGTGTGCTATTTATACATGATTCATTCATATTCATTCATAATATTTTATATAAGAAGAGAGTTTTCATATCAATTTGAAGATTGGGTCACAATAAGTTTCCATAAAAAATTTCTTAATTTATTTTTTTGAAAGATGAATTTGGTGGGGAATTGAAATACTATGAAAATGCCACTTAAAAATTTCCTAAATCAGAATTACCTTGCTTTATGATATATAATAGATAGATAATAGATTGTATCAGATGCAAAAATGTGACTGAGTGCATTCAACTATGACTGATTGCTTTTGGGTTTGTCTATACCAAATGAGTAGCGGGAGGAAATCAGGAACCTCCTCAAGATTTGCAAACTTCAATGAACATAAAGTAAGTGCATTCAGTAATTTAACATACCTGTAAATAGTTGGTCCAATCTTCATCACTAGCCTCAAATTGATGGTTAGAAGGATACTAGTGCAAACAAGCTTACACCAAATTCTCCATTGTTCCTTCATAGAATCCCAGTGATTTTTAAATTGTAATCTGCCATAATTCATACAAGATTTCACATAAAATGATTCCATAATATTCTTCCATCCTTCCTTAGTAAAATGGGTTCCCGGCTTATTTCCCTTTAATGTCTCCTCCAGACATAGATCAATAAAGGTCTTGTGCTATGAAGGGGTCCACGTGGCTTTGACCTTGGTATATGATGAACATGACATGATTTGCTCACTTGCAATTGCACTGATTGGTGTAGCATTAACCAAAATAGCACTCTTAAAATCAATATCCTCATCAACATTCTTATGTTTCTTCCCTCGCTCTCCAGATAAAGGAGATGTAGCTGCTGAAGCATCATTATGTCTCTCACTACTAGTTAAAGGTCTCATTTCCCAGCTTTGTATACTTTCACCAAAGATGATATCCAATTTGTCAGAAAACTGGATTTCCTTAAACTGAAATTGTGAAGCTTCTGGGGTTGCCTGTGACAAAATGACTTAATTGTTATCAGTCTCAAACCAAGAAGAGAAACTCTCACTAAATTGAATGAATATACATTCATACCTTTAGATAATTGAACCAGTCTTCCTCTGAAGCACCAAACATGTTTGTTTCTGGGTCCCATTTCATGCTATCATCACCAATCAACTTAACCCAGATTTTCCATAATTTTCTGGTTGAACCAAAGTGATTCTTAATTTGTCTTTTGTCATATCTCACGCCAGTCTTTGCATAAAAGGATTCAACAATGTTCTTCCAACCCTCCTTGGTAAGTCGCGTCCCTCTGCAACCATTACCATAATTAAGACCGCATAAATTTGGCAACCATTTATGCAATATGAAGGATCGCAACATGGCTTTATCTGTAATTTAGAATCTTGATAGCAACCAATACCATCATTCTTGAGATGACTATTATAATAATATATATGCAGCAATAACTATGAACACAAAAAAATAACTCACTGACAGCAAATAAATACTATAATAACCCCTCACTGAAAACAATCCATTTATTAAAAAATAAATAAATTATAATAAAAATTCAACAAAAAAAAGAAAGATATTTTCATACTCAAACGAATTCACAGGACTATAAACTTAAAGGAGGTGTTCATGGTTCAAAAATCAAACCAAATTGAATTACATTATTAGTTTGGTTCAGTCTTTAAAAACTACTTTAAAACTGGTTAATTTTAAAAACAGCTCCTATTTAGTTTGTATCCAATATTGAACCAATTCTTTGTTCTGAACCGATTTTGAACCAATTTTTTGTTTCAAACCGGTTTTTCAATACATTTTTAAAATCCAGTTTTCAGTGTTTCTTTAAAAAAATTGATTTTGAATCCATTTTTTCAGTGCTTTTAAAGAAATTGGTTATAAAACCAGTTTTTCTGTGATTATTTTCAAAAAAGTTATTGACTTTTTAAGTGATTTTATTTGAATTTATTTTGGAAAATGGTTTTATTTTAGATATGCACCTAAAAACAATGAACTCACAATAAAAAAGTCAATAGGCAAGATTATATGCATAAATTAACAAGCAAACTATTATAATCCACCAAACATAAAACATGACCCAGCTATTAGCCTCTGCAAGTCTGCGTTAAAGAAAAACATATTCTTAAAAGTAGTTCACATACACATGAAATAGTCTACTTATGCAGCACTCAGATGCAAAACATAGAAGCTCCAAGTAACTAATTAAATGATTAGGTAGTTAGTTATCTCATACAACTAATACTATACTTGAATTATAAAAAATTTTAATACCAAAAACATTGTTGGTTTTTTTTAATCAATTTGATTTTTCAAAGTATTTTTTGTTTATAACATTTTTCCCACAACATTATTGCTTTCTAACAGATGATTCGCTCGTACTATGTATGAGTGTATAAATTTTTAAAGTGCATAATTTATAATTATATTGAAATGTAATTCATGTTTAAAACTTAAATTTTTTAGAATTTTAATTTTTAAATATTTGGTCACAATCAAAACATGAATTATCAAAAAATAATTAATATGTTTTACTCAATTAGCATGGGTTTTCTTTTCATTATTCATTTGAATATATATATTCCATGATTCATTTTATTTTACTTTTTACTTATGTATCCTTCATGAAACCTCATTATATCAAAACCATAATAGAAAGACTAATACGGGTGACCAAACTATATAATTAAAATTTATAAACTATATGATTAAAATTTATTTAAAAAATATTTTGTTAAAGATCACAAAGACATTGTAAATGTGCAAGACTATCCAGGTTTTTAATAAAGACAAAGACCAAGTAAATTGAAAGATCAAGTTGCAAGTTCAAAGATGCTAAGAGAAATCAACATCAAATCAACTATTGTCATGTGCTAGAAGTCTTATTCATTCAAGATGTATATTTTAAGGTACGTGATGCAATCTAATATTGTTACATTAAAAATCTACATTTTTGATGAAGACAAAAAGATCCTTGATCATAAAGAAAATGGATTTTAAGCAACTTATCTTTCAAATTTATATTTAGGTAAAAGCATTTGATATTAAATCAAAATACAGTTTAAGTACAATAATATGAGAACCTTCTGATAGCATATGCATTAAAATGTTTTATGAAAATATTTAATAACATAAACATTGTTTGAAAATAAAGTTTTTACAAAACTGGAAATCTGTATTCAATACGAAGTATCGTAGTCGAATACAGACTATAAATCAGAAGCTAAAACTGAAGATCTGTATTCGAATACGAAGTGTCGTAGTCGAATACAGATTGCAAGTCAGTAGCTAATTTTAAACATTTGTATTCGACTACAGCTTTGTGTAATCGAATACAACTCAAGTCAGTAGCTATTTTTAAACATTTGTATTCGACTACAGCTTTGTGTATTCGAATACAACTCAAGTCAGTGGCAAAAATCCCGTACTTGTATTCGACTACAAGATATTGTATTTGACTACAAGGTTCAAATTTCAAATATAAATAGAACGTTATAGAAGTGTATTCGAATACACTGAGATTGTATTCGAATACAACTTCGAAACAATGCAACTTTTCAGTTTTGAAACATTGCACAAGTTCATCAAAACGTTTGGGAATTATTGCCATTGATCTGAAGTATTATCTTGGAATATAAATACTTCAAATCTTCAGTTTCAAACTAATCAATCCTACCACGAACTTTGAACAACTTTCTGAAATATTTTTTGATTTTTTCAAAGTTATATTTTCATACTTCAAGTACATGCTCTACATTTTCATTTCATTGAGAAAGGTTCTCTATTGTACTTGAAAGTATTTTGGATTGGTATCCTTGCACAAACTGTTATATCCTGTTGTTCTTAATTAAGAACATTGTTGTAAAAATCATTAAAGTTATTGTTTGAAGAAAGTGGTGTATTTTCTTCAAGTGTTGTAAACTAAGATAGTGGTGTACTATCTTAGGAAGATTGTTAGGAATTTGTAATTGAAGTCTTAGGGTTAGACTTGTACTTATTCTAACATAAAGTGGAAAATCTCTTGTGGTGTGCAAGAGGACTGGATGTACCCTTGGTTGTAAGGGGAACCAGGATAAATTTCTGTGTGTTTTTACCTTCTGTCATTTACAGCTTTCACTCACTAACACAACAAGATTAAACAAACTTAAACAGTCACTTAAACAATCTCCAAAACTCTAAATACAGAAAAATTGTCTATCACCTAATTCACCCCCCCTCTTAGGTGCAACTCTGTTCTTACAGAATATATATATTTCATGATTCATTTTATTTTACTTTTTACTTATGTATCCTTCATGAAACCTCATTATATCAAAACCATAATAGAAAGACTAATACGGGTGACCAAACTATATAATTAAAATTTATAAACTATATGATTAAAATTTATTTAAAAAATATTTTGTTAAAGATCACAAAGACATTGTAAATGTGCAAGACTATCCATGTTTTTAATAAAGACAAAGACCAAGTAAATTGAAAGATCAAGTTGCAAGTTCAAAGATGCTAAGAGAAATCAACATCAAATCAACTATTGTCATGTGCTAGAAGTCTTATTCATTAAAGATGTATATTTTAAGGTACGTGATGCAATCTAATATTGTTACATTTCAAATGTACATGAGAACCTTCTTACTTCATCTAAACTCTAGCATATGCATCAAAAGAATTTTCAAAGTGTCAAAATGCATGAACAATGTTTGAAAATCAAGTATTTGACAAAAGTTAAAGTTGTATTTGACTACATATATGTGTAGTCGAATACAGATGAAGTCAGTAACAAAAATTGTACATCTGTATTCGACTACAACATGTTGTAACTTAATACAAATTCAAGTTAGTAGCAAAAACTTCATATTTGTATTCGACTATAGGATGTCGTAGCCGAATACAAAACCAAGTCAGTAGCTAAAATTGCACTTCTGTATTCGACTACAGTAGGATGTAGCCAAATACAAAATAAAGTCAGTGGCAAAATTCAGTCATCTGTATTCGACTACATGGATTTGTATTCGAATACAAGCTTGAAATTTTGAAATAAATCTGAACGTTACAGAAGTGTATCTGACTATGATTTATTCTGGATCATTGCATATGTTCATCAAATCTTCTAGGAACGATTGCCACTGATCTGAAGTGATGTCTAAAGAGTATAAATACTTCCTAGTTTCAGATTTAACTTCAGAACCTTAGAACCTTTTTGAGAATGTTTAAGATCCAATAAAAGTCAAACTTTCATATTTCAAGTGCATATTTTACAATGTCATATCATTACAAAGGTTCTCTGCACTTGAAATATAATTATATAAGACTGTTATCATTGTACAAAAAAATAGCAACTGTTATACTCTCTTGATTTCAGTCAAAATCATTATTGTAAAATTAATTAAGTTATTGTGTAAGTTGAGGAAAGTGATGTACTTTCTTCAAGGGTTGTAAACTAAGATAGTGGTGTGCTATCTTAGAGAGAGTGTTAGAAGTTTGTAACAGAAGTCTTAGAGTTAGACTTGTACTTATTCTAACATTAGTGAAAAATTTCTTGTGGTGTGCAAGAGAAATGAATTTACCCTTAGTTGTAAGGGGAATCAAGATAGATTTTTTTGTGTTCTTTATTTTTCTGTCATTTATATTTTACTATACACTAATCATAGTCAGAAAAATAATTCACTAAGTCTCTAAAAACAAAAAAAAATTTAAACACTTAATTCATGTATCCCTTTTAGGTGCGCATCTAAACTAACATACATGATTTTGAGATAACACTAAAATATTTATCAAAAGTGTTCTTTTTTAGAATCATAGAGTGAAACACTTTATTGCATAAATAAAATAAACTCCAAAACAACATTCAAGTATTGTCATAGTAACGGTGCGTGATGCACGATTTTAAAATAAGTTTTTTGACTAAATTTTTAAAATCTTGTGTAATTGACAGTAAGAATGGTAGAATATTAATATTTATTACCTAAGTACCGTGTTTAATTATCATGGAAAGTAAAATTTCCTCAAATTGTAATGAAAGTAAAAGGAAAAATAAAATCACTGGTTGAGGTCGTACTGTTAACAAAAGTCAGAGGGAGGGTGGGTTCCTGGGGTGGCAGGGGAGATTAATTATTTAGCACTCAAGAAGAACATCTATATCAAGTTCAAACCATGAACATGTATTCAACACATTTGACATATCGGTGCTTGTTTGGTTTAATTGATAGTGAGAATGGTAGAATATTAATATTTATTTCTTAGGTACTATGTCTAATTATAACGGAAAGTAAAATTTCTCTCCAATTAAAAGCAAAAGGAAAAAAAATCGTAAGTTATAATAAAATCAATCGTAGAGGTTAGACTTTTATCAAATTCAGAGGGAGGGTGGGACCGCGGGGTGGCGGGGGAGATTAATTATTTAGCACTCGCGAAGACTTGTGACGTATATCAATTTCAAACCATGAGTATGTACTTAATATATTTGACATATGAAGCATATGTTTCGTTTCAATTTTAGTGGCGTTAAAATCAATTTTAAAATTGTAAAATTAATGTTGACATGCCTTAGAGTAGAATTGATTCTAAGTAAAATTTATGATACGTAGTTTTTGAGTCCAAATAAGATTTTTATATTAAAATTTATTGTCAAATTCAATTTTATCTAACCATACATCACTTTATATTTAACTTATTTTTAATTAAAATTAATTTTAATTACTGCATAATCAAACATACCGTTAATGTTATACAAACCCAAATTCTGAATTCAAGAAAAAAAAAGACAAAATGAGAACACTAAATAGATCTCATAGAAAAGAATATTACTAAGAATATATTCTTCAGTAATAATATCACAAACATACCATATAATGATTGGTCACTAATTTGCAATGTTTAGATTCCAAACATGTAGCATTACTGGTCTTTCTAGACTCCAGCCTCCAGTAAGAAAACTTAAAACATACCTTAGTAACCACACCATCACCACTTTACATCAAATTTTTTTACAAACTATTTGTCTCAAAATATAAATAAAAATAAATTAAAAACTTTAATATACATAAGCCAAATAATATAAATTTTTTTAATTAATTTTTATTTATTTTTTTAAATTATAAATATATTAATTTTTTTTATATTTTATTTCGAATGAAACCTAGTTGTAATATTAAGATTTGATAATAATATCCATTATCAACATAATTATTTAGAATTGGAGACTTTCTTCTTATCGATGAAATCCTTAACTTGCAAAATCAACTGAAAAGACTCAGGCAACTCAGGGAAAGCAAAAAAACCATGAAACATGTTTGGATATTCGATTAATTGAGCATTTTTTCCATTTTTTCTCAACCAATCATAATACCTCTTTTGCCAATCAATTAACTGGTCAAACCCGGCTGCAAAAACAAGTGTATCCGGATAATCCAAACCCGACAAATCCTCTCGATTCGGCCCGGTAACATTAGCCGCTACATGATCTCGATTCGATCCCTCCGGCAAAAACACATTCCATATCCAATCGTATTTCTCCAACCAAGCATCCGGCCCACCGTCGAGACGAATCTCCGCCTCAGTCCGCTCCTCCCCGCCAAAAAACGGCTGGATTAGGATTAACCCGACGAACTGAATTTTTCGGAGCCCCACATTGCATACCCGAACCGCAACGTGGTGTGCTATATTTCCACCGGCACTGTCTCCAGCGAGGAAGCATTTTGACAAGTCAGCAATTTCGGGTAAAACAGTTTTATTCTCGTCGATGAATTTCACTACGGCTTCTCCGTCGTCGTACGGCGCCGGGTAGCGATGCTCCGGTGAGAGACGGTAGTTCACGGAGACAACTACGGCAGTGATTTCCCGGCAGAGTCTCCGGCAAACGGCGTCGAATGAGAATGATGATGGAGAAAAATTTGTGAAACCGCCGCCATGGAAGTAAATGACGACGGGAAGTGATTCGGTTATAGTGTCGGTGTCACATCCGGCGACGGTTACAGTGTCGGTGGGAATGAAGAGACGGAACCAAACATTAAGTTCGGCGTTAACGGTTACATCTTTGGTTGAAACGCCGTTAACGGGAGTAGCGTTAGGTGAGCATTTACGATCTAGGAAATTGAAGAGACTACGATAAACGCCGCCGTTAGGACGACGTGAAGCGTTCGATAAATTTGAAAGAAGCGAAAGCTTAACGCGGGTTTTCCAAGGAAGAAGGAGTTTGGGTTTGTCTGTAGACGACGACATTGTCGTTTAAAGGTTCCGTGATTAATTTAGCAGTGTGTGAAGAATACTCGAGAAAGGTTCCAAGGATAAATAATCAATCGTGAGCTTGGTATCTTTCGTAGTTTATTCAATTTTTTTTTTTTTTGATTAGTTGTTTTTTATAGACAAAAGATTTCTACCTACCACCTCCACTTTTATGAATCTCTCACCACTCAAGATACTACATTTTTAACTATTTATAATAAATTTCAGAAAATTTTAAAATTTCGAAACATTCGTAAGTTTTAAATTTTTGAAATAAAGATTCCATTTCAAAGTTTTCAAATTTGAAAAGTTTCTAAATTTGAAAAGTTTCGAAATAAAAAAATTCTAGAATTTCGAAATTTTCAAACAATTTGAAACTTTCGAAATAGAAAATTTCAAGAATTTTGAAAAGTTTCTAAATCTGAAAAATTATATAAATTTCAAAAGTTTCGACAGTTTCGAATTTTTTTAATTTCTATTTAGAAAATTTCAAAATCTTCAAAAGTTTGTAAAATCCAAAAAACTTTTATTTCAAAACTTTTGAAAATTTGAAATCTTTCAATTTTAAAACTTTCATTTTATATAATTTTTCAGATTTAGAAACTTTTCAAAATTCTTAAAAAAATTTATTTCAAATTGTTTAAAAGTTTCAAAATTCTAGAATTTTTTTATTTTGAAAGTTTCCAAATTTAGAAACTTTCAAAAAAAAATCAAATTTGGAAACTTCGAAATTTTCTATATTTGGAAACTTTAGAAATTCTCCAGATATGGAAACATTCAAATCTTTCCAAATTTTCGAAATGTAATCCTTATTTCGAAAATTTGAAACTTTTGAAAGTTTCAAAAATTTGAAATTTCCAAAACTATACATTTTGAAACTTATTATAAATGGTTATAAGGGTAAAATTGTCTTTTCATGTATCTTGAGAAGTGGCAGGTACAGTTGTGGGAATGCTTGGTAGAAATCTCTATAGACAACGATTATTTCAATTTTATTACCCATACTCCCATTTATGCTATTCACACCTTCAATTTTTTTATAAAAACGAAATATCTAAAATGTCATTGTCTATTTGTAACATTCTTAAAACCCTAACGTCTCATTCTATCTTTATCTTCAATCTTAACCTTTCTTTCTATTTTCATCTTCTACCTCACACCCGTATTCATCCTTTTCTCTCACACCCTCTTCTCCTTCTTCCTCCATTTTCAACAACTTCAACATCTGCAATCATCTTCATTGCCTTCCATTTACATCAGGTTTGCATCAATGTTGTTCTTGTTCTTCTTGTTTTTTTACAATATTTAGTTAGGTTATATGATTGAAATTGATTTTGGTGAAAATGAAACTCATTTTGTCAACTAAGTTTGGTTACGCAAACTGACTCTTTCTAGAAATCTACGTGAACTGAATTTGCGTACGTTAACAGAGATTGTGTCGCAACATATTTAAATGTGTTTTGCTTTTGATTATGATATGGTTATGCAGAAATGGTGCGCACTATGTTTACTAATAGAGCATATCGAGTTATAATTAATGATACTGCTAATGATGAGGGTCGTCGTGTTAGATCAACCGATTTTGCACGAGTTCAACATCTTGAGGCGCAACAGGAAGTGCAACGGGAGAGCCGGGAACAACGACGATTACAACAAGTACAACAAGAGCAATATTCCCAATAGGAAGAGCAGACCCAACAGGAAGAACAAACACAACATAAGGCCTAACAAGAGCACATAGATGAATCTCCATAGGCTGATGGATATCCTGGTGGTCCGATAGACAAGTTTGTCCTTAGGATATTTAATGATCATGTGGCCATTTGAATTTAAGATGGAATGATAATTTTCTCGATCATGTTAAATTTTAAATAGTTGTTGTCATAATGTATTTTAACTTACATTTTTTTCTCTTCTTTTATTTCATTATCGTGGCGAGCTAAGTGTATTTAGCAACGAAAAAAAATTTAAAAAAGTTGTGATTGAACATAAAGATGTGGAATAGTTGGTTAAGAGTTCAGGATTATATCCATTGCTAAAATGCAGTTACGAAATGATCGACAAATAGATCATATCTGCTTTTGTAGATAGGTGACATCGAGACACCAACAACTTCCATCTATCAAAAGGGATCATGACGATTACTATATGTTATTATTTATGTTCAGGTTTGGGTCTATGAGCATTTCCCGACATTATGCGTAGATTGATGTAGACCTTCTCCTAGATATGTTGAGGACAACCCTAGAGCACTTCGATGGAAGCCGAAGAGAGATAAAGATTTGATTATTCCATTTAGGAAAGCCCTTGATGAGATCGATGTTGATCAAATATGTTGGACATCGTTCGAAGAACATCGAGTGAGGCGACCGTTTAAGGATGTTTCTTTATTTAGAGGGTGGAAACAATGGGGTCCGAAGATGTATGCACATATGCCAGACAGGGTATGTCTAAACCATTCCCGGTTCACCGTTAGAGATAATAGGTCAAACGATCACTCTAGAGGAAATGGACATAATGTTTACGCAATACGTTCTGCATGTAGTTGATGCTGGCGCGATTGTACAAGGACTTGCAAATTGCGCGAACGATTACATGGAGTGGTTTCACAAGATTTTTCATCCATACATCATTCGTAGAGAACCAATTCATGTTGGTCATTCGGTTGCAGAACTTGCTGACGATGGTTCATCTATTGCTGATATAATGGTAAAAACATTAAAATTTATTGCATCACTAAATTAATTAGTCATCTATTGTTTTAACTAAATTATTTCATGTATTTTTTAATGCAAGGTTGAACAATACAAATTGCAGAAGAGCTTCTTAGTCGTCAATTGGTATTACTTGATGGCATCACACTGGTCAATGAGTTAATTGTGATGTTGCAAACTCAAAGAGTGGTGGTAGAGATTGGACACATGTAATACCATATTGTAGGAGACATACAGGGACTTATGCATTATTTTGAGAATATTTTGGATATGTAAAATATTTTGGATTTGTATAACAATATTTGGATAATACTAATTTTGGATGTTTATAATATTTTGGAATTGTTTAAGTAATTTGAATGTTTATAACAACTATTATATTTGAATTCATAACAATATTAAATAACAATCATTCAAATTACAATAGGTTTATTTCTAGTGCGTGAAAATATCTACAACTAATCTTACATGCGACCATTAAAAAATAAACTCTCATTGTTGTGCTTCTTTAGTGCAATATTTTTTTTCCAGAAATTACTTGCTAGTGGTAAAGGAGGATTTGACTTCAAGTAAACCTGTTAAAATCAATAAATTATTAAACTATATAAAAAAGTTGACAAAATCAAATTAAATATCCAATTAATACCTGCACGAAATAACAGTTCTTAACAAATGAAATAACAATTATACAATGATCTAACATAGATGTTGGTGGTGGACTTCTAAGTGGAAAAAATATTTGCGATTGATTAAATGATAATGAGACGAAAACCAAGTTAAACTTCGAAGCAATCACATGTCTTTTCTGGAAGCGTCACCCAATTATCCATAATTGCAACTTGTTAAAATATATACTATGTATAAGTTTTTGAACAAAAATTTCTCCACCAAATATTCTCTCGTAATGAGACATGAACTCTTGAAGCTCTACCACACATTGTTGACAAATGAATGCCCAAAATTTATCACCCATTCGAAGTAAACCTACAATTGCACAATATCCACAATTACCATCATCACCAACGTCAATAATGTCATATATGAATTTCAATCAGCAACCAATCGTTGAAGGGAAGAACTCTAGGTTGTTGAACCTTGCTAACTAATGGTCGAGGTGTGAGCTTTTTGACTAATGATCGAGGTTGATGTACTTTACTAGATGTTATAGTGCTACATTCATTTGTGTCACTGCATCAAACACTTGCATCCACATACTCCCACCAAGATGGATCACGCTTGGTTGATTTATCTCTTTTTGATACCTTACTTTTGTCTTTTTTTGGTGCACCCTTTATTTTAACCTTATCAATAGGTGGACACATCGACGTAGTGGATGAATACGCGATCTCTCGTAATTTACCTTTAAGTGCAATTTTTCCATGTACATCAAGCATCAAACTTTTTCACTATGACATCAATTTCATGTTTCGCAGATAACTCTAAAGGTTTACCCGATCCATCGTCATTAAAAGTTGATTTACTCCACCAAACATGAATAGTGTCTAATAGAATGGAACATGGGATCATACTATACCTAGCTATTTTACATGCATAAGGTAGACCATGTGTTATCCTAATAGTACAACGACACTCAGACTTATCAATACCTACATACTTCACGGGATCATGCTCTACCGCAATGTGATCTATTGCATTTTTAGACACAACACTATACAAATAGGCGTACAACTTGTTACTATGTTGATGCACATTTTGAATGATGCTTTTTTCAAATGATGCTATTATATCACTATGTTGTAATACAATCATGCTATAAATACTTTCCCAAACAATGCATATATCACCCATATTATCTTGTAATATCCTTTTCAAACTCTAATACGCCAACTCAACCCTTTGTGTTGTCGTATTTCTTAAGTGCATAACTCTATTTGTCTATGCCTCAACAAATTTTTCCTTGTGAGAAATTAACCACTACTCGTGTACATAATCACAAAAAATAGAACAACTACTACAAATTCCATCAAACATAGCCAACTTCAAGTAATATTGAGCCTCATCATAAGTGTAAACAAGAGCCTCCTGAAATAGAAATGTTGCTTTACAGGGAAGGAGGTTTGAATTGTAAAGCTGTCTTTTAAAATTTTCCAGATAACACTTAAAAAATAACTCAAGAATGATCTTGGTTAATAAGACAGAAAATGGAGAACGTTCATGATTCTAGAAATAGAAAACGGAGAACGTTCTTAATTAGTTTTAAAAGGCAGAATGATCTTAATAGTAAAGACAGAAAACGGAGAATGTTCTGGTTTGTTTTAAAACAAAAAGTTGTTTTTTCAACTTAAGTAAATAAAGAGCTGAATTTAAATAGAGTTAAGGAAGAGATAACACACAGAGCTTTATCCTGGTTCACCCAACTTGGGCTACGTCCAGTCCTCACACCAGTGAGTTTTTCCACTAAGTGTTTAAAACAAAGTACCCTCTTGGTTTTACAGCACCTAGCTCAGATCAACCTTGATCTATTACAGTTTGTCAATCCTTTCCACCCAGAAAGAGATTCAATCAGATCACCTATCAACCCTTGATATGATTTTACAACTCACCTTTTAATCTTAAAAGGATTTTTCTAAAAACGACTTAATCAAGCTATAAACAAGCCTTATAATCTTGAGTGTTGTATGATAATGATAGGATTGGCACTTGAATGTCTTAAATTTCTCTTGATTAGTGAGGTTCCTTTTATAGATATTCAGGAAGTCCTTGAAGGCTCGATATTATTGTTTGAGGAGGTTCCCTTGGTCAAGGGGCAGAATAAAATAATCAGCTCTTATTTTAATCTTTTTGACTAAACTTTTCTGCTTTTTTGACTTCTTGACTTTCTCATTTTTGTTTATTGTTTGCCATTTGATCTGTGAACATTATTGGTTTAGTTTGATCAAAATAATATATGTCATAATGTGATGTTGTACAGCAAATTAGAACCGTTCTTAGACTGATTCAGAACTTGGAGAATGTTCTGGTGCAGAAAGGAAGAAGCTGGAGAATGATCATTTTCAGTTGTTTCATCTATTTTGCCTTGCTCTAAATCTTTTCTCTTTAGATCTTTTAGAGTGTTTCTTTTGCTATCTTTAAAGCTTCATATCTCATGATGATGTACTGGAAATCCATTTAAAATAAGCATGATTTTTCCTGTCATAAAAATCAGGTTCAAACAATCTTGATGAAGTGAACAGAGTCCTGGAGAACGTTCTTGGTTTTTTCAGAAAACATCCAGAACGTTCTTGGTTCTTGGCAGTCCATTTTTTTAGCTTTGTTCTTTAAACTAATTCTTCTTAGTACCTATCTTAGATCAATACACTCAAATGCACATGTTAAATAACAATTAACTTAGAATCATAATTAGAATCTTTAATTAATCTTTGTTTGCTTTATCAAAACACTTAAATTGAGATTTTGTCTTAACACCTCCCATGCCTCCATTATGTGCACCTGCTTCTTTTTTGGAAACACAATCATCTTGAACTTGGGTTTGACATTCTTGCATACATGAAACAAACACAACAAATTGACTGCTTTTGGAAAAACCTATTGAACCGCGTTCATCAAAGCAATGTCTCTATCAATAACGATGACTTGAACTTCACCAATTGTAATATGTTCTTTCAACATTTGTAGTGTCCACACAAAGTTATCAGCACACTTAGACTATATATGTGAAAATCTCATGCAAAATTCTATTTCAGTAGAAGTAACACCAATAATCTCAAGTAATGACATTCGATATCTGCAAGTCTTATATGTGTTATCCATAATCAATACTGTGTGAAAATTTTTTACAAGAGTGATATCATTTAGATGGGTCCAGAATATGTCCCTCAACTCATCTGAACCATCTACCTTCCTATAAGGATACACGTATTTGTCACATTCTATTGATGTCAATAGATGTCACATTTATGTTCTATTACCTCTAAGTGACGAATGATATGCTTGACGTGCATTGTAAACTTGTTTGATTGTCGTTAAACTTTCAACATTATGATCCTTTAATGTCATCAATATGTTTCTTGGTTTGATCATGTTCTTCGTCATATAACCAAGTACATTTTCTCTTCATGAGAGAATCAGCCTAAGAAAGAATGACAAGTCAGTTTTTTGGCAAATTCATGGTTATGGAGGCCACATGCTACATGCGGATACCATCCCTCACCAACACTTGATGTTGTTCCTCTCACTCTAAAAGGACATTCACATTTTTTAGTCTAGGTACTCCTCATAGATTGAGGATTCTTCCAAGTTCTATATTTGTCGCTTCTTTCACAACGAAGAATTAATTTTGTCTTTGTTCTTGGTCATGCTATTACAGTTTCAGATCTAAAAATGACAACGACAATTCCATTTTTCCTTCCAATATTTCTAGCTCGTCTCACTAAATCATCTTGCGTATCAAACATCATACCGATGGTAAACACATCAGTAAAATCCACCATAATTCATTTACACCGTCATTCATAGCGTCGTCTATTTCAGGTTCAACACCATCATTCATTGCATCAAAATCACGTTCCAAACCAACATACAGTTCATCAAAATCATGTTCCAAACCATCGTGCATTTCGTTAAAATCAGGGTCTAAACCATCATACATTTTGTCACTAATGTCTCCCCCTTAGTCCATTTATTTGCATTAAATATGTGAACTGAACTGAGATCATGAATATTTACGTGAATTAAATTCATGAACACCTACGTGAACTCAATTCACCTACACTTAAGTGAACTCAATTCACGTGCACCTACGTGAACTCGATTCACATACGTCTCACTTACTTTACTAAGATCACTTATACATGAACTAAATTCATGTAGGTTTACGTGATCTGAATTCACGCAACCTACGTGAACTCAGTTCACGTAGGTGTACATGAACTGTATTCACATATTGTCAGTGAATTTTTAAACTCCATTGAATATGCAAACTTAAATCACATAGTCTTACGTGAACTGAATTCACTTATTGCTTGTAATTTCTTAAATTTAATAACGTATGTGAATTTAGTTCACGTAAGGATATGTGATTTAAGTTTCCGTACAATTAATTACTTACAACGTACGTGAATTCAGTTCACGTAAAATCTCCAAATTTTGAAGAAAAACAAACAAACTCAAACACATATCAATAAACATACCTTGTTGGGTTTAGCCACAATATGAATATGAGACTTATGGGGTGCAAGTTATGAGTGAGTGATGTGAGTTTTGAATGATTATGTGTTATGATGGGTGAGTTATGGATGAGTTGTGATATGAGTTATGAGGTTAAGAATGGTAATGAAGAGACAAATAGAGTTTAAAAAATGTTATAAATAGGTAAAGACATTTTAGGTATTTATCTTTTATAAAAAAATTAATGAGTGTGGGTAGCAAAATTGCCATTTTTTTATCCAAGAAGATGAGAAATTAGAGGAAATAAATGAACTACGTCTAGTTGTACTAAGGGTTAGAAAAGTGAGTCTATTTTAATTATTGGTAAATTTTTTATTATTATAATACAAAGTTTAATAATTATTTAAAAGTTGTGTATGTAACAATTATTGAATGATAATATAAAAAAATTAAAATTAAATTGAAAATTATAAATTAAACTTATTTTGATATAATTTTTTTTACTAAAGTAATATTTATTGTGAAACGAAAGAAGTAATTAAATATCATAATAAAAAATTTTCATCTATGTCAAACAAAATTTAATTCGCGTGCTAGAAAAAGAACCATGTCTAGATTTACACGCCTTTTAACATATTAATTATGCTTTGGACAGTGGACACCATTCGAGCCCTATGAAACGGACATCATATTTTGATGAACTTAATAAACACGGATAATAATTTGTTATTATAAAATTAATTTATATTTTTATATTTATTTCATATATTTAAATAAGTTTTTAATTAATTTATTAATGGTATAAAAAAATCTTAATAAATATATTAAATTTACTTTTATCAATACTCTGTATAAAGTCTTATACATGATTGATTTACGTAGTGATATTAAAAATATTTCAAACTACACTTCATATTCATAAAATATATAATATTTGTTAAAATTAATTATGTAAAATGAGTGCTAGTCATTTGATGGAATAATATTTTAAATAATCGTTGGAATAAAGTATGTTGGGACTTTCTTTGTTAAGTAAATATAAGATAACTATATTGTTGTTCTAATAGAATTTTTTTAATATAAGGTTGAATACTTAAATTCTTTATACAGTAATTTAGATATTTCTCTATTTTTTTTGCAAGTACGGGAAACAAAAAAATTTGTCCTATATTTATATTTCTATCTCATGTTTTAATAAAAATTCAATTTTACCTTTTTTTAAATAAAAAAACAAATTAAACTTTATGTTATGTGTTTCAAAAAATTTAAAAAAAGTTTTCCGAAATACAAAGTTTGAGTTTTAATTCAATTGTAAAAAAATAACAATTCCAAATCTTTAAAATAATTGATTTGAAATTTATTTAAAAATTAAATTAAATTTTTTTTCTTATGGATTATATGTTTTATAAATATATTTGAAATTGGAATAGATTATGTAATAGATTATCTAGGTTTTTTAAATTAAATATGAAGCAAATGTATAAGTGGTTCTAATATAAGATTTTTTGTCGGAATTTTAATATTATACGGTTTAAAAGTCATTTACATGGTTATCTTTCTGTTTGTCAGTGTTATTTTTTGCAATAGATCTTTATATTTATCGGTTATATCTTGTTCTTTTTATTTTCTATGTGATTATTATTTGCTAAAACTAAATTGATTCATCTTCTTAGCATGTGTTTAGATATGAGTTTTTTATCGATCGCATACTACAACCTATTATACTCTAGTTTTGCATAAACTTCAAATTTGTCTTCAACTATCCATGTGTTTTTTGAACGTTATTTAAGACTTCTCGGAGCAAATGTTTTGTTTTTCAATTCTTGTTGTGTATCTATTACTTTTAAGTTTAATTATATTAATCGGTGAATTTTGTGTATTTGAAAGTTATAGTTTTTTAGTCGTAGGTTTGACGGCTAGTGATTATGAGTGTACGAAATATTATTTTGAGATTCAAAGCTTCTGATATTAGGTTATTTAACGACTATTATTGATTCAAAAATTTGTACATGTTATTATGATTTAACTACCTTAGAATTAAGGTGTTTTAGTTTGCTAGTGATTTTGGAAATTTCAATATATTGTGATTAAGTTAATCCCTCAATAACTCAAATTTTCGGTTGTGTTTTTCGATGCCCGAAATAAGTATTAATAATGTGTTACATGTGTGTTTGCATGTTTCCTTTGTTATAATAGATATATGTGAATTCATTATTGAATCATCAGTTATTTAAAATAAAAATAAAAATTATTGAACCATTCCTCTTGCGAGTTATTGCTATTGCAAAGGAAAACTTCAATTCTTTAACTTTATATTTCTATTGGTTTGTCCCAGTAAGACTAACATCCGTTCGTATAAATTCTTTTTTACAAAACGTCTATTCGTATAAGTTATTAAAAAATAATCGCATAAATATTAAAGTTTTATTATTTGTTGATTAAAATCATTTTAAGGTTAGTTATATTGACTTATTTGTTTTATCAATCTTTTAATTAATAACGAAATTTATTTTCATAAAATTATATATTGCAAAAATTGTTCATTTTTTGTTAGAAAGAACACTTACTATCAAAATGTAACACTTTGTATCAGTATTTAAAAACATTAAAAACGAATCAATTGTAAGTTTTTCATTTCTTAATAGTCTACACTGTATATAATGATTCCTTTTATTAAAAAAATTTTGAGATGCTAGTAGATTTAATTTCATATTTAAATATTAATCATCTATATACACTATAAAATATAAATGAAACGGATGTTGCATTACCACACCACTTTGTTTATATAAAATATAATATTTATACATGATGAAACATCTAATTATTTATTTATTTTTTCAACCATTTTGATAAAGTGATCATGGTATCAACACCGAACTACAATGAATGAAAAATAACTGCATAATTGTTTCATGAAGAGTTACGATTTAGCAAAGGATGAGATACAAGCTACATCAAATGGGCAATAGAAAATATCAATTATTTGTGAATAAAGAAATTATTAATTATGAATATGATTGATTGATAAATTATGTAAAAAATTGACTCTCCAGCTAAAATATGTATTAAAGCGATTCAAATTATATCAAATTATATTTCTTTAAGTATGTCTTTGGTTTAAATACTTATATTTTTTACTCACTAAATATTGATTCTTAAATAAATTAAATAATTTAATTTTTAAAAAAAAAAATATTGGAGAAAGGGATATTATTATTATTATTATTATTATTATTAATATTAGGCGAAATAGCACATGTGGTCCCTTAACTTAATTTCAGTTAACGTTTTAGTCCTTTATCTTTTTTTTCCCAATTTAGTCCTTTATTTTAATTTTAAGTGACAATTTGATCTTTTATGTTTTAAAATGTCGACAATATTATCCTTTTTTTTACAATAAATTAAAAAATTTATCAAAATTTTCAACCAAAAATCATAAAATTAATTATATTCTTTAATATAATACAAATTTTATCAAATTCGTAACTCAAATCTTCAAATAAACTCATTTTCATTTTTTATTTGACGTTGTTAGAGATGGAATTTTAAAAATCAAATAAAGAATAAAAATGAGTTTATTTGAATATTTGAGTTACGAATTTGATGAAATTTGTATTATATTAAAGAATATAATTAATTTTATGGGTTTTGGTTGAAAATTTTGATGAATTTTTTGAATTTTTGTAAAAAAAAAAGCATAATATTGTTAACATTTTAAAACATAAAAGATTAAATTGTCACTTAAAATTAAAATAAAAGACTAAATCGGAAAAAAAAAGATAAAGACTAAAACGTTAACTGAAATTAAGTTAATGGACCACGAGTGCTATTTAACCTTAATATTAATAGTGTCATTAATGATCATTTAACAACTGTCCCGCACTGAATTTGAATTCTGTTATTTAAGATTACAATGTCAACCTATTAACAATAATCTGACACCTCGTGTGTGCATCAATTAATGAATTTGCAATTATATATTATTAATTGATTTTGAAATTGAATAAAAAAAAAGTAGTAAATTGCAACTTACTTGAGGGTCGTGAATAGTGAATTACGTTCATTTTTTTTTATCAAGAATTAAATGAGTCAAATAGTAAAATAAACTATTAATAAATTTCATAATGTGTAACATTTTTTTATAATAGGGGAATGTCTCTATATTTTTTATATATATATGCGACTTGGAAGGAATAGCAATTGTTCGATTTAATTGATTGATTAATATTTTTATAGGTTTATAAACATATTTACACTGATTGTTAACACAAACTATTGTATTTATTTTATGATGAAAATTACAATCATATGGTAAAATAATAAAATTAACAGTTTCTATTAATTGTTAGTGTAAAATTGATTTATACTAATAGTACATAATATTTTTTTTCTATTTTTATTTAGCTTCTAGGAACTTAATTTGGTCCCATATAGGAATAAAAATTTATGCGACTTTTCCTTTCATATAATGTCTTTTAATCTATGTAGTGCAAACGTAAAAATGGTAAGGATATAATAATTTAAATTCTCATTTAATTATTCATTTATTTATTTTTATTAAATTTTTAAAATGTTGCCTATTTTTTGAAATTTAATGTTCAAATGGTGATATATATTATTTATAAGAATGTTTCAAAAACTTTGGATTAGACCTTAATAATGTATGTTTTATGGTAACCATTGTAAATAGGTCAAGCCAACACATGACACTCTAATGCTAATTGATTTGATAATATCATGGCTGATTGAAAATTAAATATTTTTCATTATATAAGAAAAAGAAACAAAAATTACTAAGGTCAATAAATAAAAAGTTTATTCAATGGTAATTGGTTTGATAATACATTATAATTCTTATAGTTTATTCCAAATTAGTTCCAAAAAAAAATATTATTCAAAATATAATCTTATGCTCCGTTAGGAGAAAATAATAATTAAAAGTGTCTTTTTGCATTTTTTATTAAAAGTGTCTTTATGCAATTTTTTTTTCATTAAAAACATCTTTATGCATTAAACTAGGTGTACTTATTTATATAATATATGAATGTGAGACGGTAAGAATATAATAAACTTATATTTATGAAAAAAAAATAACTATAATTTTTTTATCTTGTTGAATGTATTTGCCATCCATAGATATTTAAATTTATTTTCCAAGATAATTTATTTGTATTTGATGAAATTTATGTCAAATTGGATCACCCTAAATATCTAGTCTAATGACATCAACCTTTACTAAAGAATATTATTATAAGAAAAAACATTGTCGACTGAGTCATGTCATAAATAAGTAGTTATTTATATTATAAATAAATAGATAGGAATTTATTATTATTGTTATAAATGTAAAAAAATATCTTTTGAATATTCAACCATGAATTTTGAAGTAAAAAAAAAACCGTAAATTTAATGTATTATTTTATTGATTATTGAAACTCCTAATTTTTATTAGATATTTACATTATGGGGATGAATTTTGAAAAGATACTATATAAGTATTTTTATGTGAGAATACATGAGAGACATTATATTAGATTTAACATGTATTAATAAATAGATAAATAAATATTAACATGTATTATTAAATAGATATATAAATAGATAAATACATTAATATTTAATAAATTATTTAAAATTAAATAACATATTAAAATATTAATCTTAAAAATCACATGTTGAAAATAAAACATGTAATAATATATTTTAAATTTTAATTTTTTTTTAATAAAAATAACGTATATTTGAATTTAAATATGAATTGAAATTAAGAAAGATTATTAATAGGCATTTATGATACTAAATTAAATTAAATAACATTTATTAGGTTAAAAAATATAATTCATTGTTTCTTTAATGAATATTGTTTTGATGCATGAGAGTTGTACTATTTGGAGATGTCAATATAATTCTAAAAAATATATACCTACCTCAATCGGGTTAGATGTATAAAATGATAGTTTTTTTTTATAATACATATTTATAAATCTGGCTCAATAAGTAGTCCCTCAATTTTGAATCTCCTCTCTCCCACTCTCTTTTACGAACTCTCTGAGTTATTAAGACACAAATTAGGACAATTTGATAGTTTTAAAACTTCTTCTATATTAAATAAAATGTACTTTTAAAAATTAATTAATTATATGTGACATTTTTTCATCTTTTAAGGTACAAATTGCGATAATTTGATAGTTTTAACATTAATTTTTACGAATAATTTAAAATCGACTTTTAAATTTGATTAATTAGATATGACATTTGTTTAGTCTTTGAGTATTTTAAGACACAAGTCCTAGATAAAACTAAGTACGTGAATTTAATCAACAACAAATAGGCTTATTTAAAAACTTGCAATATAATAGGCTTATTTAACACCCATGAAATTGCAATAAAATCCTCTAAAAACTTAACTTTCAACTTCATAAATTTTTTATTTTTATAATTTAATTAATAACATATGAATAATTAATGCATTTAGATGGTTCTGTATCATGAAATTGTATGCTACATCATTTAAAATATGTCAAATCCTTTTTTTTTTAGTTCAAAAATACAAGTGGGAGTCAAAATTGTTAACTTTTAAAATAAGAGGACCAATTCCGTGAATTGGAAAAATAGAGAGACCAAAACTGCAATTAAGTCTATTTTATTCAGTATTGTGTTTGATACACACCTAATCATGATATGATATAATATACCATATTAAATGACAAATTTAATATTGTGAAACAATTACATATTATTTTTTTCTAAATTAACTTATAATACATTTGAATATTATAAAATAAGAAACAAAATTAAATAAGTAATTAAATAATTTTATATTTAAAAAATTCATTTACACTGTTAAATAAACAATTTCAATTATTTAAAAAATGTATGAGTAACTTGTTAGTGCATAAATGGTTTTAACTACAATCCTCTGGTTGACATTTTGATGATAACAAAACAAATAAATAAAGAACAATTATCCCCTAACTCTATTTGTTAGTGTGCAAATTAAGTTAGAAGACAAATATTATATTAATGACTATCTATTTTAAGGTAGTATAAATTATGAGTAAGTTAGAGATAATAATGTAAGTGTTTCTAACACACAGAATATTATCACGTAATAAAGAAGTAATTGTGTTTACTAATAGAAGAAATCATAATATAACAATAAGAAGAATTGCAACAAGCATATGATAATCAACGGTGCAGAGTCAAAGCGTTAAAAGACAAATGATATACAAGTCAAGGTCTGACCCACTAATAACAAAGGAAATGAACGCTAGAATGCTATTTACCTTTTACAAAATATCCATATTGATCCTTTAACTCTAAGACCTGAAAAAGCTCTAAATGAGGTCTCTAATAAAGTCAACATTCTGGTACAAGTTAAATCCCCTCATGAACAAAGAAAGAAAATGTGCTAAACAAGTTAACAGTAGCTCTGAAAAATTTGTTAAAGTCGTGTCTGTAACACCCCGAGTTTAAAACACAGCGCGAGTGTATTTTTTTTTAGCCAAAATCAATCAGAAAATTTTCCAAGTAATTCAAAGGAATTAAAAGAAAATTAAATTAAATTAAATCATTTCATTAAATAGTACGTCGTGTTTCAATTGATGAATGTAATTAAATAATTATATCATAATTATAACTAAGTAATTATAATTTTTGAGAATTAATACTTCTAGTATAATCAAAGATAATACATCCCAAAAGACGGTGTCATAACATCTCAAAAAAAATATCAGAGTGCGGAAAAGATTAGCGGAAAAGTTATACAATAATTCCCAAAATAACAATTACATTTCCGAGCTCTAAACCATATACAACAAGTCTAAGCTGATCATGCACTAAAGCTAAGTAGCAAGGATTCCCTCCGCATCCCATACAAGTGTCGTCTGACTCCGCAGCTCGCCTCGATGTAACATCCTCCTCCTCATCATACAAGGAAGGATCAATCTCCTCTGAAGTCAGATCAATGCACAATATGGGTTGCTTCGGCGGTGCCAGAATCTCAAAACAATCATCGGATGTCCTAGATGGACCCGGATTATCATCTGCTACTAGCGTCGGTCCTTTATTCTTCTTTCCCGCTCGGGTTCATGCACAGCCCCTCCAGTCATCGGGTTAGGAGTCACCACTCATATCGTGGCCTCCGTCTCAACCCCTCCAGTCGGCTCCTTCGCGTCCTCAAAAACTTCGTATGCCTCCAATACCAATTTGGAAGGTACAGGAAAATCGATTCTCGCATGAGTGTGCTCTACGTAATCCACTACCCCGACGGTTCTACAAGTCCTCGCCAACCTCCCCGTGTAAGTTGCCCTGCTTGAGACGGGGTCATATACCAAAGCAGTAGGCAAATAATGGTCAAGGAAATCTAGCGACGTTTCCGTCGTCTGGGGACCCACCGGTGGTACGGGTTTGGGGGGCATCTGAGGGCAAAGCCCAATTTCCACAATAGTAGTAAAGGGTCACCGACCAAAATTAACAAATACCACATAACATTTATTTCTGATAAAACAGACACACTCATGGCATATTATATAATAATGATGATAAATAAGGATGCTCATTTTTGAAAATACATGACATTTGTACCATTGCAAAAACAGCAACCAAATTAATATAAAAATCATGTTGTAAGTACAAATATCAATTCAACAATCACAACAATCCATTAAAAATTCAGATCTCATAAGGTACTTACACACATCAATTCATATTGAAATATATCTCACAGTCAACCATCCCATGCAATATGTATATGCCAATGTACACAACTTCTTGGAATAAACAAGGTGCAGTCGCTCACAGACCAGCACACGTGCAGTCTCTCACGGACCAGCACGATTTATATATGTTAGACTTTAACGGCCCACATGACCATGGTGCAATCTCTCACGGATCAGCACCAGTGCAGTCGCTCACAGACCAGTACCAGTGCAGTCGCTCACAGACCAGCACGTTTTAGGCATACCAAGGTACAATCGCTCACAGACCAGTACCAGTGTAGTCGCTCACAGACCAACACTCGTGCAGTCGCTCACAGACCAGCATGTTGCACGTATGTTAGCCTCTCATAGGCCATAACATACAGAAGTTAAATCCTCGCACGGATATAATGGACCACCACGAACACGCGGCCATTCTGTAGCCCATCATGGTGGTTACTACTTAACTTCGCGGACCATCACGGTTACCGCATCAACTCTGTGGCCCATCGCGGTCACCACCTGACTATGCAATGCATGGATATGCAATGTTTTCTCTTCACTGAAAACAGAATGCAAATGCCAGCTAAAATTCAGTCACTCCATCACCTTCTCAAAACCATCAACAATTTCATTTATCACCACATCAAACAAAATCCAAGAACTTCCTCATCACTACCTCAAACATTCTCAAAAACTCCATTTTAATTCATTACCAACCTTCATAATGTACCCCAACTCTTAAGGTTCATAACCCAATGTTTAAAACTGGAATTTCTGGAAATAAACCAATCTGTATTCGAATACAGCTTCCTTGTATTCGAATACAGAAGCTAAAAACTGTGAAAAATCAGCATTTATCACCATATCAACAAAAATGCAGAAACCTCATCATCACCACCTCAAACCCTATCAAAAACCCCATTTTAATTCATCACAAACCTCCCCAATGTTTCCCCAACTCTTTAAGTTCATAAAACAATGTTTAAAACAGGAATTTTTGAAAGAAAACAATCTGTAATCGAATACAACTTCCTTGTATTCGAGTACAGAGGCAAAAACAGTGAAAAATCAGCATTATGTATTCGAATACGAGGCTGTCGTAGCCGAATACAGATGCGAAGTCAGTGGCAAAAACAACATATCTGTATTCGAATACAGCAGGGTCGTATTCAAATACAGATGCGAATACAATGGCAAAAATTGCAATCCTGTATTCAAATACGACAAGGTCGTAGCCGAATACAGATGCTAAGTCAGAAGCAAAAATCATTGATCTGTATTCGAATATAGGAGGTCGTATTCGAATACAAGTTCAAAACTTTGAATAAAAACAGAACTCTGCAGGCATGTATTCGAATACACCTTCAATGCAGTGATATTTTCCAGAAACTTTAACATGTTTTCAAATTCTTTTCTTTGAAAGACCAACACAACACCAAAAACACAATCACCATTTCTTTGAAAGACCAACACAACATTTCTTATCAACAACAGATTTTCCAGAAAACACTTCCACCCATTTTAAATTCTTTTCTTTTGAAAACCATCATCAACACCAGATTGTGATTAACACAACAGAAAACAGAATCACCAACACCAGAAAGTCAACCACAAAACAGTACAACACAAACCAACTCATGCATTTGGATCATCCCCAAAAACAACATGCAAAATATTTTCCAGCTTTCCCATACAAACAGAACAACATTGATGTATTCAGCCAAAACAGCAAACATCACAGATCATCAAAACATCAACAGCATGCATTTTCATCTTTCAAAACGACATGCAAAACAGTTTTTATTTCAAAAACAACAACGAAAACATCATCAATGCCACAACAGCATGCATTTACAGCCCTAAATGCAATCTAGAAAATGGAAGGTGCCCCTTACCTCTATTACGTTTCCTGCGCTCGTTTATGCTACCACGACAATATCGGCGAAACTCCCGTTCACGTTCGCCGCTACGAAAGTGGGTTCTCTAGCTCCGTAATAAGGAGTGGAACAACTTTTGTTCTGGGCACTTGCTGGTTCGGTGCTTGGATTTCCAAGTAATCTCACTTTTGAGGATGCTCTCTTTTTTTTTTTTCTACTAACAGAAAATAGAATGGGGAGAGGAAGAAGAAGGATACTGTTGCATGCAGTAAGGAAGGAGGGAAAATGGGTTTTCTGCCTTTGTTCTTGCCACTCCCTCATATATATAGGCACATATATGTGTCACCTCATCCAACAATAATATTATAATATTGCTTGATCATCATGTACTTAATCACTTTCGTCGTAATTAACAGATAACCTCTTAATTAACTGTCCGATAATTTAATTACTCGTAATTAAATTAATTTATCCTTCATCCAATAATTTTAATTCAACCTCCAAAATAAATATTTACATATATATATATTTACACAAAATATACATATATTAAATATTTTACAATTATTCCCCAAAATACACTTAATATTAAATTCATAATTTAATTTTAAATTTAAGGGTCTTACAGTGTCTGACTTTGATAAACACACTCTCAACGTGTTTCTGCGGAATCTATTAATACAACCTCACTGTGATGACTTTGCATCCAATATTTCTTGTACACAATTTGATCGTTTGGTCAATGTTTCAAGTCAACCCTATGATAAAATCATCGCTCTGATAGAAAGTATACACTCCAACATCATTTGCTTGTCATAGTAGACTTATCATCTAACAAAAGAAACGTATGACATCCTTTGATGAGTGTCATTCTCTAATATTTGCTCTCGTAATAGAAGATATGTGGAATTAATTATGAATATATATATATATATATATATATATATATATATATATATATGTCTTAAAGACTCATTTGTTCTAAATGTTAATTCAAGATCTCCAACCGTAACATTCTCAATGAATATTTTTTCCAGTATTTAAGTAGAAACTGATCGATCAATCAAAGGTGTGAGAGAATAAAAAAGATAATGTATTAAGAAGAAAGTTTGTAAAAGCCTATAACACATCAAAATAAAAGAATAAATGAAAAATCATCTTAGTAGAGAGCTATTATAATTGATGTAAATCAACCAAGTTGTTTGTTACACTTGAATTGATATAGGATTTCAAATGTAATATTCTCTTAATGAGAGTTAGAATCTTAGAAACAAACTTTGAGTAAATTCATACACAAACTGGAACTGATGGAAATCAATCCGATAGTGGCAACGACTCCTTCATCCATAAGAAGTACCCTAAGAGATATAACAATACTCGTGAACTTCAATGGCAGGCTGCCAAAAAGTTAAGAAAGGGTTCTAATGGTGATGGTTTGGAAAGGCTAAAGAAAAATACTCAAAGCCTAAAGAGACAGAGTAAATAATACTTGTATGTTATTGTTGAAATAGTGGATTAAGTCGTCGATTGTATTGAGGCAAAGTATATTTGTAAGGGGAAGACTAGATGTAGTAACAACTTGGGTTTACCTTTTTCTCCTAATTTTAAGGTCATTCCTTTTTAAATGAATTACACCACTGTTATTAGATTAAAAACGTGAGAGAAAATGAAGCAAAATAAATAAAAATAGAAGAAAATATGTGAAAGAAAATAAAAATTAGAAAATTAAACAACTTTTTATTATTTGATTGGAGTGAAAAAAAAAAGAGAAAAATATAAGTTTTTCTCTTTTATTAAAAAAAATTAAGTTTTCTCCTTTGATGAAAAAATTCCTCTTTTACCATCATACCAAAGGGAGCTTGCCAAAACTCTTAATTCGGGCCTCCACCTTATTCATTTATGTGGGCTATTTTCTTCACCTCCAACATCAACTCGGAAGTATGCATGCTTCCAAAAAATCACAAAATGTTAGAACATCTAGATGTGTACTTTCGAACAATTTGTGCACTTCAAATGCACGTCTTTCAAGGGTTTTTTAATGGCGAATAAGGGAAAAGGAGTTCCATTAACTCAATCTTAATGCACCCCCTTCAATGGAATCCAATGCTTTTAAGTTTCAACAACATCTAGAAGAAGAGAACCAAATTACACACCAAACTTGTATTACACAGAAGCAGAAATATCAAATGTCACTATTAGCTGGCAACAACATGCGAAGAAATCATCTAATGCATCAAAAAGTGCAATACATTCAAACTAGGCTAACATAATAATAGTAGTTTTAGAAAACAAACTTATGTCCTAAAATTTATTTCCTCTCTTTATTTTCTAAAGTGATTCATTAAGTTACACAAACACCAACATAGTTTCACAATAACCAGCTACATAACACATAATCAAAGCAAGCATAGAATAACTAACAAAAAGCACATATCACTTAGTAGAGTTCTTCTTCCTTGTGGGTGTAAATCACAATGTCTGATTTCGGGTATGAAACGCATGTGAGAAGATAACCCTTCTCAATTTGCTGGTTATCGAGAAAGGATTGATCAGACTGATCCACAGAACCTGAAACCACTTGACCGGCACAAGTAGAACATGCACCAGCTCTGCATGAGTAAGGTAGATCCACCCCAGCATTTTCAGCTGAATCCAGAATGTAAAAATCATCAGGGGCATCAAATTCGTTCTCAGTACCATCTGGTCCAATCATTTTCACTTTGTATACTGCCATTGCAGACACTCTAAATGAAGAAGATTTTAGTCCAAATACTTTGGACACATTCTTCACCGATCTCAAAGTTGTTGGACTCTTCATAAGAGCACAAGATGTCCTAGAGGTTGTTCTGTACGAGGAAGCTGTCGGAAGTCTCATGGTGGCGGACATATTCACAACTGACATTTGTATACCTGTATCAAAATAAATATAGACAATGTGTCTTTAGAATTAACCACAAAGAAAACAACTATGAGCATTTTGGGGAAATAACTGCTTCTTTTCCCCTCTAAAGCTATCATAGAAAAAAATTTATCACAAGCTTTTCTTTTGGTCTAAGCAAATATGTCAGCAACAAAACACATCAATAGAAATAGACCAAAAAAGAATGGCAGAAAACAACTATGTGAATCAAAGACAATTTAAACAATGAAGGTCACCCAATTATCCTGACAACAGTGTTATAGCACCAATATAGTGTCTAAAATATTTTGAGCTATTTCACAAAATAATACTCAAATTTCACTATGCTAAAGTGGTATAGCTGCTTTTTAACAACATTGTCAACATAATGACTTAAAAGTGGTCAATATCATAATGACATTTATTTCAAACATATATTGTATATATACTAGAACAATTAAATATAATCAAGGATAAATTACACAATACTCCTTTGCAATTTGGTCCCTCAAGTTTTCTTTGCATCACTTAACCCACTTAGTTTTAGTTTAACTCGAAAGTATTAACTTTTCGGTCAACTTCTATAGAATGTAAAACCACCTTAAAGTTTTTTTTGGAAGAGAGGGACATAAATGGGTAGCTTGGGAAAGTGTGAAACCACTGAAACAATAACTGCTGTTAGAGTTAGGAGAAGAAATTTCGAATCAAACCAAAGAATCGAGTAATAATATATTACCTCTGTCCCTAATTATAAACACCCATTGATAAAAAAATTTGTCCCTAAATATAAGTCCATTTTTAATTATTAGTTGCATTTATTATTATTTTTTCAAACATAACTCTAATTAATACTACTAATTTGTCTTGAAATATGAAAAGTCATTATTGAATACACAAATGACATTTCAATCATTTTTCTAACAAAATGAACACATTAATTACACTACCAATAGGGAGTAATAATGTGTAATACAAATGTCATTTGAATAAGTCACAAGATTGAAATAACACATGCTATTATGATATCCCAATTAAATTGACATCACTACACCTATCAATCATTTGCAACACAAAACAAATTAGTAGTATCAAATAAGAAATACACTAAGTCAAAACCCATGAGAAAGTCAAAATAATAGGAACATGTAATTCAGAAGGTTTCACCTATTGAGAACTAACTCATCAGTTCAGGTTAGAAAACTCAAATTGTACTAAAATACTAGTGAATGTTAATTTCTGATCAAAGTGTCTCGGTGTCTAACACATTCAAAATTAATTAATTTTTTCAAATTAATTAATATTGACGGTGTATAATAATATTGACGGTTAACTTATGAATTGCAAAATGAGGCAGTAACTATGATATTGATTTCTATATTTCCCCCAATGTCCCAGGCTTGAATAATGAATTGAAATTTGATCGAAGATTCGTAGAATTAGTGGTCAGAGTAATAATAATAAATTAAAATTAATGGAGATGCAAAACAGCAACACGTTGTAGATCACAATAAAACAATTGAAAATAGCAACAAAATTTGTGATCTAAAAGTATAAAAAGTAGGCATCAGGAAGGAAAAGAATTTAGGGGTAAAGACGTACGCTTACAGTGAGTGAATGAATGAGAGAGTTTGAGGGAGCGAGAGCGAGATTGAAAAGGATGGAAAGCATTTCTTATTAATTAATAGGTTTGGAAAATGGCCTTTTGAGTGTTCGGCGGGACATAATACAAACGTGAGTATGAGTAACTGTTCTAAGCAAGTGCCCTTTCCAAAGTTCAATGAAAACGCCTTATTAGTATTCCGTTACAGTCTAGGGTTAGTAAATCCGGTTCAAATATTTATGCACCGTTAGCTTCTCCATCAACAACAAAATAAACACAAAATTAGTTATATTTTTTGAAATAACATCAGAACTCATCCCCCTACAAAATGGTTCAAATGAAAACTAACCAGTTTTTCGATTTGGTTCAATCCGGTTTGAAATATACTGTGATCTAACTAGGATTAAATTACAATTGATTCTAACACTTTTTTTTTTTCATTAATTTTTTTATAGGATTTATATTTTTTTAATAATTATTTATCTATTAGTCATTCAATTCAATTTAGATGAACTAATTAAACCAAGACTTGAAAAGTCTACCTAGTTTAATATCTGAGTTTGAATTTTAAAACATTAGTTTTCCCCTACCCATTCCTTTGGTTGTCACCGTAATCCCCCATTTTGAAACGTTTTTTCCTTCTTTATACATGTTTTCGAATTAAAAATGTTATGGTTCAAAATCTAGTTAATCAAAAAATTTCCTCCAAAATGAACATTAAACATTTTGAAAATTAATGTCTTCAAAAAAACATAAAAACAAAATAGTGTTTCATTGTATGGGTCCGGGGTCATGGTATCAAAGGAGAGGGAAAAAGAGACTATGCATAGAATAGAGTAGAGAATAGAAAAAGGTATTTGGATGATTTTAGATAAAAATGTAAAGTAAAGGTAGCATTGACTAATGATAGGATCGCAAAATAAGTCGCTCCCCCAAAAATCAATAAATATAAAACTTGAGCTATAAATTGTGAGCCCAAATCAGATATGAACTTTGGGAGCTTCTTCTTCAACTCCCGTAAGTATATTTTTAAACAAAAACACATATTTTTAACAAATACAATTTTTTAAAAACAGACGAGGAGATAAAAGCAACTTTCATGAACTCTTTTGGTCAAACCAAATAAAGCCTCTATTCATACCGAACTAGCCTAGCCGAGGCACCTTGATCATAATCTCCATTCAGATGAGGAGATTAAATAATTTTTTTAAAGCTACTGCCCAATATTTTGTTAATTGAAAATTTATTTTTAAAAAATTTTTGAAATTTATTTTTCTTAAAAAAATATCAAAAAAACTCTCAAAAAATTCCAAAACATTTTTTTCTCAGAAAAATTTTTAAGTCATTTTTTTATGAAAAATTTTGAAAAAAATAAAAAAAAAATTATAAATCATTTTTTATCCAAAAAAAATCGAAACTTTTTTATAATTAATAGGTTTGTGAAATTGACAACTCTGTACACATGATATCCGTGAACATTCCAGCTTACCACGAATTAAGGACCTGATATGTGCCTAATCAGGGCATAGCAGGGGCAGGGACGGAACACAACTTCCCTGGACAAGAGTAATCACTGCAGTTACACACGAGTTATAGAATAACAACTAAGATCTTTGGAACATTCAAACTATCATGCAAAAGTATCACAATTTACAACAAGAGAAGTTACTCTATTATGCAGTATGCAGCCCTGCAATCGTCTTTCTATTGTGTCATAAGCAATCTCAGAACAAACAATAACTAAACCTTATGCTATGAACAACTTGAGCTTTGAGCCGGACAGTTTAACAATTGACACAAATCATAACTTGGTAACAAACTACACTTGTTATAATTATCCATGCACAATGAAATAGTCTCCACTGGTGTTCCAGTTTTTCATAACATGAGCATCCCATTGCATCAGTTTCCACTAGCATGTTCGAGCAGAAGAAGCCAACTATAGAGCAATTAGGAACAAGATAATAGGTTCTAGATTAATTGGAAAACAACAATGCTAAGAAAATAGAGGCACAAGGAGAATCTATTTTACACTGTGATTGACAAAAAGAATAAGATTAAGTCATCGAATCCACACCCAAAACCCCTACTTCTTTGGCCCAGACAACCGGTGAGCAGACCATTCTTCAAGTGCTTTGCGATGGAGAGCATTCATGCGAATGTAAGGCCGTTTTTGTTTTATCAGCTTTTCAGCATTCTTCCAATCCTCTGTGATACCTAGTGCCACTAACAGTGCACACATAACAGCAACACTTCTTCCATGACCTTTACATAGGAAAGGGACAACAAAACAAAACATAATGATGTTAGTTATATCACATTCATATAGGCAAGCATAGTAGTCTAGCTGGACAATGATTAAATAATGTAACATTTACATAGTAACTCATTGGTACAATATTTTATAGGTCTGATAAACTGTTTACAACTCTACTCTCATCAGAAGTGGCAGATACAATGCATTCATGAGGCAATTTCATGTGTTTATCCTTGCTAATTTGTAAGTTACATGTGGACACAATTAGAAAGTCAGAAAACTTATGTTGGTGCATGTACTTATTCGGAGATCTAACAACAACAATCACAGTCTTTCTTTACCAGGTAGGGTCGACAAATATATTTAGTACTGCAAATAGGATAAATGAAAATGAGTAGAAAGTTAGGCATTTTATCTACCTCACTGATAAAATATGGGTTTTCATAATCCTGCATGTGTGTTATTCTAACCAACATAAATGTACTAGGTTTTGCAGCTGAAATACTGATCATAATGATGAAAGAGCAATCACAAAGTGATAAACACTCAGTACACAGGATGGGGAGTCCTTAAAACTCAATGCATTGAAGAACAGGCTATAATCAATGAAGGACAGCCAGTGATCTTAATATGGATAAATTGCGATCTTTAATAACTTTCCTCACCTTTCAAAATTCAAACATGGCAACGCCCAAAACTAAGTGAGCATTTGTTTTTCAATCTTCAAATAAAAAGACATATTTCGCTCCATTTCTAATTTTCACTTTCCTTTATATTCTCTTTTAGTAATAAGAGATACAAAAGCCACTTATCTAAAACAATAGAAAAAACCTAATGGGTCATTTTTGTTGGGTTTCTTATGCTAGTGTCCGTAGACAGCAGCATAAACCAGTGTTACAATTGAATATACCCTATAAAGGCATGTTTAACAAACTAAAGAAAACTGTAAGCGGCCTTCTTTGATATGGCATGCAAACAAGTATAAGAGATCATTTAAAAAATTTAGATTTTCATTGCCATCTTGAAAATGAAGTATGATTAGGTCCTTGATAGGTCTTAGAATTTTCACTTCACAGAAACCATAAAGTCACAAAAACTAATGGTTATAGACGGCCTTCTATTTTGACCTTATCTCTACTCCAATTTAGACAGGAGAATTTGAACTTTGGATCAGTGTATTTATTTGTAAAAAAAAAACTTCAATTTCTAAACCATTCTGTTATCACCAGATGTTTCTCTTGACAAACAAAATTTTGAAGCTCAAAACTCTTAAAGAAAAGGCATTTGTTTGAACAACAGCAATTAGTATTAAGTAGGATTAACACAGACAAAACAGAAAAATGAATTACCATGTCATCATATAATTGTCGATTGAAGAAGTTACAAGGTAAACATGGATGTTTGCTAGCAGAAAACTAACACTTAGAATTAGAATGGTTGTAACAAGTCACATAATTGTTTCATAAACTTTCCAAACAAACCACAACCAAAAAAAAAATTCATGAAGGAACTTATCACATGAAAGACATAGAAGTATCGTAAACACAAGGAAATCTTCAACTACTTGAAAATAATTATACTATAAGAATCTACAATACTAGTATATCCTAAGGGGTGAATAATTTTCAATTTCTAAGAGACTTACGGCTTAAAAAGTGACTCACTACAATTCCAATTAATAATAAATATTACTGATTACCAATTAAACTAGCATGCCCTTGTGCAAACATAAATGTAATACTACAATATAGAAACAACAAAACAACAAACAAATCTATTTATCTATTCGAAGAAAAATATTCCCCTAAAGAAGTTACTAATTGAAGTAAAGTGAAAGTGATGAGTAATTACCATAAGCACAATGAACAAAAATGGGTCTATTGAGATCCCTTTTCCTCCGAGCCCATTTAACAGCAGATTCAATACCACCAGGTTGAGGTGACCTAGTATCCCATGTAGGAATACACCTATAAGGCAAACCACCCGTAAAACCCTTCAACCTAGGAAACTCACAAGTACAATCAATAATAGCAGGATCACCGGGAGGCAAATTTTCCGGCGAAGAAGGCCAACCACCAACATAAAGTCCGTCGTGAACTTTGGTATACGGCGGTTCACCACTTCTGAGTCTTCGAAGTGTGGAGAAAATTCGAACGAAGTAAAGATAAGGACTGAAGATAATGAGTGAAATAATAGGGAAAGATCCATCGGAATTTTTGCCAAGGAGTAATGGAAGATCGATTGATGGATTTGATGCGATTGAGACTAAAAAAGAGATCAAGGAAGCATAGAGGAATGGAATGGATAAGAGGTTGAAACCTAGGGTTTTTAGGTATGCGAATAATAGGAATAGTGTTGTTGCTTTTAGTGCTATTAACACTGATATTCCTACACCCATTTTTTCTTCTGGATTTAGGATTCTGATTAGTTTACGTATAATAATAATAATTATAGAGATACATAGTCAAAAACAATATCATGAAATGAAACTCAACAAATGGTGGCGTTGAGATCGGGGAAACGTTCTATGTTATTTCTATTGCTTGACGCACTTATGTACCATGAAACCGTTTTGACGTATTTGATTTTTATTTGAGGTTTTTTTTATTAAAAAAAAAAAAACTAAAGTTGGGACATTTTTCATTTAAATTTTTTTATTATATATACACCAAAATGTTCAATTTATTTTTTATTTTATAATAAATAATTAATTGTTAATTTAATAAATAAAAAATTAATTTAATAAAAAAATAGACTAAATTAATCTGATTGTGTAGATATGTTAAAATAAATAATATGCTATATTATTTTAACAATTTACTATTAATAATGAAATACATGGAATTGCAAGAAAGACATATTAATAATCTCTCGTATATTATAGGATTCATTGATTCAATAATTCGTGGTATTAATAAAACTCTTTTATTAATCAATAATTCACTTAATATTATCTATATGTATATTAACATGTTGATTCAATTGCTTTTTTTTTTTAATAATAAAAACTGTGTTGATTTAATTACAAGAGATTAAATATGTATATAAATGAGTCAAAGGTCATCCGAACTGCATTTGTGGGCTTTCACCGAGCTCTAACATACATAATTTTTTTCTTCTAGAATTCCGCTGCAACGCTTAAAGTCTTAAATGTTGGAGTGTTTTACATATACACCACCACTACTCTACTTAGTTGCGTTTTTTTAATTTTGACCTTGATACGATTTGTATAATGTGTGCGACCTTGATTTGCACGCGTTACAAATACTCAAATCAAACAAAATAATATTAGAAAATCTAACTTTACATCAAACTCATTTTCATTTTATTATTGATTCAAACCTGAACATAAGTGCTGAGAAGATGGATATGTCATAGCTCTACAAAACTTTGGATTATATTTTATAAAATTCTAACAATTGACAAAATTTATTATTCTTCTCATCCTTACGATTAGTACAATGACTAGATCAGTGCTAGTCCAACAAAAGCAAACAACGATGAATATACATACCTAAAAAATTATTGATTTTGTGAGTCTCTATCCAAATGACATGATTAATTGTCATTAAAATTTCAAGCAATATTTAAGTACCAATAGAATCCACTAATTTTTAGCTATTATGTGTGGCATAGAAGAAGTCACCATCTTGATGATTTTAGCTACTGAACATTTAGGCTCTAGTGAATAAACATGTCAGATCCCCATGGAATAAACACATACATTATATAAAGTTCCTATCATAGATACTAGAAAGTATGCAGGTTCTTAAGCATAAAAGCGGCAACTCAATACCATCTAGTAGCTGACCCAATAATCTTTAAGATCCCTAAAGAAACAGACTTGTGAATTCACCATTTGCTAGTTGACATAACTGATTGTAAGAGCTGACATCTACAAATAAGGCCAAATCAAAATTAACATAAGTAGTTAAACATAAGACCAATGGAAAATTAAACCACCAATTAGTAGTGCCTGATTCTAATTTGGGGGTTTATGTTGTGAACACAATATTTGAAAACCACCATTTACATAATATATGTGACACTATTTATTTTGAAAATTAATAAGCAAATTCAATTAATAGGTAACAAGAAAAACTATATAGTTAAAACAGTAATGCTTCGTACCACATGGAGCGCCATAGTCTGTCAGTATTTCAACACGGATAGAGTTGCTACTTTCAGCAATGCCAATAGCCCCAACTTAATTCATGACATGGACTTGTGATGAGAACCCTTTTACAGTTATCTGAGATTTATCGGTGGATTTTCCTGTGATTATACCACCATTAGAGCGTTTCACCTGATTATAAATACTCGTAAGTTGAGTTATTTGATAAACAACATATTTTTGGGTAAGCCATCGAAGTATTTTTCAAAAATGATAAAACACAATTCAAACTCTTTTTTTGTTGTGTTTTCCAACACTTTCCTAAGCAACTAATTCTATTTTATTTGTTGGATAAGCTAAATGAAGATTATATATATATATATATATATATATATATATATATATATATATATATATATTATATGCAAATAGTAAAGCTCCCCTTATGAAAAAATTATATTTCTTTTAAAAAATTTAAATTCATATTTATATTTTTCCAATTTTGAATACTAATTGATTAAATTATATAAAATGATAAAATTACTCTTGTCATAAGATCATGCATTTTTTAAATATCAATGTTTTGTTTTTAATACCAAATTCTAATATTTTTTATTTATATTTTATTATATTTTAAATTATATATTATAAGAGTAATTGAGTAAATAATCGTATTTATCATATATTATGGCTTTAGCCCAACTAAAATTCAGTATAAATTTTTTAATTAGAGACATAATATAATAGTGTTCAAGAATAACTTATTATATCATATTGATTTATCAAATATTGAATTGAGATATGATACGATAACTGTTGTTAAGGAATAAAAAAAAGTTGTTGAAAATAGCAATTTCTGAACTTTTATTAAAAATTGTTACATTTAAACTCTGTTTGGTTTATGAAAGAAAAACAAAGGAAAAAAGTGAAAAGAAATAAAGTGAAGAGTACATTTTAAAACTTTTTTTAAACAAAAAAATTGCATTAGGTTTTGCATTCATCCAAAGTTTTAATTTTTTTTTAAAATTGTTGAAAAAATTACATTTTAAAAATTTTATATATGTTATTCAAAATATAATTCCATTAAGAGCAAAGTAACAAAATAGTAATTAAATTCACACATTCATTGGACTTTTGGCCCTCTTTTTTAAAAAAAAAAAATTCACACATTCAAATGTTAACGAAGCTTCTTTTTTAAAAAAATCATGGAATTTTGTCCAAATTAACTAATTCATAAATGTATTTTATATGTGAGAATTGACCGAGAGATATATTTTGGTGAATTTAAAAATATTAAAGAGTGGTAGAAGAAACAAAAATTGAGATTATCTCATTATTCTTGATATTGCATAAAATCACTATTAAAAATAGTTGATGTCACCTTAAACTCATTTGCTGTTTAGTAGCTGAGATATCAAAAACCTTAATTTAAGGTTTCATAAAATGAATAACCAATTTTTTTATACCTTACAAACCACAAGTCTCAATCTCTCCATTGCACATAACACTAATATCAAATCCTAATAACTCACTATATTCAGAGTTAAACCCCCAAAATTCGACCTTAGAGAATCCATTTTTCTAAACTTCATTCCTTCATCCTACTACTCTACTATCAATCAATCACTACTCTTTCAATAATTTACCATCATTTTCTTCTCCTAAATTCATTTCATAAAAATTCTTTAATTTATAACCCATTGACAAACCCATTTTTTCCATTTCACCCAAAACAAACATAGCCTCATTCACTCTATTCAACCCTATAAGTTTACTACCCAAACACCCAAAAAGCTTACAATCCAAAGCCTTCTCTTTCCCACTAAAACACCTCACATACTTCATAGCTTCTTCACAACAATTCATCTTCAACAAACCTTCGATCACATGCATATGTGTCGAATACAACATCGGCACTCCATCGTCCACCATCCTCCTCACCACCACCATAGCACAATCCACCTTCCCCTTCTTACACGCGCCCAACACAAGCGCGTCGTATGTACGCGCGTCTGGACAAAACCCTTCCTCCTCCATCTTTTTCAAAACACCGACCGCCGCATTGACGTCGCCGATGAAACAATGCGCTGTGAGAAAAAAATTGTAACCTTTCAAGTCGAGCGACACGCCGAGCCGAGGCATGGACTCGACCACGCGCCGCGCGTGGTCGAGTGATTTTTCTCTTGTTAGTAAATTGAGGATTGGGTGGAACGTGCAGGGGCTTAGGTTACAGTCGCCCACGCGCGACATGAATTCAATAACGTGAAGCGCGTCGTCCACGCGACGAAGCTTGCAGAGGCGCGTGACGAGGGAATCGAAGGCGTTTCGACGCGTGAAACCAGGGTTGAGATGAGAGAGTGTTGTTACGACGTCGTTGAGGAAGGAAGGTGAGAAATTTGTGTTGGTGATGAAACTGAAGGTTCGTTTTGTGTTGAAGAAACCGTCTTGGATGCGTTTGTTGAGGAGATCTTGGAGAGAATCGAAGTCGCCGGAGTTTGCTACGTCGGCGGCGAGGTTGTCGTAGTAGGTTCCGGTGGGATCGTCGGGGAAGGGTTTTGATGTTAGGGTTGTGAAACCGCGAAGGGTAGAAAGGGAATTAAGGGAAATGTTGAAGTATTTTCGGAGAAACGACATCGTTTTTGTTTAAGGGTTTGGTTGTGAAGTTGGGGATGAAAATGTGTTTTTAGCGTGAAAGGGTTAATGGTGCAAACTTGAAAGCCTGTGAAATTTAATGTGTAAAATGGGAGGATTAGGATTAGGATTAGATATCTGCATTTTTAAATTAATATAATTATTATTTGGTAAAAAAATGAGTTAATTATTCAGATGAATTTTATCGTAAATAAAAACTAAAGATCAAGTTATGGTGTTGTAGAATTGAAAACCAAGAGTTTAATGAGGTACCATTGTAAAAAATAATACATGTCCATTCCATTATGTCACTTTGTTAGATCATTTTTGAATTATTTTAACAAACGAAAAATTTATGTTTTGAATAAAAAGATTTTATGTTTTTATTTATTGTTCATTCTATTTAATGATGGTCTTTTGCTCACTTTTACGCATATATATGGATTTTTTTTAATAATTTAATTATATTGGTCTATATGAGTATATTAAAGTATTTTTTAAAGGTTAATTTTTCAAGATATAAAATTCTATTTAAAAGATTCATTTTTTAACAAATATATTTTTATATGCATCAATTAGATATTAAACTCACAACTATATACTTAAAAGAATCAAATTATTTGTCAAGATATATTAGTACAACAAGATTACTTAGAGGTGAATTTATAATCCATTGAAATATCTTATTACAAAATACACTAGCTCAAAAAAAAACTTACACTTGGACTTTATAAAATTACTTTGTTCACCCAAATTTGATGTATGAACCAAACCTTAAAAAAGAAAAGTTCATGTCAAAACTAAGAAAAACCATATTAGATTTGGGCTTTAAATTATTTTTACACAATACATACATGTAAATAATGTCTTTTTCGGTCTGACATATTTTTATCTCTAATACTGTTTTAACAAATTTTTGTATTGTTATATTAATAATAAAATTTTGTGACAATTTTGATTTAAAATATTTTAAAGAATAAAAGTAAAAACAAAAATTCACCAATAACTTACAGTAACCACTAAGAGAGCAGAGAACTTTAGAACTTTGAAAAGTCTATTCTAAAATTAGCACATTCACTTATTTTTTCATCTTTTAGAGATTAAATTTCTATTCAGAATATTTTATCTAAGTTATTTAGTTCTATCTCTTTTTATTTAAAGATATGATTTCACACAAGTTTAATTTTCTTTTGTTTTTTTATTTACAATTTAATCTTAAATATGATATTGTAGTGTCTTTCGTTTTGTTGAGACATTATTTGTTTTTCATCTTAGTGTTCAAATAACATTTCTCTATTCTTAAAGATAACACTAATTGTTATTGTTGTTAACATCATCTTGGCACATAAAAAACTATCAAATTTATAATTAATTTTGATAAACAAAAAATCACATATAATTGATTTAAATTTAAAATTGAAAAATACTTTGTAATATAATAAATATAAAAATAGTAGAATCTCAATCTCAATCATACTAGCATTTTATTTGTCTTTGACAGAGAAAGACAAACTAACCGGTGATCACCGAGTACTCACAAAACACAACCGTGTTAGGGTTTTTCGATCACAGTTTCCCACTAATTTGCTTCACGCATTCTTCTCCACACTTTCCTTTCCCATTGTCTGATTCGGTACGGTGTTTTTGTTCCTTTCCCATTTTCTCAGAATTGCATGCCAATTCCACTTCAAAAAAAGAAAAAAAAGTTCCTTTTTCGTCCAATTTGGATTTTGGGGCTTTTTTTTTGCACTTTAGGGTTTTTGAATTTCGGTGTATTGTTGAGAATTTGAAAATTATTGGAATGTGGTGATGATTATTTGTATTTTGGTAATCTACTTTTCACTGTGATTTTGAATTTCTGTGTGCTTGATATCTTCGTTGCTAGGATGTGTTATGTTATGCTTTTCTTTGTTTACATTGAAAATTTGAACTTTTTAGGGTTTTGGGGATGGGTTTGTGTTTTGGTAATTTTCCTCTAATTGGGGTTTTCACTTTCGAATTTAGCTCGAATGAAGTGAGTAAAGTGTAAAGTGAGAAAATCAAAATTAGTTTTCAACAAACTCGTGATTTGTTATGATATACATGCAATGTCCGCATTTGATTAGTTAATCAACATTGAGTCACTTTACCCTCTAAATTGAGTTGCTATGTGTATTTTGATTCTTATTTGCTACTCCCTCTGACCTTAAATATAAGTAAAAGTTAGTCAAAGAAAGTTGATGTATTTGATTTAAGAAAATTAGTCAAAGAAAATTGATGTATTTGGTCCAATGATATATTTTCTTTGATCAATTTTTGCTTATATTAAAGCCGGAGGGAGTATATTGTTATATTATGTTGTGCTATGCATTAAGAATTTGAAACCTGAACTTTTTGCTATGCTTTTGCAGTGTTGATGGCTTATGTAGATGAGGATGGTTCTTCAGGCTCTGGAGATGACATGAACATGTTAGATGGACACAAGCGTCAGGCTGGTGTTTTGGCTAGTGGTGGTCGGAAGAGAGGCCGAAAAGCTACTGGCGGTGCCATAGTCGATGCCATGCTGCAGATAGCAGCTGCTTCGAAAATGAGGGCAGGTGCAATTATGAAGAATAAAGAGAACTTTTCTATTAACAAGCGCATTAATGTGTTGGATGAGATGCAAGGTTTTGATGAAAGGATTTACTTTTTTGTTTTGGATTTGTTTAAGGATCACCCTAATGCCCGCGAGGTTTTCATCTATCTTAAGGGTGAAAAAAGATTGCCATGGTTGCTGGGAAAATTCTGTGTTTCCTCCAGTTTATTTGTTTGAGAAAATCGTCCTTGTTTGTTTTTATCTTTTGTTACGAAATGGTCACGTACTTTTGTATACTATAACTAGACTGCAAAGGAATGATGTTAGTTACTATAACTAATTTGATTTTGTGCTTAAATTCTATGTTACTGAATTTATATTTTTGAATCTATAATGCAAACACATCTTTGTTTTCAAACTATTCTTGACTTGTTTTATGCATGACCTGAATTGGAATGCTTTTTAGTTTTTATCAACTAGATATATCATAAAGACATGTTATCTTGTACATTTCGTAGTTTTGAAATTTATTTTTACAGATAAACCTATTGGTGTGGACGACATTGATTTGGAATTGGATGAGATGGAACTCGTCGCGGCTGCTGCTGGGTACTATTATTACAGCTCTCTAACCAAGCAACCTTCCCGTTGTTTATCACCGAGGAGATGCGAATTTATGACAGAAGTGCTGAATGGTCATGACGACTTTTGTCGTGAAATGTTGCGGATGGACAGGCACGTATTTCACAAGCTGTGTGGCATTCTCCGCCAAAGAGCCATGTTACGCGATACTGCTGGTGTAATGATAGAAGAACAGTTAGCAATATTTTTAAACGTCATTGGCCATAATGAACGTAATAGAGTGATTCAGGAGCGGTTTCAACACTCTGGTGAAACTATTAGCCGACATTTTAATAATGTATTGAAGGCTATTAAATCTTTATCGCGTGAATTTTTGCAACCTCCTCAGCATACAACATCTCCGGAAATTCTCAACAGTGCTAGATTTTACCCATATTTCAAGGTCCAAATATGATCTTTGAGCTCGTTCTTCATCATTATGATCTATTAAGATGTTTTTCCTATTTATTATTAGCATGAATTTACTGACATTTCCCCTCTCCCTTCTATAATTTCAGGATTGTATAGGAGTAATCGATGGCATGCAGATTCCTGCACATGTTCCAGCCAAAGATCAATCTCGATTTCGCAATAAGAAAGGTGTCCTATCTCAAAATGTGCTGGCAGCTTGCACATTTGACCTGCAATTTATATTTGTTTATCCTGGTTGGGAAGGTTCTGTCACTGACTCGCGGGTGTTAAGGGCAGTCCTCGATGACCCAGATCAGAATTTCCCACAAATTCCTCAAGGTTCGATATCATTATGTCTGTGGTCTTGGATTCATTATTTGTGCTAGTTTTTTTTACACATTGATTTAAAGGATATATCAGTGCAAAATTGTTTTACACTGACATCCAATGAAAATCTATTATTTTGCCCATCACCCTATTTCGAAGGATATTTTGAAATAGGAAGTGTGACGTGGAAAAATAGTGGATTCTAATTGGATGGCGGAAACTGTTTTACACTGTCAGTGCATGTCTATTAAACTCTTTACACATTACATCAGTAATAACTTCATTAATTTATTTCCTTTGGACTTATTTTTTAGGAAAGTATTACCTTGTTGACCAAGGATACTTGAATACAGAAGGATTTATTGCTCCGTTTCAAGGGGTTCGATACCAGCCTTACGAGTATCTAGGTGCTAATCAATTACCTAGAAATGCAAAAGAGTTGTTCAATCATCGACATTGTTTTCTGAGGAATACAATTTTGAGGTCATTTAATGTGTTGAAAACTAGATTCCCAATCCTTAAACTCGGTCCACAGTATTCTTTTCAGATTCAGCGCGATATAGTAATAGCTGCATGTGTTTTGCACAATTTCATCCGCCTTGAAGAAAGAAACGATTGGTTATTCAGTAGTTTAGCAGAGACACTTGTGGATGAACTGACAGCTCTCGATGAACTTCCCGACGTTCAGTTTCTTTCTTCGATACAAGAACAACTTGCATTCTCGTTACGTGATTCAGTTTCTGCAGCTATGTGGGATGACTTCTTAAATAAATGGGACGAGTGGTGATTCTTGACCAATCTGTCGTCATCAAGTGGGGACTCAATTTTTGGGTTGTTGTAAAAAGGCACTATGATTTAATCATTTGCATGTTACTTAGGAGCACTATTTGATTTGATGTTTAAGTCAATGCTCAATGTTATTGTGAATAACATGGAATTTTGTACAGGCTCTGCATATATTTGTCAATAACAGTTTTATTGAAATGGAATTGTGAAGGAATCTTGGGTTAGATGTGGATATAGTAGTGAAGAAATGTATATGTTACAACAACCTAATTTCATTGATTGTTTTGAGATCTCAATTTGAGTTGTTATCTCTCTTTTAGTAGGCTTCTCTACTTGCTTTCACTTTAATGGTAGAATCTAACTTGTGTTTTTATAAAAGCTAAGGCTTCGTTTTTATAAAAATTTATTGACACTTCATCTATTTTAAAACGTGCGTATGATATATTATTTAAAATACTTATAAATATTCATCATTAACATACATCTCAATAATGCAATGTTGGTATGGAACTTGTAAAAGAATATTTTTCTTAATTTATATGTTGGGGAAGAATATAAATTAAAAACATAAAAGATTATTATATTCATCATTAAAAACCATAAAATTATTTTTCAAGGAAGAATATAAATTAAAAATCAATGCATGGCTTGGGACTTACAAAATTAAAACATTTCCTTATAATTTTTAAATTTTTTAATGTATTCATATAAATTTCATAATTTGAACTAGTTTATTGAATAATTTGTTAATTTATATGTTAAATATTTGTGATAAATATTAATTTGATACTTTCTCTTGATTTGATGTTTTTCGCATTTATTTTTTTACGTTGACAACCCCAACCATCCATCTTACTAGGACTTCTAAGTTATTTCTCCTCCATTTCTTATGCTATTTTCACCCAGCCAAGTTTCAGAAGCTACAAAACCTTGAAAGTGGAGAAACATATTTGATATTTCCAGAATTTAACAGAGATATCATATCAAGCTCCTATAATCTTGAAGACGATTTCAGTTGTAACTATTCCAGCAGCTTAAGCTTGAACTCTTCCATTGATAAGTTTTAATAAGCTCATCCCATCATTGTCCAATAAACAAATATCTTGTAATAAATTAACAGATTATGAAGACAATTAATACTACATGAGATGTAACAAATCTCTAGTGTTATTCCAACGTGAATTTCAAGAGAGCATCTACAACTACAGCATTTTTTTATAAGATACAACTACAGCATTTTTTTATAAGATACAACTACAGCATTTTTATTGAATATATAAAAAAATCTAGTTACATGAAAAAGACACTTTTTTTTTTTTAATAATCATGGAAGTATACAAAAGAACACACGTCATCCCAACACCCGTTTGCATTCCATCTCCCATTTAAAAAATAAAACATGTCGATGAATTAGATGATCGACAAGAAATGCACCCTAGCAAGAGTATATTCCTTTCCTGCAATCCAAACACCAGTTTGAGACCATTGCACATCTTCCCAGTCTAGATTTTCCTCTAGCACCTATCATAAGAGAAAATACAGAGTATCAATTACTTTGCAAAAGTAGCAAATATTTGCACTCACTCGTGATTTTATTTCCCACATTTGCAAATTCGAAAATATAGTCCTCCCGTTTCTAAAATTTCGTAAATTTTCTCCACTAAATTTGAGCCTTATTTTTGCCGTTGTGTTGAAGTTAAATAATAAGGTGACAAATCAAAGAAATGCATAGTTTATGGGAAATATGTTTTCTTAGGGTTTTATATTTTATTTATTTTATGTTTAATTTTTTAAAGAAATACTTTAATAATATGGAAAATTAAATAATAAAATTTAATCCATATATACATTCCATCGTCACCATATGACTTTGTCACTCTTTATTCAACTTGAGTTGAGATATAAGTAAAAATAAGACCAAAATTTAGTGGTGGGAAATTTTTTAAAATTTTAACAACTGGGGGATTATATTTTCGGAATTAGAAATAGGGACAGCTCAAACGTGCATTTAAGCCTTAATTCTAATATCATCATATGTATCAAATCGAGTGATTCTGCACATATTGATGCAAGCCAAGCAAGGGTTTCATATAAGGGCCTTCAGATGTAATGCAGAAACTGGAATGTAAGAGAAAAAACAAACTTGCCGCAAATTGACAAAAAATAAGTATAATAGTAACTCAAGTGTCACTCACAATTGATGTGAAAATTTCTGGGGACATTATTAACATGCCAGTGGAAAGATTGATTATAAAAATACCTCCACATATTCAAGAGGCAAGGGAATGCCAATTGTGCGCATCACTTTCTGGGGTAGAGGCTTCTTACAACGAGACCAGCGAAATACATCAATCATGACATTATCAGAATCAGCTTTTTCACCATTTGTGGAATGCAGGTGAAGATTTTGAGACTTTTCTGTATCTGGTTCGTGCAACTGAGTTGCTCGTATATCTTTGACCATTTTCTCCCCGGCAAAACAAAGCTCATATCTATAAAGAATTGATAGTTATGAGAATTTCTTCATGATTTCAGTGAGACCTCGGACTTCAAGAGGACAATGGAAACAAAATAATGACTATTTTTCAATATCTTCATCATGGATCCTTTGAGTTTTCATAAATTAAGCAGACAGTCTTTTATTGAAAAAACAATATATTATAAAACGCTAATGACGATAATAACAGTGAAACTTTGATCAAATAGATACTGAGAAGCAATTACTGGAAGAAGAGGGAGACAGTCCAACACAGTTTCAAATTTATAACAACAACGCAGTTGCATGTGGAATTTGATAGATAACGAAGATAATTTTTGTTAAAAGGAAAATCAAATACAAAGCCTAAAACAATCGCATGCATATCATTCATTTTAGTCAAGAATCATGTTGAACATACCTGCAAGAGTGTGTCTCCAGATACAGAACCTCTCCCTTCTTCAAGCGAGCAGATGTATAGAGTGGCTTTTTAAGTCCCTTGTCGGCAACAATGCTAATACTATATTTGACCCTGATGGTTATAATTATTAAATACTTAAAACAAGCAACAAAAACATAACTGATGCAACCTCAATCCATGAGGGAAAATAAGGAAAACAAGCTACAAAAACATAACTGATGCAACCTCAATCCAAAGCAGCATTGCTTCAAATATTACAAAAAAGCCACAAACTCAGACATGTTTTTGTTCAATGACAAAACACAATATTACTATATTAGATTCTACTTTGCCAACTAAAACCAGCATACCAGGGCTCATTGCAGAGGTTGTACTGAATTGTGACTTCTCTTACGAATCTTTGCTGCCGCAATGCATTCTGAAGAACAAAGGCGATAAACTTTAGGTTCTGCTTGTGCTAGATTTTGGTAGAATTGTTTATGAAAAAATTTATTTGAAGCTAATTTTATTTTGAAAAAATGAAGTTGAAAAAAATCACTAGTGCTTGGAAATGATGTTTTTAAAGTATGTTAGAAGAATTGATTTTGTTTAGATGATAAAGTAAATTACTTTTAGATTGTAAATGTGAAGATTTAGCAAGTCCCTCAAGGAATCAAGCACACTTTTTCGAGTTAAGATCCTCTCCATTTCTTCCATTACTATTGTTGTGTTGTATATTGCACACATTTTTAGAATGTGTGACATAAATTACACATTTATTGACTTTATACACAAAAAATTATAGTAATTGCCTTCTCAATTTCTTTTGAGACATGGAGAGGATCTCAACTCCACTTTTTCCACTTTAAAATTCCACCAAATGCAATTTTTCTCCAACTCAATTTTTCTCACTGCTAATGGAAGTTTTGGAGTCCCATTAACAGGTTATAAGATGGTGATGTAGAATGTGAAATAACCATTAATTCAATTGTGAATGCAAAAAGGTTTGTTTCTTATATAAATAACGGACAAACCGAAGCTGCAGCCCTGGTCGTTATTGTCCGCTCAACAGACATTGGTGCAAGAGTGGGCTCAACAGTTGATGTGTAAGTAAGGCATGGTTGAAGATCAATAGTTCCACCTCCTTTCTGAAGACCAAAGAAACAAAAACAGTCAGTCACCATTTTTTAAATTAATTAATAATTAATGTATTTATCTATTTCATGTGAGAATGGACATGTTTGTACACAGACATATCCATAGTGAAGACCCATTACAAGCACACCTTTCCAACCCAAAAATCATGTCCTCATTAGCAAGTTTACATGTTATGTAAAGAGTAGGGAGGCCTTTATGCAAAAACTAGTCAGCAGCTTCTTTCATAAGACATGAGAGATATCACAAAACAAAAGAAAGAAAAGAACATTATATTTGGAATGGAAAACAATAAAACAGAATGCATGACAAGCAAATAAGTAGACGAGGTTGCAACGAAGAGATCACATAATTTCAGTAGACAAAAGTTCAAAGGATAAGGGATTTTGCAAGGCCTTGATTACTACCTTCACAATGCAACACTGTTCAACTTTATAACTACAACCAATTGCAGCACCCCAAGCTCGGGAACGCACATTGTTTCTCAGGGTGGAAATATAGCCTGATATTACACAGAGTTAACGTTCTTAGATAAGCCAAATAGTGCTTAATGGTACAGCCAATAGCAGTGACAGCAATGGAGGGAAATCAAGAAGCTGATTACTAACTATGTAGAAGAAATGTATATATAGATATTATGCGAAATTAATTAAATAAGTTTCAAGGCGGTAGATATAACTTTTTATGATACAAGAAGCACCTCTATCTTCTTTAGGTACAGAGACTAATTTAAAAGAGTAAACTCATTCCTATAAAATCCAAACACCAAGTCTGAACCTCATTGATAACATTCCAGATATGAAAGAGCCTAAGGGCAGGCTGTTGGGCTTCAAAAAAAAGATTTTTCTGTTATCATTTCCAATTTTCAGTTTTAATTACAAATTTTTAATGCAGTTTTCACTATGTTTTTTCTTTTATTAAGTTTTGGTTAGAAATCAGTGAAAACAACTTTATATTTGTTTTTATCTATTTTTTGTAAATTAAGGTAGCAGATTTTTTAATTAAAACTGTCAAAAAGGAAACTGTTGAGATATTGTCCTGATTTACTTTCCTTTATTTCCATGTAGATGTCCTGTTTACATTTTCCTGATTGTAGCTCTTATTCTTATCTCTATAATTTAGTGATCTTGCTTGTAATCTTTTCATTGTAAATACATAAGCTTAGGGATTTAGCCTCTCAAGCAATTTGTATTTATTCCTTCTCTATTTTTCAAGTTGGTATCAGAGCTCACATCCTGTGGGCTTGATTAAAACAAACCCTCAAGTCAGAAAGTCCCAAAATAGAAACCCTAGCCGTCAAGTTGTCCCGTTGACCACCACTCACAAAGTTGGACCACCTGCATTAGAAACAGAACCTGCCAATCTGGCTATCACCGGAGCACCACCGTATTTGGAAGTCCCTGTTCTGTCAGACACACATACAAAAGCTCATTTCCGCCAGCTCGTGAAGGCCATTCCAGGCAGGAACCAAGCAGGCTCTAAGCTTTTTTATTGTTCCCTTCATAATTTATCTGTATATTGGTTTTACCATTTGAGACTTTCAATTAAGTTTTGCTAATCTATATTCTAACAACTCTCTGCCATCAATATGTTCTTGTCTTTCTTTCATCCTCCAACCTTCTGTCTTAAACTTCTACAAATTTACAAAACGATTTACTACAAATAATCTGGAATTGTAGTAAGCATCAAACACGCATTTCAGAGTTGCAATAGAACATTTAATGAGTTATATTTTTTTTTTTTGCATTGCAAAGGTTCAACTACTAGAGTGAGACTCGAGACACAATTCATAGCTATGAAATGCTAAATTTAGTAAGCAGATAAGCCACTTAACACAATTTCTACTCAGGTAAATAAAGAGTCTAAAGTTGTAGAGTATAAATATAATGCGATAGTTTCTATTATTTTTCTTTCTCCTCCATTATTCTGCTGGTGAGCTCCTGACGACAAAGTTTTCCAGTTATAATCTTCAAAACTTTAAAATTGAATCAAGCTCCTTTTACTCAAAAGTTATATACTGACCAATTAATGCTATGACAATTTACCATTATTTCCCAGTTATTACTTTAAGACCTCCTAGACACAATAAATGTTATTGAAGACAACAATGCCATGTTATTATTTCATAATGAAGAAAGATTGCATCTTCATGATCTATAAGGACGTACAATCTTGTGGAGGTAGCACCCGAATGCATGTGCGCAACTCTTGTATGACCATGGGAGGAGCAGAAGCTGTTGGGCGACAGTAACCTGTATGCATGAGAACTATGCAACAAAAATGTCACTTCAGTACTAATTTAAAGTTCTCAATAACCCAACACTGGTCATTTGCAATCAAAAGCTGCCCACATTCTTTCTGTAATAAAACTTACCAGCAACAAGATCTGAGTCATATGTGTACACATCAGTACCCCATAGCTGGCCACCTCTGACCTAAAGATAAGAAATATTCTTAACTCTCAAGAATAGGTACAAGATATAAAAAAGCAAAGAAACAAATAAAAGACTTCCATCAAGTTCTTCGACACTCTGCCTAAAAGACAGGGAAGAGTCAATAAACATTCCCGTGAAAATCACACAACGTTACAAAATGGAATTTAAGATTTGTATGAATACCCATAAAATAAAACCAAAGGCAGAAAAATGTAGAAGGGGTAAAAGACATGCAAAGTGATTGTATATGAAACATGAGAGCAGAAATCATTTCAAGAACACTATCATAAGCCACTGGACCAAAATTCTCAAACTTCTCTTAAGCAATAACTAATATAATTGTAAGCTACATGGTACAAGAATATACAATAACAGACCGAATGAAAAAAAGAAACCAAAAGAAAACAAAACAAGAACAAAGACATCCAGCAGCAAGAAGCCGTAAACTGTCCTAAATGTACCATGCCCCAAAAAACAGAGGCACTCATCAAAATTACAATAACAAAGAATTTGATCTCACTTGGCGGTTTGTAGCAGTAACATTCTCAGCTGGTATCCGAATTTCAAGAGTGGGGCCATCGTTAGAGCTTTCAGCATTTTTTTCCACTTGAGATTGTGATGATTCATACTCCTTCCACAACTTGATCAGTTCTTGCATGCTGTCACCAACTCTATAAATAACATGTGATACTTCTGCTTTACCTGAAATACCAGAACTTACATATAATGGACATGCAAATGAAGTAATATAAAAATATCTGGCTCCAATATTTTTCATTCCACCAATAAGTACTAGCAAATGACAAGCATATTATATTAATACCCCACCATCCAACACGAGATAATAAAAATGAACTATGTGTAAATCTGAAAGGAGAGAAAATATCATAAATTGTAAACCAATGGGCTAAATAAAGCAGTGGCTGTTGAAATCCCAAACTAATTCGTGAAGGCACAAATCCACAAGAAGCCAAATAACTTTGAGCCGATAAACAAAATATGACAGAATACCTTGAGACCTGCAAGATAAATGAAACAAAGTAAACATTAAAAGAAAAAATAAAATAGTACAAAAAACAATTAATCCAAAAATCAAAACAGCAGGAATTAAAATATCAATTTGACATAAGAAAACAATCTAAATTAAGTTCTTGTCAGTGTCCAACAGTTAAGACATTTAGATATATATTTTGTTTTCCAAGTGCAAAAGTTCTTCAGTATGAAAACAACTATTACGGCAACAACCTGAACTCCAATTTAGTCTATAAAATATTTGACGGCTAGCAGTAAGTCGGTAACTAGATTTTATTATTATTATTATTATTATTATTAATAAATAATAATAATAATAACATATTGAAGAGCTTGCGATACAGAAAAATGCACACTGCTAATACACAAATCTAAATATATTCTTTTTAAGGAGTTTATTGTGTGCTGAAAAATTCACCTATTGTGAACACTACAAATTCACTTGTTCTTCCTACATATTTTAGGCTAGCAAAGTCCCCATGAACAATTGTTGACTAATGTTGTACAAACCCTAGAAAATGCCTTAACTCAAAAAAAGTAGACATAGAGTCCTCACAGATATAAATTGGGAAACAAAATAAAATAAATGGAAAAAGTCTCAAGTCACTCTAAATTTCTAATAGAACTCTGATCTGAAGATTCATATTTTATAATTAAAAATTACATGTTATAAATTGAAAATGTATTTGAAAGAAAAAAAAAAGATGCTGGATAACTAACTTCTCAACATAAGTAAACGAAAAAAAGTAGAGGAAGAAAGTACTCTTCATTGTCTTGAGCGTGTGATCCAAAACGATCCTCAAGATTGGTCACAAAAGGATTAGCCCTTGATCTTTGTATCCTCTTACGATGCTGAGCATTATTACTATGCACTTCCTTCTCTTTCTCTCCAGTCGCTTCTCCATCAGCAAATCCATCTTCTGATTGCTTGTCAAATTTACAGCGCTTATCAGGCCGATCTCCTTCTAAATCAGTGTCCTGTTCTTTCCTCCTATCTCTAGGTTCACCATTCACTGTTTTCCAGCTGTCAACCTCTTTGTGTTTCTTCTGTTCTGGTAACACAGTTTCATGCCCAGGAATTTTTGCTGATCCATCACCAAGTTCCTTCTCATTATGTGAAACATCTTTCTCCATTCCATTCCATGATTCCCTCTTGATATGCTCGTTTTCCCTCTCTTTTGAATTTTCTTTGTTTTTTGGAATATCTTTCCTCTCCCTCTCCCACTTTTCTGCATCTCTATCTTCTTTGGCAGAATCTTTGTTTTCACCAATGTTATTGTTAGCTTGTGTACTGTTTCTGTGATCACTTCTCTCTTTTTCCTTGTCTCCCCAATCCCGATGTTTCATGTCATTTCTTTTTCTATCTTTAAATCTATCTTCACTTTTAGAATCAATTTTGTTTTCCCCAACAGCCTCACGAGCTTCCAAACATTCCCTTTCTTCGGCTGTTGGATTCTCCTTTCCAACTTCGACTGGTGTATTTCCACGTGATGTATGTCGGGAATCCACACTTCCACTAGGAGAATCAGTATATCTTTTTCCCCTATAATCTCTTGAGTCTTTCCAATTCATGGGGCTGCTAACCATACCAAAGGTGTCCTTCTCTGTCTTCATGTCACCTTTCGTATCATTATGACTATCCCTTTCATATCTGGTACCCTTGTTGTCATCTCCTCTACTTTCAACACGCACATCCTTCTCGCTCTTACCAATCTGAGAATCCCTTCTTGCCTCACCATACAACTCCTTCTTCTCTGTCTTCACATCACGATTTTCAAAACGGAGATCTCTATTATCCTTAAGATCCCTTGATTCTATCCTGTTCTCAGTACCAATGGGATGATCTGCCTGAGGAGAATCATTTGAAGACATTGGGATTCGATAAGCAGAATGAAGAGGAGATCTTCTATCTGCATCACGAGCTTCAAAACGAAGTGTCTTCGCCGCCCGAGAGTCCTGACCTATTTCCTGAGGAACATGGTGGTCCATTGAAACTGGTGAAATCAACTTTGGAAATGAAACTGAATCTTGAAGTGGATGCTTTGAAGACGTCTCTTCAGGGGATTTCTTAGGTACAGTATTCATAGTGAAAACTGATAAGCCAACACATTCATAATCCTCAAAGTTAAATAATACAGGAAACCCAAAATAATCGTATCTCCGCTGTCTATGTATTTACAATGGAAGTCGGTAACTGCAAACCAAGAATGGAGACTATATAAGGTCACAGTAATTTCTCAAGTCAAAAAAATGTTCATATGCACACAAGATTGCATGAGAAACACAACAAAATTAAGCAATGATAGAGAGGTCAAGGAAACACCAATTGAAAAAGCAACATCCTCAACAGTCAACATAGTCATCATCAAATTAACAAGGTATAAAAGCAAACATTAAACTTGACCACAATTTTGTTTGCTACTAGTCATAAACACTGCACTTAGATTCAGAACAAGTACAACTACGACACTGTAATTAAGTTTAGAATGTCAATATACGTAGCACCGACACTTCATGTTGAAAGTGAGTCCGAGTGTTGAACACACGGTGTCTAACACTCGTACAACACCATACATATGGTAACATTCAATCACTTCACTTCTTTTTTCTCAAATTATTACCAATGTATACATATCATCGACATGTTCGGTGTTCGTGTCTTTATTTGTGCTTCATAAAATGCCAATTGACCAAAGTATCTATATATATATATATATGGTGAATGCTACAGTGGACCACCTTCATAGGTGGTGTACCATGGACCAATACTAATAAGTCATCTGAAACTCTAAAGAAGAATGACAACACTCCCCGGAACGGTCCTCTAGTACTTTATAGATGAAACAATGACTTGATCAATGTAAAAATAAATAAAAACGAATATGTCCCTCAAAACTCATAGCGTTGAACGACACCAATAAGTCACTGTCTCAAACATAAAGACGAGAAGAACCATTAAATTATACTTCTAAAGAGTGTCATCAATCGTCATTGGTGTTTTGAATGACTTTTAAGCACTAATGCACGGTAGACCAAGTCCACCTTAGAATTATATATATATATATATATATATATAGCCTCAAACAGAATCATCATCATGCATCATGTTCAACAGCATAGAACACCAATTCAATTTGAAAGACAACCAATTAAACATTTCTACCCAACGAGAAAATAAAATCAAACCTAATTTAACATCATAATTAGTGCGCAAATGAAAACATTCAACAAACAATTGGAGTGCTGAACTTACAAAAAAGCTCCAAACAACAGAATCTACAATAAAGAAAACATAAAGAAAATGATATCACAAATTTTAAAACCTTAGCATCAAACTCAAAGTCTCTATCAAACTAACATATTCATCTTAGAGATAAATAATAATTTCAAAAACAAAATCAAATTAATTAAATAATAACAATTCACAATGCGAGGGACGAGTGAATGAAGCAAAATGCAAATGCAATTGAAATGCATTGAAATGAAAGGGGAAAAAGTGTAATAGTGAAAGAGTAAAATAAAGAGAATTAAAAAAAAAACCTAGAAATTGCGGAGAGTGAAAGGAAGAGGAAAGAATGAGGTATAATCTTGAATATCGGCGAGTCTTTCTTTTTCTCTTTTGTGTTTGGGGTTTCAACTACGTGTTGTGGGTTTGTGTACCTATAAGTTTTCTACATATCTCCCAAAATTTAAATTTTCACTAGAGTTACATTTTTGTTTATAAATAAGGTTTTATTTATATAATCTAATTTTTTTTTATCAATGTGCAAAAAATGGAGAATTTTGAGTTAGAATTTAAGTGGTGTATATCAATGTCTTTAAAATTAAGGTACATTTTTGTTCATTTATCTATTTTACGAATTTATTTAGATTTTTTGTCAAAAGAAATTACTCAAATGATTTATTTTGATTTTTTTATTAATTAATATATTTATTTGATATTTTGATTAAAATATTATTTTTGTTCTTGACATTTGATTTCTAAGTGAAAATAATTTTGGTGTATTTGGAGTTTTGTCTTCAAGGTTTTAATTGTATTAAGTTAAACTTGAGAAGAATAGAGTTTAGTCAAATATGAATATATTCTAATTTTGTAAATAAGTTGATTTATTAGAAAATACTTCAAGAATGAATTCGATTGGAAACTATAATAATTTACTATGTTCACTTTTTTTACTATAATAATTTACTATGTTCTTTTTTTTCCTCGTTTATACTTTATTACTTAATTTAATCACTAATATATTAAGATTTCTAAATAATAACTTGTTAATAAAATTAAAGTTAAATAGCACTTGTAGTCCCTTAACTTAATTTCAGTTAACGTTTTAGTCTTTTATCTTTTTTTTTTCTTTTTTCGATTTGGTCCTTTATTTTAATTTTAAGTGACAATTTAATCTTTTATGTTTTAAAATGTTAACAATATTATCCTTTTTTTTTTACAAAAATTTAAAAAATTCATCAAAATTTTCAACCAAAACCCATAAAATTAATTATATTATTTAATATAATACAAATTTCATCAAATTTGTAACTCAAATATTCAAATAAACTCATATTTTTATTCTTTATTTGATTTTTAAAATTTCATCTCTAACAACATCAAATAAAAAATGAAAATATGAGTTTATTTGAAGATTTGAGTTACGAATTTGATAAAATTTATATTATATTAAAGAATATAATTAATTTTATGGGTTTTGGTTGAAAATTTTGATAAATTTTTTAATTTATTGTAAAAAAAATGATAATATTGTTGACATTTTAAAACATAAACGATTAAATTGTCACTTAGTTAACTGAAATTAAGTTAATAAACCACGGGTATTATTTAGCCTAAAATTAACATAAATATATTTGTCCATATACTTTAATGATCCAGTAATATAATTAAATTAATAAAATATATATTCTAATATTGTACTTACGTCTGTGTTATTATATGATTATTTGTTTTTGTCCATTTGAATTTTTATGCTCCTCCTATTTTATGCTTTCGAGTAATAAGATTAATTTTTGATTTTTTTCTCATACACGATAGGATCCACCTCACAAAAAAATCGCCTACATAAACCTACCCCAACCTACCTAATTTTTTTTTTTTTGAAATACCTCTCTAGAAGGAAATTTTAAGAAGTAACAAAAAAATAAATACAAATAAAAATAATGTATTTAGTATTAAATTAATACTAAATGTATGAATTTTTAATTATCATTTTATTTATAATTAAAATTATAAAAATTTAATTAAAACAATTATTTTAATTGTTTTACATGTACACGAACATATAAAACTATTTTTATTAAAAAAATATAAAAATAATTTCACACTGTTGTTTAATTGTAATCACATTATATCATATTATTTTTAAATCAAAGATACAAACTAATGTTTAGTTGATCTGACAGATTATTAATATAAAACAATTTAGTATATCTTTAAATCTATATTATAAAGTCACGTTAAAGCTTTGTCAACTTTTCTGTTAATTTTTTTTTTTATATTTTATCCCTTTTCTTTAAATTTTATTTTGGAGAATATATATTATGAAGTCCCGATTTGCTTACTTTTACAAAAAAAAAAGTCACATTTAACGCGTCTGCTACATTCTCTCTTTTCTCCATATATCATCCCTCTTTCTCTCTAAAAATTATACCAACAAAAGAAAAAAGAGAAACACACAAAATCCAAATATTATTAATTGAACCAACAAAGGAGAAGCAATAAAAATAATGGCGTTGAAGGATACGTTTTATATATCCCATGGATCACCAACGTTATCAATAGATGAATCGATTCCGGCGAGGAAGTTTCTACAAACGTGGAAAAAAGATGTGTTTGAGCAGAGACCAACTTCGATTCTCATTATTTCTGGTCATTGGGACACAGCGGTACCGACCGTTAACGTTGTTCAGGCAACCAATGATACCATCTATGATTTCTACGGTTTCCCCAAACCTATGTACCAGGTTTTTTTCTTCTTTCTTTTCTCTCCACTTGTTTCTTTATTTAGAAAATAATCATTATTTTTATTTTTTATAATGATTAATTAATTAATTTGTTTAACTGAAGTTTTAGTTTTATATTTTTATTAATTTATAAAATCGGTGTCTGCATTTTAAAATTTTAAAATATAACAGATTTGGTCTTTAATTTATTTTTAACTAAAAATGCCTATTGCGATATATTTTAAATATTTTTGTAATTTAGTTAATGATATATAATTGATTATATCATGAAATCATATTTTTGTAATTTAGTTAATGATATATAATTGATTATATCATGAAATCATATGTACACTTTTAAAATAGAGAGATCAATTTTGCGGATAGATGAAAACAAAATATCAAAATTACAATTAAGTTGAATTAATTTAATTTCTTCTATTATTTATCCAACTATTACTTCTCTCACTCTTCTTTAATAAGTTTGGTAAAGTGCACAAATTAATTGCTGATGTAATAACCAGTTATGATTGGTCCATATAATACAAATAATTGATTTGTTAACTAACTATTAATATTACTCACTTTTTTGTTTGTAAAATAGATGATAAATATCGCTAAAAACTTTAACAATTGTGAGATTTGGAATTTGAATCGGAGATAAAATGTCAAACTTAACAATATTTATATTGTTAAGAAGTGATATTATTCACTATACTTCTTAAAATGAGTTGAGTTGCTCACTATCTTTATTTCTTAGTCATGATTACAACTAACAAAAAAAAATTACAAAGATTAAAGAAAACGGTTAATCTTATTTAATTATCTTTATATAATCAAAATATAGTTATATTTTCCAAAATAAATCCTTCATAAAAACTTGTTTTTTTACTAAAACAAATATCCATTCATTTAAAATTAAATATAGTCTTGTCAAAAAGGGATATTTGGTTTGGTAAGGAGTAGTTATATTGTTAGTTGACGAGTAACTGTCAACAAACATGACTAAAAACCGGAGTAATTTCAAATAACTCTCACAAATTATAATTCTTCCTGTATTGATAAAAGATTTTTGAAGTAGTCTTTAAAGTTTAATTCAACTAACAAATTTCGATATTTGTTAGATTAGATATCATGTTTTAATGAAATGAAATACTAGTTAATGAAGATGTATTTATGAAAATAATAAAAATAGTTTTTAAAATTTTTTATTGTTGTTAAAATATAGACAATCGTTTTACTTCAAAAATCTTTTATATTTTTATTAACATGTAGAATTAACGTAAATTTTAGAAAATAAAAAATAAAAAATTTTCATAAAATAAATGACAACTTAGTTGTAGTGTAGCAAATTAATTAGTAGTATAATTATATTTTCTTAAATTTACTCAAAAGTCTAAATGGATTAGTTTTTTATTTATGTGTATGGTTTCTTAGATGTGAAGAAAAGTTTAAATTCTAAGCAACCATACGATGCCAATACCATGATGTAATGCTAAGACAAAATATTTTTTTTTTTTTACATAAAAATGATATTCATTTATTCAAAAGAGTAATATCGACCGAGAACACACATACAAATTCGCTAAAACCGATAAGGATAAGCCTGCAAACGACTTTACAACATCCAAGTTAATAGCATAAAACAGAAAAATGATTTCAAATTTGACAAAATTAAAGTGATCGTAATGTCAATGTCTTCGGATCTGCAATGTTGAAGTAATTGATTGAATCTATCTATACTGGATCAAAGTAAATCGGTAGATTTGAACAAAATGAATATCACAACGAGATGAAAAAACCAAACAATGCTTATGAAAATCACGTAGAAAAAATCACTTATTTAGATAAAATAATAGAGAAAAATGATGTAGATGGGTGATAATCATCCCTCTACTATGATAAAGAAGACGAAGACAAAAAAAGTAGAGAAGAGATGACGACTAGACCTAATTGTTTAATACAACACATATATGAGAGAAAAGCGTTTAACATATATCCCTATTTTTGTACTAAATTGGGTAATAAATAACAAAAATAATCAATAAAAACTCATTACATTATTATTTCATATAATCAAATTCAAAATACACAATAAAACTAGCAAACAAGGAACTCTTATTCGATGTCAGTGTAAAAGTGGTTTACACTAACCTTCCATGTCAGTTAAACTCAATCTTATGCAAAATAATTGTCTATAAGTAGTGTATGCAAATTGCAGCCTCATTACAATTATATCTTAAAAGTTCAACCTATTTTTCCTTTCACATGGTATTAGATTATTATCCATATAGTTGATATTCTTATGCACATTTCTTACATTACATGATTCTCTTTACTAGCTTAAATATCCAGCACCTGGAGCTCCAAATTTAGCTAAAAGGGTGAAGGAACTACTCAACAAATCCGGTTTCGACCGCGTCGCCGAAGACACAAAGCGAGGACTCGATCACGGTGCTTGGGTTCCACTCATGTTAATGTATCCAGAAGCTGACATTCCAGTTTGTCAATTGTCTGTTCAATCTAACAAAGATGGAACTTACCATTATAACTTGGGAAAAGCATTGGCTCCTCTTAAAGATGAAGGTGTTTTGATAATTGGTTCTGGAAGTGCTGTTCATAATTTGAGAGCTATTAGCCCTCATGGAAGTGTTGCTCCTTGGGCCTTAGAGTTTGATAATTGGTTGAAAGATGCTCTTCTTGAAGGAAGGTATATATTTGTACTTTTTTATTTATTTTATGTTTTGATGTTCATATTTGAAGAATACATAGTTGATTTTATTGAAGGTGTTAGACAAGGTTTTGAAAATCGGTTCGCGACTTAGATGTTAAGTCTTATGATGTATATACAATTAGGGTTTTAAAAAATAGTCTGCACTGAAATTGTGGCTGCAGCGCGAAGGTTTTTTATGTGTTGTGATGTTGTGACTTAAATTGTGGTTTGTAACGCAATTGCAACTGCAGTATAACGGTTTTAGAGGTCTCTGCAATGACATTGCGTCTACAATTGCAGCCACAACGGCTGCATTTAATCATAATGTAAAGGTTCAAAGCATAAAGCATAATTGTGAACCCAATTGCAATTTAAAACCATGGTCTTGACTGCATTGTCACTACATTCGCAATTGTATAAACCGTATTTGACTATAATTTTCCACATAATCAAATATTCCAATGCGATCATGGCTCTTATATGATTGCTATTTTAAACTGTGTTTATAGCTGCATCAGTATATTTGACCGTAATTTTATGCAGTATAAATTAATCAGAAAGCAACCATAGGTTAAAACCTTGGGTGTTAAGTACAAGAATTTTGTATGGTTTGGCTCTTCATGGATTGATTGTGAAATTTTTGTATTGCCTTTTGTAGATACGAAGATGTAAATCATTATGAACGAAAGGCGCCGCATGCGAGAAAGGCTCATCCGTCGCCGGATCACTTTTATCCACTGCATGTTGCTATTGGTGCTGCTGGTGATGATTCAAAGGCCAAACTTATCCATAGTAGTATTGAGCATGGCACTCTCTCTTATGCTTCTTACCAGTTTACATCAAATTCCAACTAAACTTGTACTTAATACTACATACATTTGTGTTTCATTTATGAAGATGTGTTGTTTGAAAGTTGAGTGACTTATGTTTGTATGTTGTGTTGTGAAGCATTAATGTAAAGATTGAATTATTTCTTATGAATAAAAGAAATTTTATGTACTTTCATTCTTGTTGAGATGTTGGATAGTCCACTTGTCCTTTTCTTTTTATTTGGTTTTTTTATTTGGTTATGATGCATTTACACACATGAAAATTGGATTTGACATTTAGATGTTGACACCGGTGATAATTTAAGAAGATAAAAGTTATTGATATTTGAACAATGATAATAATTTAAGAAAATAAAAGTAATTATATTGAAGTACATATATCGATGTCATATGTGCATTGAACACAACCTATGTTGAACAACAAACATGTCTTTAATATGAAATATCAATATTATTGGTCACACGATTTCGGATTGGAGATGTGGTTTGGTAACTACAAATACAACAATGAAATTGTAAGTTTAATTTGAGTGTTCTTTCACTTTCAAAACTACCAACAAATGTTAAAAATCTGTTAGATATAATATTTCATAAATACACTCACCTCCTCTAACTTAGCTCCTTTGAAAAGAGTGTTCTTGTGTATCTTGTAATGGAAGTGCTTATTAAATCTATGGCTCTTGTAGATATGGGGAAGTAAATCAATACGAAGAGAAATCACCGTATGCTAAAAAGGCTCATTCCTAACCAAATCACTTCTTACCATTGCATGTGATAATAACTTTTAATCTCATACTCTAATTTGAAATAAGACAATTTAGATTGAAAATTGTATCTTTCAAGTAAAAATGATCTCTACTGCTGATTAGAAATCAGACGGCTGAAATCGGTTACAACATCCTAGTGTAATTGCAAGAAACCCAATTCCACGGCAATGGAGTTGCCGGTGAAAATGCTTAGGCCAAAGTCATACATGATAGTTGTGATGGTTGTTCTGTGTCATATGCTGCTTTTAGTTTCACAACAACTCCCACTTGAGGAACATCATATTTGTAGCTTCTCTTTACCATTGTTGTCTTGTTAGAACAACAAACTCAAAGAAAATAGATAAATAATTCACAAAAAGATTCATCATAAAATTTGATTAATCTTTGGCAAAAAAATCTCATGTAGTTTTTTTCATGTGATATTTAAAGTTACATAATATGAAATTGTTATTAAATGTCGGGTGATTCAAATTACAAGATTACCCTTAAATTGTACCATAAAGTTGTGAAAGTTTTTTTTTTCACCTCAAAATCTTTTCAAAAACTCCCAAATTTTATCCGGATTAATTAATTCGGAGATATATTTTCCACGTCCGGATTGACCGGATTGACGTATATTTTTATATATTTAAAAATATTGAAGATGAGAAAAGAAACACTCTAAAGTTGTAGCTCCTTCTTATTGTAGCCCAACATCCAAATGAGTAAAGTCCAGAAGACAGATAGTCTTACTCCGCCCACTTATCAACTAGTACAAGTCATCCTCAACATGCCTTAATTCATATAAATTTCATGTTAATTGTATTCAAGAATTCTCTATTTTCCTTTTCCTACAACAGGCTATAAGTTTTAGACTTTTTTATTGAATATTTGATGCAAAATGCAGGGAATAACAAACCATTACGCAAACAAAAGAAAAGACCACATCAGATTTAATAAAACTCAATATAGTTTCCAATTTATCCACCAGACTATACAGGGGAGAGGGTTAAAAAAGAAAACCATTAAACATTTTTGTCGAATGCATGATTGTAAATAAAGAACTTATAATAAAAACCATCTTATGAAATTAGTCAAATTACAAACAAAATTGTTGCACCCTAAGGCATTCAAGAATGCCTCAATTCTTCTTGTTGTCTTTCGAATAAAAGGTTGCAGATAAATGATTTTTTCGAAGTTCGAGATGGCCTTACCAAAAGCACAACTGCGATTTGATCATTTGAAAACAACTGAAATGAAAAAAAAAACAGGCAAAGAAAGGAGAACAAGTTGAGATAAACACAACTCTTTACATTACCTCAGACAACATTATACAAATGCACAAGATTTTACTTCTAACAAATAAATGAAACCTAGACAAGATTCCAGAAAAGAAAGGGGCAAGAAAGGATGAATCACAATCCATCTTGTATTTCGGCGGCACAGTCTTTCTTCAGGATTGAAAGTATATTGCGGGTATCAATGCAGGATGCTATAGTCATTTGAGTGTGTAACCTAAAATTCAGTGTCAAAGCATGAAACCATGATCTTTGAAACCATGGACCTTGCAAAAGGGATGTAGCTTATGCTATACCTGGCAATCAAAATATCAGAAATATTGTGTTAAAATAATATACCCGGGTGGAAACAAGCATAGTGTCACATTTGGACAAATCTTAATCATATTGCATACTCAAATACGTATCATATCATATATTGTATGCTACAGTGAATAAAAGATAACTCTATTATGCTATTCTATGCCATGCATTACAGATTTGAAATGGTAGAAGCTCATGCCTTGGCTGTAAGAACTAACAAAACTGAAAAAACATTATACTCATTTCAGTGTGGTACTGCCATACTGGCATGTAGGATTTTGGTCCTTAAATGTGGGAGGCGTCGTCACTTCAGTCTCCAAATGTATTGAAATTGCAATAATGTCTTTGAGGGTGTCATCTGTTAATATTTGTGGACCAAACTCACTAATGGAATGGAAGATACATTCAAGGATCAAACTAACTAACGAAGAACACACTCTAGGACCATGCTGACTAATATGAGACACATTTGGGGACGTTTTTATACATTTGATACATTTAGAAACTTTAGCGACAACGCTTCATGCATTCAAGGACCAAAATGGTTGTTTATCCTTTTCTTTTTCTAAGGCATGTAATGATATGAGCAAATTCAATTTAAATTAGGATCATCAGTAAGTTAGCATACTCCTTATGCCTCAATCCACATTAGATTCATGAGAATTTAATGTGAGCATAGACCACACTGAAGATACTATAAAAAAAAAGTTACATGGAATGCATTTGGAAAATGATGACATACCAAACCAGTGCCCCAAACTCCAAGATAATGGCAAGAAGTGTCAGTAACTTGTTATGAACCTGCTCAATGCAAAACAATGAAATAATGAGCTATTAGAAAAAGCTCATTTCTGACAGAATTAAAATGAATCTATAGCAGATGCACTTTGACTTACATAAAGTGCACAAAACAAGGCAATGAAAATACTTGCAATGTATATGGCTGTTGCATAAATACGAACAGGATCAAGCATCATCGATACTTGCCTTTTAGGACCTATGAGGAATGCTGTGCTGCCATAAAAAAAATTCCCACTTAGTATTTGAAGAAAACCAAACAGCTATGAAACCAAGGTTAAAGGATAAATAATCCACATATCAATTTTAATTCAAAATGTCATATGGTAGGATGAAATGATAAGGTGTAACTAGCAAACCGTTTATACAGCAAAAGACAGACAGAGGGACATAACCTTTTATTGGAAGAGAAAAATATTTGTTCTTACTTCTTAAGCATGAAACAGTACTGCTTTATTTTTCATCTTGATGTCTCAAGAAAGTAGTTATATCCAAGTTAAATTTTTATACTCTGAAGTCAGTATCCACATTATATAACATCGTTTTTATGAAAATAAAGTCCTAATATTTGGCGCCTTTTATCCATTAGAAGAGAAATTAAACCATGAAACATCTCTCACTTTTATACATTGTGACTTGTGATTGGTGACATAAAAAGTAATGGAATATAATTTCTCTGGCAACCCCTCCCAAAAAAACCCATTCTCCATTACTGACCGTAGCAACATAACATTCTTTGTCAAAATAATTGAAGCTTGTGAGTGGAAATCCAGAAATCTAGAGACATCACCGGAGCCAAAGTATAATTATAAAGCTGTAAAACCTTACATACCTTCCAAGTGAAAGCATATTGCCAAGAGTGAAGGCTATCCCAAACTTTATTGGTTTGAGGAAAACAAGCATAGACTGTAAGATGGGGGGAAATATAATTAATTAGTGACTATTCATGTCTGCCAATATAAATTTGAGTTAAGAAACTAGTATACTATGTAAAGATATGAAAAGCAACATTTGTTGATTAAATTTTCAGAGGTAGTGAAATAAATCATGTTCCCATCACATTTACATGACACAGGTGAGAAATCAATGAGATTCATCCATTATATTCCAACTGTACATTTGAGTAACCAAATTTGAAAGTATAGGAGTTTATTACACATGCTCTACTCTGCACTAGAATCACAAAGAGAATTCTTTGGCATCACTTCCTAGTTGCCAGTCTCAATAACTTTTTGAATATAGAATAAATCATAATGTACAATGATACAATCTACTGATGAATAGCATCAAAGGTATCATAATTAGAGGAACTATTTAGACCTCCTTATATATCTACATTATCTAATATCAATATGAACATAATATATTTATTGGACCAATAGTTGGTCCGAAGTTGAAGTTATTGGTGGTTACAGGTTATAGTTGTAGAAACATCCTCTCCACTCAAGAAACAAAAATTGCAAACATATAGTGTGATCAAAATCTTGCAGGTACTCAATTACTCATGTGAGGTCATATTTAAAGAAAGGTTCAAGCTTAATATGGATATTCCACATTGAATTGGAAAACCATCTTTATTCATCTAAATTCTAAACTAGAAAGACAAATAATGCAGTCAAACTTACTAACAGTGTACAGGTTGCTCCAGCAGCAAAGCATACAGCAAAACCATATAATCTCTGGTCACAAATAGAGAGTTTGTCAATTAAATTGTACAAGATAATATGCATATAGAAACTTGTTGAATAAATCAACTATCAAACAAACATTTCAATATTACAGAAGTCTAAATATAGAAACATGTAGCAACACAAGAGAAGTCTAAAAACAACCATGGTCTTGATCAAAGAATTATTAAACTAATTTAATAGGCGGATCTCATTTGAAAACATTAAGAAAAATTGATATTTCGGGCCTTGTATATACTATTTCCTAACAACTACAAGTACACCTACGGTGACAAGAAAAAGAAATCATTATGCTTCCTCAATTCTTATGTTTCATTATGCTTCCTGGTCAAATGCAATGTACTCCACTCATCCAGTTAGTTTCATCTTCCAACGAATATTTCCTTGATTTCATCTTTTGGTGATAATTTGTATACATCTGATGTTTCTCTGTAAGCAGTAAGCCACTAGTAAATCATTATTATTTATAATCTAAAGCCATCATAAGTTATCTCTAACAAACAACAGACAAAAATCTATAACAAAACATTTCTATAAGAAAAGAGAATCTCTATATTTTCTCATATTTAGTTTCTCAATCCCATATCACCTGAGGAGAAAAACGTATCCTCATGCAACTTCATAGTTACAAAACAAGTACCCCTAAGGGGTACTACTTTACTACTTTTCCTTGATAACATTGTAAATCTGGTGTAAACAAAAGAATAAAATCTCGATGTGACTACTCTCAAGCAGTGTTTTAAAAACCAAACTAGACACTTCAGCCGATTGAATCTTGAACAGGCTGTAACTAGGGTTCGGCTATTTTGGCAATCCATCGCAGTATCGTCCCAAATCAAGCAGTTTAAAAATAATTGAACTATGATCCAGAGGTCTCGCCAGTTTGAAATTTGATTTGATTTTCAAAACATTGCTCTTTAAGTATAGTACTATTCCTCATATAACCTATGAAGCATGGATCCTGACACAAACTAGTAATAGTATGAGAAAATAAATTAATTGAATGTAATCAAGGTGGCGGTGTCATGTCACTATCCGACACCAACACATGTTGGACACCAAGCATTCGATCTGTGGGCTCGGTGCTACAGAGCACATAACACTCAAATAAACAATTTCTCACTCATCTACTTTCAAGCCTAATACAACCTACAGCTTCTGATCTTCAAACAGTAAATCAAACCAAAATAAAAAAAGCAAAACATCTTGAACTTCAAAATTACAAAGAATGGAGAATCAAATTGTCACGAGATAACAATGTCAAAGATCTATGCTCAATTCTAAACCTACATATTGAATCAGCTAATTCAACTCAAATTCTCTCTTCGTTTCTCAACTAATCGCTATGGTTTCTCTCTTTTCGAAACTAAAAGCAAACAAGTACAAATGAATTTGAAGAGAAAATAGTGAGAGAGGGAGAAGAAAAAAAAACCTGTTTGGTTGACAAGGTGCAGTCGCGGTTGAAATCGTCCATGAAAGCAAACGAGTTTTGGCTTTCCAATTGTTGCTCTTCGTCTTCGACTTCCATTCCTACCATTATTTTCACTTTCTCGAAGGCTTTGTTAAAGTTCTCCATTGTTTTCCCACACTTTCTCGGGAAAATGGAAAAACGAAAATAAAAAAAGTAAGAGACCGTGGATCTGTGGTTTATGGAAAAAAAAAGAGTAATAACTAACTAAGTAATGAAGTTGGTAAGACTTTCAGAATGGAAATTCGATTCTCTATTTCAGTGTAACCAAGCTCATGAATCATGATCATCATGGAAGACAACTCTCTCTCTTGTGGTGGATTGGGCTTCGAAATCTGAGCCCATTTGTAATTTTGGAACTTTATTTTTATTTTGTTGTGAAATTAGTTTTTTTATTTTAAAATTTTTTGGTTTTAATTTTTTTTTAAATTTTTAAATTAAAAAATAATGATATAATATATTTTAAATAGTATGATATAACAATTAATGATGTGAAATGGCTAATACTTAAGATATTGCGAGAAAATCATCAAAAACATCATTGTTAATTTGAAAGTTTTTATTTTTTGTAATTTAATTAATAAAATATAAATAATTAATTTATCTACAAATTAGATTATATGTTACATCATTTAAACTATATCACATCAATATTTTTACATCTAGAAATTTGAAGGAGAGATCAAAATTAAATAATTCTAAAAGGAAATAATCAATTTCGTAAACAGATGAAAATAGAAGAATTAATTTTTGTAAACAGATAAAAATAGATTAATGAAATTATAATTAAACCAAAAGTATAACAATTAAAGAAAATTAACTTTAAATAGTCACAATTATACTCATTTATCACCCAATGTTCAATACCGAAAATAATTTATGAAATATAAACACACATACCAAAATTTTTTAATATTAAAATTTTTAAACTCTAAAAATTTCAATTTTTGAACTTTAGGTATACATTTACCTACTTCAAATTTTGAGTTTTGACATTTTTATTTTTGTAAAGTTTGATGTTACGGAAATTTCAAAACTAAGCATGTTAAAAGTATTTGTCATGGGAAACATATTAGATATGCTATGAGTTAATATTGAATTTTGAATTTTTTTTATATATATAAAATATGTTTCAAAAAGTTTAAACTCAAATTTTTTATTTAGAAATTTTAATTTTGAAATATATTTTATGTCTCGGCAAATATATTAGAATTTCCGATCTTTTATCATCGCTCAATATGTGTTTCATACATATTTGTAGAAATTATGATTTTGAAAAAAAGAATTATTTGTTATGATGAAAGAAAATGGGTAGTTTGGGTATAATGTGAGGTATTAAGAATATACTATGTAGGGGTATAGAGTTAACTCATCTCAATTAAATATCTAGTTTCTAGATTCAATATTTTAATCTTCAAAGTATTTCAAGAATACATAATTCAAAAGTAATGAAATTAATACTAAAATTAATTTAAACAGAGAAAAAATATTAGAACAATCTTTAAAAAATTATGTTTGAAATCAAAAAATTATGTTTTGAAATCAGAATTTGATCTCAGAAGTCGACTGTGCCCTTGGAATATATTACACCCTACAACATTTGTTTGAAAATGATTATCTCTAATTTATTCAGATTTTGTGAACTTTAAAATATTTATTTTCCTTTATGTTAAATACAAATAGAACTTGATTTTTCAAATAAAAATTAGTTGTATTGAAACTATGTTTTAAATAAGAGTGTACTTAAAATATAATAAAGAGAAATATATGTACAAATATCCACAATAAAACGTCCTTATTTGAATACTTAAACTAATAAGTTCCACCAATACATACTTCATAAACATCTAATTTCTCTAATACAATATTTCCAATAAAAAATTACTAAATAAATCAAATTAATAACTCTACGTCGTTATATTAGAGATCATAAACTAAAAATGTCTATTTCTATTTATATGTTGTATGATTTTAATATTTGCATGCTAGATTTTGTCACATGAACAAACATGTAATTTCAAATTTAAGTAACTTATAATTAATTCTAAAGTTATCTTTAAATGATTTTGAAAAATGTGTTTTTTCTAATCAAACTAAAATAACAAATAGTTCACATAAATATGTAGTTAGATAATCAGAGTCTTTAAATTTATTACACCCCGATATATATGAACTTGATGGGACGTTAACAAGAAATGAAAAACGTTAGTTTACCACTTTTATTGGTGATCATTCTGACTATATTTTTGTATATCTAATGAAAAATAAAAGTGAAACGTTTGACATAATTAAGATCTTTGTAACTGAAATTGAAAATCAATTTAGTAGAAAGATTAAGAGGTTTCGTAGTGATAGAGGGACTAAATGTGATCCTAGTTCATTTAATGAATTTTATAAATTGCATGAAATTATACATGAAACAACTGCACCATATTCGCCTGAAATGAATGGTAAAGTTGAAAGAAATAATAAAACTCTTATTGAACTAGTTGTTGCTATTATGCTTAACTCTGGTGTTGCATCTCACTAGTAATGGAAATTATATTGATTGTTTGCTATGTTTTGAATAGAGTTCCTAAATCTAAAAACAAAACATCTCCTTATGATATTTTGAAGAAAAGACAACCGAACTTGTCTTATTTTTGAACTTGGGGTGTCTGGCTTATGTCATAATTGTTGAGACAAAATCCCAAATTAAATGTTTTGATGATAAACAAATATTAATTAAGAATTATAATTATGATTCTAAGCATTTTTGTATCTAATATGTGTGCTTGAGTTTAATAAACAAGATAAATATCAAGAAACTCAAACCAGATCATATTAAAGAAGAAACAAACTAAGACAGAAAAAACAAGAACGTTCTGGACAATTTTGAAGAAAAACGAATAACGTTCTCCAGGTGCTCCAGAAATGCAAAAACGTAAAACATATTCAGATTCAGATTTTGCAGTTCAATTCCAAGCATGTTTTCTCAAATGTACAAGAGCAGACTATTGTTGGAAGATTACTCTAAAAAGACAAAGGCAAATGATATATTTTATAAAAACCAAACTTAATTACCACAAAAGCAAGAACAAAGATTGTTCTTGATTTTCAAAAGCAAGACTGCCCAGAATCGAAGAACATTCTTGCTTTTTACCTGATCTTATCCATTCACTGACATAGGACAGCTGGACTGCTCTCAACGAGCAAATGAGCTGTCATAAGCTCTTTTGAAGCCCATAAAAGAGACCTCAAGATGAAGGAAAAAATCAGAACTTAAAAAAGCAAGCAATTCATCATTTACAATCAGATTCAAGAGTCTTTTCAAATATCTTTATAAGTTCAGTTCAGTTCTTAAGTGGTTGTAACATTTAATCACTACTGAGTTCCAAGATCAGAATCCATACTCAAACACGAGTTGAGGATAATCTGATTTTGTCATGCTCTTTACGATTTCACTGTAAACTCAAGACAAAGTGTGTTGAACTAGTCTTGAGTAGTTTCTGAAAGTCCCTATGTTTTAAAAAAGTAGTGTGTAAATCCTTTCTAAAGATTGAAAGGTAGATAAGTGAAAATCCTTTCTGGTTTGAAAGGTAGGGGTTTGTAACAGATCAAGATTGATCTGTAGAAAGTTGTGTAAAAACCAATAACATTCTTGCTTTGAGCACTTAGTGGAAAATCTCACATTTGTGAGGACTAGACGTATCCCGTATTAGGTGAATCAGGATATATTTGTGTGTTATATCTCTTTCCTTATCTATTTACGTTTAAGCGTTTCAATATCAAGTTCAATAGATAAGCTAAAACTGTTATTTTCAACTAACCAAGAACGTTATCCGTTGGTTCAGAACCAATAACGTTTTCCGTTTTTCTGATTTGCAACCAAGATCAATCTTGAGTTAATTTTTTCAAGAAATTTTAAAAAGATAAATTTACAATTCAAACCCCCTTTCTTGTAAATTGCTACTTCAAGAATCCCCAATCCCAAGCGAATTAAAATCGCCAGTAGAGCTTATGAATGTGTATTCATTGGGTATGCAGTAAACAACAAAACATATAGGTTTTATGACCTAAATGCGAAAGTGATCATAGAGTCAAATGATGTGGATTTCTATGAAAATAAATTCCCTTTTCTATTGAGAAATAGTGGGGGCAGCGAACCTAGTCACATTCCTGTGACAAGGAGAACTGAAAGCAGCAAACAAGGTGAAACAAAAACTCAAAGAAGAAAGAGAGTCAGAGTTGCTAAAGATTACAGACCCGATTTTATGGCATATACCTTAGAAGAAGATCCTGCAAATCTTCAAGAAGCATTGTCATCTTTGGATACATATTTATGGCAAGAAGCAATAACTGATGAGATGAATTCTCCAGAGTCTAACATGACTTGACATTTAGTAGACTTGTCTCCTGGTTGCAAACCAATAAGTTGTAAATGAATTTTGAAAAAGAAACTAAAACTCAATGGAACTGTTGATAAATATAAGGCATGTCTTGTAGCCAAAGGTTTTAGACAAAGAGAAAATATAGATTTCTTCGACACTTTTTCACTGGTCACTAGAATAACATCCATTAGGGTACTCATTTCTCTAGCAGTTATTCATAACTTGGTGATACACCAAATGGATGTTAAAACAACTTTTTTAAATGGTGATATGGAAGAAGAAATCTATATAGAACAACCTGAAGGTTTTGTAATTCATGGACAAGAAGACAGGGTTTGTAAGTTAGATAAATCTCTGTATGGTCTCCTAAGCGATAGCATGAAAATTTTGATAACTTGATTATATCGAATGAGTTTTAAGTGAATGAAAGTGACAAATGTATTTATTACAAATATGAAAATGACATTTGCACTATCATATGTCTCTATGTAGACGAACTACTCATATTTGGTTCAAACATTCATGTTGTAAATATTGTAAAATCATTGTTAAGTAACAACTTTGATATGAAAGACCTCAAAGAAGCGAGTATAGTCCTATGAATCAAGATTATTAGGTCAGAAAAAATAATTTCTTTGGATCAGTCTCACTATGTTGAAAAGATCCTAAAGAAATATAAATACTTTGACTGTAAACCTGCTTGCACACCTTATGATCCAAATGTGAAACTTTTCAAGAACACTGATAAATGTGTTAGACAAACTAAACATGCGAGCATCATTCGCAGCCTCTGTTATGCCACTAAATGTACTAGACCCAACATTGCCTATGTCGTGGGACTGTTGTGCAGGTTTACCAATAGACCTAGTATGGAGCATTGGCATGCTATCGAATTACATTATCAAAGAATTCCTACTGTAATGCCCTGAATTTATTATCCAAAGCGTTACTTTAAAATACTTTTAGAAAAAATTACGACAATTTTTTTTGTAAGAATATCTAACATTTATCCATTTAAATAATTAGTAACAATCACATTTATTTAATATGATTAAAAAATATTTATTCAAGCTAAAACAAAGAAAAAGCAATTATTCCTAACGGAAGGGAACTCACTTCTGTATTTCTAGAATTCGAGTACATTTTAAAGTTTGGTAACAAAAGGTTGAAAAATAGACTTAGAAATATCGCGACCATTTTGTTATTACAAAATTGTCTTGAAAAACCCATTTTTACCCCCACGTTAAGGGAACCCACTTCCGTATTTCTAGAATTCTGAAGTATCTGGAATATCACTAGAATGGGGTTGAATAGAGATATTTGATGTTTAAAAATTTCTTTTGAGTTTTAAAGCTTTATCCTTTTCGAGAGGATGAAAATCAGAGGTTGGAAATTTAAAACTATGAGTATGAACAGATTACTGAAAGATAGAGAGAGATAGAGGTTAGAAAATGACACACACAACTTTATACTGGTTCACCAAATAAGGGCTACGTCCAGTCCTCACACACTTGTGAGATTTCACTAAAAAAAACGATCAACCTCTCACAGAGGTTAGTTACAACTTGTGTGTTCTAGAGCCTCACCAAGCTTACAATATCTTCTCACGAATTTCAACTATTTCTAAGTGTAACTCACTTAGAAATTACAATATTGTTTGATGTTTGTGACATATCTCTTTACGAACACTTTCTAAAAAGATGTTTCAAAGATCTAGTGGAGGACAATAGAAAGTATAGAGAGAGGATGAGAAAGCACTTGATAGCTCTTAGACTTTTTCTTTTTATGCTTTGTTGTTGTGTGTTCAATGAAGAAGTGCACCAATCCTTTTATAGAGTTGTAAGATAGTCTATCCATGTGTTTTGAAGCTTCAAGTCCGTTGGGCACTTTAATCAAAAAGTCAAGGTCAGTAATCTGAATTACAGAAATGTCATCCAGCTGTCTTTTGTCTTATTTGATCGCAGGAGGATGGGAGTGCAGTTCATCCTCGTATGGCAGATGCAAGCCTTTTGGAAGTCCGTCTCTTGGCTGTCCTTTCTCTTTCTCTTTCACCAAGGCATGTCAGGTTTTATTTTAGGCTTTGTTTAGTTTAACCTTTATGTGTAGGTGAAAAGGTATAACCATTTTTATCATAAGCCTATGTATTATAGCTAGAGGTCCATTCTACTAAATTCCAAATATCTGCGCTCATCCTCTGCCTTCCTTTGTTCCTTCAGTTGACTTGTTTGTCTTCCAAACTTTAAATACTGAATTGACTTTGCACATGGAAGGAAAGTACAGACAACGTGATTCTGGATATTTTGGCTTGGGTTCATCTTCTGGTTCATCCTCTAGTTCATCCTCTTGTTCATCCTCTTATTTGAAACTTTGTTGATTTACATAGTTTTTATCTTATTTGAAGTATAACCTGTTTTCTAATTATAAAACACTCAAGAGCACAGATTAGATTTAACACGAGTCATAATCAATCAATTTTGTTATCATTAAAACCATATGAGAGAGATTTTGTCTCAACAATCTCCCCCTTTTTGATGATGACAAAATTCTTTTTAGATTATGATGGATATTGAGAGAATAGAATATAAGCTCCCCCTCAATATTATTAGAAATGTTTTAAACAATTTCTTTTTTTTTTTTTAAATATTTTTCCAAAAAAAACTTTTGAAATTTTTTGATAAGAAAAGGACAAATAATTATAAGGAATGAACCACAGAGTAATAACAAACATAAGTCAAAGTTATTACAGACCATAAGTTGAATGTTTTTAACAAAATAAAGAAATTGCAAATAAGACACATTTAACAATCTTCAAACAGTCTTCATAATCTTACTCCCCCTGAATTGAGGCAGCAACAAAAAGAATAGATTAGACAATGGAGAAAGATTAAGTAGAGGATGATGAATCATCTGAGGAGGTAGAAGGTTGAGATGCAGCATTCGGAGGTGGTTGAGCTTGTGGAACTGGAGGACGGTCTCCAGGGAGAATGGTAGGAATGAAGTGATTTGTGATCCAATTGAGAAGGAGGCCAAAATGAGTCAGTTGATGTTGAAAATTTGTGAAGCTTTCCAACATTTTCTTCTGGTCCTTACGAATCTTTTTCAGTATTTTCAAATGTTTCAGTTCTTTGTGCTCTTTCTTTGAGTGGTTGGAGCCATCTTCTTTGGGAGCATAAGAGGTTTCCAAGAAGGGGTAAGTGGAGTCAACCTGCCTTGGTACCTCAGGAGGAGGTTTGGAGGACTCACCAGCAAGAGGATTAAAAGATGATGAACCAAATGTGTGAGGAGTAGGAACAAACGAAGTACCTGTAGGCAATTCTTCAGGAGGCAGCATTGGAGATGATGAGTCAAGTGTGACTGGTTCAGCTATATCCATACCAGCATGGTCTTTTTCATCAGGAATTCATGGGGAGAACGTATGATGTTGCAGAATCAGATCATGATAGAGTTCGCCTCCATAAGTTGAAGAGGAGCATCTTCGGATGGTTCTGGAGTAGTAGTGCCATAGTTGAATGTAGATGGAATTATAGCCAGTGGTGAGGAATAGGTGGGACATGGAATGTCAGAATCTCGTGGAGGAGATGGAGTTCGTTCAGGATTTACCATAGGTTCTAGATTAGGAGATGGAGTCTCATCAGTAGGAGGATGGATTTTTTCTAATGGAGGTGGTGAAGCGGCAGGAGTAGATTTTTTGAATTTTTTCGACTTTTTGGCTGGTGGAGTTTTGGATGATTTACGTTTTGGAGGAAAGGATGTTTTGGTGGAGGAATGTATATCCAGGGGTTTGAGTTTCATCTGTTTGATGTTACGCATGGAAAAACTATTGTTGAAGAGGACAGAGGGTTCGTCCTCAAGAGGTAATTTAAAAAATTTAAAATTTTTGGTCAAGAGCATCCCATAGGGGGCAGACCTTCCCAGAACAACAACATTTAACATGAAATTGAAAATGATATTCCCCAAACGAAGAGAAGTACCTGTGGTGAGATGATGAATGAAGAGTATGTCGTGTTCAGTAACCTTTTCAAAGCTGCCCGCTCTTGGAACAATAGAATGGACACAGATGTTGTGGAGAATTCTGCATAAGGGCTGAAGGTTAGAGGCCACTTGAGGCTTAGGCGAGTTAAGGAGTGTGTTTTGAAGCACTTCAGTTCTGGAGACATGGCACTGAGAGTACCATTTTTCAGAAAAGCATAGGGAGCCTTCATCTAGAATGTCCAGAATGTGACATAAGGAGATAGGGTTAATCTCCATATGCACACCTTGAAGTACAATGCTGAACCCAGAATCACCTTTGGACCCAGAAGCCGCAACGTAGAACGCTCGCACAAGGCGAGGATATTGAGGTTCATTGATTTTTAAAACAGAAGTCCAGCCAAGTTGATCAAAAATATCTTCTATATTAAATCCTCCTTTCCTAAGGTCAGAGAAATCAATGAACTTCCCGTTTACAACCGATTTGTCAATCAATTTAGAAAGATACACTTTCTCTAAGGCAGAAGTTTCAAACAAAGAATCAGAGGAAGTAGATTTAGGTTTGGAAGAGGGTGTTTTAATGGATGATTTTTTAGGTGAGGGAGAGGACGTGTTACTGAGGGGTGGTTGTGGAATGGAGTCAGCAGAAACAGTTTTCTCTGAATCATCAAAGTCAATAACATGAATCGTGTTATCCTGTTGAGTTGGTTTTTTGGATGAGAGGATTCTAGACATGATTCTGGAGGATCGTCGTACAGGAGCAGGAATGGAGTTCTTGGATGAAGAAGAGTGGGTTCGTTTTAGGTGAGGAGGAGTAGATGCAAGGTTAGGGATAGTGGCTGTATGAAGAGGAGGATGAATGGTAGTCATAGGTTCAGGTTGAAGGATTTCTTCATCCTCTTCGTTCGTACTTGAATACTTATCGTATTCATCTTCAGAGTGTTGTTCAACAACTTTTCGTTTTGCAGTGAACTTGGTGCGGGCCATGAGAGAATTTGCTAAGTTTTGAAAGAGAAGGAGGAAAGGATTTTTGAAAGACAAAGATGAAAGGATTTCACAAGAGAATTTTTACGATTTTATGAGATAGAAACGGAAGAGTTTTGAGGAGAGAGGTTACGGCAGTTGAGGATTGGACGTGAGGGAATGATGGGATAGGCTTGAGGCTAGGCAGCGCGTGACAAGAACAGTTACTTTTTCAGCCGTCAACATTTAATACATGACGAAAGCCAAGGAGTTTGGCTGGAAAACTGCACGTAGAGGGAAGCGTGCTTTGGCATTTGTTGACTCTGGTACGTTTCACCAAAAAGATCAAACATTTTCATGTTTTGAAACTTTCAGAATCAATTTGGGCAAATTAATATACATTTTGAACCACACAATTGGTTTTAAATAATAAGGAGTTTGAAAGGGACAAGCTTACGGCCTTATTTGGTGAAAGAACCTCTTGATACCTTTTAGATTCACAAGGATATTTCCAAAAACATAAATAATACTAGAAATAAACAGTAAGTTTTTAGATAAAATTAATGAATTTTGGACAGACTTATGACAGAGAGGTTTTCCAAAATATTTTTGAATCTGTCCTCCTGTAGAGGTTTGGTAAAAACATCAGCCAATTGTTTTTCAGTTTCAATGAAAATTAGCTCAATATCACCCTTCTGAACATGATCTCGTATGAAATGATGTTTGATTTCGATATGCTTGGAACGAGAATGTTGTATGGGATTTTTTGAAAGATTTATGGCACTTGTATTGTCACAGAGGATGGGAATTTTTGCGTACCTTAGTGAATAGTCCTCCAATTGATTTCTTACCCAAAGTATTTGTGAACAGCATTGGGCAGCTGATACATATTCTGCTTCAGTAGTTGACAAAGCAATTGTGCTTTGTTTTTTGCATGACCAACTTATAAGAGACTCCCCAAGAAATTGACAAGTTCCACTTGTACTCTTTCGTTCAACTTTATCTCCTGCATAGTCTGCATCACAGTATGCTAAGAGGTCAAGGTTTGAACTCTTTTTATACCAAATTCCAACATCAGTTGTACCAATTAGATATCTGAAGATTCTTTTAACAGCTATACGATGAGATTCCTTTGGAGAGGATTGAAATCTTGCACAAAGTCCAACAGCAAACACAATGTCCGGTCTGCTTGCAGTTAAGTATAGTAAGGATCCAATCATCCCTCAGTACTTCTTTTCTGATATGGAGGTTCCTTCATCATCTTTATGTAATATGGAGGATGGATGCATAGGAGTCCCCATGGGTTTTGCTGAATCCATGTTATATTTTTTTAGAAGATTTTTGGTGTATTTTTCTTGGGAAATAAAGATGCCAGACTTCATTTGTTTAATTTATAACCCAAGGAAAAATTTTAATTCTCCCATCATGCTCATCTGAAACTCGCTTTGCATGAGGTTAGAAAAATCTTCACACATTTTTTCATTTGTAGACCCAAAGATTATATCATCAACATATATTTGCACAATTAACAGATCATCTTTAAGAGTTTTCTTAAACAGTGTGGTATCAATCTGTCCTCTTGAAAAACCATTTTCTTTTAAAAATGAGCTTAACCTCTCATACCAAGCTCGAGGAGCTTGTTTTAATCCATAAAGAGCCTTAGAGAGTTTGAAAACATGATTAGGTTTTTTCTCATCTACAAAGCTAGGAGGTTGGTGAACATATACCTCCTCATTTAAGAAACCATTCAGAAAGGCACTTTTGACATCCATTTGAAATAGTTTGATGCCTTTATGAGTGGCATAAGCTAGGAGGATTCTAATAGCTTCAAGTCTAGCAACCGGAGCGAATGTTTCATCGTAATCAATTCCTTCTTGTTGGTTATGTTGGAACCAAGCTGGTTCTAAGTACTTAGGATTTTGATGTTTACAAATGTACTCAATGTAAACTTATTTTGTACTTTGAATTATTAAGTTAAATGCCCCAGAAACATAAGGAAATAGAAGCAGAGATCAAAGGAAAATGAATTCTGGAATTTCCAGAAGATGTTCCAGGATGTCAAAACATCACCAGAGGATATGTTTGGTGGCCCAGAACAGAAGGAAGAAAAATCATAATGAAACATGGATCATACCATTGGAAAGCCTGCAAGAAGGAGAGTTGTTCCAGACAAACAGTAGTCAAATATCAATTTTATTCCAGAAGTTATTCTGACCAGAAGATGGCCTGACAGTGAAAAATTACACAGTCCAGACTTGTTCCAGACTTGACCAGAAGGTATGTTTATAAGTCCAGAACAAAAGGATCAATTCAGATTTGGCCCAGATCATAAGATAGCATGATTCAGGGCATGGAACTAAGTCCAGACCAAAAGAAATGAGTTCCATAATCAATCCAGACCTGGTCCAAAATTAAAGGTAAAATGTCCAGATTGAAATATTTTTTGTTCAAGTTAATTTCAGTTTGTTCCAGACCAAAGTCCAGAAGCGGTCCAGATCAGAGTAAAAATTTCCAGATCAATGGTTCAGAAATAATTATTTGGTCCAGTGATGGTCCAGATCAGAAAATCAGACCATGGCCCAGTGGTGGCCGAAATCAGAGGGACAGACTGTGCAGTCCAGCAATAGCCGAAATCAGAGGATCACATAATATCAAATAGGCTGGTCCAGATGTGGACTATCGCATGAAGATCCAATGGTGCAGATTTGATCATGAGAATTAAAGAATCTGAGAAAAATGCCCAAAACAGAAGCGGAGCAAAATGTTCAAAACAGATCAGTGAGCAAAAGGCTCAAAACAGAATCTGAGCAAAATACTCCAGAATATTTTCAAAACAAATTAATCGAAATATACTACAGAAGTAAAGCATCAGTGAAGTTCTAAAGTTCAACTATAAATAGAGACTTAATGCTGAAGAATACAGAATCGAAAATCACAAAAGAGTCATACACTTCCAAAGCAACCACTCTCAAATTTTCATATAAGTCAATTGTGAGTTTCAGCTTTCAAGAAGCAAGTACTCGGTTATTTTCTTTCCACTGTGGCAAATCTAAGTTGTTGAGTAGAGTCTACAATCTGAGGGAGTCAGTAGAGGTAGCAGGTTACTTGGCAATTAGATTCATAGTGTTGTGATTTCTTCTACAATCTGGGGTGTCAGATTGGCTGAAGAACAGGAGTTGTTTTTCCTCAAAGAAGTCTAGGATTGTTAGACTATTTGAGAAGACTAACTTGGAGGGTCAGTAGCAAGGTTGTAATTCAAGGTTGAATTAGTGAAATCCTTCAAGGCGAAGGGACTGGACGCAGCCTCGTTAACGGTGAACTAGTATAAAATCTGTGAGTTTTTATTTTTATTTTTATCCACTGCTAACTCTGTTTTAATTATACATCAAGTTTTGTTTTGAAAGTATTAAAACAGGAAAAGTTTCAAGTTAAGTCAAACACAATTCAACCCCCCTTCTCGTGTTTGCACCTTCAGGTTGTACCCTTGAGCCACTAGTCTTGCTTTATTTCTAATGACCTCTCCGTCTTCATTTAATTTGTTTCTAAAAATCCATTTTGTTCCAATGATGGATTTATCCAGAGGATGGGGTACAAGACCCCATACTTTATTTCTTTCAAATTGTGAAAGTTCCTCCATCATTGCTTCAACCCATGATATGTCACAAATTGATTGATCAATATTTTTTGGTTCAACTTGTGATATCATGGCCATGTTATTTGTAAAAGACTGTCTGGTTCTCACACCATCTGCCGTATCTCCAATAACCAGATCAAGAGGATGATGCGTTGCTACCTTCCATCCTCTTGGAGGCTGCTGTGAGGATGGATCAGAATCATCCTCTTCATTTGGACTGTGTACTTTTGAGGATGAATGTTCATCTTCTTCTATTCTATCCATATTTTCTGGACACAAGTCATCAAACTCATCAAAAATAACATGCATGGATTCCTCCGCAGTTTGAGTCTTAAGATTATATATTCTATAACCTTTTGACGATGTGGAGTATCCTAAAAATATACCTTTATCAAATTTTGGATCAAACTTTCCCAAGTTGTCTTTATTATTTAGTATGTAGCAATAACAGCCAAAAATATGAAAATATAAAATATTTGGTTTTCTACCTTTCCAAAGTTCGTAAGGAGTTTTATTCAAAATTTTTCTGATGGACACACGGTTTAAGACATAGCAAGCTGTGTTAATGGCTTCAGCCCAGAAGTATTTTTCAATGTTGGCTTCATTCATAATAGTTCTAGCCATTTCTTGTAGAGTTCTATTTTTCCTTTCAACAACTCCATTTGTTGAGGAGTTCTTGGACAAGAAAAATTATGAGAGATACCGTTTTCATCAAAAAAATATTTTAAATGATTCATTTTCAAACTCACCTCCATGGTCACTTCTTACAGAAATAATCTTAGTTGTTTTTTCATTTTGAATTCTTTTACAAAAATATTGAAATGCATCAAAGGCTTCATGTTTGTGCTTTAAAAATAAAACCCATGTAAATCGTGAGAAGTCATCAACTATCACAAATCCATATCTTTTTCCACTAAGACTTGGAGTTTTAATGGGACCAAAGAGGTCAATATGAAGAAGTTCAAGAGGATGATTTGTTGAAACAATATTTTTTGAGTGAAAACTACTTTTGACTTGTTTTCCTTTGGCACAAACTTCACACACTTTGTCTTTTTCAAAGTTAATTGTTGGAAGACCTTTGACTAGTTCTAATTTTGATAGTTTGGAAATGGTGTTTAAACTTGTGTGCCCAGCTCGTTTGTGCCAAATCCATTCATCTTTTTCAAGAGAAATAAAACAAGATTCAGTAGGAAAATCATCAAGATACAATACATATAAATTCTTTTTACGCACACCAGAAAAGAAAACTCTACCCGAGGATGAATGTTTAACCTCGCATAGAGTGGGTTTAAAGATAACTTCAAATCCACTATCACACAGTTGGCTAATGCTCAGTAAGTTATGTTTTAAACCATCTACATACTGAACATTTTCAATTTTTGCAGAATTATTTTTACCAATAATACCTGTACCTTTTATTTGAGCTTTGTCATTGTTTCCAAATGTGACTGATCCTCCATCTTTTGTTTCTAGTGAAATGAAACAATGTCTATCCCCTATCATATGACTTGAGCAGCCACTGTCCAAGAACCATGGCTTTCTTTTGTTGATTAGAGGATCTGTCTGTGTCAGAATTTAGGAGTGACTTAGGTACCCATATGGAATTAGGTCCTTGGTAGTTAGTCTGTCCTCTTGTAAGGATTTTCTTTTTATGGTAGCAAACTGAATCATGGTGTCCATACTTATCACAAAATGAACATTTCCTTTTGTTAATTTCAGCCATTTTCTTAGCATGACAAATTTTGATAGTATGTCCATGTTTTTTGCAAAAGGTGCATTTGGGTATGTCCTCTTGTTTATTTGGTAGAAAGAAGTTTTCATATAATTTTTGCTTGAAGTTCCTCATTTAACTTCTTTATTTCATAAAGTTGGTTCTTAAGAAAACCACATTTATGAGATAAAGTGTTTGAGTCATTTAAGAGATTGTCAAATTCAATTTGTAGTTTTTCACAAGAGGGACATAGATCAGTAATGGTTATCTCATCAGTATCTGAGTTTGCCATAAGGCAGAGGTTAGCTTCTTCTTCCTTGTCTTGCTCGGAGGATGATCCATAACTGTCATCCCAGGTGCCATCATAGTTTTATTTTTATTTTGAAATCTTCTTGTGTTTCTTTTGTTTAGAGGACATTCAGTTTTGTAATGTCCCACTTTGTTGCATCCAAAACAGGTTATCTGACTTTTGTCAATTTTTTCTTTTTGAGGAGACCTTTTTTCTTGTCCTCTTCTCATGATCATCCTTTGAATTCTTCTAGAAATCAGAGCGAGTTCATCCTCCTCATCAGATAGAGGATATTCTGAGTTTTCCCTTTTTATGATGTCTTCATTTTTCTTGGAGGAAGTACTTTCAGTTTGGTTAGATTTTAACGCAATCATTTTTCCCTTTTTGGTCGGTTTATCAGCAAGCAGCAACGGTTCATGAGGTCTAAGAGTTCCAACCAGATCTTCTAACCTCATGGTGGCCAAGTTTCTTGCTTCTGTGATGGCCGTCACCATTGGTCTCCATTCTTTTGGTAGACTCCTCAGAATTTTCCTTATCCTCTCTTGTACATAATATTCCTTTCCAAGAGATCTTAAGTTATTTAAAATGATTGTTAGCCTTGAAAACATTTCATCAATGGTTTCTTCTTCCTTCATTTCGAATAATTCGAATTCTCTAACACCCATGTCAATCCTTGCCTCTTTAACATGACTTGATCCTTCATAATGGATTTTTAGAGTGTCCCATAGTTCTTTAGCACTTTGGCACTCTTCAACTCTGTCATATTCTTCCCTGCTCAAAGCACACGTTAGAAATAAATGAGCTTTAGAGTTTAGAAGTACCTTAGCATTTTCTTCGGCTGTCCATTGTGCTTGAGGTTTTTCATCGGAGGATGAATCTGTGTTGTTGATTCTAATGACGGGATTTCCATTCTCAACCACAAACCACATGTTGTTGTCTTGTGATATGAGGAACAGTCTCATCTTCCCTTTCCAGTGATAGTAATCTGTGCCATCGAAGTAGGGAGGTCTGCTGGATGATCCTCCTTCAGGAATATACTTGGCTTTTGACATTTTTCTTTTGATCTTTTTCTCTTACACTGTTAGGTGTAGTTTTCTAGAGAACCTTGCTCTGATGCCAATTGAAGTATCTGGAATATCACTAGAAGGGGGGTTGAATAGAGATATTTGATGTTTAAAAATTTATTTTGAGTTTTAAAGCTTTATCCTCTTCGAGAGGATGAAAATCAGAGGTTGGAAATTTAAAACTATGAGTATGAACATATTACTAAAAGATAGAGAGAGATAGAGGTTAGAAAATGACACACACAACTTTATACTGGTTCACCAAATAAGGGCTACGTCCAGTCCTCACACACTTGTGAGATTTCACTAAAAAAAACGATCAACCTCTCACAGAGGTTAGTTACAACTTGTGTGTTCTAGAGCCTCACCAAGCTTACAATATCTTCTCACGGATTTCAACTATTTCTAAGTGTAACTCACTTAAAAATTACAATATTGTTCACAAGAAAAATAAATTCCAAGCTTTTGATGCACGAAGAAGAGGAGGTGTGAACGTGATGGTGGCTAGGGTTTCGATATTTCTTTCCGCTTATTATTACTATGGAAATATTGTGGACTTTAGGGAAAATTTAAAGTGAAGATTATTGGGTAGATAGTGTTGGGCCCAAATAACGAATAGAAGGGAGAAAATATTATTATTTTATTTATTTATTCATTTTTTTCTTAACCTTGATCATATAAAAACCAAGTCACAAACTCCTAGCCCAAATTTCTACTATGGATTGGGTCACACGAAGCCACAAATCCTTAGCTCAAATTCTTCTTGTACTAAAAAAACATCTACATACATACAAACATACATCATAATACATACATACATACATACATATATATATATATAAAACTCCTCCATTGATTAAATAATTCTTACTAGTAATTTTATCAACTACAATAAGTCGAACAAGGCAAATAATTATCACACTTAAATTAATATTGAAAAATATATATATTTATAGGTCATAATTATTTTAAGTAATAAATTTAGAGGATGTTACACCTACTGTCCTTGAAGGATACAATGATGTTGATTGAAACATTTTATCAGATAACTTCAAAGCAACCGATGACTATATTTTAGTATAGCTGGTGGTGATGTATCTTGGAAATCGAAGAACATACGATACTGGTTCAGTCCACTATAGAGTCTGAAATATATAATAGTTGTGATGTTTGCTAGTTGAGATCTCTTTATAGGAAAAACCTATGACAGTTGTGTTGATCCATTGCGATAGTACAACGACTATTGCAAAAATTGAGAATCGTTATTACAACGGTAAGACACGACAAATAGGTCATAAGCACAACACAATTAGATAGTTACTTTCTAAAGGAGTTGTTATAGTGGATCATGTACGCACTGATGAGAATTTAACAGATCCTTTGACGAAAGGTTTAGCTAGAGAAAAAGTCCTAAATACATCTAAAAGGATGAGACTAATGCCTATAGAGTCACTCATGATGGTAACACGACCTAAAAGACCGGAGATTCTATGAATTAGGTTCAATGGGTAATAACAAGTTGTGAAGTGATATGAGATAAACATGCTATTATATGTCAGAGAAGCATGATTTCTGAAGCGATGATATGATGAGATAATAGAAACTCTTAATGAGATCTATACTCCATGTGGAGTGGAGTACCTAGCTACATGAGTACTCTTGATAGACTCACCTATGTGAATGTGGAAGTGGGGCCGCTTCCTATGGAATTTTGAGGCAGAATTCATAGAGCGTTCACTATACTAGGATAAACGTGCAGGCCCATTAATGCACGGGCTTTTGAGAATACACCCTATGAAAAGGTTGTGTGTGGGTTTGATATCAGATATAGAGTTCAAGACTACGAGTCACTCTTGTTGAATCTGAATTTCACTTACTATGCAAAGGTTCAAGTCAGGAGACACCTCTGCTTATGCACAATCTTATAGAAGCGTTTGACGCTACTTTCAGAAACATTTTTTTTTAATTCAAGTGGGAGATTGTTGGAACATAGAGTATGTTAGTGTGTGAATTTAAAAATTGTTGAAGTCCCAAATTGGAAAACTCTCATATGTTGAGTAGTTTTCAACTCTATAAATACTAAAGTCTCACATTTGATAGAATACATATATGAGTTTGCTTCCATCACTATATAATGAGTTTCAAACTCTTGTGAAAAGTACACCAAAGTTGAATGCATTTCCCAACTTTCTTTTTTCTCCATTTTATATTCTGCTCGATATATTTCGAGCCACTTCTTCCATTTCTTTTTGTCCCTTCAATTTTTGAGTGGTTCTAATGCTACTGTCATTTTAGAGCGGTTTATGCCGTAGACCATTCGTTGTTTGAGCAGTTTTTATACCGTAGTCCCTTTGATTTTGAGTGGTCATAATACCACTGTCCTTTTAGAGCGGTTTTTATGTCGTAATCTCTTTGATTTTGAGTGGTCATAATACCACAGTTCTTATTGAGTGGTTTTTTGTGCAATAATATTTTTGATTTATAAGTGGTCATAGTACCATATTGCAAGCGAGTGACTTTAACCGCCATATTGAGAGTGCCTTTAGCCGTTATATTGCGTGTATAATTCTAGAACGATTTTCTATGGTGCAGTGGAACTCCGATACGATGTATCTGAACTGTTTTATCTTAGAGATTTCGTGGTTGATAGTCTATCTTGCACAATTTGGGCAGTGCCGCGAAACATCTTAAAGTGAGTTAATCTGCGATTCGATCCAATAATATTTTCGGTGGTATAAATTGATTTTCAGATAATTTTCGAAACTCAAAAAACAAACACCTTCCCTGAAAACAAATATTATGAGGTAGAAGACTATTTTTGTTGATGCAAGTGTTAAGGATGATGTAACACCAAGCAAAAATGTTTTGAATCAACCAAAAAAAAATTCAAATATTTCCCTTATTGGAAAACCACAAATATCACTTGCATGGACAATACTACGCGGATCAATTAAAAGCAAAGGCAATTCACCTGCTAGTAGTTTTTTCAACAATGACTTCAAACAAACTTCTAGAAATTAGGTAACATGTCATAGTAATGAACTAATATTTTTAATAATGCCTCTATTTATGCTTCTTTTATTAATAATGGCCCAGACTTTAAAAGTTTGTTATTTATATGGTATTAATAATAATAACAAATTGTGGGAATATTTCAATTTTCTTATATTATTTGATTTATTAATATATTGGAATAATGAAAATATTTAAAATACTAATATGGCTGTTCTATTGCCAATTACTATAGGATACTATTCATATGAAGATAACAATTGACATATTGTTTGGCTTTAAGTTTTCAACAATGAGATCTACTTCTATTTCCAACCATTCAAGTAATTTGTGTTATATTAATTTTATAAAATGATTTTATAGACTTATTTTTATTTTTTTTATCTGTAAGATCTTAATTCGAAGCCGAACAAAAGGTACAAGATAATAATATCCACATTTGCTTGAGTTAGAGCTCATCTTTATTTTTAGATCTTAGATTTTGTGTCACATGTTTTTGGATTACAAGTACCTTTATTTATAATTATAGCAATATTAAAAATTAATAATTTACATTAAAATAATTGTTTTTCTACTCCGTCCGACTTCATAGAGAAACGTTAGCCAGATAAAGAAAAAAGAATGAACAGCATAACCATAATCTCTTACAAACCATGGATTCCTCGCAACGTGCTTTTTCCCAAAATCAATTCCACAAAAAAATCCACAACAATAGTTCGTGCGAATCTTCAAGATTCTCAACCACCACCTAATTCCACCGTCACAAACCAGCAACAACAACTCAACCTCTCCGTTCTTCGCTTCACATTAGGTCTCTCTCTCTCTCTCTCTCTCTTTTCTCACGTGCGCACTCATACACACGTGTGCATTTTTTAGATTGTTTGTTTAATTTAATTAATCGGTGTGTTTATTATTTTTGGTTGATGAATTAATTCAGGTATAGCTGGTTTTGATGAATCTTACTTGCCTAGATGGATTGGTTATGCTTTTGCTTCACTTCTTCTATTAAATCATTTCCTTGGTTCTAATTCTATTACTATACCTCAGCTTGTAAGATTTCATTTTATATATATAGATATATTTTCCCTTTTTTATTCAATTAAATTTATTTAATGGGTTGAATTTGCTTTGGTTATGCAAACATTACATTTTGTGTATTTAGTTTCTATTTAAATTTCATCTATGACCATAATTTGGATTAACTGTAGTCGACTGCCGGCACATCTGGACCGTGTGATTCAGATTTTAATTGTTTTTAATTTTAAAATCTGAACTTAAAATCTAGACTGTCTGATCTTAATCTCACGGCTGCCTAACTGCACTTAGTCGGAGGGACCGATTGTAATGAATCCTGGTCCCATCTACAGACAAAACATTGACATTGTCAATGACACTGACACACGTTAACACGGATAATAATTTGAGAAATGAAAGAAATTAAATGTGACTACACATGTTAGTGTTGGACACTAGACACTCGCCTTATTGGTGCTTTACACTTATATATAAAAAGAATGTGCAGCACAAATGGTTGAGCAGGGACGTTTCTAAGGAGTTTAAGAAGGACTAGTGTTCAAACCCTAGTAGCAACATAACATACCAATATTAACAACTAGTAACATTTACTTAAACAAAGATAATGATTAGGGAATGTAAATACATAATTTCTATTTTTTGTGAAATACAAGGTTTTAAATTGCAATCACACATCTTGATGTTGATGAGCATTGTGGTTGAATGTGGCCGTTGTGGCCTCAATCGTGGTTGCAGACACATAAAATAAAAACCTGGATGTTGAGTTTCTCAAGGACTAAATTTATATTTTGATTTCTTAGGAGGTCTCAGTGCTTTTTTGTTTATCGGAGACTAATTTAGATATTCACTCTAAAATTTGTTGAGATTAAAATAAAATCATATTTGTAACCTTTATTTGTTTTTCGGGGATGATTTTTAATTTCTGTCTTTTTCTTTGTTATGTAGAGAACAGAGGTTTTGGGTCTGTCTTTAGCTTCCTTCTCAATTGTGCTGCCTTACCTTGGTAAATTTCTCAAGGTAACTTTACCCTTGTATATTAGGTATATCATTGCTTTAATCCTAAATAAATTCAATAAGACTTGTGATAGATATATATGGAGCTTCCATAAATTCAAAAAGGCTTGTAGTTTCAACATGACTCAAAATGGAATGCATTTGGAAAAACGCTTAACTAAGTGCTTATTACGAAAATGTGATTAAATTGTTTCCATACAAGTTGTGAGTTGTTTTTATAAGCTATCTTAGAGAGCTTGGTTAAATAAGCTGAAAATTGCTTGTAGACATGTCATTAACTATTTTTGTAAGCTCTCTCAAATGTTCACAAGAGAGTACACCAATTGATAAACCCAAATAAGTTTTTTATAAGTCAATCTAAACACACCCTAATTTTTTGCGTTTAGTATATGCAGCGCAAATATGTTTCACGCATGATATTGATCCTCATTTCCTCAGCCATGTCTGGAAAATTGTTAGGGTGCTCAACCAGCGGATCAAGCAACTCTACCAGATGGAACACAGCAAATATTTGTTATGTCAACCGATATAGCGGATGGTATGAAGGAGGACCTGGCTTGGACTTCGTATATTTTGCTGCGTAATACAAATGCCATAGCTACGGTATGTCACATAGATAATCATTGTTACTTTATTAATGTTATAATTAATTTAAACAAATCCATAGTTGGTTGATCGTTGATGTGGTCGGTCTTTTATGCTGTAATGGTTGGTTGGTCGCTGATGCAGTCCGTCTTTAGGCTCTTGAAATGGAGCAACCTCCCCTCCCGCGTAAGTTTTACTGAAAACAAGAAAAGATGGAAACATGATATGGACAGTTGTGAGACTATATAGTATTTGCTGTATTGACATGAAATATGGGCATGTTTGGATAAACACCTTAATTAAGCGTTCATATAAGTGTTTATGTATAAGTTATTTCTATAACAATATAAAATAAAGTAAAATTGTTTTCATAAGTTATCCTGAAGAGCATACAAAAATAAGCTGATAACAGTTTATTGACATTTCATATGATGTTTCCGTAAGCTCTTTCAAACAGTCTCATAAGGGCTTATGTAAATAGATAAGCTCAATTAAGTCAGTTAAAACAGATTTATTATCAAAATTTGAAAATTAATGCTTCAAAAGGAAGAATTGGCAAGAAACTAATGCGTAAAGTTTATGCGATTTCTGTTCCTATTAAGATTGGTCAAAATAGTTGATAGTTATCTATATAGTTAGATGGTTACCTTGTAGTTAAAGGTTAAGAAGTTATCATGTAAATATAAACATTAAACTCTGGTAATTCTTCATTTCAATTCGGCACTACCATTTTATTTTCGCAATCTTGCACACTATTTTTTTCTGTTCGTAAGCTTTTATTCTGTTACCTTATTCTCGAACAATTCCAATGTGTTCAGCTCATTTTTATTCAAGGAGAAATATGTGCAAGGGGCTACTGGAACATAATCGATGATTCATCGAAAGAAATTATTCTTGGACAGTTTAGGGAAAAAATTGAAAATGCTGGCCTCCGTGATTTGAAGGACACCCTATATTTTCCACAAGATACAGGTAATGATGATAGTCATAATAATAATAATAATAATAATAATAATAATAATAATAATAATAATAATAATA
>JBBPBO010000002.1:28600107-28715422 GCA_037974295.1 Cicer cuneatum | reverse complement strand
TAATAATGATAATAATAATAATAATAATAATAATAATAATAATAATAATAATAATAATAATAATAATAATAATAATAATAATAATAATAATAATAATAATAATAATAATAATAATAATAATAATAATAATAATAATAATAATAATAATAATAATAATAATAATAATAATAATAATAATAATAATAATAATAATAATAATAATAATAATAATAATAATAATAATAATAATAATAATAATAATAATAATAATAATAATAATAATAATAATAATAATAATAATAATAATAATAATAATAATAATAATAATAATTATTATAATATATATGGAGGTTGCATGTAGTTTTGAACAAAATGCTATTGTTTTGCGATACGCTATTCAATATAAAGTTTTGCCAAATAACAGTTATAGTGGCATTATAGCAATGTAGCGTAGCGGAATTTAAACAAGCCATTATTTTCTCCAATCCGTTATTGACAACACTGCTACCATAAAGGATAGCTAACCTCACTTTTATACACAATGATGCGTTATTTGAATATTTTGTATGGAGGGTACGCTAGATTTTAGTTCGGGTTTGTGCTGGAGATTTTACCTGGAGATTTTACTTGAGACCTGAAACTGGAAATGTGTTTTATATAGAAGTAGAATCTCGCGTGGAAATTATTGGAGAAATTGCATTTCTTTCCACAATAATATGACTTGAACAGAAACATCTACTATGTTTTTGTGTAAAAAGGGTCTTTAGCCAATTGAACTGAATTGTAGAGATTATTTACAGTTGCTGCACCATGCAGCGACCTCTAGAATTGTTAGATTTAGAGACAGAAAAATTTCTTTCTCAAGATCTAAATCTGAGTCGAATAGATAACTTCTGAATTGTACTACTCCTACATTAAGGCTGCACTTGATATTATTATTAGCAATAGAGGTCTTAGTGTATTAAATGAATCCACTCCTTGTTAGCATGACTTGCATTTCACTTTGAACATTTTCTTGTACCGTTGTTCAATTAATGTGGAATTTTGATGAATGTTTCAGATTCTGAATTTCAGGATCTGGTACCTATAGGGACTCGCTCTCTTCTGGTGCAGCCAATATTACAAGTTTCTATCGAGAGTGCTACTGATTTGCAAAAACTGGTAGGATTTATTCTGGTGGTCTCGACCGTGAGGTATGCATTTAGCGTTAAAGACAGAGCTTGGATTGCAGCTGTGGCTAACAAGCTTAGAGGTAACAGATTTGTAGATGAGTTTAAACTTCATTTTTTTATTAGTCAAATAAGTTTGAATTCCATTAGAGGCCTTTTATTCATATCTAGACACGAGTCTTCCATGCAGATTTATTATTATCTGATTGGTTTTTCATCATGATGTTTCTGTTGGGATGTTTGAAATTCTGTTATGATATTCTGTTGTACATAGGATAGATTCAAATAATATTATCACTATAAGTATGGGATTTAGTTATACACATTGAGGGATTAATCTCTCAAGCATTCTGAACCATGTTCAATCTCATATATATCTGCTTCAAATCAATGGATGCATCTTAAATTTGACTCGAATTTGAAAAATTAACATTTCTCATTTATCTTCTGCCCCATAGTCCATATTACTTTATTATTTTTTTATAAGCGAATGTTAGTAGTTAGTATATATGTTAGGGAATGGAGAAATGTTAGAGTAGGGATTAAACCCTGAACCTCTTGCATATAACTCTTTCGGTGCCCCTATCTAAACCACTAGGCTTTTCCTTTGGGGACGTCCATGTTACTTTATATTTTCTTTGTTACTCATTTTTTCTGTTATCACTGTTTATTAACAAAAGGCTCCATGAAAGAAGTCCTCTCATCTCTTTCCAATTTGTTTGCTTCTACTTTTCAAACCTCTGCGATGTTTGTTTACAGGCTGATTCAGATTTCCCTCAAGTTTAAGCCAAAGTTCAGCTCAATTTTATACAAGTGGATTGAAGAGGTAGAGTATTTTCTGCAATGGTGATAGGGAGGTAACAAAAGGAATGTGTAAGTAATAGTTGAAGCAGAATGATATAAAGAAACTAAAAAAATCAGAATTCATATAGTCAGGTACTTTGAGGTGTACTTCCTTTGGAATAAAATATAAGCAAAAAATAGTATTTAAAATGTTGATGTATTTGGTCTACATTTTAGGTCAGATACATCAACTTTTCAAATACATTTTTTGCTTATATTTTATTCATGAGGAAAAGTAGAATGTTTCTGATGGCTAGAACCAAGTTTGACATGAGATACACATCTTTAATACCATGCTTGGCGGTGTATTAATGCAGCTAGTTGACCAGATAATCAGAAGAGATACATTTACCAGAATATGTGGAATTAAATTGGACTACAAGATTATATCTCTCCACATCTCGAAATTTTGTTTTAACCATCAACCGTTTGATCTTTTTAATATGGTTCAGATTTGTTTGACTGTGTGAATTTAGAATTCCCTAATTGCATGGGATCTATGTCCCTTTCGAGGATAGAAAGTGAAGTGAAATTTTGTATTTGATGGAAGGCTTGTAAGGACCAAGCTGTGCATACATATTCCATTATTTTCCAGAACCTGTATCTCTTCATGCCTTGTGGCACAAACAAATGTACAAGTAATCTTATGAAGTATATCAAGATTAAACGTTTTTGTACTAGTTTTTATATGTTTATTTCACATATAAGTATTTGTATCTCTCTTTTGGGGATATCATGCATTTTCACATGAGGTGCCTGTACATGTGCATGTTTGTAATTATTGAACTTTTGCTTGCAATGATTCATTTATGCTTAGAATGTGCTTGACTTTAACCATGTTATTATGTAGTTTTTCTTAAGAGGTAAACTATTCTCATTGGAGTATAGAGGAGCAATTAAAGATTATAATGAAGTTAGGGATTTTCAGTAAAATTTGTATTTTAATCAAGTCAAATTCATTTTCTTTTTTTAAAGAGCCTAATAGCAAAATTCATACATACACTAACGCAAAAAGAGATGTATTTGTGGGTCTGAATTTGCATCTGCGTATCGTGGGTCTGAATCTGCATCCGCATCTCTGGCATATCTAATGTCCTTTTAGTTTTCTATCATTTGAACTACACTTACATAACTCAATCAAGTATTTATTAGGTTAAATAGCACTTGTGGTCCCTTAACTTAATTTCAGTTAACATTTTAGTCTTTTATCTTCTTTTTTTTCTCTCAATTTGGTCATTTATTTTAATTTTAAGTGACAATTTGATCTTTTATGTTTTAAAATGTCAACAATGTTATTTTTTTTTTACAAAAATTCAAAAAATCTATCAAAATTTTCAACTAAAACCCATAAAATTAATTATATTCTTCAATATAATACAAATTTCATCAAGTTCGAAATTCAAATAAACTCATATTTTTATCTCTAATATCAAATACAAAATGAAAATATAAGTTTATTTGAAAATTTGAGTAAAGAATTTGATAAAATTTGTATTATATTAAAGAATATAATTAATTTTATGAGTTTTGGTTGAAAATTTTGATTAATTTTATGAATTTTTGTAAAAAAAAAAGATAATATTGTTGACATTTTAAAACATAAAAGATTAAATTGTCACTTAAAATCAAAATAAAAGACTAAATCGAAAAGAAAAAAAAAATAAAAAGACTAAAACGTTAACTGAAATTAAGTTAAAAGACCAAAGGTGTTATTTAATTTATTATTATTAACTTTTATTACTAAATCCCTAAATACCAACACTATTTAGATTCTATCAAACCTAAAGTATATTTTAAATTAAATAAGGCATTAAAATTTATTTTATGGAGTAATTTTTTTGAAATATTTTTACTTCAAAACATTAAAATTCTTGGGCCAAACCATTTAGTCGGCAAAGGACTGGACTGGCAAATTATTTGTCCGTACATTAAAAAAACAATATGAAATTACATTTCAATCACACTACATTTATTTTCAGAAAAACATTTGTATTAATTTTGAAAAGAAAAACATGTATTTCCTTTCCCAGCAAAATTTTCCTCCCAAACAAACCCTAATTTAGTTTTGAACAGCACAAATTATCTTTTAAACAACACAAAATTAGTAATTTTTTTTAGCGTACGATAAAACTCATGTAAAGTAACCTGGCCATGGTATCTATCAGCTAGACCAGATAATAATTTATCTCCCTTGTAAAATAAAAACACTTTCCCTAAAGTAAACTGAATATGTACATGATAAACAAAGCTAGAACCTGAAATGTGAACAGCCGAACATGGCAAGCCCTAAACCTAATGGCACCTATTAGGCCTTTCTGTTATATACAAACTTCATTCAGGGCCCAAACAAAAACAAAAACGACTTCTTTATATACATATATTTAGGGAATTGGATTCCATAGTTACTGCATCCACGCAGTAACCGATTTGGACCATCTTATCTGAAATGTATGGTTGGGATCTATTATTATGTGAAACTACGGAAATCAGTACTACGTTATCAGAGCTGTTCGATCGCAGATTAACAGCCAAGATTCATGAATATGCAACAGTGGATTCGGATCCCATATCTAGCCGTGTCTCAATGAACATCAGAAGGCACTGGTAACCCCTTAGCAAAGCAACTGCTACTACCACTTATGTTAGTCATAGTTTCATCTTTGCAATTCCCAATTGATTTAGGTTTCAAATTAGGGTTTCGACATTTTGGACAAGTAAAATGGGTGGGAACAGGTTGTGAATCGTGAATGTTATAACATATAGTATGCTGCCACACTCCACATTTATCACAAGCCAACATTCTCTCACCATCATCATCCTTAGCACCACAGCTGCAATCGACAGTCCACCTCTCGAGTCCCCGTTCCATTTTGAACTTGCTCAATCCATTCTTGCTGATGCATCGTCCTCGGATGCAAACTGCTTCTGCTGATCCTAACAAGAGTTTGATTTGTGTGGAATCATCTACATTTTTATAGCCAACTAGGTCGTCGACTACAAATCTTCTGAACATGAGATATACATTTTCAAAGGCATTTACTGCTTCGTTTTTAAGGTCGGATACGGTCGCATTTATGGGTAGGACAACCAGTTCTGCTGGAATTGTGGGATTTTCACTTTCGTCGATAAGTTCCATGTGACATGAGAGGCGTATTTTGTACAAATCTTTCATTGGTGACATCTCTGGCCTATAATCTTTTACTAGCTGCTTACAGTTAAGAAGTTTCTGAGCTGAGCTCATTACAGGAATCTGTATTCCCCCAGGAACACAGTTCTGCATCATTGGAGAGTTGAGCAAATACCCGTACAAATATTTCAAGTCATATAGGAGGCTCTCTTTAGATGGACGCTTTGAGCCTAAAGAATAATTATGCGATGTTTTTCCATCACAAAAATTGTTTGCAGCCTCAAGTCTGCAGTAAATAGAAGCACGATGGTACATTACAGAAGAACCAATTCAAAAATAAATAAATAAATGACATTGCAAATAAAATAAATCGACCATACGAGAATCTTCTAAATAGTACTCTACTGAACTGCCATTTCAAAAAAAAGTATTACTGAACTGCATAAAATGCTTTAAGAAAAACATCAATGTTTCAAGGCTCACACTCAATATTAAGAAAACGTTATTTGGCTACTTAAGCGTTTAGTATTTTATAATAATTATACAGAAAAAGAATAACTTGTCTCACACAACTCAAATAAAATAAATTGAATGTATTTAAAATTGTGCTTTAGACAATCCTTATGCATGGTAAACCAAATAAAAAGCATCAGACTTACACCATGACGCCATTAAAGTAATAAAACAAACCACTATATATGTTGTTTCATATAAATCATAAAAATGATGCATTCATATATTCAGTGATCTTGACGTTTTCTGGTATCAGATTGTATGACGTCATTTTAAATTGCTGAAATAAAAGACGCAGAAGAATAAAACTAATTACAAGAGAGTGAAGTCTAACCTGTACTCCAAAGCTCCAGTCTCAGGATTGTGTCGGGTATTAACAATCATTGAACCCAAGACCACTTTTCCACCAAGTTCTCCAAGGCAGTAATCAAGCAGCTCTGAAGAGGCCACCTTGTAGACAGAACCCTTAAGAGCTCGGGAGCTCACCCAATTGGAGGGAGACACAGCACGCAGCACTCTGAGCATGGCTTCCTCAACGCGTACTACATCACTCTGTTCCCAGGAACATGACACTCCCATGGTGTCAAAGCAGCGCTTCTTACAGGTGATACTTTCAGCCTTTGATGAAGTCTTGATAGAGTCATGAAGCAAACTCATCAAAAGACAGAAGAGGTCTCTTATATTTACAAGCTGATGCTCTGACAAAGACTGGTAAAATGAGATGATGCCTTGCACACAAGAGTGGGGCTTCCGGCCCTTGGAGAGAAAAACGGACAAGGGTAAGTTGGACAAGCTTTCAACAGCAGTCTTATATGCTTCCTGTGTGAGACCATAGCTACCAGAGCCAAATTGATAACCCCATTCGCCATACCAGGGATGTCCCCTCATGATGGCATGGATCAGACGGTACTCCAGCCCGTATTTCTTTGAAACATCCATCACACTAACTTTTCTGCTCATAAAGAAAAGTAAAAACACATACGCGTTTAACTCAAAACTACATCCATATAAAAACAAATATATTGTCCCATTTCAAGAAGGTTTAGGGATTTACAGATTCCCAAAAAGTTTAGAATGTACGTGTGTTGTATTGCATTACATCTGATCTTTAAAACATCCTAGTCCCCGACCTAAACAAAATAGGTAAATGCATAAATGATGCCACATTTAATTTAAGCAATAATCAGTTTTTTCAAAGTTTGTTAAATTTTTCTTACACACTGCCAAATACATGACACAGAAGTTTCATGGTTAAGTAATTACATGATAGCAATTGAAAGAATTGATCCAAAACGAACAACTTATTTAATCATTAACAATCTAGAAGCAGTAATTAGAATCAAAAGATTCCTAACCTGACTCCAAGTGTCTTGCAAAGCCGATCCCAGAAGTCCATGATAAGGGAGCCCGAAAGAAATCTCGAGCCTCCTTCTCTGCCATTAACACGAAGAAGATGCCCATAACCATTGGCATGAACCACACCATGTAAAAGATGAGTAGTGCTCTCCAATTGTTGGTACACCCAATCTTCAACATCATCTGTGCTTGTCACATGGTTGCAAGACTTGCACCTGAAGATTCAAAGCATTATGCAAACCATAACATGACTACTGACTATTATTCTATAATAATTCAAGATACTAATGTGAGGTATCAAATTATGAGTCACAGCCACTGGTATAATTTCAAAATATAATCTCAATGACTGGACAATCATCTCAATGACCAGAGAGAGTATGCTATAATTTCAAAATATAATTGCAGTTATAATTTCTTCACCTTGATCCTAACCCATGTTTCATGCTAACAGAGCTAATCAACTGAAATTAAAACATGAAAAAGTGAAATACTAAGGGGTCGTTTACTTTTTGAAAACATTTCTTGTTTTTATTTCTTAAAATTTGTGTTAATTTTACTCGTTAATAAGGAAGTAAGAGACTATTGAATTGAACATTTTGTCTATATTTCTAGAAACAATGGAAATGTCAAAAAATTGTTTTCATTATTTTCGAAAATGCATCTACATTAGCTAGCATTTCATCTTATCTTCATGATAATAATTTACTTCAAGAGCCGCCCATCAAAGTAAAATGAACACACATTTTATGAAAGGAAAACAGGAAACGTTTTCACAAAGTAAATGGCCCCTAAAAGCCCCTCTCTCAGCTTTGGGACATATAGACCTTCAATTCAGCAATTAACTCTATTTCAACATTTTTGAAAATATCTCAGTAGCTGTTTTGCATTTGAAAATAACATGAATTTACATGCCATTAAAAGATATATGAGCAGTGTTGTCAAATAGTAGCTATAGTGTTATAGTGTAGCAAAGTTTAAACAAGTCGCTTTTGTTACACGATATGTCATACAATACAAAGTATTGTCAAACAACGGCTATCTGCAGAATTTGAAATGCATAGCACTCCTTCAAAGTTCCAAGTCAATTAATTCCAAAAGAACAAAAAAAAATCCAAAACAACAAAGAAAAAGGGGTTTCCATGAAACAAAAAATAAGCTTATTGGTGGGTGCGTGGGATAGTACTAACTTCGATTCTGACAAACGCAAGATATCTCCACAGCACATGCATGGCTTGTGATACCCACCAATAGAGCTCCCATCAGCCTTTATGATAAAATGGTAACGTTTCCCACACACCGGGTGTCCACTCCAACCTAATCCATCACACCATATATTTCAAATTTTTCACTTCACAAAAGAACACAACTGATAATTAAAAATTAATTAAAACCAAAATAAAAATGATAATGGCAAATCCCATCATTTTCTGAACTAAAACATAAAAAAAAAAAAAAAAAGTGATGCATACAAAATATAAAGTATGAGGCATGAATGAATAAGTAAGAAATGCATTCAATGTGAAAGGTCCACATTATCCAGTCATGCAAAGTTGGGCCACAGATAATAGGTGTCACATTATAGCCCCTAGACGTGGGGCTCATTTAACTTACTTCCAAAGGGTCCCACCACCCTATTTTATTTTATTATTGCATATGCATTGTATCGAGTCACATTAACAATCACATTTGCATGCTTATACAAAAAGTTAAGTCTGTTTTTTCCAATTACACTCAAAATAGATTATTTATTTTCAATTACACTCAAAATAGGTTATTTACGTAAAGTGAATTTACTAAAATTTACGTATATAATTACACTCAAAATAGATTATCTATGTGACTGTTACGTACATAGTAAATTAAATTCATGTATTTGAATTGTGTTCACATAACTTAAAATATAGGTCTCATTTTCATTGCAAAAAATTTCATAGACACCCTTTTTTCACACACTTAAATAAGTACTAGAAATACTCTAATTAGTTTTTTTATTAAAAAAAAAATTCATAAATAGTCATTAATCACTAATTATAAATACTAGTAGTACAATAAAGTATGCATTAATTATTCTTGTGAGAAAGTAATTATTTTATTTTAAGAGATACTAGTACTAATTCCTAAATTTCCTAAAAAAATCTTAATAATCTTAAAATTCATGAATCTAAACTCGTCTAATTTTAAGAAACCGGTATTCATTTTCCATTTTCCATGACGCTACCGATAAAAAAAAAAAAAAAAAACCAAAGCAATACCGAAAAACAGAATCGGTTAACTACGTACGAGTCAACTCACCAACAACTCGGCACTGATCACAGTACACAGATCTAGATCTAGCCACATCCTCTTCAACAACATCAAGACATACAACCGGTTCCAATCCATCCTCCACCACCGCATTCGAGTCATCACCGCCGATTCTGAACATGATCTGCCACGTCAGCAAGTGAGGGAACAGTGCGGATTGTGGTGGGAGAAGCGCGTGCTTCGTTAGAAACGAACGTACATTCGTCCGAAATGGTTCGCCGGAGAAGTTAACTTCCGACGGTGGTGGGAAGGTGTGGAAATCGGAGGTTGGTTTTCTCTTTGGACGGTTTAGTGGTTTTTCTCCGGTTACGTTCATGGTGGAAATGAGCGCGTGGTGGAGTTGGAGAGAGATGGGAAGGGAAATAGAGTGGGGGAGGAATGGAAGGTTCTAGATGTTGGTGATCTGACGGTGGAGAATGAAAAGTGTGATCGTGAGAGAAAGAGAGAGATGGTTTTGTTTGGTGTTTGGATTTGGATAGTGTGATTTGATCCTCCTTGTTGGATTAATCTTTGATTAATATTAATATTTTGACATATATAACAAAATTAATTAAAAAATAAGTTTAAAGCAATGTTGTCAAAACCGGACCGGACCGGCCGGTTCAACTGGTTTGAACCGTGAACGAAGAACAGATATGGGTTCTGTAAGAGAAGAAATCGACTTCGTTTTCCTTACTTTTCAGTCACACAATCTTTTAATGAAAGAATTAACACCATGAAAGGTGAAGTGGTGTGCAGGTGCATGAGATGATATTGCATTTTGTTAAATATTTTAACATATTAGGGTTTTTCTTTTGAAACATTGGACCAACGTTTGATTTTTTTACAGGATTGGGTCTAAGTTATATGATGATTATCCTTTTTTTAACTATTACTTATTATTTATCATGTTTCAGAAATGAAATTTTGTTTTATTTTATGTATTTGTTATGAATTTTACATGTATTTGTTTTTGTTTTGTGAGGATATGAATTTTACTTTATAATTATCAATTAATTCATTACCTATAAAGTTTATCACTCTATTTATTTTGCATAAAAAAAATTACTATATTTATTTATTTAATTATTATATTGTTGAACCAATTAAATTATAATTTAAAAGTCTCGTTAGTTTAATTTTCAGTTCATTTATTAAAACATTAATTTAAATGTATTTTATACCGACAATAATTAATCACATATTGACAATACAATAAATAAAACAGTGATCACCTTTAATCTCTTAGAAAGATTAAAAAAATATAACATATGAAATAAAAGAAGAGAGAGTGAGAGATTTTTTGAGATTTTGACAAAGTAGAAGATCTTAACTAAGGTAAATTTGTAATGGGAGTCACAAGTGTCACATCTAATATTAGGTGGATGATGTAATAAAATGTTCTTAAAAAAATTATCACATTTAAGAGTAGAAAGTTTATGGACCTTCCAGATAGCAGTCTAGTGATTTGGTTAAGAGTGTCAAATGAGTTATATCTACAAGATTCATCTCTCAAAACTAATATTAGGTGGATCGTAATAAGCTACTAAATAAATATTTTCAAATTTTGAAAAAAATGATGAGCAACAAAATAATATTCTATTTCATTTAAATAAAGGTACATATATATTATGTGTAAATAGAAAAGTTACCTTTGTAAAAAAATAATATAATTTAGATAATAATATATTAGATTATATAAAATGATAAAATTATGATAAAATCATACATATTTTTAAAATTAATTATTAATATTTTATTTTTAAATTTAATTTCAATTTTTTTTATATTTTCAATTATATTTTATAAGGATAAGTGAGTAAATTATTAATCTTATTTTATCTTGGTGTTTTTAAACCTAGTTTATATTTAGGATAAAAAATTTAACTAGAAAGATAATATGTGATAGTGTTTAAGATTAACTTATATATCATGTTTGTCCATCAAACGTTAAATTGAAGACTCTTAAGGTCTTTATATATACCATGTTTGTTTACCTCTTTTAGAGAGGCCCACACTCCAAAGTGTGTCACCAAATGTTGTCACATGCGTCATCTATTTCTCGAGGAGTTTAATCCACACACAGTTGTCTTCCACCGTGTGTCCAACAGTCGTTTAAGACGTGGCCATTCTTGTTAAACTCACATTGGCCTCCTAGTTTTGAATCTTCTCTCATATTCTAGTTTCAAAGTATGATTACACCCTCTACAATACAAACAACACTTTATCTCTCCTTGGTGCAAAATTATTCTTTACACTTTATCTCTCCTTGGTGCAAAATTATTCTTTCTCCGACAATTTCAATGTCGTTGAGTCATTCTTTCGACATGTCTTCAAATTCTTTGTTGTGTCATCCTTCCGACGTGTTCATAATTTTTTAGTCATCGTTCACTCAATCGATCGACATTTATGTCGTTTTCCAATCAAGTTGTGCATATTCAGTGTGCTTCATCCGATGATTTTCTTTCCCTTTGATGTGTATCTCTTTGCATCCAGATGCACTAGCATGTCACTGTCTTTGTCCTAGATGAACGTGTCTCGCCTTTCTCTCTCTCTCTAAAGCAGTTGTTATTTCAAGTTTAAAATTTTTGGGTCTATGGTATTATTGATTTGAAGCTTCCAAATGCAGTTTTTATTAGGACTGGCCATGCTTTGTTCGATTGCTTGCCACAAATTTCTCTCAAGTTTTGATGATTATTCCAGCTATTTGACTACACTATATTTATAGAAATTCTTTCTGACTTCACCTACATCTCTAAGTTGCCTTTCTATCTATATTTATTATTTTGTAGAGCAATATATTATTTTCTTCTAACAAGCTAAAGCTAAAGCTTGAGTGGGAGTGTTAGAATATTAGAAAATATTTTATAGGCTAAATAGCACCCGTGGTCCCTTAATTTAATTTCAGTTAACGTTTTAGTCCTTTATCTTTTTTTTTCTCCGATTTGGTCCTTTATTTTAATTTTAAGTGACAATTTGATCTTTTATGTTTTAAAATGTCAACAATATTATCCTTTTTTTTACAATAAATTAAAAAATTCATCAAAATTTTCAACCAAAACCCATAAAATTAATTATATTCTTTAATATAATACAAATTTTATCAAATTCGCAACTCAAATCTTCAAATAAACTCATATTTTCATTTTTTATTTGATGTTGTTAGAGATGAAATTTTAAAAATCAAATAAAGAATAAAAATATGAGTTTATTTGAATATTTGAGTTACGAATTTGATGAAATTTGTATTATATTAAAGAATATAATTAATTTTATGGGTTTTGGTTGAAAATTTTGATGAATTTTTGTAGAAAAAAAGGATAATATTGTTAACATTTTAAAACATAAAAAATTAAATTGTCACTTAAAATTAAAATAAAAGACCAAATCGGGAAAAAAAAAAAGATAAAGGACTAAAACGTTAACTGAAATTAAGTTAAGGGACCACGGGTGCTATTTAGCCTCTAATATAATATAAAAGATGTTATAAAATAGGCTAAATAGCACTCGTGGTCCCTTAACTTAATTTCAGTTAACGTTTTAGTCCTTTATCTTCTTTTTTTCCCGATTTGGTCATTTATTTTAATTTTAAGTGAAATAAAGAATGAAAATATGAGTTTATTTGAAGATTTGAGTTACGAATCTGAAGAAATTTGTGTTATATGAAAGAATATAATTAATTTTATGGGTTTTTGTTGAAAATTTTGATGAATTTTTGTAAAAAAAAAGATAATATTGTTGACATTTTAAAACATAAAAGATCAAATTGTCACTTAAAATTAAAATAAATGACCAAACCGGGAAAAGAAAAAGAATAAAACGTTAACTGAAATTAAGTTAAAGGACCACGGGTGCTATTTAGTCTATATTAGACTAACTTGAATTTTTTTGCTATGATCAATTTATAATCATAGAAATACATTCGAATATTTCTATTATTATTATGATATGTTTCATATTTAAAATTGAGTCTGTGAATTAATATTGAGTCATTTGAATTAAATTAGTATAAAACTATTATCAATAATATTCAAGTTATTATTTTATGTATTTCTTTTCTTTAAAATTTCACAACTTGAACAAGTATTATACCTTTTATGTTGATTTTTGGAGGCCTTAATGACTCCTTTTGGATAGTAATACGAGTTCTCTTTGAATTCTCCTTTGCGAAGTTATTTGATTATGTAGTTTGTATGATTTAATGTCCTTTGTTTGCCTATGTCTTCGAGTCCTTTGACAAACTATGACTTTGAGTCGTATGACGGACTATGACGTCGTGTCCTTTGGTGGACAATAACTTTCTGTCCTTGGGCGGACAATACGTCATAGGGAAAACTACCTTGGCCTAAAGTAGGGGAGGACAACAACATATCCGCCCGAGACCCATAAAACCTAAAGTATAATTTGATGTAGCGGGTGAGTTTAAACGGTGTTCGAGTAAAAAATACACATAAATTGAGTACTAACGGTTAGAAATGGTCGAATTCAGTCAATAAAACTCAATCTATCAGTACCCGAAACCGACCGAAAATACTTATAATAAAAAAATAATAGGCATAATTAGTACTAACTATACTTTCTTGAAACTGAGCCTACTAACTCCAGTACGTGCGGAGTGCACCTTTCATATTAAATGCACTATATGTTGACATGTAACTACAACTTTACGATAAGTAAGATGGTGTGGCAGTCGAGGCAACACTTTAGTAATTTTTTTTAACGCACGTCAATTTACAAGTTAGTAATAGTTTACATCTAAAGAAGTAATTAAACATATTTTCACTATTTCTCTTGTTATTCATTTCAATGTTTTTTGTAAATAAAAGACCACCACAAGAATGCAAAAGCCTCACTTAGACCAATCAAAATAAAAATTCAACTTCTTATCTTCTCCATTTTGGTCACCATTCAGACTCCTCTTTGCCGAAACTCTATTTTCAGACTAGATCTGTTTGATGGTGGTGGACTGGTGATGGTGATGAGTATTCTACAACCAAATATAAAATCAAGTTCTACATTTATGATTTTCTTCTCTATCTCTTTTTCATTTTTTTTTATTTTAAGCTAGATCTATAATTTTATAAGATAGATCTGAATTATTTTTCTTAATAGTATTCAAAAAAGTTTTGATCTTTTATACTTGTGGGGAGTGATGCTTGTATTTATTTTCTAATACTCTCTTTTTCATCTCATTCTAAAAAAAAGCTTAAGAAAAAACTTTTGAGATAACTCATAAAAACCGAACCAAAAACTCGTCAAGCCGTTCACCTGTGAACTGACTAAACCGTGTACACCAACAGTCGAAATTGAGCCTTAATAATGAACCTGCGGTTTTAGTTGGATTGAGAGTTGAAACCCAAATTTGACCGAACCGACTGTTTGTCCAGCCCTAGCCTAAAAGGTTTCCTTTTCATGCTCCTAGGGGGTATGCCTTAGTTCAAGATGGACGTTGCGACATAGTTAAAAACGGGGATGTGTCGTGGTTGAGGCAACATTACGCATTCTATTTCTAGAACGCGGATTGAGACGACCATTGTTGCCTTGCTCAAGTTCAACGTCATATTTCGGAGAGAGTGACCTTTCTTATCTTGTGTGTGGGACTCATTGTTACCTAAAATGGTCACAACAAACATATTGTAGATGAAATAGTCATTGAATTTTAGCATTTAATATTAAGGATATGATAAAGGATTATGTTTTCCGAGATGTTTCAACTAGAATATAAGTCCACCTTGGTTGAGTATATGGCTCCCTTGTCTTTAGCTTTGAAGAGGGATTCACCAATCAACTTAGTAAAACCCTCTAACCATTCACCATAAGTAGCACATTTCACACCACCACACACAATCACACTACCACCTCTGCAAGATCAATCAGTGTTAAGTTAGCAAGTTTAGAATTGCTTTCACTGAATTTGCAAATTACAATGCAAATGCTCTCCCCAGTCCAACAACGATTGCACGCAATAGTAGTTAAACTAAGCAAGTTTTGGCCACAATTTAACTATAAGTCTTCCAAAAAGCAGTCTGAAGGTTTTTCCTGCACTTTATCCTACATCAAGGTCATTCTTAGTTTTCAAGATTCATCAAGCCTAATTTTTCCACATTTTTCGATTGAGTAATCGTTTTCCAATTAACCACATGAACCTTTCTTTAGTTTTCCTCATCACCCCAAATAAAGCCTATCTCAATCTTTTGAATTTCCTAAAGTCGCAACTTAAGAAACATAGTATTCATTATGGGATAGATAGGGACTATCACATAATCCTAAAATATTCACCATACTTCTTCTAATATCTAAGCCTATGTTGCAAGCAATAGTACCTAGAATTACTACTGGAAAAACATATAAAAGATCATTAGGCCACGTGGGTTCTCCATAATAACTATGACTCATCCTTTTAGCCAATTTAGCTCTTAATACATGATCATTCAAGTCAGGTTTTCTTGTTATTGAGATAGGTGAATTCTTATAGATCCATCCTTCGAAAGAACCGGACATGAGAATTCTTCATCATCCGGCTCGAGCACGAATCAAACGAACTTAATGCATCCATAAAAAAAATTTAAATGTTAGTCACTCATATATGAGGATTTCATGTAAAAAAATCGACTAGATTCTCTTTTTTCCGAAATTTGAACTATCCGTTACAAAAAATTCAGTTCTTATTTTAAAGTAAATGTTTTTCACCCAAGTATATTTTCAAAATGAAGCGTTTTCTAGATGATCTCAAACCTTTCGACTGTCAAACCTCCCAAAATGAATTTTGAGAGGTTTTAGATAGAAAAGATTTACTTGTTACTAATATAATACAACCCCAGTTTTTCTTAAGATGATAATAGCATGTGTTTCTATCACCAAAATCATAACAACTCCTCCTTATGTAACACTTTGAGCTAATTCTTTTTGTAATTTTGCTTCAAGTGGCATAAGACCATATATATATATTATTATTGTCATCCAATCCATTGAGAAACAATCATTTTATCATGTTATACCATCAATTTTAAAACATCCTTACAAAAGTGGATGGTTTAGCATAATATATAATTCTCCATTGATGTTAGTGAAAAACTAATTTACTCTGACAATACATCTCATCAAAGAGAAGTGAACCATTCAAATGACTTTGAGTAGCTACCTTGTACAAGAACCAAATACAAACCTAGTACATGCACCAAAATAACTAATAACTAAATAATAACATCCATTCATTTCATAAGCATGCCATTGACCTAGCTTTAGTGTAAATGTTGAATATAAATAGGAACCCCCAAATGCATCACAAGATTTTGAATTCCTGATACTAAAAAAATGGTAAATTTAGAATTCCTTATACTAAAAAATGTATAAATGAAATAATACACTTGATACAACAATTGCAAAGAGTAGCATTATTTGGACATCAGATTTGGGACACCGTATATATGGTATAAAATACAAGCAGATTTGACTAAGTGAGAGAAAAAAATTACTACAATTCAAAATTGTATCATTATACGGTGTCTGACATCACAATCTGATGTCCCCAAATCATTTCTCAATTGCAAAATCCCCTGCATAGAATACAGTACAATCAGGATTTGCATAGAATACATGGATTATACTTCCAATGCTTTGAACAGCAATCTTTTAGACTAACAGATACAGTTTGTGAGAAGAAACAAAATAAAACAACTTATTATCACTTTCAAATTTCAATAAGACTTGGGTTGATCTATCCCTCTTCATATTCTGTTTGATATTAGTAGTACAAGAATTATGCACATGCAATGAAAGAATAATGTCTCCAATTTTCACTTCCTTCCCCTGCAGCTATGAACAACAAAGTAATTAGCAATCTTGTTCCTCCATAATTTTCCAATACTTGATAATATCAACAAATAATTAAGGCTATGCTTGGTAACATAGGTAACAACAGGAGAGGGAATAGAACAATTTGGAGAGACATCTGTTTAGATATGCTTCCTCAGTTCCTTTTTTTAATTGTCGCTTTTTTAGAAGAATTATGTTTTAATTTAATTTTTGCTTTCAAAGTTTAAAGCAACATTAACTATTGTTTTGTTAATAATATCTTTATATTTATTGCTGGAACAAAAATAGGTGCAATATGATAATAAATATTCAAAGGTAGGAAAAAGACAATTAATTTCAACTAAATAAAAAAAAATTACTTCCTTTATTTGTGTAAAACAACCATAAACAACACTTACTGTAAAAAAGAAAAACTTAAACGGCACTTAAAAGGGAACAGGGAACAGACGTACTAATATTTAACAAGGTCATACAGATAGATGCAAAAGAAATACTCACATGGAAGTGATTCCTTTCTAATAGTTGCATCACAATCTCACTAGTTCCCAATCTTCTTTTGACATGTCACAAATTTCAACACAACCATCCTCAAACATGATCTGAAAAAGTAAATGAATATTCATATTCAATCACAATTTCAATCTAAATTGTTAAAATCCGACCAAATAATCTCTTACCTTGTGTTTTCGTGAAAATTCATCAAACCACTTAATAATCCCAAATCTGTATCATTATAATAAATAAAAAAAGATTAAATTCAACTTCAGTTATAACATGAAATTAAGGATGTACTTTCACAAACTTCACAGGGATAATATAACAATTCAAAGGGACAATTTTATTATACCTCACATTTCCATGTTGTTTTATCATAATAACTTCATCCATGCAATTGTGTAAACATTTTGATTGGTCAACAACCCTAGAACTTCCTGTAAAACCAAGAACAACAGAAAAATGAAATTTTCTTAGTGTAGAAGACAAAAATAAAATGAAACCATAGCAAATAAATCAGATAGTTTTATATGTAACGAACAAAATAAAGAAACAAGCTTACCAATTTGCAAGCCTCCATTCTGACAAACCTATCCAGAGAAAAAAAAAAGCCCCACATTTAGTCAACAAGGCAGTTAATTGTAAATAAATTGAATAATATACGTGTAGTACATAACTAAATTCAATAACAGTGATTGAGCTAACGAGAACGGGAAAGAAGAATGCGAGGATATAAAGTCTGGTAGCATCATCTAAAAGGGAAAGTTCGTTCAATCAAAGTAATAGTCACTCCTTGCAAAAAGGGATAGTGCATCTCAAATTCCACTCTAGAGAATCATTCTATTTTTTATTTTACCTTTAATATATTTTCAAATCAGTAATTATCCTAAATATTACAATCCTAAAAATCCCAAACTAATCATGCTTTTTCATTGATATCCCAGAGCAGAGATCTTGCCTCATTACCAATAATACAGCAAGCACAACCTTAGCTGTCAAAATCACAACCAGAGTAATGTTAATTATCTCAGGTATCTTCCTGAGCTCTCTTCCGAACATTTCGCTAAGCCTCGTGGCAACAATTGAGGTGTTACAGACAGTGCTGTTGTTTTTACCCACCCTGACCACTTGTCATTTCAATTTTTCTATTCGATGGAGATATAAAATCATTCACGGACCATCACATAATATAATAACTCAGGCTTTTAGGAGTTGGATCTTTGCAAATATATCAAAGCAAATATGAACAAGTGTTTCATAATCAGTGCCCCCATTTCTTCATAATTACTTAATTAGGTTCTTAGGAGGGTCAGCCCAAGTAAACTTGTACCAGTGTCGTCAAAAGTCCTCCATGGAAGATCCATGTTCTGATGGCATGGTGGATCCCGTGCCAGCCGAATAAGCCGCAATGTGTATTAACCTACACTGTTTTGTCAAAGCCCGCAACAGGGCATTATGGTGGATTTATGGTGGGCTGCCGTAACTCGCCATCTCATTGACAACACTGGCATGCACTTTAAGCAACATTCAATAGCATAGTCCTGCTATATAGTGCGAATGACTCATTCACAAAATTTGACGAAAAGAGAACAAACCTAACCATACAAGGGTACATTGGTAAAATAAAAGACAAATAATAGATAGTAATAGATAAAATAGTAATAACAAGTCAAACAGTGCATTTTGTTGGTTTCATAGAATTGGTTGTCGTAACATTCAGCAATTTCCAATAGTATATTGAGGAAATACAAGATACAATTATAGAAGAGTAATTAAATTTTCAAAAATATGAGAATAATACGAAAAATATCTTTTAATATTTTGAACATATTGAGAGTCCCACACCGACTAGAGATATGACACAAGTAATATTTATAAAGTTTGGACATTCTTCATTTTAAAAGCTAGTTTTGTAGGACTGAGTTAGGCTCAAATTCTAAGATGCTGGCAGTAAATGGATATGCTGTCCCGTGGGCTCGACGCGCTAAAACTTGAAATCTAGGTCACATCTCTTTTTGATGCGGGCCTCTCAACATACTCCCTCATGCTCAGGATTGGGCATCTAATGTGGGTGAAATAATAGAGATCTCGAAAGATCGTATAGATTAGGATTGGCTTTCCATATTTCCTTATATATCATGATTTGTTTCCTTATTTAATTTTAATTAAGATTAGGAGTAAAGTTTTAGTAAATTATAGTGCCCTATCTTTTGTAATAACAAAATATCATTATTCACATTATATCAATATTAATATTAATATAATAATTAATTTGAGTATTCCTTTTTCTTTCTTCATACCTACAAGACTATACCCCAAGCCCCATCTTCAACATGGTATCAACACGGTACCATCTATTGTAACCCCTCATATAATTATTTTGTAGATGGATTCTCTAAAATCTAGAACTCATATAACAATATCAATATCTCCGCAATATTTTTATTCTCGTTGGTTGAGCATAAGATGCAATTACGCTCTTCTTAAGTTCTCGCTCAAGTTAAATTTAACATTGGGATTTCTGCCAGCTGCTTCCACAACTTGTCTAAAATCCCCAACGATCTCAAAAATGCAGTTTGACACCAGCTCACCCAGAGAAATAGTCTTGCTTTGGCTATCCAAAAAGCACTCAGATCCAGCTATTCCAGCTGAAACCTGACCCAAATTGTGTCATAGCAGCAGTTTATCTCATCTTTTTCGCCAGAAGGAATATGACCTTAACTTTTTAAACAAACGCAGCCTCTAGCCCTATCATTTTTCCGAAACGTGATAGGGACTCGCCAGCATCCAATCTCAAATTACCTTTTTTTCTTTTACATTTTTTCAAAGGTATATATGTAACAAGACTGAAGCTTAGTAAGCTTTAGCATGAGGAAGGCTATTAATAAATGAAAACTATCGCCTAATTTAGAGTATCTTATATTATCTATTCAGATTAGTTTTCATGCTTCCTAGTACATTATGATTTATTCCTTATTTAATTAAGATTCACAGTCTATTTTAGTAATGAAGATTTATGTTGTGTTGTATAATAACAGTATTATTCCTTTTACTCCAACTATACCTAAATCATTAAACTCTATAACTTCAACATGTTTTTATCAGAACTTAAATGTTCTATGGTGTATTTCCATCATCGACAAAGGTAAAAAGAAAAGGATGGCTTAGTACGCAAGGCTCCCACCACTGCAGGGTGCTAAGAGGGAAAATGTTCTAATGTATTGAACCAACATTGGCCGATGTACAACCTTGTACCCTGTAAGCGAAGAGGTGGTTTTCGTGAGAAGAACTCGTCGTCAATAGAACTTGTGACCACATCTCAAGGTCACAACAGAACAATCTTACCATTGTGACAAGGTTCAGCCTCTAAACAGCAAGTCTAACAGATATAACTTTAAATAACTTTTAAGTAATATTTGATAGTTTTCAAGCATTTTCAGTCCACTTTAAGTAATTTAGCCCCAATTATCAAATTTTATAAAGCTTACACTGTTGTTTCAAACATATGATATTGCTCGCCCATTAAGCCCAATTTTAACTAGAGGAAAAAAGAGTGTAAAAAACACCATATCATACTTTGGAACCTAATTGTAAGCACCATAGTTTTGAATTTGTCCTTGCAATGGCGACTTTTCGCTTCCCAACTATTTTTAGTTGTTATTTGGTGAAATAGTTATTTTTATAAGTATAAACAATGCACCGACATGGAATACACTGCCTAATGCAGAACCTAGTAAGGCCATGTTAGCATTGCTGCTTCTTGCATTTCCATCAGAATTTCACGAACTTCGATGTACTCAGAATTCGCAAAACTCATTGGCAACGGCAACACAAATAGGCAAAAATAACTCTCCCGATAAAAGAAGGGAATTGATACACATGCGAAACACAAACCCAAAAGATAGGTATATGATGGGGGGGGGGAGACAATGATTAATTCACCCTTTTTGGGTTGAATGATTTTGATATAGGTGGTCAGCAATAACCAACAGACTCCCTCCCTTCTCATTTAGCAGTCCAAATAAGGATTTTACAAATCAAAGCAAAAATACAAGCAAATCTTTGTATCTGATTGTTAGAATTCGCAGTGACTACAGCAATCTTATCACACCAGAATGATGATTTTTTAAAAATTACAAAAATCATAGTCACTCGCTATGGAAATATATTTTAGAGTATATGTTTTTATTTTTTCTTCAGTCTTCACTTACTTCAGTAATATCATTTTATGAGTATAACTTTAAATCTTTAATATATTTCCAACCACTGTCGACAATACTGAACAAATCAATCAGCACATATGGGTGGACATATATCCTAATCACAGCTCTAATGAAAGTTTGACAATGTATATTTATTCAACCAATTCAAAAGCATTAGCTCGCAACAAAGCTATGAAATAATAGAAAGATGCTAAAATTCAGTTTGGTTTAGCACTTTATTATTATTGAAAAGTCATGGAGAGTTAGAGACATATCTACTCCAAGATAAAATGGCTATTTAAAAGAAGAAGATGGAGCCACCTGATATGCAACTAATTTTAATGCAGCATCGGAAGACATTTTAGGCTTAGTAGGTCGAGCACCCAGCTTACGCCTACATTGAACAGCACCACAGTGGCAATCTTGGTCTGCACCAAATTGAACAAACCTGCAACGCAATTAGAAACTTAGAATCCACCATCAGTACAATAGAACAGTGTTGTCAACCGCGGATCGCGTAAAGAGCAATTTGTTCAAATTCCACTGCTTTACAGCACTATAGTTCCATTGTAGCATCTATTTGAAAACACTTTGTATTAAATAGTGTATCGTAGAATAGTGATTAGTTCAAATTCCGCTATGCTATAGCAATATAAGACTGCTATTTGACAACAATGCAACAGAGTCATACTAGCATCATTCCAGACACCAAAACTTTTCAATAGAAGAGAATTCAACTTAAACGAGTGTAATCAAAGAAAGTGCTCATACTGGTAATCATAAGTCAGATGCTCGCCCTTCTGAATGTCACGAGTAGCAAATATTCCAATTCTTGTTTCAGTATCAATTATCCTTCAGATGGAAAACAAGTAAAAGAAAAAAGAGATTGTTAGATGATGTGAGCCTAACTATTCTATCATATAATGTCGGATAAAATACAAAATAATACTAAATGACCATGCGAATAGAACAATTAAAAGTAAACCATTTCTGCATCTCAGTATTTGGGTAGCAACTATGGTTGATATATCTTGATTTGTTTCCCTTGTACGTTGCATCTATCACCATATCTCGATTGATCTCACACAAGTAAAAGTTAGTTTCCCCACGATCTTTCATATTCCAAAGCCTCTGTTCGCATGTTGTATCATCGATGACTGTAGAAAGAGGTAACGATAACATCCATAAGTAAGTTTTAAAATAATAGAATTATCGTTCTACAAATGTTGATCATTAAAACAGTTAATCATCACCTTCACCAACATATTCAATGACAAACTCCCCAACCTTGATATCTTCATCCGCCACAATTCCAAAACCACATTTCTCAGTCTACAAGCAATATATTACAACTCATTATGTCAAGTGTGGACATCACGAGAGGAAATAGAGTGATTATATGCAATACAAATAATCTAAGCTACATGAACACTCATATATCTTATGTGCAGAAAAATAAGGTGGAGGTATTGGGATGATAGAGAAGTGGAAGATGACAGGGAAAAGGCAGGAAAGTGAATTTAGATATAATTGTAAATATCAATTTTTAAAATTATGGATTTACCTCTGTAACCAAGTACATATACACACACACACACATAACAAATTCCCAAAAGAAAATATCCTGATCCAAAAGTTTGTACCTTAACCAATTTCAGCTTTTTCACAGGGCGATGCTGAAAAGCTTTGTTGAGACACGAGATCCCACATTTGCAGGCTGAAGAACAACCAGACAGAAGCATCCTATAGGGAAAGTGAGCATAATGAATAATATGATTGCAGATTTAAGTTCATACTTTTGCTGCATTGATGATAACATAAAATAAAAAAGCAGAGACAGTGAGCAAATAAAACAAACCAAGTCCATACAAGGTGCACTGACAAATAATAACTGTTTATTATTCAATGATTGGATAGGAAATAATACATTCTTTTTAAAGTTTATATATATAATATATAATAGGTGTAACAATGTCCAAGTATTACACTGACCAGTTCTGTGTATCTTTATTATGATGATGATATTTAATACTAATATTAGAGTTATCATGCTTAAGCTATCCCAACTCAACGAAATAATACATATTCCATTGAATCACAAACACTATACATGAAACCAAAGAACATGAGTTAGATTCAAAAACATTACTTCACAATGGAGTAGGCATGTACTGGAATGCTTGCCAACACATGAAAAACGTCATGAAGTACATAGAGAAGGAATACTTAGTCACTTACGCACAATGGCAATCTCTACCACATACACCAGTAGATCCAGGTGAAGATGTGCAGGAACAGAATATGCCATCATCAAACTTTTTCTTGGCCTTCTTAGTGAGATATATATCTTAAACTTCAATAAGAATCAACAAAAAGGTGATCTGAAACTATAAGTAAACAGACAAACTAAGCCTAACTAGTGTTGTCAATTGCAGATCGCCGAAAATAGCAGTTTGTTTGAGTTCTGCTACGATACAATGCTATAGCATCGTTATAGCTACTATTTGACAACACTTTGTACTAATCCGCGTATTGTGGAATAGTAGAGATTTGTTCAAATTCCGATGCGCTACAGTGCCACTTTAACTACTATTTGACAACACTGAGTGTAACAGGACCGAATATGCAAAACAAACAACGAAATCAAAAACAGCTGAAGATCGCATATTAGCTTTGCCAAAGTAGACAGACACTCATAAAAAGCAAGGGCAATAATGTAAACATCAGATATAAACAGTTATTGTGAAAAATCTAATCAACATTTATAGAGGATACTGCGCTTTATATGAGTGTAGTGTGTTGTCCTCGTCTTAATCCATTCTGGAAGTTCAAAGTCAACAGGTTCCCCAAGTTCACTCAACAGCTTGTTGAATACAGATCCAAAGCGATCCTTTTCAGAATTCTGTTAAACAGAGAAGCAAAGGAACTCACTTAACACCTCAAACAAAATTTTAAAAAATAAATTATCATTGACTAATGCCTAATCGAAATTGTCATAAGCAAGCACAATAACGAAAGTGTATGTGTCACAAGCACAACACAGACATAAATTCATATAAAGAAACCCTATCAGAACCAAAATACCCTGTTTCATTAGAAAAACCATCTCAAAATTAAAAAGACAAACTTAACAGGATACAACAGCATAGAAATATACATGCGTACATGATGCATACATACTTTGATACTTACATACATACATACGGTCGGAAATTATTATTAGGAAATTCTGGTTGACTAATTATTAAGAATTATGCCAGTGGAATAATATAATATAATTCAAATAAGCTCTGGCAAAGAAATCCAATATTGCTACCTAATTAGGTTATAAAAAATTTAAGAGCAGAACAAACCAAAGACAACATTAAACAACCTTTTTCATGACTGGCAAGGAATCCGACCCGATATTCCTATGCTATAAATTGGCTGTTGAAAATCTACACACAAGACTTGCTTCCTTCAAAGGTATTGCCTACAGCATGAAGAACAATTTGTCAGCTTTGAAGTAATGAAATCATCAAATCGAAAGCCAAATTAATGTTGAAGTTTCAAATTCAATTAAACAGAGTTAGCATCCTCGTTGAGATATATGCATGAATGTATTTTTCGTGTGCAACAAGACAGAAATGAGACAGGCTTAGCAAAGGAATGATGTTCAATTACTTGAAGACATTAATCTAAAATGGATTGCTCAATTTAAAGAGGATTTTAAAAACGTATAAAACCAATCTACCTATATCTACAAACATCTAAGCAAATTGCAAAGCCAAAATGTATGTTCTATTTCAACAATTTCATTTTCATCAAGGGAACTGTTAGTATCGCATAAATTCATTCATTTAAAAATTTTAAGTGACAGTAAATAGTTAAACTGATATCAAGTCTAAGCCATTGTCTTATCTCACTTCTTTAAAACTATTTATAACTGCCGATTATTTATAACTACCGATAACCACTTTTTATCCGTTTATTAATCAAATTTGCAATCATGAATGCAGAAACAAGTGCCTGCATAGAAAAACTGTACACATACCCCCAACAGGGTTTAATTTCCTGAAATCTCATCATTTTTCAATTCTCAAAACAAATTATTCTTGTTAAAACAAAATTCCCAATATGCATGTCTCTGCCTACCATCTATTAATTCCACCAATTCACACTTCTTATTCCCAACTTCCCTATCTATTAACACCTTTTCCTTCCTAATCTATTACACTTTCGGAATCTTCCACCATAAATGTTTCAAACGATTTCTGTAAAATTTCCTTATAAATTATAAATAACTACTCCCAATTTCCAACAAAAATAAAATAAAACAACCAACTATATTTCTCCCTTTAAAGCCCAACACTCCCACCATCCCTGTGTATGAAAGTAAAATAAAATAATAAAATAAGATATACAAAATTGTGAAAATTTAATGAGAGAAACTAATGTGAAATCCAACATACATAAAATTCTACATTTCTCTTCTCTTCAATGGAACGACAGAAAATCCCCCAAAGAGAAAATAAAAATAAAATTCAACATTCAAATAATGCAATACAAAATTCTAAATTTTTTTATGAAAAGAAACTAATGTGAAATCCAACATACATAAAATTCTACATTTCTCTTCAATTTAACAACAGAAAAATTCCAAAGAGAATAAAATAAAGTTCAACATTCAAACATACATGAAATAAAATAGGATACAAAATTCTGAAAATTTAATGACAGAAAATAATCTGAAATTCAACATACATACATAAAATTCTAAATTTCCCTTCACACAAACAATAGAAAATAAAATAAAACTCAACATTTCTATTTTTATTTTTTTTAATGTTGAATTTAAAATAAAATAAAATCAACATTCAAACATACATAAAATAAAAATTGGATACAAAATTCTGAAAATTTCATTACAGGAACTAATGTGAAATCCAACATACATACATAAAATTCTACATTCCCTTCACCCAAACAAGAGAAAATCCCCAAAATATCTAAAATAAATAATAAATTGAATAATTAAAACAATGGCAAGATTCAAACTATTAGTTTCCCGCTGTTTTCTTTCACCGAACTGAATCACATCACAGTGTGAGAAAACAAGTGGAGTAACCACAATTATTAATAATTATGAATTTAATTAAATTAAACATTAAAAAAAAATGAAATCACACACTGAGAAAAAGAGAGTTTGTTAAAAAAAATAATTTTTTTTCTGGAAGAAACCAAAGAGGGATTCGGTGAGTGTAGAGTGGAGAAAAATGAGAATTAAGAAACGATTTGAGTGAAATCAGCGAGAATAGAAAAGGGAATTCGATTGCAGAAACAGAACAAGTACTCTGAAGGAGAAAGGGGTAAAATGGGAATATGAAAAATAAAAGAAGAGAGAGAAACCTGAAAGAAACGAAGTTGAATTGAATTGAAGAGAAATGAAATGAAAATTGAAAAGTAGATTTATTTATGTAAGAAACAAACTGTCTTTGGTTCTCTCAGTCATAACTTTCGACTGCAAAAGTCACAAGAATAGGGTTTTTTTTAATTAATTTATTATTATTTTTCATAAATATTAATTGTTAATAAATATTAATAATATAATAAATAATTTAATTGATATTCATGCAAAAAAAAAATTTATACCATTAACCAATCACAATTGTTATAATATTTCTATATTAATTGTATTTGATTTTTATCGTAACTATTTATAAAATTACTTAATATAATTGATTATAATTTATCGATAAATTAAAATTTTTTACACTAATACATGCTAATTACCCTTTTATGAAAACATATTTTTGGTGAATACTAGGATATATTTTTTTTATATAAAAAAAGTTAAAAAAGTAAATTTTTTTTTATAAAAAATTTGGAGTGGGTGGATGGTGTCCCAATTCAATGTAAAAAACTGAACACTTATATTTGTGTTTATGAGAAAAATAAAATAAAAGGATATCTACATAAGGACAATTTCTTAATGTTTGTGTGATTTTAAAATAATTTTTTAATTGTAATTTATTTGTGTATGGTTGTTTGGTGTGCATTTATTGTCATCTTTTTATATTAAAAAATTGTATGGTTATACATCTCCTTTATAAGTTATATGAATTCAAATTTATTAAAAAGTAATTTAATTGTTATATGCTGTTAATTTTAAAAAAATATTACAGTGTCAAGACACTTATTCATAAATGTTATTTTAAAAATAGTTACGATAAATATCAAAAAATATTAATGATGACGATTAATTAATCGCATATAAAGCTTTTATACAAACATTGTATATAAATATTAAAAAAACAATTAAAATGACATTTTATACGTGAAAGTGAAATGAAAAAAGTAGTTATTAGATTGAATTATGTCACATAAAATCCTTTTTAGTACGATGATTTATATATGATTGAAAAACAAATTTTACGCAAGTGATTCTTATAAAGAGTATATTTCCTTAATTAACTTCAAAATAAATTTTGAAATTTTAGTTTACTGATCATAAAAAAACTATTTTAAATTTTCCTTCAGCGTATGAGTTTATTTGCATTTATTTTTATACTAATAATATTTTTAGCTTCACAATTCATGTATCATTGTATATCAAAATCCACATCACTCATTCCAATGTAAGCTAATTATTCTCACCAAATACATTTCTTTAATTAACCTAGAAGAAGTTTTGCCCTTTGATTAAAAAATATTTTGCAAAAAAGATTAAAAAAGAAATTTAATTTTTGAACTTTTAAAGGAAACTGTTGGTCGTGGTCATAAAAAGTCAATAAAAAAAAGTAAGTTTTAGTTGATTTAACAAAAAAAGAAATTATTCTAAATTCTCATTCATACACATTAGGTGTATGATTTTGTTCGAATTTATTTTTATAAATACTATATTTAGCTTGACAATTCTTATATTTATTATAAATTAAAATATTCTTTTATAAAAAAATTAAAATATTTATTTATCTTTAGAACTATCTTTATGACATTCGAGACCGAATTATTCGCATTGTATGAGTTTGTTTATATTTTATTTTTATTTTTATATTTATATTAATAATTAATTTTTGAAAAACATGAAGTTTATGATGGTTTAATTGTATTAAAAAGTATTCATGAATAAAATTTAATTAATTATAAACAATATTTAATGATACGAGACAGTTACAATTAAAATTATAATTAAATAATTTATACACGGAAATTATCCATCCTTATCTTTTCCTTCTCAAATTGATGACAATTTTATAATTTTTTATACTTTATCTATTTATTTCTTCGACTAATTGTATTATTATTTATTTAGTCACATTTTTTTTAAAAAAAAATATCAGTTTTTTCTTTTTTTTTTCTTTCTTATAAAATAAGAAATAGTAAAAGTCATCTTAATTAATTCATACAGATCTCAAATGTGAACATGGAACATAAAGTCAAACTAAACCTAAGACATTAGTCAAAAAAATTTAATATATCATTTTATTGCTTAAACTACTCCCATTACAATAAACCACATGCTTTTGTTAAAAAACTAAAATTGAATATCTAAAATTTGTTAAGTTTTTACATTGAAATAATTTTTACTCACGACAATTTTATAAATTTTAATATTTTATCTATTTCTTTCTTTCACTAATTGCATTATTATTTATTATTATTTATTCAGTCACATCTTTTAAAAAAATCATAAATTTCTCTTAATATTTATATTTATATATCACAAAAATTTACAATTATTTTAATCGTCAAATATACAAATTTCTACTAAAAAGAAGGATATCAAACCATTTGTAGAATCTTTCCAAGAAGAAGCTAATTTTTTGGTTTCTTTCAACAACTTAGGAAAGTTTAAATTAACCACTCATTAGTACAAATTTACTTTCATCATCGAAAATTACACAAAACATCTGCTAACAAAATTACTGCAACTTTCTTCAATTTTACAAAATATTAAGAAAATACTACTACTTTTATATTGAATGAGACATTTAAGTTATAAATTTGTTCAATAAAAATTAATCTAAATTGGGTCAAATTTTATATTTATATTTTTATGTCTATAATATTCAAATATGAAATTATGCTTCCATTAATATTTCTCTTTAACTTCATCCTATAATTGTGCAGATGAGTATAGTATATTGGTACCAAAAAATATAAATTTGATTATAATTATTAATTTTGTTAAGGTTGTGAAAACCAAATTATATTAATCTATATGATAATTGTGGTTTGTGTAGTTTGATATATGGTAATCGGGTTGTGATGAATTATAACTAGACTTATATGTTAATAGATATGTTAATTAATATATATATTGTGGTGTATGTTGTTGTCATTTTGAATTCTATAATTATATTTTATGAATTAAATTGTGGTTGTTGGATTTTTGTTATCGAAATGTATATTTGAGTCTAATATGTGAATATGATATGATATTTGTGCATCTTTTCTTATTGCGTGAATTAATTTAACCAAATGACATGCATTAGATATCATCATATAGATTGATATGTGTAGATCATTATGTAGATTTATATGTGTATACGAACTAAAAATTATTTTACCAATTTTTTTAATTATTAAAATTGTACTTTTTTTATTAGGCTCAATTTTTAAGATTAGAACAAGGCCTCTAAAATCTTTAAGACAATCTTGAACTAAATATATCAATTTTTTTTTACCAAATTATAATCTAAATGTCTATTACAAAAATGTTTGAAAGAATAATTTATAAAAAAAATTATAAAAACAACTACTATGATTATAAAATAAAATAAAATTTTCAACCTAAATTAAAACTAATTTTTAATTATTAAAAATGTCAACCAAAATTTGATTTACTACCTCTATCAAATATATTTTTATAAATTTACAACTTAAAATTCTTATATGTCTATTATATAAAAAAAACCAGAGGGAATAATCTATAAAAAAAATTACAAAAAAAAACTACTATAATTATAAAATAAAATAAATTTTCCAACTAATTTTTAATTATTAAAAATGTTAATCAAAATTTGATTTACTATATCTCTCCAATATATTTTTATAAATTTACAACTTAAATTTCTTACATACAATATTATACTTTTTATTTATCTATTAAAATTTTAAAAATTTAGCAACCTTTAATGTTTTAGTTCAAGATCCACTACGCTACTATATATACCACTTTTGTTTCATAATAGAAACTTCAATTCATATGATCATTTGATTTTTTCTTTCTGTTTTTTCGGCGACAATGATTACACTTGTGTCGAATGCATCACTATTTTCATCATTTTTTTTATTGTTTGATATAAATTCATTTAATTATTATGTTATTGAATTTGATTAAAATATTTAACTTCATATGAAAAGTTAATTAACTTAAAGAATATTATATTTATTTGATATGATATTTTTTTATATTTTCCAAGCATAACAATGGTTATGAACAATAAGATACTAGGTACAATTATTGGAGAAAGAAAAATAATAAACACTAAAGCATATCAAAGTAAAATAGTTAATCAATTTCATAAAAATCTAACAGAATTAATTGATTTCATTAATTTGTGTAAAATAATCTACTATCATACTTCAAATGATACGTCAATCGATTATAAATATTACTTTCTATTATTTGTACATAATTGATATCTAATACATACAACTAGTGATATATAGCCACCAAAGTACACATTTAATATATAATAGTTTTAATATATTATTATCATACACACGAACAATAATATTTAACTACGAAGATTTAAAAATCATGTTTTATTAAACAAATTAAATATTTTATGAGCTTTATTATGTCACGTGTAAAATAATATATTCCATCTGTAATTAAATATAAATAAAAATTGTATTTGAAAAATTAATATATATAATTTAAAATTTAGACTATATACATGAACTTTTCAAACATTATTTTTTTGTTGATTTTCATTTAGAGTGAGTACTAAATAAATTCTTTACTATAACATAATATACTCTTAAAAACATTGTGATACAATGCAAGTTGATAGCACTAGACAAAATCAACAATAAACCTATTATGTGTTTATCTACCGTCAAACTCCGCTTGAGCAAAGTGTCAATGAATCTACAACGTTTTTTAGTTATGATATTTTGAATATTTTCACAATGTTTTTCAAATAAACCAGAAGTGTCTAAATATACGTTTGAATCACTAGTGAAATATAAGTTCCATGATTGGCATGATTACTCCATATTATCACAATAGTGATCAATTGGGTCAACAACCAATAAAAATACCAATTTCATAAATGAACTTCATAATCCAAACGACCACATATGTTGCATTGGAGGCAACAATATATTCGACCTCTGTAGCATGATCAACAACATTTGCCTTCTATTTAAAACTCTTTTAGTTCACACTGTGACCATTTATGCAAAACACAAATCCAAACCATGATCTCAAGTCATCCCTATTGGAAATGAGGAACAAAAGAGCTAGTGTGTGAATTGAAAAAATAGAAGTCCCACATAGGAATGATTACACATTCTAGTAGTGTATATAAAGTGGAGGTATGACACTTGGGGTGTGCCCCAAGGGGTACCCAATTTTGTGAAGGAGCGAGAATGCATGCAAAATAAATCACCACACACACGCGCTGCTATCGCTGTTTGTCCGTCTGGCTCGGCCTAGGCTTGGGTGGTGAATTATTATTTTTTAGTAAAAAAAATACTTCTACATTTTCTTTCTTTCGAGTGGTCTTAGTACCATATTACGAGTGGCAGCCATTAGACTGCCATACTGAGGGTGTAATTCTAGAACGGTTTTTTTTTCACGGTGCAGTGAAAATCCGATACAGAGTAACTGAGCTGTTTTATCCTGGGGACGACGTGGTTGATAGTCTGTCTTGCACAATTTAGGCAGTGCCACGAAACTTCTTAAAGAGAGCGACCTAGTTTGCGACTCAAACCAGTAATATTTTCGGTGGCATAAATTGTTTTCAAACTTGTTTTTCAAAACTCGAAACAACAATTTTAAGACGTTTCCTTCTACCATGTTTACCGAAGAAATTGCTGGTGCAGGTTCTTCTATTTCTGATTTCAACAAACAATTTCGGTTTGAGGGATGTCACTTCAAACGATGGCAACAAAAGATGCTATTTTTTCTAACAACGAAAAAAGTTGCAAACGTTCTAAAAGATGACATTTCTGTTGTTCCAAAAAAAGGTGAACAAGCAGAAAAGGATATAATAACTGCTGAATTAACCCAATGGAATAATAATGATTACTTATGTAAGAATTATATTCTGAATGGACTTGCTGATGATCTATATGATTACTATAGTTCCAGCGATACTGCTAAACAGGTTTGAGATGCTCTAAAGAAGAAATATGATACTGAGGAAGCTGGAGCCAAGAAGTATGTTGTTAGCCGCTACCTCAAATATCAGATGACAGATTAGTGGAAGCTCAATCCCATGAAATCCAGAAAATAGCTCATGAGATCGTCTCTGAAGGTATGTGTAAGACCCTTAAATTTAAAATTAAATTATGGATTTAAAATAAAATATTTAATATATGTATATTTTGTGTAACTATATATATAAATATTTATTTTGGAGGTTGAATTAAAATTAGTGGAGGAAGGATAAATTAATTTAATTACGAGTAATTAAATTATTGGGCAGTTAATTAAGGGATTATCTGCTAATTGCGACAAGACTGGGTAAGTGATGGAGGGTCAAGTAATATTATACTATTAATGTGGGATGAGGTGGCACATATATGTGCTTATATATATGAAGGAGTTGCAAGAGTAAAGGCAGAAACCTTCCCTCCTCCTTACTGCATGAAACAGTAAATTTCTTCTTCTTCTTCCTATTCTGTTTCACGTTTATAGAAAAAAAAAGAAAAAAAAGGAGAGTTGCTTAAAAGTGAGATTACTTGGAAATCCAAGCACTAAACCACCAAGTACCAAGAACAAAAGTTGTTCCTCTCCTCATTACGGAGCTAGAGAACTAACTTTGGTAGCGGCAAATGCAAACGGAAACTTCGCCGATTTTTTGTCGCGGAAACGTGAACGGGAGTAGAAACGTAACAGAGGTAAGGGGCACCTTCCACTTTCTAGTTTGCATTTTAGGGCTGTAAATGCATGTTTGATGTGTGATCATATTTTAGTTTCTGGTTTGAAAAACGAAACTATTGTGCATGTTGTTATAAAATGCGAAAAATGCATTCTGTTGATGTTTGATGATTCTGTGATGTTTGCTGTTTTGGCTTATATAACATTGCTGTTTTGGTTGTGTGGGAACATTGGGAAATGCTTGGCATGTTGTTTTGGTTGTGTGGGAATACTGGAAAATGTTTTGCATGTTGTTTTGGTTGTGTAATAATACTGGAAAATACTTTGCATGTTGTTTTGAGAAATGATCAAAATGTAAACGTTGAAAAATGTCTGTTTTGTTGTGGTTGACATTCTGTTTTGGGTGGTTTAAGCAAAACTGTGATGATGTTCTGGTGTTGGTGATTCTGTTTATGTTATGTTGAAAACAATCTGGTGTTGATGATGGTTTCCAAAAGAAAATGATTTAAAATGGTGGAAGTGTTTTCTGAAAAATCTGTTGTTGATGAAAAATGTTTTGAGTTTTGTGGTTAAAGAAAAACATTGAGGTGATTCTGATGTAGATGATTCTGTTTTCTGTTGCGTTGTTAAAAATCTGTTGTTGATCATATTGAGAGTGATTTTTAAAGGAGAAGGATTTAACTGGGTGAAGGTGTTTTCTGGAAAATTTGTTGTTGATGAAAAACGTTTTGAGTTTTGAGGTTTCAAAAGAATGGTGATTTATTTTGTTGTGTTGGTTTTTCAAAGAAAAGAATTTGAAAATGTGTTGAAGTTTTCTGTGAAATTTCACTGAATTCGAATGTGTATTCGAATACGGCATGAGTGTATTCGAATACAGCCTACAAAACTTCAGTTTTATTCAAATTTTTGAACTTGTATTCGAATACGAGCCTCTGTATTCAAATACATATAAGGGATTTTTGCTTCTGACTTAGCCTCTGTATTCGGCTACGACCCTGTCGTATTCGAATACAGGACTGCAATTTTTGCCACTGTATTCGCATCTGTATTCGACTACGACAACCTTGTATTCGAATATAGAATGCTGATTTTTCACTGTTTTTGCCTCTGTATTCGAATACAAGGGAGCTGTATTCGAATACAGCTTGTTTTTTTTTTAAATTTCAGTTATAAACAATGGTTTATGAACTTAAAGAGTTGGGAAAATATTGGGAAGGTTTGTGATGAATTAAAATGGTGTTTTTGAGATGGTTTGAGGTGGTGATGATGAGGTTCTGGAGTTCTTTATTGATGGTGTGAAAAATGCTGAGTTTACACTGTTGTAGCTTCTGTATTCGAATACAAGGAAGCTGTATTCGAATACATATTTGTTTTTCCATAAATCTCAGTTTTAAACACTGTTTTATGAACTTTAAGAGATGGGGAAACATTGGGAAGACTTGTGATAAATAAAAATGGAGTTTTTGAGGTAGTGTGAAGTGGTAATGATGAGGTGCTTGAATGTTTTTATTGATGTGATGATAGTGAAATTATTTGGGTTTAGATGGTTTTGGGGAAATGATGGAAAGGCAGAATTTTGCTGATGTTTGCATACTGTTTTCAGTGAAGAGAAAACATTGCATGTTCATGCATTGCATAGTCAGGTGGTAACCACGATGGGCCACAGAGTAATGCGTAAAACGTGTTGGTCTGTTGAGCGACTGCACTGGTACTGGTCTGTGAGCGATTGTACCTTGATATGCCCAAAACGTGTTGGTCTGTTGAGCGACTGCACGAGTGCTGATCTGTTGAGCGACTGCACTGGTACTGGTCTGTGAGCGACTGTACCTTGGTATATGTGAAATATGCTGGTCTGTTGAGCGACTGCACGAGTGCTGGTCTGTTGAGCGACTGCACGAGTGCTGGTCTGTTGAGCGACTGCACTGGTGCTGATCTGTGAGAGATCGCACCATGGTCATGTTGGCCATTAAAGTCTAACATATGAAAATCGTGTTGGTCTGTGAGCGACCGCACGTGTGCTGGTCTGTGAGCGACCGCACGTGTGCTGGTTTGTGAGCGACTGCACCTTGGTAATTCCAAGAAGTTGAGTACATGAGCGTATACATACTACATCGGGGTAGTTGACCGGTGGGTCACGATTTGGATATATGTTGATGATTGGAAATTGATGTGTGTAAGTATCTTATAAAATCTGAATTTCTGATGAATGGTTGTGATTGCTGAGTTGATGGTTGTACTTACAACATGTTTTCCATGTTAATTGGTTGTTGTTTGAAAAGGCATACATGTCATGAAATTTCAAAATGAGCATCCTTATTTATCATCATTGTTATATGATATGCCATGGATATATTTGTTACTGTTGATATAAATGCTATGTGTTATTTGTTAATTTCGTTCGGTGACCCTTTACTATTATTGTGGAAAATTGGGCTTTGCCCTCATATGCCCCCCAAACCCATATCACCAGTGGGTCTGCAGACGATGGAAACGTCGCTCGATTTCATTGATTGTCTCCTGCCTACTGCTTGGGTATACGACCCCATCTCAAGCAGGGCGACGTACACGGGGAGACTGAAGAGGACCTACAGGACTAACGGGGTGGTGGACTATGTGGAGCACACCTATATGAGGATTGACTTTATTGTGTCTTCCAAATTGGTATTGGAGGCGCACAGAATTTTTTAGGACGCGGAGGAGCCGACGAGAGGGGTTGAGACGGAGGCCACAGTAGGTGTGGTGACTCCTAACCCGGTGACTGGAGGAGCTGTACATGATACAGAGGTGGAAGGGGAGAATCAAAGACCGGCGCTAGTAGCAGATGATGTTCTGAGTCCATCTAGGACATCCGATGACTGCTTTGAGATTCCGGCACCGCCGAAGCGACCCCGATTGTATATTGATCTGACTTCGGAGGAGACCGATCCTTCCTTATGTGATGAGGAAGAGGACGTTACGTCGAGGCGAGCTGCGGAGTCGGACGAGACTTGCATGGGCTGCGGAGGGAATCCTTGCTACTGTAGCTTTAGTGCATGATCAGTTTATACTTTTTGTATACTGTCTTGATTTCGGTGGATGTAATTTATTTTGGGAATTACTGTATAACTTTCCGCTGTTCTCTTCCGCACTCTGATACTTTTTAGTGGGCCATAGGCCGGGTGTTCTATTTTGAGATGACATGACATTGTTTTTTTTTAAAATGTATTAATGTTTATTATTAATTCCCAAAGTTAAGTACTTATTGATATTATGATGAAATTATTTAATTATGTTCATCGATTAAATTACGACGTACTATTTTATGAAATGAATTAATGAAAATTTTATTTTAATTCTTGTTGAATTAATCTGAAAATTCTTTTATTTATTATTTAAAAAAAAAATACAATCGCGCTGTGTTTTAAATTCGGGGTGTTACATTATGTCCCTTAATGAACAATTTCAAATTGCTGTTATTATTGACAAACTGCCCCCTACTTGGAAAGATTTTAAAAATTCTCTCAGGCATAAAACAAAAGAGTTTTCTCTTGAAAGTCTGATAATCCGCCTCAGAATTGAGGAAGAATCCCGTAAACAAGACCAAAAAGAAGAAGTTCTTCTTGTTACCAATAACAAAAAGAAGAAGTTCATTGGAGCAGTTCTGAAGCCAAACGGCAAACAACTTAAGAATCAGAATCGCAGAAACAACAACAAGAATGGGAACCCTCCAAAGTTCCCAATTACAAAGCAGTAGCAACCACCTCCTAGAAATGCACCATTTCTCTGCTATAACTGTGGAAAAGAAGGGCATATGGCACGCAAGTGTAGGAACAAGCCAAACCTTGTTCAACAGGCTAACTTGACATAAGAGCAATTCATTGCTATGATTACTAAAATCAACCTTGTTGATGGATCAGATGGATGGTGGATAGACACTGGCACCTCTCGCCATGTCTGTTATAACCGTGCTATGTTCAAAACATACACTACTGCTGAAAATAAGAAAGTGTTGTTGGGAGATTCCTACACCGCGAATGTTGCTGGTATAGGAGATGTAGAATTAATATTCACATCCAAAAAGACCTTAATTATGAAGGATGTCATGCACACTCTAGAAATAAGGAAGAATTTAGTTTCTGGTTATCTTCTTAATAAGGTTGGGTTTAATCAGGCTATAGGGGCATATTTGTACACCATTTCTAAAAATGGTATTTTTGTTGGGAAAGGGTACGCTACTGATGGCATGTTTAAATTAAATGTTGAAATGAATAAAATGTCTCCTTCTGCTTACATGTTGTGTGATTTTAATATTTGGCTTGCTAGACTTTGTCATGTGAACAAACGTGTGATTGCAAACTTAAGTAACTTAGGCTTAATTCCAAAGTTATCTTTAAATGAACTTGAAAAATGTGAATTTTGCAGTCAAGTTAAAATAACTAAGAGTTCACATAAATCAGTTGTTAGAGAATCTGAACCTTTAGATTTAATACACTCTGATATATGTGAACTTGATAGAACACTAACGCGAAATGGAAAACGTTATTTTATTACTTTTATTGACGATTGCTCTGACTATACCTTTGTATATCTGATGAAAAATAAAAGTGATGCGATTGACATGTTTAAGATCTTTTTAACTGAAATAGAAAATCAATTTAGTAAAAAGATTAAGAGGTTTCGTAGTGATAGAGGAACAAAATATGATTCTAGTTTATTTAATGAGTTTTATAAAACTCAAGGAATCATACATGAAACCACAACACCTTATTCACCCGAAATGAATGGTAAAGCTGAAAGAAAGAATAGGACTCTGACTGAACTTGTTGTTGCTATTATGCTTAACTCTGGTGCTGCATCTCATTGGTGGGGGGAAATTATTTTGACTGTTTGCTATGTTTTAAATAGACTTCCAAAATCTATAAGAAAAACATCTCCTTATGAGATAATAAAGAAAAGACAACCAAACTTGTCTTATCTTCGAACATGGGGTTGTCTGGCGTATGTCAGAATCCCCGATCCCAAGCGAATTAAACTCGCCAGTAGAGCCTATGAATGTGTATTCATTGGGTATGCAGTAAACAGTAAAGCATATAGGTTTTATGACCTAAATGTGAAAGTGATCATAGAGTCAAATGATGTTGACTTCTATGAATTTAAATTCCCCTTCAAATCAAGAAATAGTGGGGGCAGCGAAATAAATTATACTCCCGTGACAGGAAGTGCTGAAAGCAACATACAATGTGAATTGGAAACTCGAAGGAGTAAGAGAGTTAGAATTGCTAAAGATTATGGACCAGAATATATGGCCTATAATTTAGAGGAGGATCCTACAAATCTCAAAGAAGCATTGTCATCTTTGGATGCAGATCTTTGGCAAGAAGCTATAAACGATGAAATGGATTCCCTAGAATCTAACAAGACATGGCATATAGTAGACTTGCCTCCTGGTTGCAAGCCGATAGGTTGTAAATGGATTTTGAAAAAGAAACTAAAACCTGATGGAACTATTGATAAATACAAGGCACGCCTTGTAGACAAAGGTTTTAGGCAAAGAAAAAATATAGATTTCTTCGACTCTTTTTCTCCAGTCACGAGAATAACATCCATTAGGGTACTCATTTCACTAGCAGCAATTCATAATTTGGTGATACACCAAATGGATGTTAAAACAACCTTTTTAAATGGTGATCTGGAAGAAGAAATCTATATGGAACAACCTGAAGGTTTTGTAATTCATGGACAAGAAAACAAGGTATGTACGTTAGATAAATCTCTGTATGGTCTTAAACAAGCTCCTAAGCAATGGCATAAAAGTTTCACAATTTGATTATATCGAATGAGTTTAAAGTGAATGAAAGTGACAAATGTATTTATTACAAATTTGAAAATGACATTTGCACTATCATATGTCTCTATGTAGACGACTTACTCATATTTGGTTCAAACATCCATGCTGTAAATACTGTGAAATCATTGTTGAGTAACAACTTTGATATGAAAGACCTCGGAGAAGCGGATGTAATCTTAGGAATCAAGATTACTAGGTCAGAAAAGGGGATTTCTTTAGACCAGTCTCATTATATTGAAAAGATCCTAAAGAAATATAAATACTTTGACCGTAAACCTGCTTGCACACCAAATGATCTAAGTATGAAACTTTTTAAGAACACTGGTGAAGGTGTTAGACAAACTGAATATGCGAGCATCATTGGTAGCCTCAGGTATGCCACTGATTGTACTAGACCCGACATTTCCTACGACGTGGGACTATTGTGCAGGTTTACCAGTAGACCTAGTATGGAGCATTGACACGCTATCGAAAGAGTCATGAGATACCTTAAAAGGACCATGAATCTAGGATTACATTATCAAATATTTCCTGTCGTACTTGAAGGATACAGTGATGCTGATTGGAACACCTTATTAGATGAATCCAAAGCAACCAGTGGCTATATTTTTAATATAGCCGGTGGTGCCGTATCTTGGAAATCGAAGAAACTGACGATACTGGCTCAGTCCACTATGGAGTCTAAAATGATAGCACTAGCTACTGCTAGTGAAGAAGCGAGCTGGTTGAGATGCTTGCTAGTTGAGATCCTTTTGTGGGAAAAACCTATGTCAGCTGTGTTGATCCACTGCGATAGTACTGCGGCTATTGCAAAAATTGAGAATCGTTATTACAACGGTAAGAGACGACAAATACGTCGTAAGCACAACACAGTTAGAGAATTACTTACTAAAGGATGTAATAATGGATCATGTACGCACTGATGATAATTTAGAAGATCCTTTGACAAAAGGATTGGCTAGAGAGAAAGTCATAAATACATCCAAAAGGATGGAACTATTGCCTATAGATAAATGAGTCACTTGTGATGGGAACCCGACCTAAAAGACTTGAGATCCCAAGAATTAGGTTCAATGGGTAATAACAAGTCATAGTGATATGAGATGAACATGTTATTATATTTAAAAGAAGCATGATTCCTGAAGCGATGGAAGACTGAGATAATAGAAACTCTTAATGAGATCTATACTCTATGTGGAGGGAGTACCTAGCTATAGGAGTACTCTTGATAGACTCACCAATGTGAATGTGGAAATGAGGCTGTTTCCTTTGGAATTTCGAGGCAAAAATTCCTAGAGCATTCACTATACTAGGATAGACGTGCAGGGCCATAAATGTACGGGCTTTTTAGAATACACCTAATGAAAAGGTTGTGTGTGGGTTTGATGTCCGAGATAGAGTTCAAGACTACGAGTCACTCTTGTTAATTCAGAATCTTACTCGCTATGCAAAGGTTCAAGTCATAAACACCTTTGTTTATGCACAATCTTATGAAAGCGTTTGATGCTATTTCAAAACCTACTTTTTAAATTCAAGTAGGGGATTGTTGGAAATGAGGAACAAAAGAGCTAGTGTGTGAATTGAAATAATAGAAGTCCCACATATGAGGGATTACACATTCTAGTAGTGTATATACGGTGGAGGTATGAACACTTGGGGTGTGCCCAAGGGGTACCCCAATTTTGTGAAGAAGTGAGAACGCATGCAAAATAAATCACCACACGCGTGCGCCGCCGCCGTCTGGCCGGCTGGGCCTGGGTGGTGAATTATTATTTTTTAGTAAAAAGAAAATAAAAAATTAATATTTAATTTCTGAAAAAAGGAATGCTTGGGTTTTTACTTAATTGACCCTCCACCGAGTCAACACTTTATTTCTGATCCAGTAAATCATTCCCTGTTTTTATCGCGGTTCGGTTTTTGGTCAAAACCCTTCCTAATTTCACGTTTGTTTTGTGGCCACGTACTTGGTCAATACCTTGAAAAATTTGGAGTCAACCAAACTTAGAATAATGGGGCACGTTTTTAGTGTAAGTCTGGTCTAATGGATCCCGAATTTCCTCAGATCCAGTAGCAAATCTCCTCTATAAATATAGGGTTGTGCTCAGTTGTAAATCACACCAAAAGCTCTCCGTTCTTCTAAGGCTTTTCTCTTCTTCTCCCTCCATATTCTTACTTCTACATTTTCTTTCTTTCGAGTGGTCTTAGTACCATATTACGAGTGGCAGCCATTAGACTGCCATACTGAAGGTGTAATTCTAGAACGGCTTTTTTTCACGGTGCAGTGAAAATCCGATACAGAGTAACTGAGCTGTTTTATCCTGGAGACGGCGTGGTTGATAGTCTGCCTTGCATAATTTGGACAAAGCCACGAAACATCTTAAAGAGAGCGACCTAGTCCGCGACTCAAACCAGTAATATTTTCGGTGGCATAAATTGTTTTCAATTTGATTCAAAACTCGAAACAACAATCCCTGACGGTTTGGAAGCTAGCATCGTCTTCACTGCCATAGACGAAATGTATTGTACCAAAAAAGAGCATAAAAAAACCTAAAGAGGAATTGCACCGAGAAAAAAGAAAGCTAAAAAAGAGTGGCAGTTGAATTATTTTTTAGTAAGGCAGTTGAATTTTTGATTAAAAAGGAATGTGAAATATATAAGAGAATAAAGGAAATGTATTATCAGTGTAAAATTATTGACAACCAATAATAATCCGTCACGACAACTAATTTAAAAACTGCACATGAGGTGGCAGATTAAATTGTCACAATTGGATGATAGTGTAAACTTCACATTGTGAGTCTATCTCCTTTAATTTCAATAAATAATTTCAAAACCTAAACAGATTCTTGTGAACTTTTGGAACCAATCTACAAGTCAATGAAATTCTATTGGAAGTCCTTGATATATTCTTATACTCTTCTTTTCCTATTGTTTCCAATGCATCCTCTATGCCAAAAAGATGTCTATCTGATTCATAGTGTTTCAAAACTTCAGTTTCATTTACAGCCTGAAAAAACACAAAAGTTTGAATCACGAGAAATAATTAATCATGAAATCAAATATTATGGCATAAAAGTTTAGTATCTATAGCCTTACCCCATCATAGCCATGTACTGCACAATCTTTTATACCATGCAAGTAATCTGTAATCACATGCAGAATATTACAAAAAATTTAGTACGACAAAAAGAGTTTACAGCTACAATATTTAGGGTGCATATGGATATTCAATAGATGTTAACATTAAGAGTTTTTGTGTAAGTTGTTTCTGCAATCAAAGAAGCAATGAACGTTAACTCTGTATTCATTGAAAACAATTCATTTATGAATATAGTCCATCAGGTGTCAGCTCAATAATAAGAGTTTGGTCTTATAATCTCAAGGTATGAAATTAAAATCGTCACGATGATGGTTGTAAATTGGTCAATAATATCACTTTAATTAATAGTAATTTTTTTTCTCAATTTTTTTAAAAAAATATTTATGACAATAAACTAACTAGAGGAGTTTAAGAAAATAATCCTAAAATAATATACATAATATACATGTATCATAAGTTGTTTTCATAAATTCTTCTGAATATTGCGCACATGCTTATGCCATAAGATAAGTCCAAATAAACTCTACCAAACACCTTCTTATTCTATTACCAAATACAAGGATTTATTGTAGCAGTTGAGAACAATAACCTGAGTATGCCTGATCCTTGAATATCAGTAAACTGCGAGGCATCAATATAACTGAAAACGGGCGGTGATCATCAAGCCACTTATCTTTTGCAATCTCAGTAATTTCTCCATCTGAATCTTTTGAATCCAATTTTAATCTGGCATGGGGTGTGAAGTCCATGACAACAGGAGATTCAAGTGATAGAATAGCTACAACAGGAAAATAGGAAGGTCCATCTTGGTGTGGCTGTAGAATAAAACAAACAACCTTCATTGTAAACTAGCAAGTAGCAACATCAATCTTGTAAAAATCGAGAGTTTACGCAAGATCAGGAGAGGGTCGATGAAAGATTGTAACTCGAGGATTGTAGTATGGATCTTAATATCTCACCTAAATTACAAAAATGTACGTATGTGTGTGCCTGTGTATGAAAATGCACTCTAGAGCTTGCTCGTGACTGTATATAAACATATAGGACTAGAAGAAACAATCAACAATGAAATGTCAAACAGTATCAATGAAGCACAGATACTAACATTGACATCGAATACAACACTGAGATTAACATGTCGACACTAGTAATAATTTGAGAAAATGAATTAATTGAATGTAATCAAGGTGTCGGATTCGTGTCACTGTCCTACACCAACATGTATCACACACAGGGACACGTCTTCACTCTTCAACAATGAAATGTCAAACAATATCAATGAAGCACAGATACTAACATTGACATCGGATACAACACTGAGATTAACATGTCGACACTAGTAATAATTTGAGAAAATGAATTAATTGAATGTAATCAAGGTGTCGGATTCGTGTCACTGTCCTACACCAACATGTGTCACACACAGGGACACGTCTTCACTCTTCAATAAGAGGTGTCGGTGTTAGAGAGAACAATATACATTTCAATGCTAAAAGGGGAAAAAAAGTGAGCAAACAAATGGCTAGAGGCAGGGGTTGAGGCTTAGGACAAACCATTATGCCTTGGTTAGGTAGGTATTCATTTATGAGAACATGGTTGATTGGTGATGGGAAAAGTCCTGATTCTTCAGATATTTTTTGTGTGAAATTTGTTAACCATGGAGGCACTGCAATAGAGATATTATATTAGCAGAAAAAAAAAAACACTAAATTTAATTGACGAAGCAAATACCCATTTTGGTCCTTAAAATTGCTTTATGAAATTACAAAATATTAATCAAGTTCGTCTCATTGTTGGTATTTGCAAGAACTATAATGACATTAATTTGGTAATATCAAGGTAAATTTCAAATTATGTGAATAATGTCAGAAATGCATTTGATAATAAAACCAGACAGAGGGACATACTTGGTTAACAATTTGCAATTCCATAGATCATTTTAGAATATTGACAGTATAGAGAAGACTAAGTTGATACATTGCTACAATTATAGAGACCAAGTTGGATATTTAGTCCAAAATTAAGGTTATGCATAGCATACAGGAGCTGAAGTAACAATTTCAAGTGCGCCAAATGGGGCTAAGTCCCAAACAGCAACAAGGAAAACCAGAAGAAACAACTAAACTAAAAGCCCTTAGGAAAGGCTACAACACTCTTATATATAGAGTCAATATAATGAGTTTTCATGCAGATACCATATTCAGATTATAGAAGAACTAAAGGTATCCTCGCTTACAAGTTTGAGGTAGAAGGCCCTTCTCATGGACAACACCACCTACAATAAAAAGTGACCAGAAATAATTTATCAACATTAATAAGCAGGACAAATTTTCAAACCACTTTTGGTAATCATTAATAATTTGGTTGGTATTACAAAATAAATAAATATTCCTAACATGGGCATTTTCAAATTACCTAAGGATGTGGAAAAAATAAGTCCACTCCAAGCCCCAAAACATTGTTATTTAGACATTTTGCAGGAGAGGAATGCTCCACCACAATATCTCAACTAAGATTTTGGTAAGTATTTAAGCACTTGGGGAACCCACTCTTAAAAGCTAGCTATCAAGAGGAACAATCAAGCCACTTAAATACTCTGTTGAGCATCTTATACTACGCAATGTGGGACTTACACACTCCATAATACTCAAATCCCTATCATAGCACCACCCATGAGGTTGCACTCTACGATACTTTACTCAGCCTTTTTGGTCGGCCATTTCGTAGGTAGCCCTATCTGAGCCATCAACAATCAGCTCTGGTACCAATTGATAAGTATCTAAGCACTTGGGAACCCTCACTTAAATACTCCACCGAACATCCCATACTACTTGATGTGGAATTTAGGCACCCAATAAAGTCCATATTAGATTTTCATGAAGGTGAATATGAAATAGATTATTATGAGAGAAATCCTGGCGCACACACCCCAAAAAAAGAGGAATTTATTGTGAATCATAATCTTCTATAACATATATAAAGACAATACTCTATTTTGGTGTAGCCTAGTTTACTTCAAATTATACCCTCTACGGTTTAAGGTTTTTGATAGGCAGACCAGACTCATGCCTAACAAAGTCTAGCTCGGTCCAGCCTATTCCCACCCCCACTGAGAAGTCGGTTACCATAATTCAAAAATCAATTGTAACTAAATAACCTTCTTAAATACACAATCAACTTAAAATAAATTTAAACTATATAAAAAACACAACAAATAAGAATTCAATTTAGATGCTAGTACTTATAAAAGGGAAGTTTATTTCCTAATTTCTATTTTCTTAAAATTCTTAACACTTTTCTATCAACAGCAACCTTCCAAAAAATTCAAGGATTTGATTGTTTTAGAACCATTATTCTATGTTTGGGGAGGTATGGGGTGGGGGTGGAGAAAGTAATAGTAATGAATCATACCCCAATTTTGAAGCCTTCTATTCTTCAACAACTTCCACTTTGATGAAGGAGCTCCATAAATCTAATAAGAAACATAAAAAATAAAAATAAAAATGAAAAAATAAAAAAAATAAAAAGGAAAAAAAAAATAGTGAAGTTAAGAAACATAAGGTTGAAGAGTAAATTGGTTACATTGTTGAGAAGAAGGGTTTGATGAGTATCTGTGATGAAATCAGGGATGTAAAATAGAGTTGGCAAAGACCCAACTTTGAAATTAGTTAGTTTCTGTTTTGCTTCAGTTTCCATTACTCTGCAAAATCAAGGTTTTGAAATGTTGTCATGAAATTAAATTTAAAATAATTAATAAGAGAATAGAAATTTGAATATTAAGAATTACAAGTTGTAATAGAGTTAGAGAGAGAGAGAGAGAAAAGGTGTTCACTTTACAGCGGCGGAGAGAGAAGAGAACAACGGCAGGTCGATGGCTGAACCGAACAAGAAGAACGGTGGCTACAACTAAGTTAAATAAATAAAATACAATAAAGATAGTGTCAATGCATTATTTTTTAAATTATTTTTTAAATAATGTATATAAATTAAATTCAACAAAGTTAATATAAAAATATTACTTTTTTAGTGTTTATAAAAAATTTATTTAATTTTTTAATTTCAAACATAATTTTATTTTTTTAGTTTGTGCTTTTTAAGTTAATTTATAATATTTTTTAATTTTTAAATGATTTTTTTACGGTACATAATATATTGTAAAAATCTCTCTTATAAAAATTTATAATTTTTTACAAAAACAAATAAAATATAGATTTTAAGTGTTTGTTGCTTACAAATTTTTATTAAATTCATATTTTGTTTAAAGAAACTATATTTTGTTTAAAAGATTTTTGTAATGTTCTAACTATATATATCTAACAAATAATTAAAAATTATACAAGTACACATGAATTAATGTTAAAAATAAACAAAATTACGATTTTTTACTTATTTTTTTATTGGTCATTTGATTTTTTATATTTCACATTCATAAATGACTAATGCAATTTGTAGTACCTCAATTTTGTCCAACTAATTAAAAATATTTTAAAAAAATTATTTATATGATATTACATTACATTTAATCCATAAAATAAAATAATTAATTAAAATAATAAAAAATTAATTTTGAATCTTGTTGTTATTACAATATATTATTATATTATTACAGTATGTATAAAAGATAAGATATTCTATTATCACAGTATGCAGTATGTTCATAATCGTGTTGTTGTTAACAAATGAATAGAAATGAAATATTGTTAGAGTAGTTGGAACTTAATCGCCGTCTTCGCCAAGACGATGACGGTAATCGCCGGTCACCACTGTCGGATTCCTAAGCAAATTCCTTTTTATTTTCGTCAAAATTAACCTTTTTAATAACTAAACACTCATTTATTTAAAAACAATCAACACATCCGCATTTTCTAACCAATAATTACGTAGCTTTGATTTCTCCATCGCATCGGGAGATACGTAGGAGCAAGATCACACTCTTGTCAAACACATTAATAAAAAAAATTCATTTTTTCCTCTTTTCTTTAAGCACACATTTATTTCAAAAATCACATTAAAAATAATTAATTAATATTCACATTTAACAATAAGGAGAAATAAATATATTTAAGTTAATACTAATTTTGCACAATTAATTATAGGTAACCAACCGTATTTTAACAGATGTCGTAGAGTGCTAATACATTCCCTACGCATAATCGACTCCCGAACTCAAAATTTGATTTCAAAGACCATTTTTTTTCTTTTTAAAGGTTTTCCAATGTTTTCCCTAATTTAAATAAACTTTGGTGGCGACTCGAGAAACGCTCAAAATTTAGGCCGCGACAGCTGGCGACTCCACTGGGGAACCTTAGAGAGTTAAGCCTAACATAATTAATTGTGCATAATTTTTTTAACTATTTCTATATTTGTATAATTTTCATTTTCTAATGCTTTATGGGCTTATTATTTCTTAATAAACACTAGTTGTCATTATAATATTTTTTTAAGCTAGTGAGTCATTTTATTTATTTATCGTTATTATTATTATTTTATGTGCATGTATATATGTTTTATTAGCATTAAGAAGCTTTTGAATTGTGTTTATTCCACATCCTACACTTTTATTAAAACACACACTTATGAATGGAACCTCATGCCCGGGTTTGAACAAAACTTAAGTTTAGTTTCGAGGTTGCGTAGTGATAGTCTTCTGGATGTACATCCTGTTTGGTTAGCATGAAGATCTCACCTAAAGTTTGATCCTGTCAAGGGTATTGTCACTTCCAAATAGTTTACCTATTGTTGTTGCATGTATATATGTTTTATTAGCATTAAGAAGCTTTTGAATTGTGTTTATTCCACATCCTACACTTTTATTAAAACACACACTTATGAATGGAACCTCATGCCCGGGTTTGAACAAAACTTAAGTTTAGTTTCGAGGTTGCGTAGTGATAGTCTTCTGGATGTACATCCTGTTTGGTTAGCATGAAGATCTCACCTAAAGTTTGATCCTGTCAAGGGTATTGTCACTTCCAAATAGTTTACCTATTGTTGTTGCATGTATATATGTTTTATTAGCATTAAGAAGCTTTTGAATTGTGTTTATTCCACATCCTACACTTTTATTAAAACACACACTTATGAATGGAACCTCATGCCCGGGTTTGAACAAAACTTAAGTTTAGTTTCGAGGTTGCGTAGTGATAGTCTTCTGGATGTACATCCTGTTTGGTTAGCATGAAGATCTCACCTAAAGTTTGATCCTGTCAAGGGTATTGTCACTCCAAATAGTTTACCTATTGTTGTTGACAATATTCGAAAATAGGATTATTGGCTCTAGGAATCACATTTAAAATCTTAGAGCCACCATTGTGAGAGTTTCACTACATAAACCAATAGTCATTTTCATCATAAAAACATCCATACAAACCAAAAATAACTCATACATTCAAAATTATATATATATATGTGTGTGTGTGTGTGTGTGTGTAAACACGAGAAGGGGGGTTGAATTGTGTTTGATTAACTTGAATACTTTTTCTGTTTTTGGCATCAGAGCTCGGTCTCAAGGCTGAACACTTAACAGTGTTTGAGGAAAGGTCCAAGGTGTTCAACATGGCAGAATCCAGAGATGAACTGGGTGGCAACATCAACAGACCACCACTGTTTGATGGAGAAAGGTTTGAGTATTGGAAGGACAGAATGAGAATTTTCTTCATATCTCAAGATCTTGAATTATGGAAGATGGTAGTCAAAGGATACACTGCACTTACTGATCCAAAAGATCCAACTAAAGAACTAGACATGGATGATATGAAACTAGATCAGAGCAGATTATACAAACTTCATCACAAGTCCAGAAACATCATGATCAGTGCCATCACGTTCAAGGAATTTGACAGATGCACAGATAAAGAAACAACAAAGAGCATATTCGACAGTATGGTTCTGAATTATGAAGGAAGCCAGCAGGTTCAAGAAGCAAGGGCTAACATACTAGTCAAACAGTATGAGATGTTCAAGATGGAAGATGATGAAAACATTGATGGAATGTTCTGCAGATTCCAGACTCTGATATCTGGACTGAAGGTCTTGAAGAAAAGCTACACAACAGCAGATCATGTTAAGAAGATTCTAAGAAGCTTACCAACAAAGTGGAGACCAATGGTTACTGCAATTCAGCAAGCCAAAGATCTGAACAACTTAAAACTTGAAGATCTGATCAGCTCACTCAGGTTTCATGAAATAGAACTAGAAGCAGATGAACCAAAGAAGAAGAAGAATCTGGCTCTGAAGTCAAAATAGAAGAAAGCTGCAAGGGCAACATCAGAATCAGAGGATAGTGACTGTGATGATATAGCTTACTTAACCAAAAAGATGGTTAAGATCTGGGAAAATAGGAAGAGAAGAAGCTTCAAGAAGAAACATAACAACAAAGGAAAGGAAGAATCTGACAAGAAGAGTATTGTTTGTTATGGATGCAATTAACCTGGACATATCAAGTCAGAATATCCAAATCTGGAAAAAGGCAAACAACACAAGAAGAGTTCCAAATTCAGAAAGAATGGTATGATGGCAGCCTGGGATATATCAGAATCAAAGGAAGAATCGTCTGATGAAGAAGAGGCAGAAACAGCAAAGATGGCACACATCAGGTCTGCCTCTGGACTTCATAAAGGTAAGAATTCAGGAAGGAAAGCAGGCAGAAGGAAGAATGATCGAAGCAGTCATTCAAGCAAGTCTGGAAGCACATCAGAGGGAGCAATTCTGGCTATGATGGCTCATACAAACTCAAGTTCTGAATACAGCTCAGGCTCTGGAATAGATTCAGAAGATGAAGACGATAAGGTATTTTCTAATATCTTTAAATCTGAGTTAATTGATACTTTAAAAGATTTTTTAAATGCAAATAATAAGATGGCTTTAAAACTGAAAACTCTTAGGGAATATAAGAAAAATCTGACCAAAGAAGTCCAAGTTTTAAAGAATCAAAATTCTGAGTATGCAACTGAAGACAAGGATTTTAAAACTGAAGTTGCAAGACTCAAATCTGAAAACCAAACTCTCAAAAGCATTGTTTGTTCCACTTCCAAAACTGTTTGTGAATCTGATATAAATGAACAATTTTTTCAAAAATTTATTTCTAATGGAATGGAAAGAAGTAACTATGCATCTATGATTTATGGAAATAGTAACACTGGAAAGAGAGGTCTTGGTTTTACAGAAACGATTACTGAAAGTAAAGCTGTTCATTATGATGGTTTATGCATTGTTTCTGAGAAGAAAGGTCACTCTGAATTATCTTGTCCAATGGTAATATCTGAACAAGATCAAAGAGTTGTTAAAACTGACAAACCTGGACCCAATCAGTTATGGGTACCAAAAGATCAAATTGTCTATGTTGCAGATATTCTGAGCAACCAGAAGGAGACACCATCAATGGTGCCTGGACAATGGATGTTGGCAATGCACAAGCAAAAGAATGTTTATGTTCCTGCTACAACAAGACAAAGGCAATCTGAGTCTGATGGAAAAAGGTCTGGTCAACTCAACCAGAACCAGAATCGGAATCAGAACCAAAACTGGAACCATAATCAAAACTGGAACCAGAATAAGAATAGGAACTGGAACCAGAACAAGAACTAGTATAAGAAGCACATAAACTGGAACCAGAACCAATACTGGAACCAGAATTAGAATCAGTACTGGAACCTGAATCACCAGAATTACCAAATTCATCAGAACCACCAGAATCATCAAGGTTATCAGAATCACATGATTCACCAAAATTACCAGAATCAAAACATGTTCCAGAATCATTAGAGGAACATGGTTTATCAACCAAAGCAGAATCAAGGAAACTGCTCAAATAGGCCAGAAGAAGAACTGGCTCTAATGGCTCGAACAGAAGCTAAGTCTGAATTTGAGTCTAACTCTAACTCTTGTTTTGACAAAAAAAAGGCAAGGTCTGATCAGCAACACAAAACTTGGTATCTTGACAGTGGATGCTCCAAACACATGACAGGTGACAAATCCATGTTTCTGGATCTGACTATGAAGAATGGAGGCAAAGTTTCCTTTCGAGGAAACCAGAAAGGTCAGATTATTGGTACAGGAACTGTTGGTAACACTTCTTCTCCCTTGTCTATTAAAAATGTTCTGTTAGTTAAAGGGCTAAAACATTATCTTATGAGCATAAGTCAATTAAGTGATTGCAATTATGATGTTATCTTTAATAAAAAAACTTGCAAAGCTATTAGTCAACTTGATGGGTCGGTTTTATTTACTGGCACTAGGAAGGATAATGTTTATAAAATTGATCTGTTTAGTCTTGCTAAGCAATAGGTTAAATGCTTATTGTCTGTGAGTGAGCAAAATCCGATTTGGCACAAAAGGTTAGGGCATGCAAACCCTAGGCTTATATCCGAATTGAGCAAACTCCAGTTAGTAAGAGGGCTTCCCAAGGTAAGTTCCAAAACTGAGATTCTGTGTGAAGCATGTCAAAGAGGTAAACAAACTAAAAGCTTTTTTAAAACTAAAAAAATGTGTTTCTACCTCTCAACCACTTGAACTGCTTCACTTAGATCTGTTTGGTCCTGTTCAAACAGCTTCTCTCGGTGGTAAGAAATATGGTTTTGTGATTGTTGATGATTACTCAAGGTGGACTTGGGTAAAATTTTTAAAGAACAAAGATGAATCTCACAAAGTGTTTATTTCTTTCTATAAGCAAGTTATGAATGAACAAGGAATTTAGATCATAACCATCAGAAGTGATCATGGAGGTGAATTCGAGAACAAGTATTTTGAAGAATTCTGTGATGAGAATGACATCTCTCACAACTATAAGACCCTTAAATTTAAAATTAAATTCAGATTTAATTTTAAGTGTATTTCGGAATATTGGTAAAATATTCAATATATGTATGTTTTGTGTAAATATATATATATATATTTGTTTTGGAGGTGGAATTAAAATTATTGGATAATGGATGAATTAATTTAATTTCGAGTAATTAAATTATCGGGCCGTTAATTAAGATATTCTCTGCTAATTTCGACGAAACGGGTTAAGTGCTGGAGGATCAAAAGATATTTTAATATAAGAGTTGGGTGAGGTGGCATATACCTACAGATATTTATTAAGAAAGAAACAATTATTTCCTTCCTCTGTTGTGTCAGTCTGCATTTATGTGGATATTTAAGTGAGAAGTTTTTCTTCTTTCCACTTATGTGCCAGATTCTACTTTATTATCTTCTTCTTCTTCTTCGGATATTTTTGGGTGTTGGTGAAGAAAAACAGTTTACTCAAAAGACATTTTTCTTGAAAATCTGAGTGTTGAATCGTTACGGAGCTAAAGAACTAACTTTCGTAGCGGCGAACGCGAACGGGAGTATCGTCGACTTTTGTCGCAGAAGCGTACGAGTTAATGGAACGTAATTAAGGTAAGGGCACCTTCCAACTTTCTAGATTGCATTTAGGGCTGTAAATGCATGTGTGATGAATGATTATTGGTTTATGTTTGTGAAAAACATTGTGTTAGGTTTTGGAAATCAAACTGTTTTGATGTTCCTGCTGTTTTCAGTGAAGGAATTTATTGTGTTGATGATGTTTTGTTTGTTGTGTTGAGTAAGAAATCATTCTGTTGTGTTGAATGATGATTTGTTTGGTGTTGTTTTGGAGATGATCCAAATGCTTGAGTTAGTTTGTGAGGGACTATTTTGTAGTTGACTTTCGGTTTTGGTGATTTAAGAAAATCAGTGAGGTTATCCTGGTAGTGATGATTCTGTTTCTGATTGTGTTTTGTTAAAAATCTGTTGTTGATGTTTAATGAAAAATGTTCCGAGTTTTGAGGTGTCTAAAGAGTGATAAATATGATTCTGGTGTTGGGTTGGTTTTTCAAAGGAAAAGGTTTTGAAAATGTGTTGAAGTTTCAGGAAAATTTCTCTGAATTCGAAGGTGTATTCGAATACGGCTTGAGTGTATTCGAATACAGCTTGCAAAGCTTCTGTTTTCTTCAGATTTTTGAACTTGTATTCGACTACGACCCTCTGTAGTCGAATACAGATTTGTCAATTTTGCTTCTGACTTAACATCTGTATTCGACTACGACCCTCTGTAGTCGAATACAGATTTGCAACTTTTGCCACTGACTTCGCATCTGTATTCGACTACGACAACCTCGTATTCGAATACAAAATGCTAATTTTTCACTATTTTAGCTTCTGTATTCGAATACAAGGGAGCTGTACTCGAATACAGTTTTGTGTTTTTCAGAAATTCAAGTTTTAAAAATTGTTTTATAAACCTTAAGTGTTGGGGTACCTTGGGAAGGTTTGTGGTGAATAAAAATGGAATTTTTGTGATAGTTTTGAAGTGGTGGTGATGAAGTTTTTGAGACTTTACTGAAGTTGTGGAAATTCTGACTTTTGACTGTGAAAGCCTCTGTATTCGAATATAGGGTGTTGAATCTGCTCTATTTGGCTTATGTATTCGAATACAATGAAGCTGTATTCGAATACATATTCGTTTTTTTTCCAGAAATTGCAGTTTTAAAACACTGATTCTGAATTTTGAGAGTTGGGGAAAGACTTTTGATAATTAAGAGTGGAACCTTGAGGTAATGCGAAGTGATAATGTTTGCTTGAATGGTTAATCATTGATGTGTAGATGATGATATTGATTGTGTTGAGATGTTTTGAAAAATGAGGGAAATGCATGAATTTTACTGATGTTGCATACTGTTTCCAATGAAGTGAAACACTGCATACTAATGCATAGCATAGTCATGTGGTACCCACGATGGGCCACAGAGTAATGCGCAACCACGTGCTGATCTGTGAGCGATTGCACAAGTGCTGGTCTGTGAGCGATTGCACAAGTGCTGGTCTGTGAGCGACTGCACTAGGTACTGATCTGTAAGCGATTGTACCTTGGTTTATGTTAAACGTGCTAGTCTGTGAGCGACTGCACGAGTGCTGGTCTGTGAGCGACTGCACGAGTGCTGGTCTGTGAGCGACTGCACGAGTGCTGGTCTGTGAGCGACTGCATTGGTGCTGATCTGTGAGCGATTGCACCCTGGTCTTGAGGGCCGTTAAGTCATACATATGTAAAATTTGCTGGTCTGTTGAGCGACTGCACCTTGGTGAATCCAAGAGAATGTATACATGAGCATATACATATTGCATCGAGGTGATTGACCGGTGGGTCACTTTTTGGTTATATAATGATGGTTGAAAATTGTTGTGTGTGTAAGTACCTTATGAAATTGGGAATTTCTGATGAATTGGTGTGATTACTGAATTGATAAATTGAGCATCCTTATTTATCAACATTGTTATATAATGTGCCATGAATATGTTTGTTATTGTTGATATAAATGCTATGTGGTATTTGTTAATTTCGGTCGGTGACCCTTTACAATTATTGTGGAAAATTGGGCTTTGCCCTCAGATGTTAATCAAACCCGTACCCCCGACGGTCACAGTAACGATAGGGAACGTCGTTAATTTTCCTTGATATTTACATTGTGGGCTACGTAAAGGGATGGACAGCTGGGTGAAGATAAAACTTGTGGATGATGCGGTGGAAACCGTGCTAGTGTAGCTTAGTGTATGATCAGTTTAAACTTATGTATAGGGTTTTTAGCTCAGTGGTTGTAAATATTTATTTTGGGAATTATTGTAAAACTTTTTCGCACTCTGATAAATATTTTGGTGGATTGAGAATTCAGTTTGATGTATCTTTATTTTAGTATATTATAAAGATCAATTTCCCAAAAATATCTCATTTGATTAATCGTGATGTTGTTGTTTAATTACCTTACTATTTTGGATTACGATGTCGAATGATATTTAATTTGAATTGATTTTAATTCCCTTGAAATTAATTCTGAAAACTTTTTTATTTATCTATTCGTTTAAAAAAAAATATACTCGCGCTGTGTTTTAAACTCAGGGTGTTACACTTCTCATCCCCCAGAACACCTCAACAGAATGGAGTGGTAGAAAGGAAGAACAAATCACTGTAGGATATGGCCAGAACCATGCTGAATGATATGAAGGTAGCTACCTACCTTTGGGCAGAAGCTGTCAACACAGCTTGCTACATTCAGAATAGAGTCTACATCAGGTCCATCTTAAATAAAAGTCCCTATGAACTGTGGAAAGGTAAGAAACCCAATATTTCCTACTTTAAGCAATTTGGCTGAATATGTTTTATGTTGAACACTAAGATAACCTAGCTAAGTTTGACTCTAGATCTCAAAAGTGTATCTTTATTGGCTACTCTGAGAGATCAAAAGCTTATAGAGTGTTTAACAAAGAAACTAACACTGTGGAAGAATCAATCCACATTAAGTTTGATGATAAACAGCTTGACTCTGAAAAGTCAAAGCAAGATGAGGAAATTGCAGGTGAACCAGAGGCACATGAACCAGAAGCTGGACCAGCAATAGAATCTAAGAAAGATCAAGATGAAGAAGAACATGCTGACTCTGAAGACAAGTCAGAGGGAAATAATGGATGGAAGTACAAGTCTTCCCATCTTGAATCTCTCATTATTGGCCGTGCAGCAGAACCTTTGAAGACCAGATCATCAAGTAGAGAAACCAGTCTGTTTGGTTTACTCTCTACAATTGAACCAAGCAATGTTGATGTGGCTTTGGCAGAGGAAGGTTGGACACTTGCAATGCAAGAAGAGTTGAATGAATTCCAAAGGAATGATGTTTGGGATCTGGTACCCAGACCAAACAAAAACATTATTGGAACCAAGTGGGTGTTCAGGAATAAACTCAATGAAAAAGGTGAAATGGTAAGGAATAAAGCCAGACTTGTAGCTCAAGGATACAGTCAACAGGAAGGTATAGACTTCACTGAGACTTTTGCCCCAGTGGCCAGGTTAGAAGCAATTAGAATTATGTTATCATTTGCTGCTAATCATGATATAATGCTGTATCAAATGGATGTTAAAAGTGCATTCTTAAATGGCTATATAAGTGAGGAAGTCTATGTCAAACAGCCCATTGGATTTGAAAATTCTGATTTTCCAGACCATGTTTTTAAACTTAAGAAATCTTTATATGGTTTAAAACAAGCACCAAGGGCATGGAATGACAGACTTAGTAACTTTCTGCTTAAGAATGAATTTGATAGAGGCCAGATTGATAATACTCTATTTAGGAAATCCATTAAAAATGATATTTTGATTATTCAAGTTTATGTTAATGATATCATATTTGGATCGACTAATGGCACTTTGTGCAAAGAGTTTTCTGACCTAATGCAGAAAGAGTTCCAAATGAGCATGATGGGAGAACTCAAGTTCTTCCTGGGAATTCAGATTCACCAAGGTAAATCAGGTATACTTATTCACCAATCTAAATATACTGAACAACTTCTTAAAAAGTTCAAAATGAGTGAATGTAAGCCTATGGCCACCCCCATGCACCCAACCTGCTCACTTGAGAAAGATGAAACCAGCCAAAAGGTAGACCAGAAAACATACAAAGGTATGATTGGATCCCTTCTTTATTTAACTACTTCGAGACCTGACATCTTATTTAGTGTTTGTGTCTGTGCCCGTTTTCAAGCTGACCCTTGGGAATCCCATTTAACTGCTGTCAAACGAATTTTGAGATACCTTAAAGGAACCACCAACCTTACTTTGTTATACAAGAAAACCCCCACCTACAAACTCAGAGGTTTTTGTGATTCCGACTATGCTGGAGACAAGCTGGAAAGGAAAAGTACAAGTGGCAACTGCACTTTCTTAGGTGATAATTTGATCTCTTGGTCAAGCAAAAGACAAAGCACCATTGCCATGTCAATAGCTGAAGCTGAGTATATATCAGCAGCAGGATGTAGTTTACAGTTACTCCGGATGAAACATCAACTTGAAGATTACAATATCTTTGAAACCAATATCCCTTTGTTCTGTGATAACACTTCAGCCATAAACCTAACCAAGAACCCTATCTTACACTCTATAGCCAAACACATTGAAATAGAACACCATTTCATTAGGGACCATGTTCAAAAAGGGACTTTAAGCATCCAGTTTGTGGACACTGATCATCAATGGGCTGACATCTTCACCAAAGCATTACTAGAAAATAGGTTCGAGTTCATCAAGAAGCATCTCAACATTGTCTCTATATTTTATGCTTTTTAATTTTCTGTTTTTACTTTCTGTAATTTGTAAAGAGAAAAACAAAAACAAAAATACAAAAATAATAGGACCTCTTTTTGGATGATGACAAAAAGGGGGGGAGAGAGAGAGAGAGAAAAAGGAGAAATAAGTAGAAAAGGAGAGATAAAAAGAAAGGAGGAGCAAAAAAAGAATGAGATGAAAAGAGAAGGAGTTGAAAAGGCGAAGAATCAGGTAGAGAGAAAAAGAGAAGAAGTTGAAAAGGAGAGGAAACAGGGAGAGAGAAAAATAAAGAGAGAAAAAGAAATAGTTGAAAAGGAGAGGCTATGTGAAGGGAGAAAAGAAAGAGAGAATAAAGAATGAGTTGAAAAGGAGAGGCTGTGTGAAGGGAGAAAAGAAAGAGAGAATAAAGAAGGAGTTGAAAAGGAGAAGAGAAGAGAAGAGAAGAAAGAGTGAAAAGAGAAGGAGTTGAAAAGGAGAAGAAAAATTCAGTATCAGACTTAGGGGGAGAGATTGGTCTGAGGGGGAGTAATTCAAGTCTTAGAGTTATAAACTAGCAAAATAAGTTAATATTTTGTCATCATCAAAAAAGGGGAGATTGTTGGAACCAAGTTGTTACAAAAGCACTCCATGTAATCTTATTTTGAACCTTGAATTATTAAATCAAAAGCTGAAGTAATCAGAAGTAGAAGATCAAAGGGTTCCAGAGATTGAATCCTGAAGGTACCAGAAGATACTCCAGGATGTCAAAACACTACCAGATGATATCTTTGTTGGCCTAGATCAGAAGGAAGCAAAGTCAGAAGGAGACCTGGACCAGACCAGAGGAAAGCCTGCCAGAGGGAGAGTTGTTCCAGACAAGAAGATGTCATAAGTCATACTTAATCCAGAAGTTATTCTGACCAGAAGATGGCCTGGCAGTGAAATAATAAACAGCCCAAACTTGATCTAGACTTAATCAGAGGATAAGTTAATGGTTCCAGAACAAGAAAATCAATCCAGATTTGACCCAGACCAGAAGATAGCATGAATCACGGTATGAAACTAAGTGCAGACCAGAAGAAATGATTTCCAGAATTGATCCAGGCCTAATCCAGAATCAAAGGTAAAATGTCCAGACTGAAATATTATTTGTCCAGAGTTAATTTTAGTTCAATCCAGACCAAGTCCAGAATTGGTCCAGATCAGAGGGAAGATATTCAGATCAATGGTTCAGATTTAAGTAATTGGCCTAGTGTTGGCCGAGATCAGAAGATCAGACCATGGCCCAGTGTTGGCCGAAATCAGAAGGTCAGAAAGTGTGGTCCAGCAGTGGCCGAGATCAGAGGATCACAACAGATCAGTTTGCTAGACCAGGATGGCCAAGATCAGAAGATCAAAAAGTGTGGTCCAGGGTTGGCCGAAATCAGAGGATCACAACATATCTCTTAGTATGGTCCAGTTGTGGACTAGCGTAGAAGATCAAACGGTCCATATTTAATCATGAGGATTAACGGTGGAGCTTTAATTAAATTTGATCAAAGTATTACAAGGATTTGTTACAAAAATAAAGTGAAGTCGTATAGGAGTTCAGAAGCTGTTGGCGGGAAGAAACTAAAGACATGATTGGCCAGTTATTTTTGAAAGCAAATATGAAGCTTAAAAAGATATGTTTTTTATTTAAGTGAAGCCCGATTGGTCAAGATATTTTTGCAAGAGAATCCAGCAAGATACAGCTCGAAATTAAGCTTGGAAGAGACCCTAATTCGCATCTATAAAAGCAGGCTCAAGGCAGAATACTTAGTATCGAAAATGACAAAAGAGTCATACACTTCCAAAGCAAACACTCAAGTTTTCAGTGAGGTTAATTGTGAGTTCCAGCTTTCAAGAAGCAAGCACTCGTGTTATTTTCTTTCCCTTGTGTTAGATCTAAGTTGTTGAAGTAGAGTCTACAATCTGAGGGAGTCAGAAGGGGTAGCAGATTACTTGGCAATTAGATTCAAGGCGTTGTAATTCCTTCTACAATCTGGGGTTGTCAGATTGGCAGGAGAAGACTTGACTTAGGAAGTCAATGTGTTGTATTCTTTAAGAGACTAGGCTTGTTAGACTGTTTGAGAAGACTGACTTGGAGGGTTAGTGGAACTGTTGTAATTCAAGGTTTGAATTAGTGAAATCCTTCAAGGTGAAGGGACTGGACGTAGCCTCGTTAACGGTGAACCAGTATAAAAATTATGTGTTTTATTTTTACTTTATATTCGCTGCTAACTCTGTTTTTATTCATACATCAAGTTTTGTTTTAAAAGTATAAAAACAGGGAAAATATTCAAGCTAGTCAAACACAATTCAACCCCCCTTCTCGTGTTTACACCTTTAGGTATGAGCCATCAGAGCCAGAATTGCTTCCTCTGATGTGCTTCGAGACTTGCCTGAATGACTGCTTCGATCATTCTTCCTTCTGCCTGCTTTCATTCTTGAAATCGTGCCTTTATAAAGTCCAGAGGCAGACATGATGTGTGCCATCATTGTTGTTTCTGCCTCTTCTTCATTAGATGATTCTTCTTCTGATTATGATACATCCCAGGCTGCCATCAGACCCTTCTTTCTGAATCTGGAACTTTTCTTATGCTGTTTGTCTTTTTCCAGATTTGCACATTCTGACTTGATATGTCCAGGTTCATTGCATCCATAATTGATGATGCTCTTCTTGTCAGATTCTTCCTTTCCTTTGTTGTTATGTTTCTTCTTGGAACCTCTTCTCTTCCTGTTTTCCCAGATTTTAACCATCTGTTTGGAAGTAAGTCATATCATCATAGTCACAGTCGCTATCCTCTGATTCTGGTGCTGCCCTTGCAGCTTTCTTCTGTTTCAACTTCAGGGCCAGATTCTTCTTCTTCTTTGGTTCATCTGCTTCCAGTTCTAGTTCATGAGACTTGAGTGAGCTGATCAAATCTTCAAGTTTTAAGTTATTCAGATCATTGACTTGTTGAACTGCAGTAACCATTGGTCTCCACTTGGTTGGTAAACTTCTTAGAATCTTCTTGACATGATCTATTGTTGTGTATCTTTTCTTCAAGACCTTTAGTCCAGATATCAGAGTCTGGAATCTACATAACATTCCATCAATGTTTTCATCATCTTCCATCTTGAACATCTCATACTGTTTGACCAGTATGTTAGCCATTGCTTCCTGAACCTGCTGGCTTCCTTCATAGGTCAGAACCAGACTCTCAAATATGCTCTTTGTTGTTTCTTTATCTGTGCATTTGTCAAATTCTTTGAATGTGATGGCACTGATAATGATGTTTCTGGACTTGTGATGCAGCTTGTATAATTTGCTCTGATCTGGTTTCATATCTTCCATGTCTAGTTCTTTAGTTGGATCTCCTGGAACAGTAGGTGCAGTGTACCTTTAGCTACCAGCTTCCATAATTCAGGATCTTGATATATGAAGAAACTTCTCATTCTATCCTTCCAATACTCAAACCTTTCTACATCAAACAGTGGTGGTCTGATGATGTTGCCTCCCAAATCATCTTTGGATTCTGCCATGTTGAACCCCTTGGACCTTTCCTTAAGCACTGTTAAGTGCTCGGCCTTGAGACCGAGCTCTGATGCCAATTGAATGTGCAAACACGAGAAGAGGGGGTTGAATTGTGTTTGAATAACTTGAATACTTTTTCTATTTTTGCAGTTTTATATCAAAACTTGATGTATGAATCAAACAGAGTTAGCAGCAGATGTAAAGTAAAAATAAAAACACATAATTTTATACTGGTTCACCGTTAACGAGGCTACGTCCAGTCCCTTCACCTTGAAGGATTTCACTAATTCAAAACCTTGAATTATAACAATACCACTGACCCTCCAAGTTAGTCTTCTCAAACAGTCTAACAATCCTAGACCTTTGAGGAATACAACACCTTGACTTCTTAAGTCAAGTCTTCTCCTACCAATCTGACAACCTCATATTGTAGAAGGAATTACAACGCCTTGAATATAATTGCCAAGTAATCTGCTACCCCTTCTGACTTTCTCAGATTGTAGACTCTACTTCAACAACTTAGATCTAACACAAGGGAAAGAAAATAACACGAGTGCTTGCTTCTGGAAAGCTGGAACTCACAATTAACCTCACTGAAAACTCGAGTGTTTGCTTTTGGAAGTGTATGACTCTTTTGTCATTTTCGATGCTAAGTCTTCTGCGTTGAGCCTCCTTTTATAGATGTGAATTCGGGTCTCTTCCAAGCTTAATTTCGAGCTGTATCTTGCAGGATTGTCTTGCAAAAATACTCTGACCAATCAGGTTTTATATAAATCAAAAACATATCTTTTTAGCTCCAGATTTGCTTTCAAAAATAACTCTGGCCAATCTTTCTTCCCGCCAATAGCTTCTAAATTCCACAAGACTTCAATTTATTTTGTATCAAATCCTTTTTAATACTTTGATCAAATTTAATCAAATCTCCACCGATTATCATTATGATTGAATCTGAACCCTTTAATCTTCTGCTCTCGTCCACATCTGGACCATACTAAGTGATCTGGTGTGATCCTCTGATTTCGGCTAACCATGGACCACACTTTCTAATCTTCTGATCTCAGCCAACCTGGACTTGCAAACTGATCTGTTGTGATCCTCTGATCTCGGCCAATGTTGGACCACACGTTCTGATCCTCTGATTTCAGCCAACACTGGGCCATGGTCTGATCTTCTGATCTCAGTCAACATTGGGCCATATACTTAAATCTGGACCATTGATCTGAACATCTTCCCTCTGATCTGGACCAATTCTGAATTGGGTCTGGATTGAACTGAAATTAAATCTGGACATTTACCTCTTGATCTGGATCAGGTCTGGATTAAATCTGTACATCATTCCTTCTAATCTTGACTGAGTTTCATACTCTAAACCATGCTATCTTCTGGTCTAGGTCAAATTTGGATTAAATCTCTTGTTCTGGACCCATTCATTTATCTTCTGATTAAGTCTGGATCAAGTCTGAACTGTTTATCGTTTCACTGCTAGGCTATCTTCTGGTCAGAATAACTTTTGGACTAAGTCTGACTTATGATATATTCTGGTCTGGAACAAGTCTCCCTCTGGCAGGCTTCCTTCTGGTCTGGTCCAGGTCTCCTTCAGGACTTTTCTTCCTTCTGATCTGGGCTAGTAAAGATATCCTCTGGTGGTGTTTTGACATCTTGGTGTATCCTCTGGTAATTTCAGGATGCATTATCTGGTGACTTCTGGAGGTGTATCCTCTGATAACTTCATCTTCTGGTGGCATTTTAATATAGTAATTCAAGGTACAAAATAAGATTACATTGAGTGCTTTTGTAAACATCAAAATCCTAAGTACTTAGAAGCAACTTGGTTCCAACAATTGTCACTCCAAATAGTTTACCTATTGTTGTTGACAACATTCGAAAATAGGATTATTGGCTCTAGGAACCACATTTAAAATCATAGAGCCACCCTTGTGAGAGTTTCACTACATAAACCAATAGTCCTTTTAATCATAAAAACATCCATACAAACCAAAAATAACTCATACATTCAATATTATATATATATATATATATATATATCTGTGTGTGTGTGTGTAAATATATTCACAATAATTATTCTACATAGTTTTATTGATATCTCATGATTTTTTTTCTTTCTTCTTTTCTAAAAGTAAAAAATATAATAGCATTTTGCATAAATTTTCAGGATTTTTGGGGAATCATACAAACCTTAGTCACATGTTAAGTGGATAATGGGATCGGAAAAAAGAAAAACTTGACTTTTAAAGTTCAAGCAACCTGATTTGAAAAGTTTAAAAGACATCAACAATTAAATGAAAACCATACAATGTGAGAGTTTCTTTAGTAAATATGGGAAAATCCTAAACCTCTTGGCAATAAATGTGCAAACAGGGGCCCTCATGGCACTGGCTCAGTATTATGACCCTCCCTTAAGATGTTTCACCTTTCAAGACTTTTAGTTGGCCCCGATATTAGAAGAATTTGAGCGAATATTACTCCCTAGAGAAAAGAAACCTTTATCGGTATACTGGGCAACCACCAAATTTGAGCGTAGTTGCTGAAGTATTAAAAATCGACATAAGAGAGTTGGCAAGCAAAAAAGAGGAAAAATAGGCTATTCATGGTTTCTCGAGAAAATATCTGGAGCAAAAGGCACAAGATTTAGTCGTTAAAAAAGAATGGGGTACTTGTATAGATGTCTTGGCTCTCATTATCTATGGTATTTTTTTATTCCCAAACCTTGATGATTTTGTTGATTTTGCTGCCATCAATGTCTTCTTGGCTTTTAACAAAAATAAAAAAATCTAGTTCCCGCGATCGTTGCTGATGTATACTACTCTTTGCATATGCGGCACGAGAAGATAGGAGGAACAATTTTGTGTTGTGTTCCAGTGCTGTATACTTGGTTCATGTCTCACATGTTCAAGAAAGGGTATCATGTTGGAATTAAAAATAACTGTGAATGGGCTCATAGTATAGCTAGCCTTATCGGGGCCATAATTTCATGGTATCAAAGAAAACAAGTGGTAGAAGAAGTAATATGCCAATGCGGAGACTTTCCAAATGTACCTCTCATGGGAACTAAAGGTTGTATTAACTACAATCCGATGATAGCTCTAAGACAGCTTGGCTACCCTATGTTGGAGAAACTAGATGATAAGTCATTAGAAGCTTTTGTTTTCCACAATACGGAATTAGTAGACCCACCGATGTTGCGAAGGATCAGTCGAGCATGGGAAGTGATCATTAGAAAAGGAAGAGTACTCGGACGTAGAAGTTGTGGCACAAAGGAACCCTATCTACAATGGGTAAAGAAAAGAGACCAAGAAATCAAGCTGCCTTTCCACAGTACACCGTCGAGTGATCACGAGATACCTGAACCTACCCTTGTTACAAACAAAGAAATAGAAGAACTCAAATCATTATTGTTAAAGTCTGAAGAGCAAAAAAAAAGAGCTACAAGCGAAGTTAGAAAAATTCTCCCAAAAGAACAAGAATCTGCGATCAGAAAACACTTGTAAGAATCAGTTTATTGAGAGAAGCAACAAAAGGTTGAAAATTGAAAAGGAAAATAAACTTGACATACAAGATTGTTTGAGAGGTGCAAATGAAGAATTAGATGTGCGAAAGCAAGAAAGGAATAAAGCTATTGAAGAAGCCTATATGTGGAAGCAATTATGGGCGAAATGAACAAGCTCTGAAAGGAATATAAAGAAGGAATTTGAAGGTTTAAAGAAACAATTTGAAGAGATGGTAGCCGACTACGAGAGTCAAGTAAAGAATGAGAGGCAACATAAGGAAGAAATGGAAGAATTGCTCTCAAAACATCAAGATGTGCTAAGAATAGAAATGGAGACTTCTAGTGAGTTGAGGAATTACATCGATTATCAAGAAAATATCTATAATGACTTAAAGGATGAAACCATATATTGGGAGGATCGTTTTACGATGTTGCTTGGACAATTGAAGAATCAAGAGGTCTATAAAGAGCTACAAGATAAATGCAAGCATTGGAAAGGTTGCTTTTCAAAATTGGCAATGCTAGGTAATCAAGCAATCATAAAAATTCCAAAGCATCTAAGAGAGATTGATGCAGTAATGCATCCGCTCAATACTCCAGTCAAAGTCTACAAGTTTGTTGAATATTGCAAAAATATGGTAGAGGAATTGGAGGAAAAGATTGGTTGTCCTATTGAAAGAGAAGATTGAAATACCATAGATGTTCTAGTTTTAATTTAAATGTGATGTACTCTTTTTCTCATCAATGAAGGATTTGCTTGTTTTGTTTATCAATCCCCATATTTTCTTCACTTATAATTCGAAAGGCTTATGATTCCCCAACATACAACTATAATGTAAAAAATAGATAATTAACTAAATAATTTCATCTTCATTCCATTCATACATACTCATAATTTTTTTTATTTATTTAAAAAAAATAGAAAAAATCAATAAAGCTGTTTCCCCGACACCCTTATCGGACTCGCGCAAACTCCAAGATCATGGATGAACTTGAGCAAAACCAAGAAGTGATGAGAGCAGATGTTAACCAATTGAAGGACAAGGTTGATTGAATCCTAGAGGCCATACAGGCTTTGGCAAGAAAGGAGAATAGAGATGGGAATCCTCCAACTGCAAATGAAGAATACCAAACCATTTCTTCTCACCCACCAGGCTTTACCCCAACTACCCATCAATTCCGTGCAGCGGCTATGCAATGTCCTATGTATGGTATCCCACATGGTTATACTCCGCCCTTAGTCATCAACCCCATGGACAATAACCCGTATCACTCAACCATCAACTCCCAAAGCTTAAACCAACCACAAATCCCATCTCCTCTGGGCTACGTGCCACCTCAAAACACTCTACCCTTAAAAAATATTCCATTAAGCACACCCCAAGTACCCCATTTTGATGCTAACAGGAATTGGCAACAACCTCAGTTTATTGGTGAAGATACACATTCAAAGAGAAATTACATGTTTTAGAAGAACGAATAAAAGCAATTGAAGGTAGTAATGCCTATGGTCTTGATGCTTTTGATATGTGCTTGGTTCCTGATGTAGCAAGCCCTTCAAAATTCAAGGTACCTGAGTTTGAAAAGTACAAAGGTGCCACATGCCCAAAAAATCACTTGACCATGTATTGTAGAAAAATGGCTTCTCATGCTCATGATGACAAACTTCTCAATCATTTTTTTAAAGACAGTTTGAGTGGGGCATCACTAAATTGATATATGCATCTCGAGCGAAATCAAATCTGTTCGTGGAAAGACTTGGCTGATGCCTTCTTGAAACAATACAGGTACAACATTGATATGGCCCCTGACAGGATGCAATTGCAAAATTCGTTGAAAAAGGACAATGAAACCTTCAAAGAATATGCACAATGGTGGAGAGAAGTGGCATCGCAAGTAGATCCTCCTTTATCTGAAATAGAAATGGTTGGTATGTTTATGGATACTCTCCACTCGCCCTTTTATGAAAAGATGATTGGAAGTATGTCATCAAACTTTTCTAACATGGTCATGATAGGAGAAAGAGTAGAAAATGGTATGATGAGTGGTAAAATTGTATGTGGAACAAGTGGTGTGAAGAATCCCTAGATGGGATTGACATAGAAGAAATAAGGGGATGCTAATGCTGTAATGGCAAACCCAAAAGTCTCTTATTCTCCATCCATGAATTCTTATCGACCTCCAAATTTTCAGCCCCCGATACCCCAAATTCCATACATTCCATATCCATATGTGGCTACGACTTCACCAGCTCCATACCCCCAATATCATCCTTCAATGCCACCTTATTATCAACAACCCATGGTCCAGCCACCCCTCTCACGTTTCCCCAACAAAACCAATGGAACCAAAATCCAATCCCGAATCAATACAAACCACCAGTTAATCGAGAAAATAAGATAATTCATTTTGACCCGATTCCTATGACTTACAGCCAATTGTTGCCTCACCTACTCCAGAACTCAATGTTAGTCCTGAGACCCATGAAACCTATGGAACCACCATTCCCAAAATGGTACAACCCAAATGCCAAATGTGAGTACCACGCAGGAGTTGTAGGACATTCCGTTGAAAATTGCCAAGGACTAAAATCTAAAGTGCAAGAATTGATTAATACAAAATGGCTTACCTTCAAGGAAGACAGTCCCAATGTGGGGAGTAATCCCTTGCCGGGCCACAAAAATTCCTTTATCAACGTCATTGAAGATGAGATAGACCGATGTGCAATTAAGAGTATGGAACATGTGAAAATTCCAATGAAAATGATCTTTGTTGAGTTAAACTTGATTGAGACGATTGACAATGAGGTAGGTTGTGAAAAAGATGATCATGTGCTGACCATAGAGCCGTGCGTGGAGAATAATAGATCTTTCCCAAGACCATTGGAAATCCTCTATAGGAAAGAAAATCTTATGGCAACTCCCATTGGTCAATATCCAATAATTGTCCAGGCACCAACCCCTTTTCCTTATGGAAATACCAAGGCGGTACCATGGAATTATGAAGTCACGTCTCATTTGGCCAATCATCAATTAGGTGATAGTTGTGAACCTAAAGAAATTGATGTCACCAACATTTCAAGAGTTGGTGAGATGACTTGGAGTGGTCGAGTATACACCCCTGAACAACCTAGGAGAAAGGAGGACCGTGAGGAAAAGGGTAAAGAAGCTATGAATCATGCTATAAAAGGGCCAGAGACTAGCAAAAAGACAGTGCTTGACGAAGAAGCTAACAAATTTTTGAAGTTTATCAAGCAAAGTGAATATAAGGTGGTGGACCAACTAAATCAAACCCCTTCCAAGATATCTATTCTTTCTTTGTTATTAAACTCTGAAGCACATAGAAGGGCACTGATGAAAGTTTTAAATGAGGCCCATGTTACTCATAATATCACGGTTAACCAGTTTGATGGAGTTGTCGGTAATATCACCACTAATAATTGTTTGAGTTTTAGCGATGGCGAATTACCAGCTGAAGGGACAAGGCATAAGAAAGCACTACATATCTTTGTGAGATGTCATGATCATATCCTGGCACGAGTGCTAGTTGATAATGGTTCATCATTAAATTTCATGCCGAAAGCGACACTATCAAAACTATTTGTTGATGGAGCATGTATGAAGCCTAGTGCTATGGTGGTGAAAGCGTTTGATGGGTCCAAGAGACAAGTTGTTGGCGAGATTGACCTACCAGTTCAAATTGGACCCCAAAACTTTGGGATAACCTTCCAAGTGATGGATATTAAACCAGCGTACAATTGTCTTTTAGGGAGACCGTGGATTCATGCTGCTGGATTGGTGACATCCACTCTCCATCAAAAGCTAAAGTTTATAGTGAACAATAAGTTGGTAATAATATATGAGGAAAAAGATATGATAGTTAGCCATCAATCTTCTACAGGCTACATTGAAGATACAGAGGAACCATAGAAACCTCCTTTCAAGCATTAGAAATTGTCAATGCTGTCTTCACGGGTGAAGGATCTCACTTAAAGGAACCAAAGTTGTCTACCACATTATTGAAGTCTACCAAATCCATGTGGGAAAAGAATGATCGATACGGGTTGGGATATGTACCTACCAAAGTTGATAAAGAAAAGGCAATGAAAGAAAAAAAGGAAAACAGGGTGGCTTGTATGGAAAACCATTAATAGAAGATTCCCATTTGTGACATTCGTCAAACCTTTCAAAGCACCAGAATAATTTATGCTGACTAGGTGGCTGTGGTGGAAGAAGATCATGTTGGTGATGATACCCTCAAATTAGTGTACCCTTGTCTTCCGGATACCATCCTCAACAATTGGAAGATCATCGAGTTTCCCGTGTTTGTTAATTCATGCTTAAAGTAATTATGTATTTCAACTCCTTTTGCTATGCCTAAGGCTATAAGGATAACTAATTAAGGCGCATGTATTTCAATTCTTTATTTATTACCAATAAATGCATTTTGGAATTCTCCAATTGTTTCTTTTTCTTTTCTTCTTAAAATTGCAACCTTTATTCATATTTTCTTTTTTCCTTTTTTCTTAATTTTAATAATGCAGAGTTGAAAATGAATACGTTGAAAATATTAACGCTAGAACCCCTTCTTGTAATTTTGAACTCCCAATTAATCACGCTGATAAGGATTGTGAAGACAATTTTGAGCCTCCCCCAGAACTAGAAAGGTTAATGGAACAGGAAGCTAAGATAATCCAACCCTATTAAGAACCTGTTGAGGTGATCAATTTGGGGACTGAATGTGATAAGAAAGAAATTAAAATTGGTATGTCTATGAAAGGAAGTGAACGAGAAAAGTTGGTTAAACTTTTATTTGACTATGTGGACGTCTTTGCACAGATATATCAAGATATGCCTGGGCTAGATACTAACATAGTTAAACACAAGCTATCACTCAAGCCTAGATGTGCTCCAATTAAACAAAAATTGAGGAGGATGAGGCCTCATATGTCACTTAAAATTAGAGAAGAGGTCAAAAAGCAATTTGATGCTGGTTTCTTAGCAGTAGCAAAATATCCTCAATGGGTGGCTAATATTGTCCAAGTTCCAAAAAAGGATGGAAAGGTTTGAATGTGCATTGATTATCGGGATTTAAATAAAGCAAGTCCTAAAGACGATTTTCCTTTGCCTCATATTGATGTCCTAGTAGATAGCACTGCTCAATATTCTCTTTTTTCCTTCATGATGGTTTTTCAGGATACAATCAAATCAAGATGGCTCCCGAGGATATGGAGAAAACCACATTCATCACACAATGGGGAACCTTTTGTTATAAAGTGATGCCATTTGGATTGAAGAATGCTGGGGCAACCTATCAAAGAGCAATGGTGACATTGTTTCATGACATAATGCATAAGGAGATAGAGGTTTATGTGGACGATATGATTGCAAAATCCCGAACTGAAGAAGACCACGTGGTTAACCTTGCGACTAAGGAAGTTCAGACTCCGTGTAAACCCTGCTAAATGCACTTTTGGCGTGAGATCAGACAAGTTACTTGGGTTCATCGTTAGTCAAAAAGGGATTGAAGTGGACCCAGATAAAGTAAGAGCAATACAAGAAATGTCGACTCCACGCACGGAAAAAGAAGTCTGTGGCTTTTCATTGCCAAATTCATACCAAATCTAACTGCAACATGCGAGCCAATTTTCGAGTTGTTGCACTAAGACCAAAAGGTTGAATGGAATGAGAATTGTCAAAAATCTTTCGAGAAGATTAAACAATACTTGTTAAAACCTCCAACCCTAGTACCTCCAGTTCTTGGAAAACCACTTATTATGTACTTAACAATGTTTGATGGGTCAATGGGTTGTGTGTTGGGGCAGCACGATGAATCTGGTAAGAAAGAGCATGTTATTTATTATTTGAGCAAAAAGTTCACTAGTTGTGAACCAAGATATTCACTGCTTGAACGAACATGTTGTGCACTAGCATGGGCTGCTCATCGACTAAGGCAATACATGTTATGTCATACAACTTGGTTGGTGTCTAAAATGGACCCAATTAAGTACATCTTTGAGAAACCTGCTCTTACTGGAAGGATTGCCCGCTGGCAGATGTTGTTATCCGAATACAATTTAGTGTATGTTACACAAAAGGCTATCAAAGGAAGCGCACTAGCAGAGTACTTAGCACAACAACCTGTTGAAGATTATCGATCAGTGCAGAGTGAATTCCCTGACGAAGACATAATGACTTTATTTGAAGAGACTGAATCATCTGATAAAGAAAAATGGACGTTGATGTTTGATGGTGCTTCTAATGCATTAGGGCATGGAATTGGAGCCATTTTAATTTCCCCAGAGAACCAATTCACTCCATTTATGGCTAGATTGTGTTTTGATTACATAAACAATATTGCAGAATATGAGGCATGTGCCATGGGCATTAAAGTAGCTATTGAATCAAAGGTAAAGGTTCTTGAGGTATATGGAGACTCATCATTGGTCATCCATCAGACAAAAGGAGAATGGGAAACTCGAGATTCCAAATTGGTTCCGTATCACACGCACATCAAATAGTTGACAAAATACTTCGAGAAGATCACTTTTCACCATATTCCTCGAGAAGGAAACCAATTGGCTGATGTCTTGGCCACATTGTCCTCAATGTTCAAAATAAGCATCGATCAGGATGTGTCGGTCCTAAAAATTCAACAAAAGGATAAGCCAGCATATTGCTTATCAATAGAAGAAGATCCTGATGGCAAGCCATGGTTTTACGATATCAAATCCCATGGTTTTACGATATCAAATCCCATGGTTTTACGATATCAAATCCTATGTTAAGAATAGGGAATATACATTGGGTATTTCAGAGAATGACAAGAGGGCTTTGAGGAGGTTGTCAATTAACTTCTTCTTAAATGGTGACGTGCTTTATAAGCAAAACCATGACATAGTTCTCCTTAGATGTGTGGATAAAACGGAAGCAGAGAAAATCATTCAAGAGGTCCATGAAGGTTCTTTTGGAACGTAAGGAGGAGCGTAGTGGTCAGATTCATCAAGAGAGAACTAATTTTTCGATAAGGGCTGCCAAATAAGATTATCACGGATAATGCGACCAATTTGAACAACAAAATGATGAAGTAATTGTGTGATAATTTCAAAATTCAGCACCATAATTCTTCGCCTTATCAGCCGAAAATGAATGGAGCTGTAGAAGCGACAAATAAGAATATCAAGAAAATCATACAAAAGATGGTAGAAACATACAAGGATTGGCATGAAATGCTTCCCTTTGCATTACATGGCTATAGAACATCCGTTCGCACCTCGACTGGGGCAACTCATTTCTCATTGGTGTATGGAATGGAAGTGATACTTCCCATTGAAGTTGAAATCCCCTCGATCAAGGTCTTGATGGAAACAAAACTAGAAGAGGCAGAGTGGTTTCAATCATGATTTGACCAATTGAATCTCATTGAAGAAAAAAGAATGATAGCTCTGTGTCATGGTCAATTGTATCAAAAAAAAAACTTAAAAAAGCCTACGAGAAAAAAGTTCATCCTCAAGAGTTTCAAGAAGGAGACTTGGTGTTAAAAAAAATATTGCCCATAAAAAAGGATTCTCGTGGAAAATGGACCCCGAATTACGAGGGACCATATGTGGTGAAAAAATCTTTCTATGGGGGAGCTCTTATACTCGCAGAAATGGATGGAGAGGAGCTTCCATTTCCAGTAAACTTAGACGCAGTCAAAAAATATTATGCTTGAAAAATATATAGGCTCGCTAGTTCGAAAACCTCAAAAGGAGACCTAGGCAAAAGTCAGAGCATCCTGATGGATTGAAAACTTGAAAGAGCGGTCCATGCAAAAGTTAGGGATATATAAAAAAAAAAGAATAAAAAGAATCGAGCAGTTCAAACTGGGGCAATTATTATTCTTGGGTGCTGACCAACAGGAGTCCTAAATTACAAGAATGATTAGCGTTTGTTATCCCTTCAACTAAACATGAACACACTCATCCCTACATTGTAACCCCATACCTCAATTATTATTATTTTCTCAATATAGTAAATGTACTTTTTTCAATGTTGTCTTTCGATGTTGTACATTACCTTTTTTCTTTTTCTTTTATCGTCCATTCTCTAAACTAATTCAGTCTCATGGTTGTTTGTTCTAGCATTTTTAAAAATGTTATGATAATAAATGTTGGAATTTGAAATAGGTGTAACCAAAAAATATTTTAATTATTTTGATATTTAAAAATATATACACGTAAACTTGATAGATTCTCAACATGTATGGGATGTAAAAAAAAAAGGTCACACGAGATGTATAGAGTCATCATACAAAAACTGTTGTTATCTTTATTCATCCATTGAATCTTGTGGGCGCACAAGATCGTATAAGGATCGAGGAATTAAAAAATGAACAAAGATTTTATCTATATTGCAAAACACAAAACACATGATTCATGCATTTTACATTCATATTTTCCACCTACTCAGGCATGATCTATACATCTTCATTCACTCAACAACCTTTTGCAATGCATAAAGACTGATGCATACCTTTTGCAATAACGAGTGAATCGTGCATATTTAATATTTATACTCAACAACTCATATCATGCATATTTAATATTTATACTCAACAACTCATGCATATTTAATATTTATACTCAACTCATATCATGCATATTTAATATTTATACTCAACAACTTATGCATATTTAATATTTATACTCAACAACTCATGCATCTTCACTCACTCAACAACCTTTTGCAATGCATAACGAGTGAATCATGCATATTTAATATTTATACTCAACAACTTATGCATATTTAATATTTATACTCAACAACTCATGCATCTTCATTCACTCAACAACCTTTTGCAATGCATAAGAGTGAATCATGCATATTTAATATTTATACTCAGTCTTTGTATTACATTATTCATTATACATTATGCGTTTTTTGTTACAATTATCATAAATATATTCTTTAAAAAAAAACATATCTTTCTAAAAAATATCTCTTTCTTTATTTATCGATATATGAATCACGATCATTTACATTCCTATATCGGTAACCATGACAATTTATTTAAATAAAATTTAGGTCCTTATATTTAATTATTTTTTTAAACCGATCAATTAAAAATAAAAAATATATTTAATAAAAAGTTTGCTTAATAAAAAAAAAAGTTTTACTTTAAATCTGTTCCAATTTTGAATTTATATGTGTTTATATTACATTACATTTAATACATAAAATAAAATAATTAATTAAAATATTTATAAAAAGGAAAAAAAAAAGGAAATAATTATAATTAAAATACACTTGTTCCTTAATTAAAAAAGTTTATCACTATTTCTTTTCTTTAATTATTTGAAGTTGTTTAATTTTTACTCTAAAATATTGAAAAATTTAGAATCTAATTTTATCCCATAAAAATTCATATTTATCGTTTAAAATCCAGAACCTAAATTTATCTCATAAAAACTCATATTTATTCTTTAAAATCCAGAATTAACAAAAAAAAACCAGTAAATCAGATAGAGTAAAGAAGGTTTTCTGAATAAATTATAGGAAAGTTTTGGTTTTATTATTACAATACAAATAAAAATTTTTGTTAAAATATTGTTGTTAAAATATGGTTGTTATTATAGTATGTATAAAAGATAAGATATTCTATTATTAGAATATAAAATATTGTTGTTAAATTATGGTTGTTGATCAATTAGACATAATTGGCTGTTCTAACATGTCCTAATTGGCTGTTCTAACATGTCCTAATTGGCTGTTCTAACATGTCCTAATTGGCTGTTCTAACATGTCCTAATTGGCTGTTCTAACATGTCCTGTGATCTAATTTTGAAATTTGAAATTTGAAATCAGCCGATATCTCAGCCAAAGTGAAGTTGATTTTTCAACTTTTTAGTCATTCCTCCTTAAAAAAGTTGCAGTTGTAATGTTTACAACCCTTTTGTTTGGAACTCATACAACCCATACTTACACAAACACAAATTTGAATAGATAAATTCAATACACAAAGTGAATCACAATTAAAAAAACAACATTTAGATTTGTAGAATCAAAAAACCCCACAAAATAAAAAGGAATCACTAGAAATCTAGACCACTCAGAGTGTTTGAATCATTAAACAAAAACATAATGTTATATAAAAATTGTACACAAACATAATGAGATAGAGTCATAGTTCAATAATTTATTTGAGTTGCAAATCAATTATGGAGATGACCCAAAAACGACAAAAGCAAGGATATGTAGAAGTAAATCTCAAAAGATTTTTATTTGTTCCTAATAATCAAGAACACACCTTTACCAACTGCGAACAGCACGACGCAGAACGGCAGGACGCTGGGGTCTGAGGTCAACTTGCGGCGTTTTAGTACTTTTACCTAATTTTTTTTTGTTGGCCGTGCCCCCCTTGTCCATTCAAAGATCCGCCTATTACAGTATATTCAAGTTAACAAGTTAACAGATGAATAGAAATGAAATATTGTAGAAAAGTTAGCAATAAACCAAAAGGAAAACAAACGAAAAGCCAAACAAATTGAATAGAGTAGTTGGAACTTAAATCGTCGTCTTCGCCAGGACGATGACGGTCGTCGCCAGCTGCTACCGGTAATCGTCGGTCACCACCATCGGATTCCCTCTTCATCTTCCTTTCCTTCTCTTCTTCTTCTTTCTTTCTTTCCTTATTCTTTTTTCTTTTTTCTTCTTTTTTCTCTCTCTTTCTTTTCTTCCTTTCAGACTCAACGCAGCTCACCAAACCTCTCCCTTTTCCTTTTTCTGATACAATTAACCCTCAATTAGGGTTTCACTCTTTTAACCTTTTTTTTTAGCCAAGTTGGGCCTAGCCTATTCATATTTTTTTTTTTTTAAAATTGTTTTTGATTTATAACTCAATATCAAATTATAAAAAAAAAAACACAAACTAAAAATGACTAGATAAACTCATATATTGCATTAAATATCAAATATTGCATTAAAAATTAATTAATTGAAATTTTTTTATTTTTTTAAAATCTCATATTCACTAGATAAACTAATAAATTAAAATTCATAAATGAATTAATAAATAAAAATCATTAGTAAATGTTAACTAAAAATGACATCATTTAATCCATGAGTATTGAGTAGTAGAATACGAATTATATAACCTGATAGTTTAAAAAAATTATTTTTTTAAAAAATAAATGAATTTAAAATTAACTTTTTTTTAAAAATATTAGATTAATTATATGTGACATCTTTTTAATCATGAGTTATTAAGACACAAGTTGTACTACTTGGTGGCTTTAAGACTCAATTTTAAAATCGAAAATAATAAAAATATTTTTAAACGGATTAAATGGACGAGACATCCTTTTACTCATTGAGTTTTGAGACACGTGTCGTACAACTTGATTGTCTTAAAATTCACATTTTAAAATAATTATTCAAATCAAGCAAACTCCTTTTTAATTTCGTCAAAATTAACCTTTTTAATAACTAAACACTGATTTATTTAAAAACAATCAACGCATCCGCATTTTCTAACCAAGAACTACGTAGCTTTGATTTCTCCATCGCACCGAGAGATACTTAGGAACAAGATCACACTCTTGTCAAACACGTTAATAAAAAATTTCATTTTCCCCTCTTTTCTTTAAGCACATATTTATTTCAAAAATCACATTAAAAATAAATATTTAATATTCACATTTAATAATAAGGAGAAATAAATATATTTAAATTAATACTAATTTTGCACAACAATTAATTATAGAATTAATTATAGGTAACCGTAACGGATGTTGTAGAGTACTAATATCTTCCCTACATATAATCGACTCCCGAACTCAAAAAATTTGGTTTCAAAGATCATTTTTTTTCAATGTTTCCCTATTTTAAATAAACTTTGGTGGGAACTCCATTAAATTCGAGAAACACTCGAAATTTAGGTCACAACACAATTGAAAGCATGAGGTTATTAGAAACTCTATCAAATGGTTCAATAATATGTCTTTCATATTAAGTATACAGAAAAGGTTTATAAAAGTGACATTTCTTGATTTTTTTTCTAAAATCATTTAAACACGTGTATAACATTTAAAAATCTCATAATAAATGTTTATCCATATAAGGAATATCATTAATTTCATTCATTTACAACTTCACTTAAACAATTAACTCAGTACGTTGTTTGAATTAGATCTTAACATTTCACGAAATTATCATAAAAATATAACTTAATGTACTACATATCTAATTTAATATAACTTAAAAGGCTAATAATGCAAATTGAATATAATATAAAAAACCAATTCAAGAAAAAAATAAAGAACTAATTCAATAAATAAATAAAACTTAAAAAACCACAAACGTAATTTAAAAAAATAAAGTGTGAAAATCATTTTTTTATCGTAAAAATTGAGAGACTCGATTTATTCTATAAAAAAATTTATTTTAATTATTAAAAAAACTAAAACAAATTATTCGTTATGTAAACCACAACTAAAGAATTAGATTTTTTTACGTTGATATCTGAATTTACTGATCAACTTTATTATCTTACGTGTAATATCATCTAAAAATACATAATTTTGTTTTTGCAGTAACTAAAATTAATTTTTCAATGATAGTTGAAAATTGATAATTTATTCCCTAAAAATAATTAAAACGATACAATTTTGTCGCTACAATTAAAAAATTCTCTAAATCCTTATATAATTTAATTAAAAAAAATGACTAACAATATCCAAATTGAACAATAGCAATATGCAAAAGGACTTAATGTAAAGAGATACGGAGTTGATAGTGTTCCGAGGGCACGTGATCTCGACATGGTCTTGCAACTAATAGTTGTGTTGTGGTGGATCCGCACATTGTAACAAACAAAGTTTGCATAAAATCGAACTGAAAACCACATTGTCACATTAAATCTAAAAAATACAAATCTGCACTAAAACACAACACATAAACAATGGCAACAAATTAAATTAAAAATTGCATTAGTCGATAGGAACTAAAAAAAATATATAGTAGTTTTTCTTTTACATTGTACTATTTATATTATTATCAAATAAAATTGCATTTTTAGAAAAAATTTATTTTTAAAATTTTTTAATTAGATTACACTTATCATTTTTATTTTAGCTATGATTGTTCAACAATTGTTTTCTTCATTTTAGTCTATTGAAAAATCTAAATTTGGTAGGTCATTTGACGTATTTTATAATGTCAAGTTTTTCTGTATTTTTTGACAAATCGCTTAATACTTCTTTTTAATATATTTTTTTTTATGTCAATGATAATTTTATTAAAAAGGTATGGCAACAATCAAAAGACAAAAGAATAGAAATATATGGTGGAATCTCTTCAATTAACCTATAATTCGGATCGTGAAGCAATTTGATTAACCTCACGCCTAACATGTCAAAATTTTAAACTATGAAAGCAAACATTAAAATTAGTGGAAGATTGTTGATGAACGTTCAACCCATATTTGAAGCATTTGATTCGTCTTCTGAAAATCTTGTGTTGTTGACTATAGGACATATCTTCTAAAACTAGTCTTTTCTCATATTCTCAATGGGTTTTTTTTTATCTTTGGTGGTTTCGACTTTAAGTGGTTAATAACAACCAAATATTATTAGTAGTTGACAAGAGCAAACGTAATGCTTATTATACACATGATTCTTAGTCTCTCATTCAATGTCAATGTATGACATTTAAGTCTTACACCTATTTATACCATTGAATTAATAAATACCACTATTAAATCAAATGTTATATGATAATCAACTTATTATCAAATTACACCTATTTATACCATTGAATTAATAAATACCACTATTAAATCAAATGTTATATGATAATCAACTTATTATCAAATGGTGAAAAATAATATGATGCATGGTGCAAGACTATTTTGCTTGTCCACACACATTGCGCAAAACTTTCATTCATATATACAAGAGCAAAAATAAGAGTTAAGTGTCATCCTTGTTAACATAAAAGAATTCAAATCGATAACATATAATTGATTTTATTTAATTTTTGCAATATTTTCTTCAAAAATCTAAACCAAATTAAATAGATGAAGAACAAGTTTATTTAATTAAATAAATTGATATTTAAAAAACAAATTAAAAACTCATTATATATTTTTTATTTTGTATATTATTAAAAATTACATAATCTACCATATAAAAATAATATACAATAGTAAAAAATTACACAAATATAATATTTTTTAAAGATAATAACACAAAATAGAACAGTACATCGATATTAAATGACGAGAAATCAATACTCGAATTAATAAATATTAAATTTTATTTACTTGATTTTGACTCAAGCATAAAAAATATCCTTAGACCAATTTTTGTATTTCACACCACAAAAGTTAAACTATCCTTACAAAAAATAATAGATTATTTTTTAACAAAAAGATTTTTATTACATGCTTTTAATTTATTTTTTATATTATGAAGCACATTGATTTAAGATGGAAAAGAGCCAAGAGTTTTGAGAAGAAGAAGAAGGACCAAAGAAAATGGCACACAAAATCCTCTTCAAACCAACCTTCATTCTCACAACTCTGATACAAATCACAACAACAAAAACTGAATCCTCTTTCCTTCATCATCTTCCATTTCTCCACTCACAACAACATTCCCCTTCATTCCTCTTCACCCTCAAAACTCACCCAATCTCACTTCACTCAACAACCACCACCGCCGCCTCCTCCGGTTACGGCGGTTACCTAGAATTAACAGACGATGAATTAATTCGACAGTGCGAAATGGATACGTTCAAATCCTCTGGTCCTGGTGGTCAGCATCGTAACAAACGTGAATCTTCTGTTCGACTTAAACATTTACCCACTGGTATCGTCGCTCAGGTTTTCTTCTCTTTTTATTTACCTTTTTTTGTTTTCACATTTTTATTTGTTTTTTAGTAAAATTTCATTTTGGTCATTGAATGTGAGAATTGAATGTGAGAGTGTAATAATTTGAGAAAATGAATTAATTGAATTATAAAATTATGGGGTTTTTTAATTTTATCTTTTTTTTAGGCTTCGGAGGATCGGTCTCAGCATAAGAACCGTGCTTCTGCTATTAATCGACTTCGATCTCTTATAGCTCTTAAAGGTTTTTCATTCTTCTCTATTTTTATTCTCTTTGTTGTTTCTTTAGAAGTGTCATATTGCAATTTACAATATGAGTATTGTTAGGTATGGTTCATAGTTAGTGATAAGTGATAAGTAGATTAGTCGGATGAAGATCGAACGACTCATATTGTTAGGATATAGAGTAATGAATATTAGAGTAGTTAATAGTTAGTTGGTTATGAGGTAGTTACGACTTTTGTATATAAATAGGGAGTTATGTACTTAGTGGAGATCGTTGAATATTGTAATTAATTGTTGAATAGAGAATAATCTCTATTGTGAAGGGGAAACCCTTGGAGGAGAGATTTCTCTCCTAGTTCATAATAAAAGTGTTCTTTAATTAATGGCTCCGATTCAAAACAAAACACAAGCTTGTAATATGAGTTATATAGTTTTCATTAATGGCTCTGATTTGCCGACTGATTGACTGCAGTAATTGTATCATTTTTTTATCCGGTACATAACTTCAGTGCTTATTAGTCACCAATTATTGCATATAATTGGCGCATCCAAGTTGAGTACTCTAGTCAGTTACTCCTTTAGAGTCATTCCCTCTTCTCTTGTAAGAGCTAAAGCTAGTTCGAAATAAGTCTTTCTTTACTGATAAGTCCATAATATCACTGATAACCTGTGACTGAGATCAGTGATGAAGTGATACTGTCCCCCGTTTTTTGACCCTGAATCTTGTATTGAATTGCACACTTTAATACTGAACTGAAGATTGATATGGCTTTAGTTACAGTTTGTAGTTCAATACTTCAATTGGTTTAAGCAACTAAAACTGGCTGTTGAACCGTAGTTGAACTGGATAATTAGACCAGAGATATTGATGGTTCCCACTTCATTAGTCCGACCTCTTTGAGTGGGTTGGTCTGGTCTGTCAGTCTGTGGTTCCAAAATTTGATTGTATTGTGTTGAGGGAGGGGGCTTCCCCATATATGTGTTCCAGTCATACTTACTCTGAGAGAAATAGTACCTTTACTTATAGTAAGCAATGCATTGTCTGATAGACAGCTTGTTATTTTCTCGAGCTAGTCAGGAAAACGGTAGATCTTGATGCGTATTCACCACCTCGAGAGCTTCTTCAGATACTTCCTCCCAAGTCATCTATTAGAGGGTCAGATATTGGTTCACAAATTGGACCCAATAACCCAAAATTCGCAATGGTATGTTCAGGTGCTTCTCCAGCTTAGCTTTTTATTTATTGCTTCTTTATCCACGTATAATAATCTATTACTGAAAAATCAAAACCTAATTGCAACTTAACTACATATACTTATGGTTCTTCAACAGGGAATGCAAGCTCTTTTGGATCTCATTTTTGCAGTTGAGGGGTCTGTCTCGGATGCTGCGAAATATCTTGGGTATTTGATATATGCTTTAAGTATTATTTATTTATTTGGGTGTCGTTGATTATGTGAAGCCTCATTAGTTACTATGGCATTCATGATTTGTAATTTATGATTTAGGAGGCCACTTATGGGATGAAAATGTATCTTTTACCTAATACCAATATCTAAAAGAATAATTGTTTTTACTTGCCATTGAATGTATGGCAAAGAATTTAATACAAATCTGATTATTGATGATAAAAGTTGATGAAAGGAAATAATGGTAATTTGTTTCTTGTTATATAAACAGGAAGCAGTTACCCCCTTTAAATTATACTAATGTGATATATATACTTCTAGGTATATAGGTGATTATTTTAATAATTGGTTTAGTGATAGTTTTGTGGATACAACCATGGTTCAAGTGATTCCCTGATTTAGACTGAGCCAAGAAAGAAAATGCACCGAGTATAATTTCATAGGTCTAATACAAGGCACATCAGTAGTTTTAAGGAAAGGTGTTTGTGTAGATGTGAGGGAGCAAAAGTCAATTATCGAGAGATAGTGAATCTGGTCTGTTAAAGGGAATGTTTCTCAGTAGGGAGCGGACCAAGTTCAGCGTAATGGTCTCAGTGTGTGTAGGGCCTGGAAATTCATTCTTTGGCTAGTAGCTTCCGCTGTCATTTTACTTTAATATCTTTGCTTTCATTCATACAATATTTTTTGAGTTCTGTTCCGTTTGAACAGTCCTACAATTGATTTGGTGTTTGCTAATTATATTGCAGGTTATCAACTGGAGCAGTGTCTCGGTTAATCCTATCTGATGATTTACTTAGAAAGGAAGTAAATGATCTGCGGGCATCAAAGGTATACCTTTTGACATTTTATTAAACTAATCAATAGACCTAATAAATACCTTTAGGCTAATTCTATCTCATCACTTCATGTTTAATTAACTAATAAATAACATAAAAATTAATGAATTTTACAGAGTACTTGTTTTTAACTTTTTATTGTGTTATGTAATAGTATTAAAACTAATATATACATACTAAAATGATTTACCTAATAACACTATTTGAAGAAAATATTTAAATATTAACAAAAAAGCAAAATAGAGGGTTAGAGGAATATGTATCGATGCAGTCTCGGGGAAGAAATTCGATAAGTAAACAGCGCATTAGTTTAGTTGTATAGTCTACTTTTTTAATCAAACAGTCTGTATGGGGTTCTTGGTGAACAGTAGGTATGTACTTTCAACTTGCAGCAGGTTTTCCTACCACATTCTTAAAGTTGACAGAAACTAGGAGTCTATGGTTTTTATTATGAGCAGCTAATACTGATTATATAGTTATATGTTATACAATGTATCAACTCTAGTAATTTACGTTTTGTTTTAGATGCCTTGTTGTATTGTGGATGTGCAATTAGTAATATCTGTTAACACCAATAGTGGGGTTTTGACTTTGTTGGATTCCAAAATTGTGGCTGAGAATAAGTCATTTATTGACTGGTTATTTTGTAAATAATTTATTATATTATATAAGATAGTTGTAGAGAATATCAAGGGACTTTGTACAGTAAATCCCTCCTATTTAATTCTGATTTATTTATTAGACTAGGGAATGCTGTATTTAAAAACCAGAATTGTAACCATTCTGATTCAAGAAATGAAAAGATCATTTCCTCAATAATTTACATGGTATCAGAGCAAACCTGGTCTAAGTAAAAAAAAAAAAAACCATTATTCCATGGCTGAAGAAAGCAGTTCAGTCACAGACCCAAACCCTAAAAAGGCAGCTGGAACTTCCACAATTACCAACCTGACCGAAAACACCACTATACCCATCACTGGCTACAAATTAAATGGCCAAAACTACACCCAATGGACAAGATTTGTCCGGATCTTCCTTCAAGGAAAAGGGAAGGAAGATTACATCTCTGATGATGTTGAACAGCCAGAGAAAAAGGACCCTGATTACCCAAAGTGGAAGCTAGAGAACAGTTTAGTCATGACATGGCTACTGAACTCAATGACCCCTGAAGCAAGCGAAAACTTCATGTATTACAGCACTGCAGCCTAGATCTGGAGCGCTGCCAAGGAGACATACTCAAATACTGATAATACTTCTGCCATATTCGAGATCAAGAGTCTCCTCCATGACCTGCGACAAGGAGACACAACAGTCACTGATTACTACCATACTCTCACCCGTTACTGGCAGCAGCTGGATATCTATGAAGATATAGTATGGAAATGCCCTGAAGACAGCAAACAGTACAAAAAACTGGTGGAGAAAGACCGAATATACCAGTTCCTCCTTGGCCTGAACAAGAATCTAGATGATGTAAGAGGAAGAATCCTTGGAACCAAACCTCTGCCCAACATCAGAGAAGTATTTTCAGAAGTGAGAAGAGAAGAGAGCCGAAGGAAAGTCATGCTTGGAAGCATGGATCAGAGCTCCATTAATGAAGGTTCAGCCTTGGCTGTGAAAGGAAACTACAAAAAATCTAGAGGTTGGTGTGATCGCTGCAAAAAATCAGGCCACAATAAAGAAACATGTTGGGTCATTCATGGAAAACCAGCAAACTGGAAACCATCTAGGAACAGGGACATTCGCGCCCATGCTGCCACATCAGAAAGAGGCAAAGTGTTGGCAGCCCCAGCACCTGAACCAAGTCCATTCAGCAAGGAACAAATGGAGATGTTGCAAAAATTGCTACAACAATCCCTTCAAAACACTAGCACACACTCAACTGCTGCCTTGGCCCAAAAAGGTAATTCTTCATGTGTTTATTTTGTTGACAAGGGAATATCTAACTCATGGATTGTAGACTCTGGAGCCTCAGAGCATATGGGGATATCACTCTATTTGATGAATATTCCCCATGCAATGACAATTCTATGGTACGAATAGCAGATGGCACAAAAACAAAAGTGATTGGTAAAGGCTCAGTAATCATCTCCAAGGACATTACTCTTAACTCAGTTCTTTATATTCCAAAGTTGAATTGCAACCTTTTGTCCATAAGTAAATTGACTCAAGATCTAAATTGTTTCACTAAATTCTTGCCTCACCTATGTGAATTTCAGGATTTGGATTCGGGGAGGAAGATTGGCAATGTTGAGGAATGTGCAAGTCTCTACTTCCTTCAAGCTAGTGAGTTCAAGAAAAGAAGAAATAATTCAGTCTATGTTGCTGCATCAAGTGGTGAAAACCTAGAGGAAGCTGTCATGCTATGGCACTATCGATTAAGACATCCAAACTTTATGTACCTTGAAAAAATGTTTCCTTCTCTATTCAATAAAAATTCAAATTTGTTTCAATGTGAAATCTGTCAATTATCCAAACACTCACGCAACCATTATCCTCCTCAATCTTATAAATCATCCCAACCTTTCTCATTAATCCATAGTGATGTTTGGGGACCTTCCCGTGTTAAGAACATAACTGGTTCAAAATGGTTTGTGACCTTTATAGATGATCATACACGAGTTACTTGGGTGTTCCTTATGAAAGAAAAATCTGAAGTGGGAGAAATCTTTGAGAACTTCAACAATATGATCCAAACTCAATTTCAAACCAAAATCCAAGTCCTACGAACTGACAATGGTCGTGAATACTATCACCACTCCCTTAAATCTCACCTTCTCAAGCATGGAATAATTCACCAAACCAGCTGTGTGAACACACCACAACAAAATGGTATTGCCGAGAGGAAAAATAGGCACCTCATGGAGGTTACTAGGTCCCTTATGTTATCAACTAATGTACCAAATCATTTTTGGGGTGAAGCCGTCCTTTCATCATCATATTTAATAAACATAATGTCTTCTAAAGCCCTCAAGTTCAAAAACCCTTGCCAAACACTTCTATCCATTTACCCACACATTAAAATCCTTTCATCCATTCCTCCCAAAGTCTTTGGCAACACTGCATTTGTGCATGACAACCAGCCTAACAAAGGAAAATTAGAGCCCAAATCCCTTAAATGCATATTCTTAGGATACCCGTCAAATAAGAAGGGATACAAGTGCTACTGCCCCATAAGCAAAAAATTCTATCATTCCTTGGATGTAACTTTCTTTGAAAATCAACCTTACTACCCCAAAGTTGGCCTTCAGGGGGAGAGAGAACAAAACATAGCAGAATCCCAACCTTGGGAAACGGAACAACATTTGCAAAATGAAATGGAATAGAATTTGCAGCAGCACCAACAGCAGAATTTGGAGCATTTTTTAGAAACAGAACAAACCTCCATACAATAGCAAGTTGTAGAACTAGAAATTGACCTTGTGATTGGAGAAACAGCAAAACCTGCAACCAGATCTGAGACAGAACCGGAAAAAGAACTACTAGTGTACACAAGGAAGAAGAAAACTCAAAGGGAGGAAGAAATTTGCACATCTCCAAGGCCAATCCAAAATTCCGAACCTAATACAGATCCTAATATAGATTTAGAAGTTCTACCAGGTAATATTGTTTTTGAGCCTAATGATAATTGTGGTCTAAATGAGAGTGATCTTAACTTACCAATTGCTGTGAGGAAAGCAGTGAGATCATGCACTCAACATCCAATTGGCAATTATGTATCTCAGAGAAATCTGTCACAAGAATACAGGGCCTTCATCACCGTATTGGATAACACTAAACTTCCAAAAAATGTACAAGTAGCTGTCCAACATGTTGAATGGAAGGCTGCAGTGGAAGATGAAATTAAAGCACTGGACAAGAATGGAACATGGAGATTTGTGGAGCTACCAAAAGAAAAAAAACCAGTTGGGTGTAAATGGATCTTCTCAATAAAGCACAATGTTGATGGGAGTGTGAATAGGTACAAAGCCCGCTTGGTGGCAAAGGGGTTCACCCAATCATATGGAGTGGACTATGAAAAAACATTTGCTCCAGTGGCAAAACTAAATTTTGTTCGTGTCATTATCTCCTTAGCTGTAAATCTAGATTGGCCCTTACACCAACTAGACATCAAGAATGCTTTTCTAAATGGTGAACTCAAAGAAAAGGTATACATGAAAATACCACCTGGCCTAGAAACTCCCCAAACAATTGGCAAGGTATGCAAGCTCCAGAAATCACTTTATGGTCTTTAGCGGGCATGGTTTGAAAGACTAACCCGAGTTGTTAAGGGTCACGGCTTTACTCAATGCCAAACCGACTATACAATGTTTGTCAAGCATTCTAGTGAAGGAAAGGTGGCAATATTTATTGTTTATGTAGATGACATCATAATCTCAGGCGATGATGACAAAGAGATAGAAGAACTCAAGAGATTTCTAGCTAAAGAATTTGAGGTCAAGGACCTTGGACACCTAAAATATTTTCTTGGGATGGAGATTGCTCGTTCCAAACATGGAATCTACGTATCCCAAAGAAAATATGTGCTAGACCTGTTGGAAGAAACAGGAATGTTAGGGTGCAAGCCAATAGATACACCAATGGATCCTAACCTTAAATTGGCAGAACAAGGAGGCAGTCCCCAAGTTGATAAGGAGAGATACCAAAGATTGGTAGGAAAGCTAATTTACCTAACTCACACTAGACCAGATATTGGTTACTCAGTGAGTATGGTTTTCATGAATAAGCCAACTGAAGATCACATGAAAGCTGTGACTCGAATTTTGCAGTACCTCAAAAAGACACTCGGGAGAGGTCTTCACTTCAAAAAAGACCCAATTAAGAGTGTGAAAGTGTTCACAGATGCAGATTGGGCTGGTTCATTGACTGATCGCAAGTCAACTAGTAGATATTGCACATATGTGTGCGGAAACTTGACTACTTGGAGAAGTAAAAAACAGTCGGTGATGGCAAGAAGTAGTGCAGAGGCTGAGTTCAGAGCAATGGCTCATGACATTTGTGAGGGAATTTGGTTACAGGGAATGCTTAAGGAATTAGGAGTACCAACAGATTCCACCATGAGCCTATGGTGCGACAACAAGGCAGCCATCAATATTGCAAAAAATCCAGTCCACCATGACAGAACGAAACATGTGGAGATAGATAGACATTTCATAAAAGAAAAGATAGATGGTGGAATTATCAAATTGGAATACATCCCTTCTCAGAACCAAATTGCAGACTTACTGACCAAGGCCGTTCACAAATCTAATTTTGAGAACTTAAGGTCCAAGCTAGGCATGATTGACATCTATTGCCCAGCTTGAGAGGGAGTGTTGGATTCCAAAATTGTGGCTGAGAATAAGTCATTTATTGACTGGTTATTTTGTAAATAATTTATTATATTATATAGGATAGCTGTAGAGAATATCAAGGGACTTTGTACAGTAAATCCCTCCTATTTAATTCTGATTTATTTATTAGACTAGGGAATGCTGTATTTAAAAACCAGAATTGTAACCATTCTGATTCAAGAAATGAAAAGATCATTTCCTCAATAATTTACAGACTTCTTTACCTGTGGGAAACAAAAAAAAAAAAAAAACCGAAGATCCAAAATACAACAATTGAATGATAAGGCTCCATAATGCACAAAACATTAATCTCACAGTTGTAGCACTTGACTCCATACATGCATCTTACATCCTAACGTGAACCCAAATATCTGCATCTTGCATCCAAACGAGGTGAATGATGCTGTATTGAGTTTCAACTCCATAGCTCCTAACATAAACTAAAATCAAGAATACATGAACAAACCTATCGTTGCTTGTAAAGAACCACTTGGCAAACAAAGTAAATGAACCCCCAACTTTGATGGACAGTAACTTAGTGTTGTTTTCATCCTCATCATCATCATGAAAAATGCTAAATGTTACGATGAAAAACAGTAACGAAATGCAAGAAGTCATATGTGTTATTTTTTAATTGGATTGACTATTTCAGCCCACTACTTTGGTGTATGGTTAGTTTTCCTAACTTAAAATTTTAACCTTCGTGATTTGTTCGTGAAAAAGCCTATCGTACAGCATTGCTGTATTATTATTATGCAAATGTTACATTATTAAGCAGTTATGTTTTTTAGGTAGTTATTAGTTATTGAATAATTGAATAAATAGGGAAACTGATGGGAAAAGTGGGTAGGCAATTATTTGGGAATTGGATATTGGTTGGGAGAGACCAAGCTCTCGAATTCTTGGAAGGGAGAGACCCAAGACTCTCGAATTTCTTGGGAACCCATTGTGTAATTCTACTGTATCATCAATAAAGGTTGTTTATTTCTCTTAAATCTCTATGTTTGGTACCGGTTTCTATCACTTAGCTCTACTGAGCTGAATCCAGCTCCAACAAAGAGGACCCTAGTCCCATAATCTTCAGTCTTTTGTAATTTTGTACCTTTTGATTTGTCAATTTGTCCATCGATTTTGAACTTGTTATGCTCATCTTTGTGTGTTGACTTGTGAACCTATCTTGCCATTTTGTGAGCCCATCTTGTCCGTAAAATATTCTTACGATGGACAGAGGTCATTGTAGGAAATAACTCTTATTTGTTATAATAATTGTGTGCTCTAGCAACTAGCAAGTAACCTCATCCACCAAATACAATTAAAAAAGTATCTTGTAGTAAATGATTTCTCGTGTTTATTGATTGTTGAGAGTCCAACATAGGATGACATATGACCTGAAAAGATGTTTATAAATGTGAGGCATCTCTCACCATACAATGATGTTTCATAAGGATGAGTTAAATGCAATATAAAACTCTAATAAAGTATTAGAGATCCAATATCTGTTCGGGCCACCCATTATCGAGCTACTCAGGTCCACTCCAAATGTCCATTCCTGGGCATGAGTTGTGTGTGTTGAGAGTCTCATATTGAATGAGTTATGACCTGAAAATATATTTATAAATAGGAGACATCCATCACCTTACAAGCTGTTTTTGTATAAACGAGTTAGGTCTAACATAAAACCTAATATTGGTTGAAAAGAAATGGCTGTTTTCAACTATTATTCCTGCTGATTTCAATACAACTTTTCGTTTCGATACCCATAGTGAAGACTTTTGATGGAAGTTATAACTTTCATATTTGATGTATTCTAGTTATTTCATCCTGGTACCTTGTATCTAAGGAATGCTAGGAAATGTTGTTGAATTTGGAAATGCAAGACAATCCATATTTTGTTTTTTATCCAAAAAGAATTAAAAAATTCTTGTGAAATATGTTTCCTTATTTTATAAAGTTTGTTGTTAAGTTAGATTTTGAATTAGATACAGTATGGGTTTTTTCTGTTACAGTAAAAAAGAAAAGACAAAAATCCTTCTATAGTGCTTGCTTTTATGAAGTGCTGTTACATTTGTTCTCAGCTTCATGAGAAAGATCTATATTTGCTTTATCTAACAAACAGTAACTTATAATCTGCTCTTTGGATTGTGAACAGGGTATGAAGCCTCTCAAGTAGAAGCTCGAAAACCCGACACAATTGCAGAGGTTGAAAATGAACAACAATATAGAAGCTGATGAGATTGTGAAGAGAGCTCATTCTCCAGAACACAATCACTAGTTGGATAAAAACTTGTGCTTTAAGGTGAGTGCTGAAGGAATATCAAGATGATATAACCTATAATAGAAGCCAAAGTTCTCTTTAGATTTTTTGAACAAGATAGCTATGTATAAATTTTCTATTAGTACTCCTCTGTATACACTATACTATACTGAGATTATTTTTCCTTGTTTCTACAAAATATTTAGTTGGAAAATTGTAATACAACATGCAGATATTTGTAGATTTTATAAAAAAAATAAAGATTATAAATTTATTAATTTCTTGATAGTATAATTGCTTCAGAACCTTTTATTCTTTGGGCTTGCATGAATTAACTTATTCAAGATTATCTAGTGGTATATGCACTTAAGAGACTATTTGAGAGAGTTTATGAAAACAACTTATGACATATACATGAGTTGTTTTAAGTTTATTTCCATAAACTATCTAGAATAGCTTATGAAAACAACTTACATCTTATCGGTTTATATCTTATAGGTTTGTATCTTATAAAAAATTAAAGATTTTAAATTTATCAATTTCTTGATAGGATAACTGCTTTACTGCCTTTTATTCTTTGGATTTGCATGCATTAGTCTATTTGAGATCATCTAGTGTATAAGCACCCGAGCGACGGTTTCAGATTATGACAAATGACATGTATATGAGTTGTTTCAAATTTATTTGAAGTTTTTTTAATAGCTTATAATTACAGTTTATATTTTATGAAAAAATAATTTTATTTTATTTTTTTATAGAAATAATTTATATATAAACACTTAGTTAATAAGTGTTTATGCTATAAGCTTTTAATCAAACTATTATTTAATAATACAAGATTGTTACCAATCAAATTATTGTAATTCATGATTAGGGGTGTACGCGGGTCGAGTTGAGTTATTTTTTGTCAATCTGATACTTAAAGTGATTAATTTTATTTGGGTTGAGTTGAGCTCTCAACCTGTAATTTTTACATCAAACTCAAAATAAACTAATCCGATTATGAGTGAGTTGAGTTTGCGGGTCACAAATTTTTTTTTATATTTAAAAAAAAATACAATTAAATTTAAATATTTGAACATCTAAAAAGTAATGAAGCTATATCACAACATATTATTCAATATTTAAAATATATTCACAAACACAATAAAACAATTAAATCAATTTAAAATAACAACAAATTTTCAAATATAATCTTTCAACTAAATTTTAACTATAAATCAATAATAATAAAATAAATACAAATATATATGTCACGTCAATGAGTTCAGTTTGTAGGTTCAAAATTTAAATCTGTTACCCGAACCGAATATCATTGAGTTTAAATGCCGAATTAGACCTGAATTTGAATGAGTTGTGTCAAAATGCATATTAAATTAGTTTGAATAATTGGATTCTCATATTTATCCGTACCATAATTACCCTTATTCATGATTCTAATCATATTTATTTATTCACTTAGTGGTATCAACTCAAAAGATGAATAATACAACCCCATTTTATTGGCTGGGAAACATACATGAAATGTAATCATATTCCCCTACATTTATCTCTTCCAATTTTTCAATGGTGCTGGTGTTCATGAATGCATGAACTCCACTTTTTATTTTTCACTTATTTTTTTTTGTTTGACAAATCATAATGTTTTGGTTAAAGATGCTTTGAGCTTTTATCTTTATTAATTTTTTTTCACTTTTTTTTTTCTTCACTTTTTTGCTTTGATCATTTTCCCCCTTTTTTTCACCATCTTGCTTATGTTGCTGTTACTTGACTTGTGCATGTTTGGATACAGAGCAATATCAAAACTGATTTTCTTTCTTCCATGCAAACATGACTTTGGAGTGTTTATAGTGTGTTGGCTCTCACATTAACATGTATTCAAGTAGTAGCTCCAAACCTTGACTTTTGTGTTTGGCTAAAATATTACACTAACATAAATATAATCTACTTTATTTTTTATTTTTGTCTTAGAAGAGATGATAAATATTACATATTGATATTTGTCAGTTGAACTAAGACTTAATTTTTTTATATTAAATTGTATTTAAACTAAACTAATTGTAGAAGATTAATGTTTTTCAAAATCACATTTGATTTCACAACCATTGGCTCGTATAGACACTTTGTCAATTAGAAGGCATATAAACAATTTCACATTCTCATACTAAGGACATGTGAATTTTATAATGGAAAAGGGTATCATATGATTTACGGTAGATCAATGTTTGAAAATTGTTCAAAACTTTAACAAAGATCGATGCCGCTCAATATAAATAGAAGATCGTGATATTATTTGTTTTCAAGATTGAGACATGATACAATGACTCAATTCGTATTGATTCGACAATAAAAAAAAAAAGTGAATATTAGTACCTCAAAATTCAATTTATATCAATTTTGTATTATGTTGAATTAACACCAATCAAGCTATTTGAAATGATCCATCATATACTATATATAATATGATACTTATACTTTCTCCAATCTCAAATATAAACAAAAATATAATAAAATAAATTAATGCATTAAATTTAAATTTTAAATCAAATACATTAATTTTATTTATTTTAATTGTACTTTTATTTATATTTGAATTTGGAGGAAACATTGTCCTAACATTATTTTCATGTATATAACATTTATTTATATGTGCTATTGGTTTTCTCTGTCAGAACTTTGTGAGCTCTAAATTAAATTGATGGTACAAATGCTGTTTCCATTATTATAAGTTGGAAATTGACACAAGGAATTCTAAATACCAACCAAGGATATTCCCAGTCGCCAACAGCATACATACTGTATCTGATTGGATGATTTTTATTTATCCCCTCACAATAAATAGTCACATTAATGAAGCACTACTAGCAGTAATCAAATAGTTATTAAGTCAAAATACTTTAACTAACCTTAGCATTTAATTAAAGTACATATATATACCCCTCTCAATACATTTTAAATTTATATATTATTATTTTTACTCAAGTTATATATTATTAAAAAGGGATAAAAATATAAATATAATAAAAATATAAATATATACTACTAAAGTAATCGAAAATTGAACCGATGTGGACACTGATTTAAGATTTAATGGTATAATCGTAATTGAACAAGATAAATATTTGATTTCTAATTCAATTTGTTGGACCAGACATATATATAATTTATAATTCGGTTTTGATTACTTTGGATATAACCATTGCTTTCTAGGTCTTCAAGGGAAGCATCAATTTTCTCTCTTTTGACTTGGATATTTTGTTTTCTAGGTTGCATTTGATTTAACTTGAGATAGAAATTCTGGCATGACCTTAGGGTAGAAAATTAACATATAGGATTATTATTGGTATAGAATATTACAACAAAACTTTTTTATCCTTTGAATCTCAATGCTAGTGGGTGGGGCTTTAACTCTTATACCAAAAGCAATAATATGAAAGTTGCATGATTATATTGGTGAACTTGTGGATGAGATTAAAGATTTCACAAAGTCAAATTATTTTGTATGTTGCTAATGGCAAGGTAGTTAGATGCCTCAGAATCATATTCTTATAGAATAAGGTTCTTTTTTCACCTTTTCCACAATCCTTCACTTTTTTTCTTTCTTTTCTCGTTGACTCTTATAAAATGACATTAATTAAACTTTTTTTAGGATAATTAAACTTTTTTTTATTTAGGAAAAAGTATTAGTTCATACAAATTGAAAGAGGACATAGAAAACCACACAACTTAAAAGGAACAAAAATAAAAAGAATAAATACTTAAAAGGAACAAAAATAAAAAGAATAAATACATATAACATCTAAATTAACAGTATAAAATAACAAAATTAAAGTGTCTACAAACATAATAAAATTAAAGTGTTTGAAATACTTATTTATTCATTTCTATAATGTAGGCGACACTAATATCATTAATTATATTTATAATAGATTGAGATTGGTTTGACAATATGAACTAATAAACGTCACACTAAGATAGAAAATAAAACAATTATACTTAGTCCATAAATTTTTCGAAAAATATTAAAAAAAAATCTATATAAAATTCACTTATTTAAATAAAAAAATGGTTGTAATCCAAAACAACTCTCTCCAATAGATGAAGAAGAGAAATTTATATAGTCTATAGTCCCACCCTAAGGCCCAAGGACTTGAAAGCCTTCTAAGCCAAACTTTATTATTCCATGCTTGTTATTATGATTTCGAAAGCAATCAATTCAATATTTAACAAATGGAACTTGATTTGATTAGCTATAAGCATAGTTTTTTACTGATGTTAGTTACTTAGTGCTTATCTTTAAAATTTTGCAACATGAATTTTTGTTTAGAAAAATGTTTTTTTTTCTTCATTTGAATGGGTAAAAATTAGTACATGTGCAATGAGGACTTTTAAGAAACCTCTTAGGCCATCCATTGGAGATACCAATTAGTGGGTCTTTTATTTTTATTTTTAGAGGTGGGATCACATATTCTTAATATTAAATTAAATAATTTTTTTATAAATATAAATGAGTATTGTTGAAATGCAAAGATGCAGAGGTTTTTAGCGAGATCTATTTAATTAATTACTTTGAGTTGTTGAGTTTGAGAGATTAAATATTTGTATTAATGTTAAAAAATTATTTTAATATTAAAAAAATATAAAGTAAATTATGTGGACACGTTAGACTTATTTAAATATTTAAATGTTAGTTCATCATCGTAGATGTTTTTGTTACTCTTTATGATCTACGATAAATGTTATTTTTATTTTTTAATATAAAATTAATTATTTTTTTAATTATACTCTATAATTAATATTATATATTTATTATTATTAATTTTTTATATTTTATTTTGATGTAATGTGTTCATTATTTTTAAAATATTATATTATATTTTACTTTATATTTATATTTACGAGAATGGAAATACATTATTAATTAATAAGGATAACTTAGTACAGTTACTATTCTATTTCTTTTAATATTTTTCGCCTTGTCACACTTAACTTCTAGGAAATAAATTTGATTAGAGACAAAAAATGGTATAGCAACCTAGGGAAAATAAATATCCTTTAAAAGGTAAAAACTATATACAATAAGGAATAAGGGGAGAAACAAATCCAAGAATGTATGAGTCAAAAAATAAAATAAAAATTCAAGAATGCAACAAGTGAACTTTTCAACAAATCTGTATTGATGTACTTAGCATAAAATTAAAACAAAAACAAATTCCTTTATATCTTGTCACGAATTGAATAAAAAGGATATACTCTTAAATATGCAAGCATATGCCCTCTCTATGACCATTGCTTCAAATAATTGAAACATGATTTTAACTATTTCACCCCTTGCAACTTTGCAATGTTTGTGATTTTGAGATAAAAAATTCATCTGATTTAAATATTAAAATAATATGTGGTTTGATTTGGTTTGAATTTGATCTCACTAAATTTAAATTTAGAGAATCTTTTAAATAAAATGATTTTATGAGATATTTTGTTAAAGTTTAATTTAGAAAATTTAAAATACCACCTAATATTTTTTTTTGAAATTCTCACTTTACCTTAGAATTTATGAATCACAAAATGATGGTTATAATATTTTAAAATTTACGAATTTGTTTATATATATACCAAAATTTGTACATTAATCCTTATAATTTTTATTTTTTTTTCAAATTGTTCTCCTAAAAATCTTTATATTTTGTAAATTGGTATCTAAAATTTTTCAAAATTGTCCTTCAACTTTTTCAACATTTTAGTTTTGGCCAAAAATTTAATTTTTTTTATTTTTTTATGAAAACTTTTGAAAATTATAAAAATAACTCAACTTTAAATTAATAATTATTCAATCCAAACAAAAAAATCTACTATCAATATAAGAAAGTAAAGCACTACCAAAAAACCAACACTATCCTCCACATTTTTAACTATTGCAAGAATATAATGGATAAAAATGACAATTTTATTCATTAGATAAAGTGTGTTTTTTTGAAGAAAAAAAAGGAGTGGTTTTATTTTTGAAAAAAAGAGTAGCTTTTAAAAGTTAAGAATTGAAAAAATGATGTAGTTTTTAGAAGTTAAGAGTTAAAAAGTTACTATTTCTTTTTAAAAAAACTACAAAAGAAATATTTGTAGAAATAGGCTACACTAAATAAATATTAAACAATAATAAGAGAAATATTTTCGTTGTCAAATACAAAAACACGAAATAAATATTTGTCACTAATAAATACTAAATAAATACGGAATAAATATTTTTTGTTATTACATAAAATGAAATTTTTTTTTTAATTTAAAATTTGAATGAGACACTTATAGAATACCAACAATGCACAACCTGTGCCGAGCAATCACACAAGTTTTTTTTGCTAGTTTATAAATAAAGAGAATTCAATTAAAACATCTGTTTAAAATTTTAAAATTTTCTAGATTTTTACTTACTTCATCCAAACATACTCTGAGAAAATGTACATAAATTTTTTCTTTTATATTATGCCAAATAACAGACAGATCCAACAAATTTGGATGTCTAGAGCAAAATTCAAAAGTGATATCTTTTAAAAATTAACAATAAAATTAGACTTTCTAAACCTAATTAATTTTTACAATTTTAAATAACATACAATTAAATATTAAATACATTATATTAACTGATTAATTTTAAACTGTATTAATTAATAGCAAAGTAGTTTCTTACCTCTTACTAGTTAACAATTTTAATCGATTTCAAGGCTGAAAGTTGTGCTGTGTTAATTTAGGAAGAGTAAGCATCTTTGGTATACATAATCTAACTTTTAAGCTGTAATTCATATACGAAACGATCATCAATAATTTCTTATCCTTTTTAATTTTTTCTATATATATGATTATGTAGTTAGAAAAACAACAATTAACAAACTCAAGAGTATTTAGATAAAATAGTAAGAGTTTTTTTTTAATTCAGCAAAAAGTTTTGTGATTAAATCTATCTAAGAGAATATCACTATTAAATTTCTTGAAAATTTCTTTTGCTGTTGTTCATTGTAGTCTTATCCGATTCGAACGAAGAAAATATCCGTTTGAGAAAAAAAAAAAAAACTATTAAGAAAGTAAAATTCACATTTGCCCACTAATATTTCATTCCAGTCACTTCAAAAGGAACAAAGAAAAGGATATATATAGGCTTTTTGATTATACCCGTTGACTTTGCACGTGCATTATTTTGCCTTTTAGTCACATAATAAAATCACATTCTATAAACTATTTTACATGATGAATGTTCTTGTCCATATTACAATTCTCTATTTAAAATATCAACCTAGTGTGGTGTGAATATTCTCTAAATTGGGTCCATAACTGTATTTGCAGCTACAATATAATAATTTTAAAAACATTTTTAATGGTATTGTAACTGTAATTGTAGTCGTATTTTCCTAAATTACACTGCAAATAATAAGCATTTTAAATTATTTAAGTATGTGATAGGGGTTTGTTTAGACTATGTGTATAAAAATTCACTATTTAATATTTATAAGAGACGACATTTAAATACACATAAATTTTTTAAGGGATAAGTCTTTATAGTTGCATAGACATAATATGACAAAAAATAGAAAACTTTAATTAAAATATAAAAGATTTGATTCTCTTATTAGTTTGTACTGTACTACAAATTTTTTAATTGAAGGCCTCACTTTTTCTCCCCACTCACCTTTATATGTGCATATTTCTACAACTTCTCAGTTCTACACATCAAATTGTTTCATTAATTAGTCTTGTAGCATTTTTGAACTTCTTCTCCTTTTTATTTTTCTTCAAAATAAGAAGAATAATGGTTACGGATATACAAAACAAATTTCGTTTAGCTCTTGGCTCAATGAAAGATCAAGCTTCAATAGGAAAGGCCATGATGTACCATCAACAACATGATGGCTTTTCCAACATAGAAATTGCAATCCTTCATGCCACTAGTCATGGAAATGGAACCATTGATGACAAATACATGCATGAAATCCTTTTCCATGTATCAAACTCAAAAGGGTCAATCCCTTTTCTTGCCGAAAGAATCTCGCGCCGCCTATGCAAAACAAAAGACAATCTTGTTGCTCTCAAGACTCTTGTTTTGATTCATAGACTTCTTAGAGGTGGAAATAGATCATTTGAACAAGAATTATGCAAAGCATATGTTTCTGGCCATTTACAAATTAGCACAAGGTATTGTGTCACAAATAATTTTTCTAACCCTTTAATTTGTTTCCTACACAATTATGCATCTTATCTTGAAGAAAGGATGAGTTGGCTCATCAATCAAGCTGGCAAACTTGAACCAATTATGTCTAAAGGGTTAGAATTTAGAAGATATGATGAAAAATCTTTTGATATGGCATTTAGAATATTGCCTAAGTGTCAAATTCTTATTGATAAAGTTTTGGAATGTTCACCATATGATATTTTAAGGTCAAATAATCAAAGTCTTGCTTATGTTGCTATGAGCAATACTTTGAGAGAAAGTTTTCAAGTTTACATGACATTTTGTGAAGGCATTGAAGCTCTTGTCAACATGTTTTTTGATTTAGAATCATCAGCTAGAGGCTTAGCTTGTGAAATACTCAAGAAAAGTTGTATTCAAACACAAAAGCTTCATGATCTTTATCAAACTTGCAAAAAAGTGGTTGAAAACAAGAATTTGGAATACCCTTTTGTTCAAATTATTAGTATGAACCATATAATGGCATTGGATCAATTTGGTTGTGAACAAAATCAAGTTGAAGCTTCAAAAGAGGTAGAGTTGGAAGTAAGAGCAAAAGAAAGGAAAAAAGATGAAGAAAAAATTGATGTAAATTTTTCAACACCACCAACACTTTTTTCATGGACACTAGAGACTAAAATAAGCAAGGTGTGGGTTGTTTTTGAAGATGAATTAGTTCCTAATGAATCACAAATTCTTCCAACACAACAAAAGGTTGGAGTTTTGATGAGTTCTTCAATATAGTTTTGGTTGATTAAATAATTATGTTAATCACTTTCTTTGTTTTACAAGATCTTAAATATGGAAGAGTATATGGTGCTATACTATAGCTTTTGTAATCTATGTATAAATGTCTGTGATAAACATAGGAACTAATATTTAGAAGAACATACAAATAGAATAGGTGATTTTGGTGTTTGAGGTGCCAACTTAGCGGAAATTATATATTTTATTGTGATATTTTTGTATGTTAATTTTTGCTTAAAAACAAAATATATTATTTAAATCTTTTGTTATTATGTTTTCATATTTTTATTATAAAAGGAATTGTAAAAGATATTTCAATCCTTACGTCAATCAATTAAGATATGTCAATCGATCAGAAATTACAATCAAATCCTAAAAAGGAAAATGTCAAAGATCGCACATCAATGTCATAATAATTTATACGAATTTTATTTCTATTACTTGAAATCTTGAATGAAAATACAATCAAAGATATGTTAGGACACTTTGAGTAACAACACTGTTGCTTTAGATAAGCTATAATTATCCACACAAACTTCGAAGTTTCAATATAAGCAATTACAAAGAAATACCGCTCTTTTGAAACTCATTTTAAAGTGCTTATATTGTAAACACGCTTAGAAGTTTAAACAAGTATTTTTATTGTTTCAAAAACAACTTGTCCCGAGTTTTCTAAAACAAATTAAGAAGCTAAACACATTCTTTTTCAATAACTATATCTTTGTCGAGTGAAGGCAAGTTCCTTAACAAACGCAAGGTTGAGTCTTTGTTTAGAAGTTGTGTGATATATGGTGAGTAACAACCAAGAGAAACCACAAGGATTGTGTTGTGTAGCAAGTGAGATTTAGAAGTCCCACATTTGATAAAAAAGTGAAGGTTGAACAATATATAAAGTGGGAGGACCCATATATCTATTGTCTTAATATTTTAAGTAAAATCAAAGTTTTCCTAGTAAATCACCATATATCACTTGAGGTGTCATATTTATAGCATTTTTCTCCTTTATTGCTATTATTATTGGTATTGGTTTTGGTTAGCTAGTGAACCAGATTGTATTCATTGTTTTAATTGTGAAAAAATTATTCAAGTGACCAAGGGACTACACATTAGCTATTAGGTTGATAGTGAACCAAAATAAATTGCTTCATGCTTCAAGTAGAAAATAAAAATTATTTTAGTATTTTAGATAGTTTGTCCAGATGACAAAAAGTTGTCCAATGGTTGACTGAGGGAGAAGAATTACAATTTTTGTCCAATCCATTGCCCCCTAGTTTGTCTAGTCCTACAACTGGATTTTATATCAAACATGGTACACCATGAGTTATTCTATCATGTCCTTCATTTTTTAACAAATCAAACACACCTCTAAAGACACATCTCTAGAACCTTGAAGATATATCCTCTTCAATCCTTCAACATAACCTTTGATGGTCCACATCTGGAATAGATACTCCAACAAACTATATTTCCTCGATGTTGTTTGTCACACCAAATCTCGATTGCAAGCACAACTTGAAAAAGAAAAAGTTTCAAATCTATGTTATGATCTTGAAAGTTTGAAATTTGTGGAACGATTGAAAGCATTTTTACTATTCAAAAACTTTTTGAATTGTTTATTTATGATGCATGAAAAAGATTGGCAAAAGAAAAGAGTTTTACCAAGAGAAATAACAACTTTCTAACTATCAAATAACATGCCAGCAAGTCTTGTGAATCGATTAACACATGACGTGAGTTGATTCACACGTGTTTTGAAAACCAATTTTGAAGTTTACAACCAAGTGAATCAATTCACACATGTGTAAGTCGATTGATAAAACATCTTATCTTGTGGTAAGTCGATTCACAGTCGTCTGAATCGATTCAGATATATGAAACATAAAAAATTGAGTTCTTGACATTTGTGACGATTCATAAACTTATGAGTCGATTTACAAAGTTAAAAAAACATTTAAGAAAGATTTTCAATGCATTTTAAAGTGTGTCAATATGATTAATTTTCTTATATGTGTGCGTTCTATAATGTGCTAATTTTATACATATTTGACTAAATGAGTAACATAAACAACAAATATTATATCTTATTATTTTATATATTTTCCTAAAAATAATACTATTTTAGCGTAAATATTTTAAAGAATAAAATTTTAGGCGATTTTACGTGTATATGTGTGTTGGTAATTAATGTGATATTTTCTTGTATGTTTGACTAATGTTAAGTGTGCACATAATTATATATTAATTATTTCTAAATTATTTATTTATTTTATAAATAATTGTCTTGAGATAGTAGTAATATTGTGTTTCATTTTATTTATTTTTATATACTTGTTATGACATGGTGATTTTATATATATATATATATATTATGATTTAGTAATTAATATAAAATATTGATATTATATTTATTTATTTTATAATTTTAACGATTCTATAATGATGGTGGTATTTTAATGTAAGTATTCTGAAAAATAAGTATAATTATAGTAATTATTTTGAATATGAAAATTTCTGTTATTAGCAATATGTATTTTTTTTTAAAGTTAATTATTTTAATTACTCTAATTTATAATATATTAATTATGAAATATTAGTAACGTTTTGAAAATTAAATGATACTTGGAGGAGTATTAAAATGAGATAAAATCATTATTAATTTTGTTTTAGCAAAATAAAAATAGTAATAGTAAAACATAAAAACAAAGAGATCAATGGGCTTGGCCCATGTGTGTGAAAGACAAAAAAAATAAGGAAAGGACTTGGTGAAAGAGATATGCACCGCCTGCATGAAAGGAAGAACAAACACAACAAGTAGGCTATTGTTTGGCACTGTTTGATAGATAATTGTTCCAGAAAATTTTCTTTATTTTTGTCCAATTGTCAGTATATTATTTCCTCTATTGATTTAGTTAATTTAACACTCTTTTCTAGATTTTTAGCCCTCCTAATTGTTGGAACCAAGTTGGTTCTTGCAATTAAAGTTTTGATGTTAACAAATGTATTTTATGAAAATAACATATTTGACTTAGAAGAAGAATGAAAAATGTCACCAAAAGAATAGATCAGAGGATGACGTTACCAGAAGCAGAAATCAGAGGATGACGTCATCAGAAGATGTCGTCACCAGAAGCAGAAATCAGAGGATGATGTCACCAGAGGATGATCATAAGAGGAATCTGTCAGAGGAATATGTTAGAGAACAATGCTCAAAACAGAATTGGAGCAAAAGACTCGAAAAACAGAATCTAGCTAAAAATATGCTCAAAACAGAATTGGAGCAAAAGACTGGAGAAACAGAATCTAGCTAAAAATATGCTCAAAACAGAATCTGAGAAAAATGCTCAAAGCAGAATTGGAGCAAAAGACTCGAGAAACAGAATCTAGCTAAAAGCATGCTCAAAACAGAAGCGGAGCAAAATGCTCAAAACAGATTAATTGAAATACAGTCCAAAAGTAAAGCATCAGTGAGCAAAAGACTCAAAACAGAATCTGAGCAAACTACTCCAGAATATTCTCAAAACAGATTAATCAAAATACATTTCAGAGGTAAAGCATCAGTAAAGTCCTAAAGTTCAAATATAAATAGAGACTTAATGCTGAAGATTATAGCATCGAAAAATAGAAGAACTCAAGCAAAAATTCATAAGTATTCAGAGAGTTCAAAAGAAAGAAACACTTGCTTAAAAGATAAATATTTTCTGAGTGTTCTTTTCTTAGAGTGTGAAGCTGGTCGTCATAATAAATTATTCATAAGCAAACACTCTAGTTCACTTTAAGCATATTGTGAGTATCAACTTTCCAGAAGTAATTACTCAGTTCTAATTTAGATCCCTTATATTAAATCCTATAGTGTTGAAGTTTCTTCTAAAATATAGGGTTGTCAGGTTGTTAGAAAAAGACTTAGCTTGTAGGTTTAAGGTTGTGAAGTTCCTCAAAAGTCTGGGATTGTCAGACTGTTTGAGAAGACTTGGCTGGTTTAATCAAGGTGTTGTTGTTCCTCAAAAGTTTGGGGTTGTCAGGCTGTTTGAGAAGACTTAGCTGGTTTAGTTAAGGTGTTGTTGTTCCTCAAAAGTCTGAGGTTGTCAGGCTGTTTGAGAAGACTTTGCGGGTATAGTCAAGGTGTTGTTGTTCCTCAAAAGTCTGGGGTTGTCAGGCTGTTTGGGAAGACTGACTTGAAGGGTCAGTAGTGTTGTAATTCCAAGGAGTTTGAATTATTGAAAAGGCCTTCTGGAGGAAGGGACTGGACGTAGCCTAGTTAACGGTGAACCAATACAAATTGTTGTGTTATTATGTTATTATTATCCGTTCCTGAATCTGATTAGTTATATATCGAATAATTCACATTAACATTCAACAAAACAGCAAAAGCAATCAAGTTTGACAAACACAATTCAACCCCCCTTCTCGTGTTTACACCTTCATTAATCATTCTATTAAATCCTTAACTTCTTCATTTGAGTTTTGCTATTTTGCATCGTTTTTCTACACCGTAACTATGATTTTAGTGAAATCAACGTAAAAACAACTGTGTAAATAGTGGCTAAATGATGAACTTGTTAGTTTTCTGACTTGGTGTAAGTTTCCTTTACCCAATTTCAATATTGTCCCCTTTTAGAGTGTGTTCTCATATTTTATTTTTGACATTTATCTCTAAATTGTCAAGTTTGATCGATTGGAGAACAAGAAGTCAAAGCAACAGATGATTTTCTCTTGTGGACTCAGATTAGTGTGTTAAATCATCAAAATAAGGTAAGTGGTGGGAGAGCGTTTGAATTCTTGAGTATATTATAATGTGAGATGGATGACAAATTGTATTTCTCAATTATTCATTCGGGACTTGCTATGTACTAGCCCTTTAAGGGATAAATTAATTTATGTGCAAATATAGAAATTGTGATATTAAAATATGGAATAGAAATATTTATAAGGCGTTGATTAATTTAATTTCGTTGAATGTGTGATATTTGATTTTATTGTGATATTAGATGTCGAATGAATTATGTGCATGTTGATTAGACGAGTTTATGTGATAATAAAAAATGGATGAATTGTATGATATGAGTTTATGTGGTGATGTTAGATTGGTGATAGAGATGTTATAAATTTGTGATGAGAATATTGAAGTAATATCATAGTTGATGAAATAGTGGTGATTCCAACTTATGCTAGAAATGATGCTCTTAATGAAGTATCTTAGGCCAACGAGTGGAGAAACTATATATTATGGGTCTTTGATGTGGAGATTACCTTGTCATCATATAGGTAGGGTATGACAAGCTTAGTGATGTTGGGAAAGTACAACTGAATGAATCTAATCGTGGCGGTCTACTGTTGAGCCTTAAGGTGAGATTGTTAGACCTTAGGGTATTCTGGTGGGGAATTCCTAGGTGACTTGGAGATAGTCTTCCAAATCTTGGGAGCTACCATACAACACATGTTTGAAGTAGCAATATCGATTTACAAGAAAGGGGGGTTTGAATTGTAAATCCGCACTTTTAAAATTCCTGTTAAAAACTTAAGAAAATAACTCAAGATTGATCTTGGTTGTGAAAACAGAAAAGGAGAACGTTCTTGGTTTTCACCAAAAAATAGAGAACGTTCTTGGTTAGTTAAAATCAACAGTTCAATTTATCTATTTAACTTGATAATTAACATATTGAAAGTAAATAGAGATAAGGGTAGAGATATCACACACAGATATATCCTGGATCACCAAACCCGGGCTACGTCCAGTCCTCACAACAGTGAGATTTTCCACTAAGTGTTTAAAACAAGAACCTTCTTGGTTTTACAGCACCTAACTTAGATCAACCTTGATCTTTATTACAGACTTTAATCTAATTCCACTCAGAAAGAGATTAATCAAATCACCTACCAACCTTGATAGGATTTCTTACAATCTACCCCAAACTATACTTAACTCTTATATTTTGAGTTTTACAATAATGAAGAGATTGTTTTGTTAGAATCTGGGATGTCTCAACTCTTGTTTGAGATTCGATTCTTTACAAAGAATTCAGTATAAATGTATCAGAGTAAAAAGAATTTAATCAAACTGATTCTTTTAAGTGATGAGAGATTTTCAAGTATGTATGTGAGTGATTGATGATATATCTTGGCACTTGAATGTCTTTGATTTTTGGACAGAATCTGAGTATGCTCAACTCGTGTTTGAGATTAGATTCTTGACAAAAGAATTCAGTAGATGATTCTGATATGAAGAAGAAAAACAGAAATGAATCTTTTGTTTTTGATTGAGAAACTTTCAAGTATGTAGATGTATGTGAATGATGTTTTTCTCTGTACTTGAAGCTACGTTTTCTTCCTGAGCTTTGGCCTTCCTTTTATAGGCGTGAGAGCATTTAATGATGGTCAAATAGAGCCGTTGGTAGTGCTCTTGTCAGGCTTGACCAAAGACAATATTTCTGATTAAAAATAATCCAGCTTTTGACTATTTTTAATTTCTGTTTTGACTAGGCTGAAACCTTTGATTCTTGATCAGATTTCCTTTGTTTAATGATCCTTTGTACTTAAAATATATTTGTTAATATCTTTGATTTGATCTGAAGTTTTGATTATGTCAAAACAGCTTGGAGAATGATGATGAACTTCTGCAGAATGTTAATGAAAATTCTGGAGATTGATAATCAATCTGGAGTCCTAGTATCTGAACTTTCTAGAGATTGATAGTCAATATGGAGGTTCAGTTTTGATCATTCTGGATGTCTTCCTGATCTTTTCTTGGATCTGCTTTGATGTAAACATACTTCAAGATCCTTCAACGTTCTTGGCAGTCAAGCTAGAGAATGATGTTCAGTATGCTGGAGAATGATTGTATCATTCTGGACTGATGTACATTGTTGGAGAATGATGTTAAACATGCTGGAGATTTGATTGTTAACATGTTGTAGATTAATGTTTGATCATTCTGAAGATAGTTGTTAATCATGCTGGAGAATGATAATCATTCTGGAGACTAATGATCATTCCTAGAAACTGATGATCACTCTTGATAGAAGATCATTCTGGAGACTGTTCTGATCATTCTGAACATTCTGATGTCCAAGAACAGACTTGGTTCTTCTTCTGAATGTATTTTCTGGAGGTATCCTCTGAATGTATTTTCTGGAGATATCCTCTGATATCATTTTTTGGAGGTATCCTCTTATAGTATTCTGGAGGTATCCTCTGATATCGTCTTTTGAAGGTATCCTCTGGTGACGTATCCTCTGGTGACGTCTTCTGGAGGTATCCTCTTCTTGAGGTATCCTCTGGTGATGTTATCTTCTGGTGACGTCATCATCCTCTGATGATGTCATCCTCTGGTGACAGCTTTTGGTATCCTCTGGAGGCAACTTCTGTATCCTCTAGAGGCATCTTCTGGTATCTTCTGGAGGTATCTTCTGGTGATGTCATCGAGTAACATCTTCTGTTTTTCCAGATTGTGTCAAGAGTTTTCTTTATGCTGATTTCTTGGCTTTCCTTGAATCATTAACATGCGGTTAATTTTGGACATTCTGGAGACTGTTCAGTCTTGCTTTGGCAGCTTGATTCATGACCTTTTTTCTTTGTGATTCGAATGGCTTCTTTTGATTGTAATTGATCACATTTGTGCATTTTGATGAAGTGAATGGATTCTTGCTTTGTTCACTTATGCATTCATGTTCCTTAAACAAAACTTAAGTGAAATCATTAGTAGACCACCATTCATAAAACTTAATCATTTAATTTAAAAGGTTTGTTGTCATTAAAACATATATCAAAAAGGTTTTTTCCTCAACAATGTTTACCTCAACTGTCGCGTATATGTGTCTCGGGTTGAGTTGAGGTGATCTATAAAGATAGGGTCAATTTGAATTGTCTATCCATTTGCGTGATGACATAGTATCAAGCCTCCTAACCAAATATTTCAAAGTTAGAAAGGTATTAAATGGGGAAGAAATAGAGTATAAGTTCATGCATAACATTGCATCACATTGTCTTGTGATTGTTTTGTTGTGGTTAATGTGTATCGAGGGCGATAATAATTTCTCTTAGATGATTTGATGTTATAATGAAATGTATTAATTTTGCTTGAGTGATTTTAACTTTATAATGTGATATTTTTTCCTTTAAGAATATTTTGATGTACCATGATGTGTTATGATACGGTTTTATTATGATTATTTGTGTATTCTTCTTACTTATATTATACTATCAACATGATTTCGAAACTCACCTCCTTCGTTGTTTGTGTTAGATTGATTTGTCCTTATGTTTGCGAAACCGCAATTAATACAGGTTAATGATTCTTAAAGCTCAAATTTGGGAGAAGTTATGCTCTAATATGTGATATTGGGAATGAGATTTATAAGTTGTATTTTACTTATTTAATTATACTCTACTTTTTGTATGGAAATCTTGTTAGTACTAGTAAGTTTTTGGAAATAAATTAAGAAATTATAGCTAAATAAATTTTATTGAGATTGCACTATTTTATAGGAGGAAAAAAGTCTAAAGTGTTCTATTTGTACTTTGAGAAATGTGATATCCTAAATAACTCATAAAACTTTTTTTCTTTTGAAAGAATTTTTATCTATCCACTACAAAGTTTTATAAAAAAAGTGGCATAAATTATTATATATAATATTTTGGAGTTTAGGGTTTCACGATATGAACATGCAACAAAGTTTATACATGCTAAAACATGATTTTTCATGAACTTTTTTTTTTATTCAAATGACATTTGTAAGAGATTGAGAATGAGAATTGTTCATGTTACACCAAATAGTTTCACATCGCTTGGTAATCGAGACTAAGGATAGTTTATAAACTACTTCCGCACTCGTCAAACCATCGTGGCACCTTTTCACAAAAGGAAAAAATTGGGAGAGCTCAAGACACATCAAAACATATCAAAAGCAAACAATACCTCAAAGACGTGGTACTGCAGACTTGAGGTCAGAACAATGACGCCGTTTGTGGAAACGAATCCACGTGAGTCTCTGACATACCCTTTAACCCCTTAGCATCAATTGGGGGCTATTACCAAAAAGTCCCACATCATTTGGTAATCGAAGCTAAAAATACTTTATAAACTATTCTCACACTCCTAAGACCACTCGAAAAAAGAATCAACAAAAACATACACTCACAATTTAATTTAGACTAAACTAATTTTCATATCACTCAAAACACTATGTTTAACAATTTTTGACATTCAACTATGTTAAAAAATATCTCATCTAAGTTTGACTTTTTTAAAAAAAAAAAGGGACAAATAACGTGTTTCAAATTAATAATTTTGAAAAATTATTCGTAAGATTTCGTTTTTCTAAACTATTAAATTGAGTGCCACATATTTTTAGAAATTAATTAAAATATATTTCTTTTTTGATTTATTATTATGAAACAAAAATTAAATAAGATTTAAGTCCTAAAAAATATATCATATTTTATTTTTAATGGTTTTAAAAAATTTCTTCAAAGATTGTACTTAAAATTTTTGGCCCCTCCTATTAAGTCAACCCATTTGTACAATTTAAAATTTGAATTTTTTTTATATACATATTTAAAACATTATAAGAATCTTCCATAAAAAAAATTAGATTTGTTTTTAACAAAAGATAAATTAAATATAAATTTTTAAACCTAAAACCATCAAAGTTCATATTTAACTAATCTCTTGTTTCAAAATTATAAACTTTTGTAAGAGAAACTTTTATAATATCTTATATGTTACTGCAAAAAATCACACAAAAATTTATAAAATATACACGAGTTGACTTAAAAGAGAAGACTAAATTTAATGGAAAAAAAATTAAAAAGACTATTATTTAAAAAAAATTAAAAAGACTAAAAATAAAATATATTTATAGAAATTAAGAATTTATTTAATTATATATTTTTAAAAATAATGAATATTAATAATTAATTATTAATTTTATTATAGAAATAATTAAATTCATAACTTTCTTTATCATTCTAATTCTTTCAAACCACCCCAAATAACTTATGACTCCCGAAACTTATTAAATCCTTAAAAGAAAAATATATCCAAGGACAGCATTTGGTCAATTGGTCCTATTCGGACTTTTGGCAGCTAAAATGGTGATCATGTCCCTATTCTTCTACCTTATCTAATACTACCTTGTACATGCATCTACATATGTATCTATCTATATATGTTAATTAAAGGAAAATTCTTAAAGTGGACTAATATTTAACAACCGTTAAATATTCTTAATAATGATAGGTATTGTTCGATGGTCATATTTATTTTTAAAATTAAGAGGATGAGTTAATTGATATCTATTCGATAAAAACAAAAGAAAATAAATATTTTATTTAATTTTTTATAAGAGACAATTAGGTTAACAAAAGTTAACGTATTTAGTCTATAATATAAATTAAATATATCAATTTTTGTTGACTCAATTATTTGTTATAAAAATGATTAGATACATGGTATTATGGCAATCAAAACTACCGTCTCATGTGTAAAACTTAAAAGATTGTGAACTTTTATTTTTAAAGAGTATTGTTAGAATTTCAAATGAATTTAAATATTGATCGACAATAAACAATACGTTGTATTAATTCAAGGAAATATTGATTTTAAATTAAGGTATGATTGTTTTTTCTTTATCAAAATGATACATTTTAGTGTACAACTACAAAGATTTATTCCTCGAATCAGAATGATTGTTTTTTCTTTATCAAAACCTAGCGTTTTATTACATAAACTTAACAAAACTGCAACAAACTCTTTCATTTTTTAAGCTAGTTGCATAACATCTCTTCTATCTACCTCTCTTTATTCTTCATCATCTAAGTGCGATATTATTTTATTCGTTGTGTTGACACAACGTTGTTTGATTTTTATGTCTTCGTTTTGTTCAGATAGACAAATTAACTTTGATTCAATACAAAAATATTCAAAATCAATGATTTTAATGTCGTTAACGTTGAAAATCAAAAAACATGTACTTTATCAAATTTGTCAACATTTTTCCATTTTATACTATTAACTTGAATATTGTAAATTTATTAACGTATTTATCTTTTTCAATTTTAACAAATTTATATTTGAGTTATTCACGATTGATATATTCTCTTAATTTAAATGAAAAAATATAATATTTTTTAATACTAAACAAAGCTTCCACCATTTTGCTTGCATATATATATATATATATGAAACAAAAACTAACACGGCAACACATCTTATACGAGTCTTTTTTGACTTTAACATGTACTACTAGAGTTCAATATTCTAAATGGCTAATGACTAATGATACTTCGTCTCATTGTATTTATAAGTAAAAATTGATAAAGAAAATTAAATTTTTTACTTAAATCAAACACATCTATTTTAATAGTTAAACATTTGAACCAGTTTTATAATTATCTGCCACATCATATACATTACTTTTTGTACGTATATGACATTCAAAGATATAGTAATTTTAAAAACAAAAATCTAGATAAACATGATTGATTTATAAATCATATCTTGTATTAGTCCATCCAACACAAATATGGTTTAAATTTTTTGAATCATATTTTGGAAAATTAAATTTTGAGTTCTAAAATATATTTAGAATTTTATAAAAGACAAAATAATTTTTTGTTTTTTTAAAGTCAAATGTAAATTCCAATTTTTAGAAGATTTGTGGAAATAAATGTATAATTATGAGGTATAGAATACAATTTTCTTGATTTCGTATCCAAATTAATCTCCTAATGTCCAAAGCTACAACTCTATAAATATAATAGTGATTTAAGCCACAATTACAAAACCATTAGAAAAAATCAACATAGCAACATCCTTGAAAAAACCATGAAGCATGCATTATTTACCCTTTCTCTCATCCTCTTTACTTTTCAATTAGCTTCAACACAAGATGTTGAACAAGTAAAAGACACAAATGGAAATCCAATTTTTCCAAGTGGAAGATTCTATATTAAACCATCTATCTTTGGAGCAGCAGGTGGTGGATTAAAACTTGGTGAAAAAAATAATTCAACATGTCCACTTATTGTACTTCAAGATTATTCCGAAGTTATCAATGGTTTACCGGTACAATTTGAAATTCTGGGAATAAGTCCCGGAATAATATTTACAAACACAACACAATTAAATATTGTGTTCGAAGAGAAACCTGAATGTGTCGAATCATCTAAATGGGTTGTTGTTGATGATGATTATTTTCCGAGGTCTTGGATCGGTATTGGGGGTGTTGAAGAACATCATGATATATTAGATGGTTTGTTTAATATTCAAAAACATGGTATTGGATATAAACTTGTGTTTTGTCCTACATTCACTGCTCCACAAGGTGTTTGTCATAATATTGGTAGGTTTGATGATGAGAATGGAAGACATTTGATTCTTACCGATGATGATCCTTTTGAAGTTGTATTTTTTGATGTTGATGCCACTGAAAGTTCTATATAGTCGATAAATCTTAATAAAAGTCTTATTATAAAGATATGCAACAAAATTTTAAGGATTTGGATTTGGTGTTATCGGCCGGTCACACATTTAAGCAATTAGAAATAGTGGTCACTATTGAATCAAGATCAAATAATATAAATTTTAAGTTTGATATTTTTTGTTTTGTTAAAAACATCAAAATTTATTTTGATATTTGAACCGTCTGATCTCAACGTAAATATGTGGAAAAGTATTATATCTATCTTAATAAAAGTCTTATTATAATGACATGCGCCGACCGAAATTTCACATCTTTATTTTTATTCATGTTTTTTAATTTGTATAATCTTGTACTAGCTTGTTTGAATAAAATCTCAAAGCTTTCTAGTGATGAGTTAAAAGTGGATGAATATTAATAGTTCTAAATGTTTTCTTTTTAGCATAATTTTGGTGATGTTTTTTCTTGTTTGATAAGTTAAACTTATTAATAATAAAGATTATAATATCATGATCATAAAAAGTAAATAGATTTGTCAAATGGACTAGATCTATATGGTATATTATGTCTGATGGTTTTGACACATAAATGAGTTTGAATTAATCTATTTGTAATTGAATTGTAAATTTTAAAGATTGGACCAACGCACTGTAGACTATGTAAGTTAATGGGTCATGCTCGACTCATTTCATTTTTCTTTTTTCTTTTTTTAGTTTATTCACTCTTTTAATTTTTTATGCCACTTTAATATATTATTTTTTCACAATTATCTATTTCATGTGTAATTTTCTTTTACATGACACTATGGGTGAGCAAGTTGAGCTTACTCCACCAAATCCGACATATTTTGCAATTTTTTTTATGGCAAAATAGGTGGATTTTCACAGGTTGGTATGAAAGGGTGATGAAAGACGATTTTACGTGGATTGTTACAATCAACTGTTGATTTAAAAAATCTTGCCAATGGATAACCGAACCCGATTGATCAAGGGATATAACCTAGGTATATAAGATATAATTTCAATTACTTGGTACCTTTTCTTTATATCCTTTTATAAAAACTCAAATTACTCATTGTCTCTCAACTACACATAGTTCTCTCGCCCGCACTATGGATCATTTTAGAAAAAAAACTTACCAAAAATTGTATGACAAATTTTTATATTTAAAAACATAGATTGAAATTAGCAACAAAAAAAAACTCTATAGCAAACGATTCAATCAAGGGGCGATAACCTGATCTAACCCACCCACCTTGCCCGCTATACCACTTTACTCGCAATTTGCTCAAACCGATAACATAATTAGTTGAAATTGTGCCAGAATATACCACAATCGATTATGATTGGATTGGTAAATTTAGACCAAAACGCAGTCAAAATCGACATATGCTCAGACCTAAATAATACTGAATATCAATTAAATTCGAGTTTTATTCGTTTAGTTGGTCTAAAATAATATTTTATAATTTTACAATTTTAAAAGATTTATTTAATTGTATTTTCCGGTAGTGTGAAATGTTCGCATCTTTTTCGGTAGCAAATTTTTCGGTAGTGTGAAATGTTCGCGTCTTTTTCGGAAAACTTTTTTCAAGTTTTCCGGTAGAAGATAAAAAAAAGTAAATTTTAATTTTATAAAATAATAAAAAAAATGAAGGGTAATTTTGACATTTTAAAAAATTTGTGGAGGTATAAGTATAATTGTTGAAGTACGGGGTAAAACTTTCTAATTTTTTTTACGGTCTAATCCAAACTAAAATATGGACTGATCCATATAGTTCAATCCATTTTGCATTCATTTCCTTCAGATGTTTTACGTCCTCAGCCTTCATCGAACAATTTTAATTTGGTATAAAACCCATAGTCATATATATATATATATATATATATATATATATATATATATTTAAATATTGACCACAAAACTATACATAGTCATCATTAAGAGTTATTAAAGTAGTACGTAATTACTTAAAAAAGTTACATAAAATTCAGGTGATGTAATCTGTGTACCGAAAATTTTGTTCCACTAGAGTAAATTATGTAATTTATTCTTCGAAAAATTAAGTTTTAAAATTTTTTATAGTTAATTTTATTCTACTGAACATTTTGAAAATAAAATTTCAAATAGTTATTTTCAAGTGAAATTTTTGATACACAATTTAACTACCAAAATTTTTTAAACCCTTAAATTTCCAGTAGTTATTCATTTTCGAAATTTTTTTGTATTGAAATATAACTACCGGGAATTTCGTTTTCGAAATTTTCGGTTAGAAGAGTTCATAGAAAAAATTACTTTTTTGAAAATTTAGAAATGTGGAGAAGGCTCAATATATTCGAATTTGTTTTAATTTTTACTATTCACTTAAAGGTATTTTAGTAAGTTAAAAGATAAAAATTATAAATAAGAGTAGAAGTGTAATTGAAGAGTACAAAATCCAATTTTTCAAACTAAAATATGAGCTATTGGGCCGACCTATATTTCTCGACCCATAATAATATTTGTTTATATTAAAAAATTTAATTCATATACATATTTAATCACAACTGTTTAATTATTAAAATTGTTTAAATTTTATTATAATTATTTATAAAATTATGTTTATAAATAATTATGATGTATTAATAATGTAAAACTTTTTACGCTAAATTATTAATATACAACCAAAATACTTTAATAAATCTCTTAAAATTTTAGACAAGAGCATTAGACATCTTGCATTTTGCATTAATTTCCTTCAAATAATTTACATCCCACCCAACCCCCATCTAACAATTTTTTTTTTTTTTTTGGTATAAAACCCATCGGACAACCCTAACATCAGTTATATTTATCTATCCAGAAAAATTATTAAATTTATGCAATTCAATTGCATACTTCTAATACAAAAATTTGTTAATGACTTTTTAAAACAATACTTTCTTATGCCTAAACTACAAACAATTTATTATGATTATGATGCAATCTTCACTTTGATTTCTGCAAAATTCTATCAATAATTTCAGTAACGTGAATGTTATAGATTTAGAAGTATAAATGTTTCGGTCACTTTAATTTTGTTAAATTTATAGCTATTTTGCCGTTTTATGCTATTAACTTGAGTTTTATGAGCTTGCTCGTAAATTCATATTTTTTGATTTGTATATGTGTTGTTATCGATAGATGTACTCTTTTAATTTAAATAAATAAAATTGTTTATTATGTTAAAAATAATAAATAATTAAAAATATATGATAGAAATATATTTATGATTTTATAAATAATGTATGATTATTAAATTAAAATATTTGTACAATTATACTCGACTTTACATTTTCTTAATAAACTTGTGTTTTTCAGTAATTACAATTGTGAGGTTAAAAATAATTTAATAATATTTATTTAAATATAATTATGAATTAAAGTCATAAATATTTTTAATTTTTTTAATATAGACCGAATCAACCATCATATAATTCAACTAGTGACCGAGTCAATTATTGATCCGAGTCTTAAAATATTGATCTAATTAACAACTATTTAGTCTAACTAACTAATATTTATATAATAATAATCTCTCAATTTGTAAACCAAGAATATTCTTAAATTTTATGTTACTCATCTTATAAAATACTGACTAACTATATGACATGTGTTAACACTTTTGTATTTTAGTTTTTAAAATATATTTTATAAATTTGATTTTAAAAATTATTTTAAATAATAGAATTAAAGAAAAAACTTGTTTGAGATATTTGTTTTTAAAAACAGTTTTAGAGATAAGAAAAAGAGAAAACTTATTTGATAATCTAAATTTTTAAAATAGTTTTTGACTAGAAAATTAAAAAAACTGAAAATTGATAAGTAAAATAATATTTAAGTGCGTGTTTGATTTTCTTCCCAAAAACTCTATTTTAGTTTTTTAAATTTAAAAACTAAAAAATTTGTTTGGATTACTTATTTTTAAAAACTGTTTTGTAAAACTATTTTTAATAATATACTTTTTAAAACTAAACAAATAAAACAGATAAATGATATTTTACTTCTCAATTTTCAGTTTTTTAAATTCTCTAGTAAAAAATTATTTTAAAAATTTAGATTACCAAATAGATTTTATCTTTTTCTCATCTCTAAAATTGTTTTTAAAACAAGTATCTCAAACAAGATTTTT
>JBBPBO010000002.1:28394800-28599828 GCA_037974295.1 Cicer cuneatum | reverse complement strand
ATCAAATAAACTCTTACATTATAGTTTTTGATTAACTCATATTTTAGATATGATTATCTATTTTCTTAATTGGTTATCAATATATATATATATATATATGACCAGAAAACTTTTCTCTCTACATATTTTTTATTTTTTCTAAAAGTAATTTATTTCTATTTTTGTAGGTTAAAATTTTCAAAAATAAAAATAGAATTATTTCCAACCGATTTTTGATAGAAACGAATTTTTTTTTAAAAAAATTTCAAAAACAAAAATTTAAAATTTTTTCAAACTATTTTTTTTGGAAAAGATTTTCGATAAATAATTTTGGAATTGAGATTTTTTTATTATTATATTCGAATTATTTTTTGAAAACAATATTAGTTGTAAAACATTTCTTTTAATATTTTTTTTTTGAAATAACATTTGAACAAAGTGCTGAAATAATCATACAAAAATTCCTTCGTCTCTGTAACCCAACCTTTTCCTTCTCTATCTCGTCTCCCTCTCAAAATCCTCACTTCACTCATACATGCAACAAAGTCCAATACATTACAACACAAATTCTAACCACCGCGACGGAGAACGAGAGGAACAAATTCGGTGATTATTTTTATTTTTTTTTGTAATTTTTTTTTTCAATTTTGTTAAAATAAATAAATGAATAGATGAAATTATTCACATTGTTATCTGATGTTTTGTGTTAAACGTCGTAATCCAGAAATTTTTATCCCAAATTTCAAAGTTTTGAGGCTTCGTTACGGCGCAAAATCAAAGTATGCATATGAATCGAATCAGAGCAAGTGTTGCTCTGCGCTCAATTTCAACTTGTAAATCAAAGTGGCATCATCAACAATATGTATATATATATCTATCTATTACTTAATTTACCGTTTTTTCATTTTCTTTCTCTTTCCTAACGGAGTTTCATTGTAGAAATCTCAAATCAAATTCTCTCCAAATTTCACCACCACAACAACAGGTAATAATACTCTAGAATGAAATATTAGCAAAAACATTATCTGAAAAGTTGATGTATCTGGTGTTAATTTTTAACCAGATACTAATTTTACAGATACAATTTTTGCTTGGATTTCATTTTGGAGGGAGTACTTACATGATACTCTTCTCAATAATTGACTTATAATGTTGCTAGCTGCTATTATGCGAATTTGTGCATCTATTAATCTTTCATTTTCCAAAAACATTTAGGTCCTGAATTTATTGAACCCGTGGCAGGATCAACTACGCAACTGCAAATTGTTGAGGCACTTCGCTACGGTGACAGGAAAAAGGCTTTAGACTTACTTTTGGATTTTGGTCACAGAAGCCACTCATTATCTGCTCATGATTTTGTTCATATTTTTGACTACTGTGCGCAATCTCCTGATCCACTGGTATTCTGCTAAATTAAATTAGAAGCTAACTAAAAGTTAATTTTGTTTCAACCACAGATTTATGATTCTAGCTGCACTTCAATTAAATCCTTGACAAATCTTCAGTTTTATCCTGTGTGTGAATTTTGTTGATTGATTCTCATCCATGTATTAGCTACTAGCTCCACTATGATCATTAACTGTATATAACCTGAGTAGATCTACATAACGACAAATCATATCTACTGAACTCTTCTCAGTTACATTTACCAAATAGCAACTGTATGTTCTTTTCAACGTGAGTAGGAAGCATAAGATGTTATTTCAAGTTTTTTTTCTTTCTGCATGAGCATACATGTTGTCCTCAAAATTCTCTGATCATAAGTTATGGCGGACCTTATTTTACATGTGAAATTTGTTCATTCGCCTTTCAAATTGCTGCAGTTTGTTATGGAGATTTGGAGATTAATGGAGTCGAAAGACATTAGCATAAATAACATATGCTCATCTCTTATGATGCAGGCCCTTTGTAAAGGGGCTTATACAGAAGAGGTAAACTACTAGATTCAGAAACAGTGTAGTTGAGTATATATTTCTTTTACTTTCCTTTCCTTTAGCTTTCTTAATGAAGAGGGGGGAAGGGCTGAGGGAATGTTGATATTGGATAGGTCCATTACATTTTCAGGGAAAACTATACTTTCAAGAAAAAAAACTAATAGATTTTTCTGAAAACACAATTGCTTATTGATATTTTTAGGAGAGATTTGAATTTTGAATTTCATGTGAACCGATGTTTATGAGGCAGTGATTAGTGATTCACCTTTACCTTAGCTACAAGATTTTTGCTTTATTCTCGTCTTCCTGTTTTACTTTGTTCAGGCCTTTAGTATCATCGATTTTCTTGGAGAAAGTCAGCGTTTCTATCCAGTTCTCCCACTGTACAATAGTATTTTAAGATCCTGCACAAAAATCCAGAATTTAATTCAAGCAAGAAAATGTTTGGACTTAATGGAAAAGAAGATGATAGGAAAGAGTGAAGTTACCTATACCGCACTTCTCAAGGTGTGTATATAAAAGTACTATTGTCTGTACCTCAGTACCTGGACTTTGTAATATTTGACAGATTAGGGTCTTTGTGGTTTAAATTTTTTTTCTTGTTTCCATTTGCTGTTCCAGTTTTAACCACAAAAATATTAAAAGTGAGAACAATAAAAAGTTGTTTGCATTGTTTTTCTGAGCAAAGCTTTGAAAACATGAAATAAAAACAAAAAATATTTTCTAAATCCAATGGGTCCTTATTAAGTCTGAACGAACTTTCATATTTATGAATATGTGATTCAATGTGAAATTGCTAATCACTTGATCTGGACCAAGATTGTGTGTTCTTATGAGTGCTTGTTTCAAAATATGATATTTGCTCCTTTGGTTTTAAAGCCAATTTTCATTACCATAATTTTTTTTAAAATAAAATAAAATGACTATCTATTCATAGGATAGGAAAACATCATTTCACAAAAAAAAAAAAAAAGGATAGGAAAACATCATTTCACAAAAAAAAAAAGGATAGGAAAACATCACTTTGTTATATTCTTTGACTGGACAGTTTTTCTGCTTTGCTCCTTAGTCTTATATATTGAGAAACAAGGAAGTCCTTATAGGTTCATGAAGTTGCTATCTCATTTTTTATCTTATTCGAACAATCCTTTTTTTTTACTGATAGTGGATTTAAGACAATGAGATTTATGACTCTTAAATGGTCTGGAATCAAGTAACAACACAAAGTGATCAATTTATTGCTTTAAAAATTTTATGATAATGCATTTCTATGTTTGAATGTGTTGTCATTTTTTAATGTTTTTTCTATGACTACTATCATTTGTCTTACCCTGTTTCTCAGCTTGCAGTTTTGCAGAAAAACTTGCCTGCAGTCCATATAATTTGGCAGGAATATGTTACACTTTACAGTATGAGTATCATTGCTCTGCGCAAGTTCATTTGGTCATTTACTAGGTTAGGAGATCTAAAATCTGCGTATAGAACATTACAACAGATGGTGTCATTAGCCATGAGGGGAAACGTTTCTATTGCTAGAACGGTTTATGGGAAGTTGTATTCTACTAGATTGGGCATCCCTGTTCCTTCAAATAACGGGCTAGGTTCAACCATATTGAACGTGAGTAAGAGCAAAGAACACGACTCTTGTATGCGCTCCTCTCCTTTGAATTTACCCGACACTATTTCTGCAAGTAAGGAGCAGAAAAATATTTATATGGATAATAAAAAAGTTAAAAGTGCTGAAATAAATGGGCTGAATGGACAACGGCACTCACTGCTTATGAAGGTTCTTAGGTGGTCTTTTAATGATATAATTCATGGGTGTGCAAAAGAAAAGAATTATATGCTTGCATGGAAGCTTATATTACAGGTAGACATTCGACTGAGCTGTTAAATGTTCTTTGTTATACACCATGTTATACTGGATCTGCAGAATTGATTATTTGCTCTTCAAATTATTGTAATCATTAGAGGTTCTCTACATCTCAGTCATACTATGTCACATTTCAATTGTTCATACTTCAAACCTCTAAAATTTCAATTATTTAAAGCTTCTATTGGTTGATTCTAAATGATGTATGAAAATCAATGTAGCTGTGTCTTATTATATTCTGCTTTCTCAAATTTTTCAGCATAAATGTAATTCATGCGTTTAAGGGAATTTCATTAATTTACAACAACATTAAATTATACTGTCTTTTAACATATTGAAGGGCCCTTCTCTGTTCAGATGCAAAATCTTGGTTTGCAGCCATCCAGTCATACATATGATGGCATTATTAGAGCAGTTGTTTCTCAAAGAAGTTTTGGGGATGCCATGAGAATGGTGAGTTCTGTTACTTGGTTTTGCTATCTTTATTATTTTTTTAATTTTTTCTTTGAGTGGACTGCTATCAGTTGGAGTTCCATCCGGAATTTCAACCACAATTTTTGGTCAAATAGACCCCCACATCAGGTGAATTGGAATTTGGATGAAGATGTAGGCTAACACAGAGCTTTATGACCTTGTATCTGTTGATACCCCTTTTTATAATAGATTACTTTTCTTGGACTAATATTATTTTCATATAATTTGCAGTTAAAAAAAATGCAACAGGAGAATTTGAAGTTATATGATTCAACTCTAGCTACACTTTCAGTTGCTTTCAGCAGAGAACTACAGCTAGATTTAGCTGAGTCTTTGCTGAATCAGATTTCTGAATGCTTGTATCCACATCCTTATAATGCTTTGCTGGCTTCATGTGATGCACTGGTGAGCTCAAATATGAAACTTCAAAACAAAATATGCTTTTTACCATTTTTGCAAGACTAAAATCAGTTTACCTAAAGACTCAAAATAGCTAAATTTGATGTTTCATGTTGAGCGAGAGGATCATAGAGAAACCTTCAAATATGAGTCTTCTGTGTACTATTATTTATGTTTATATTACTAAGTAGTGTGGTAGTACAAGGTGAAAAAAATTGAATAGCAATTAATTTACATAAAAAGGAAACAAGGAAACTATTGTGTTTCTATATATATTTATACAATAAATTTCTGCACTTGGATAATTTTCTAGTGCAGTTAATAAATTAGGATGCTTCAAACAAATGGATGTCTTTTTATTACTATTATATATGTTGTTGGTTACTGTTGAGAGTCCCACATTGGATGAGATAAGGCATGAAAATATGTTTATAAATGGGAGATATCCCTCACCTTACAAATGGTTTTGTAAGGATGAGTTAAGTCAAATATTAAAACCTAATAGTTAATGTTTGTTTGGCTTGATTTGTTGTAATGACATGTGCCATTCATGTCATCAGTTAGCTGCATGGGAGAACGCCAGTTAGGCTTTGAAGTTGAGCAACTAGATTTAAAACTGAATTGAACTATCTCTACCAAATTCTTGTATTGCCAAAGTTGTTTCTCTTGTATTTCGGATTTTACATTTTATTTATCTAATCAAAATTTGCAGAATCAACCTGAGCGTGCTGTGCGAGTGTTCGCAAAGATGAGGAAAATAAAACTTTTACCTGATACGAGAACGTACGAGCTTCTGTTTTCATTATTTGGCACTGTTAATTCCCCATATGAAGACAGTAATTTACTGTCACAGGTAGATGTTGCTAAAAGAATAAATGGTATAGAAAGGGATATGGCAAATAATGGCGTTCAGCACAGTCATCTTTCATTGAAAAATTTAGTAAGTTCTGCAAATAATGGCATTTATTTATTTATTTTGCGAGTTTGGTCTTTCCTCCTAAGCAACAGTTAACCACCAACAAACCCCCCTCCTCTACAGTCTAGATTCTATATATTTTTCTGATTCAAAAACTCTAACTAACAAATTCTAACAAATACAAGTCCTCGCTTACTTAGTTTGGCCAATTAGTAGAGCTTGGCCCTGATAGGTTATTGTGCCCATTGTTTTTTCTCGTGTAGTACACCCTCTTTTTTGGGGGTTGAGAACTAACAGTGTCTCTGAAGGGCAAAGGAAAGTTTCACTGAATAGCTACAAGACCAGCAGTCTTTTGTAATACTTGATGGTAGGCTGAAAATAGCCATCAAGAGCATAAGCTAAGTGCTACAGAAATTAGAATTTTCCATGGATGAGTGAGTGGTATACAAGCAAAATAAGATTAGGAATGATGTGTTCGAGAGAAAGTTGAATGAACACCGGTTGATGAAAATGTGTCTTGCCTATGTTGGTATGACTGTAGAGGAGAAGACCTAAATAGAGGAAAAGAAAAACACTTCGGTGAAAGTGAAAACATTAAAAAAGACATCAATGCAAATGACTTTTTGTAGAAACTTGCGTTTTGGTAGAGCACAATCACAGTGCATCATTGATCTATGTTGCCAACCTTATCTTGTATGAAAAGGATGTTGTCATTCTTGGCGTCTATTAATTGCTTATAGTTTCGTCTACACACACACACACTTGTGTGAAAGCATACTAATGAGAGAGCCAACAAAAAGGCTAATATATAATGTTTTTAGTGCTTAAAAAAGCTCATTTGGTTGTGTCCTTTGCTTCTTTTCAGATGCAATCCCTTGGAGAAGAAGGGATGATGAGAGAGATGATCCAATATTTACATATGGCGGAAAATCTTTTCCTATACAGTAACCCTTCATTGGGAACAGATATGTACAACATGGTGTTGCATTATCTAGTTGAAGGCCAAGAAGTAAGTGGCTTGTACATCATTACTTCTCTATTTTGTCACCAACTGTGTGAAGTGGGTATGTTATTATGGATGTCTGTCTGGAGTATGATGTTTTCTGGTTAATATGCAGAGCCACATGGCAATTGAAATTTTCAAGAAAATGAAGTTGTGTGGCTGCCACCCTGATTCCACTACATACAATATAATGATTGACTGTTGTAGCATCATAAGAAGTTATAGGTCCGCTTCTTTGCTGATTTCAATGATGATACGAGAAGGGTTTTGTCCAGTGGCTTGTACATATACTGCCCTCATTAAGGTTCTTCTTGTTTAACCTCTTATAGTGCACTCAAAATTATTATCTTTGTCAGTTTTTGCAGTTTACTTGCTTTATTATCTTATAGTAACTTTTGAACTTCTTAATTCCCTTCGATTAGTCAAGTACCGTATCTGCAAGTGGCAAATGCATGGATTTAGTGTTGCATATTTCTGCTGGTTTACTATTTGCATATTATTTACTCAATATATGCAGAATTAGAGGTTTTGATAAATAAAATATGATGACATGTTTTCTCTCGAGTTAACTTCCTCATGCTCATAGCAATACATCCAATATTTAAAGCATTTTATCTGTTGTTGTAACTTTAGACATCTAAGTCTGAATGGAGTTTGAACATACAAATTCCACTAAATCTTTGTGTTATGAACCATTGGTTGGGATCGGGTCATAGGTCTAGACGTGGTAGATAAAGAAGGTAAAGAATCCCATTTCCAACTGAGAAGACCTTAGTTCTAACAATTCTATCTTTGATGCCTTTCCCTTATTTTTCGACTACACACCCTCCTGACATAACTGCTTGTAACTAACTCATTATCTTCCTATTGTCTCAAGTAATGCTTGGTGCCTAAACTCTAAAGCACTGGCTTTAAAAGCTGTGTTCTTGCTGCTGAATTCGGGCCATCCTGAAAGTTGGGTCATAACTGATTCATGTTCTGAATGTTGCAAAATATTCATTGTGCATTTTGATATCTATGTTTATCGTTCATGTGTTGCCACGAAATCAGTGTTACTATTACTAAATTTATTGTTTCAACTTTTTTGTATCCAACTTGATACTGAGCTTGTTTACATCAGACTTTGTTGGAAGATGAGAATTTTAATGAAGCCCTGAATGTTCTGGAAAGAATCAAATTGGATGGCATCAAACTTGATGTACTGTTATTTAACACCTTTCTTCGCCAAGCATGTTACAAGGTATTTCGTCGTTTTTATATTAGTATTTTTCTGCTTAGGAGGGGATAAAAGGTGAAAGAAAGGAAACCCTTTCAAAATTGTGTATATATTTAATAAGCGTGTAATAGTACAATACAGGTATAAAAGTTTGATATAATTCAGCCAAAATTTATCATATTTAAACGGTGGTTGTTGGATAACTCAAAATGGCAGGTGCTGTTGTTTACAATTCTGTCCATTAAGGGACAGCTGTACAGTTTTTTAATCATTAAGATATTCTCTTACCATTATAATATCTTTCTTTATTGTAATTAATTGAGTTAATTAGGATTTAATTAGCTTTCTCATTAAGTTGTACTCCCTAGGCTATTTATACCATTTGTATTTGTACAAAATCAATAAAAAAACACAATATTTTCACATGGCATCGGAGCTACAGTTCTGATCCGATAAAAAAAAAAATTAGGGTTTTCTCATGGAAGAAAAACAGAGCAGTTCAAGCAGCCTAGATGCTAACCCTAAGGCAGCAGCGACTGGAAACACCACTAGTCATCATGAAACAATTATCATTACTAGCTACAAACTCAATGGGCAGAACTACACGCAGTGGTCTAGATCTGTCCGCATCTTCCTCCAAGGAAAAGGAAAGGAAGACTACATCACTGGCGAGGCTAAGCAGCCAAATAATATTGATCCAAGCCATGAAAAATGGAAACTTGAAAACAGTCTTGTTATGACATGGTTGCTCAACTCCATGACTAATGAGTCTGGTGAAAATTTCATGTATTATGACACTGCTGCAGAAATATGGAAGGCAGCCAAGGAGACCTACTCAAATGTGGACAACACCTTAGCCATATTTGAGATCAAAAGTCTCTTACACAGTCTTCGACAAGGAGATTCTTCGGTCACCGAGTACTATCATACACTCACAAAATACTGGCAGCAACTTGACATCTATGCAAACATAGAGTGGAAGTGCATAGATGATGACAAAATCTACAAGAAACTGGTCGAGAAGGACATAAACTTTCAGTTCCTATTGGGACTGAATAAAAATTTGGATGAAATGAGAGGGAGGATTCTTGGAACTAAGCCTTTCCCTAGCATTCGTGAAGCATTTGCAGAAGTAAGAAGGGAAGAAAGTAGAAGGAAAATCATGTTGGGAAGTCAAAGTGCAAGTTCAAACATTGAAGGCTCTGCACTTGCAGTAAGAGGTCCACCAAAGAGAGGTAGAGGATGGTGCGATCACTGCAAGCGACCTGGACATACGAAGGAAGCTTGTTGGGTGCTTCATGGAAAACCCACGGATCTAAAACCACGATTCAAGGACGCGCGCGGATATGTTGCTGCTGATGAAAGTAAGTCCAAAAACATTGCAGAGGCTAGTCCTTTCAACAAAGAACAAATAGAGATGTTGCAGAAATTGATGCAACAGGCACTGCAAAACACTAGTACCTCTTCTTCCATTGCTACATTTGCCCAAAAAGGTAATTTTTCTGTTGCCCTTCATGTAAATCACCAGAAAACAAACTCTTGGATTGTTGATTTTGGTGCCTCGAATCACATGACTGGGGACATCAATGTATTTAGTAAATACACTCCATGTCAAGATGAATCTTTTGTCCGGATAGCAGATGGTACCACCTCCAAGGTAGCTAGTAAAGGTTCAGTGGTTATCTCCAAAGATATTACTCTTGATTCAGTTTTACATGTTCCTAAACTAGATTGCAGTCTATTGTCTATCTGTAAATTAACAAAAACTTAGGATGTGTTGCTAAGTTCTTACCACATTTGTGTGAATTTCAGGATATGAATTCGGGGAAGATGATTGGCAATGCTGAGGAAAGTGCATGCCTTTACTTCCTTAAAATTGAAGACCAAAATAAGAGATCCTACAAGGCCGCCCTTATGTGTTCATCAAAGAATGATAATGATATAATGTTATGGCATTATCGCCTAGGACACCCAAATTTTATGTATTTGAAAAAAATGTTTCCAACTTTATTTAATAAAGATTCTGGTTCTTTCAAATGTGAAGTGTGCGAATTAGCCAAACACACCAAATCCCATTATTCCATACAACCTTATAAGCCGTCTAAACCTTTTGCACTCATTCATAGTGATGTGTGGGGACCTTCAAGAGTAAGCAATGTTAGTGGATCAAGGTGGTTTATTACCTTTATTGACGACCATACAAGAGTCACTTGGGTGTTCCTCATGAAAGAAAAATCAGAAGTTGGGAGTATATTTGAGAACTTCCATAAAATGGTCCAAACTCAATTTCAAAGCAATATTCAAGTACTAAGAACTGATAATGGAGGGGAGTACTTCCACCACACCCTTGGTAGTTAGTTACCTTACCAAAAATGGCATTATACACCAAACATCATGCTCATACTCTCCACAACAGAATGGGACAGCAGAGAGGAAAAATAGGCACCTATTGGAAGTCGCTCGAGCCCTTATGCTGTCCATGAATGTACCTAACCATTTTTGGGGAGATGCAGTCCTCTCCTCATCCTACCTAATAAATAGAATGCCCTCCAAAACGCTCAACCTAAACACACCACACCAAACCCTCTTGTCCCTTTATCCTTCGACCAAACTCCTCACAAATCTTCCACCGAAGATTTTTGGATGTACTGCCTTTGTACATGACCAAAAGCCTAACCTTAATAAGTTGGACCCGAAAGCCATCAAGTGTATCTTCTTGGGATACTCTTCTACCAAGAAAGGATATAAATGCTACTGCCCCCAAAAAAGACGAATCTATCACACTATGGATGTTACTTTTTTTGAAGATAAGGCCTTTTATCCCAAAGTTGGCATTCAGGGGGAGAAAGTTACAATTGATGAACACCAACCTTGGGAAATTACAATACCAGAATCTGTCCCACATGAACCTGTCTTAACCACCCCATCAGAATTTGTCCAAATCCTACCTGAATATGTTCTTGAATCTGTCCAAATCACTAAAAACACAGAATCTGTCCTAATAATTGTTGAACCTGAGCTGGACCAGCAAACAACCACTCTTGAGTTTACCAAGCCAACAAATGGAGCATCAACAATTGGTCCAAAAGGAAAACCAAATGGAGGAAAAGAACTGCAAGTATACATAAGGAAGAAGAACAAGCAGCAAACCTTTGAGGAAGTAGAAGCATGCACTCTTCCAAAGCAGAACCAAGACTCTACCCAAAAAGGTAGCATTAACTCTTCCTCTATTTTATCTGATAATGTCACTAATGACCAAGACTTAGACTTACCTATTGCTATGAGAAAGGGAGTAAGGTCTTGTACCAAACACCCAATTGCAAACCATGTTTCTAGTGAAAAATTATTGCAGGGGTACAGAAACTTCATCAGCTCTGTAGACAGCATCGAAATTCCTCAAAAATTTCATGAAGCTGTCCTAGTTCCAGAATGGAAGGCTGCTGTAATGGAAGAAATTAAGGCACTTGAAAAGAATGACACATGGCAGCTCTCCCACCTACCAGAGGGGAAGAAGACAGTTGGATGCAAATGGATATTTTCGGCAAAATACAATGCAGATGGGAGTGTAAACAGGTACAAAGCTCGGCTGGTGGCAAAAGGATTCACCCAATCCTATGGGGTGGATTATGAAGAAACCTTTGTACCTGTAGCAAAGTTGAATTCAGTTCGTGTACTCCTTTCTCTGGCAGTAAATTTGGATTGACCACTTCACCAGTTAGATATAAAAAATGCTTTCCTAAATGGTGAACTTGAAGATGTCTACATGAGAATACCACCTGGACTTGAGACATCAGAAAATTCAGGCAAGGTATGTAAACTCAAAAGATCACTATACGGACTCAAGCAATCCCTTCGGGCTTGGTTTGATAGGCTCACACGAGTAGTTAGGATGCATGGCTTCTCCCAATGTCAAACTGACCACACAATGTTCTTAAAGCATTCAAAGGAAGGCAAGGTAACCACCCTCATTGTCTATGTGGATGACATTATTATTATAGGTGATGATTATACTGGAAGGCAAGGTAACCACCCTCAAAGGAAATATATACTTGACTTACTTCAAGAAACAGGGATGTTAGGATGCAGGCCAACAGACACACCTATGGAATCCAATGTGAAAATTGGAGAGGAAAAGGAGAGTCCACTACTGACAAAGAAAGGTATCAAAAATTGGTTGGGAAACTTATCTACCTAACCCACACACGACCAGATATTGGTTTTTCTGTTAGCATGATTAGCCGCTACATGAATGACCCTAGGGAGGCTCACATGAAAGCAGTTTACCGCATCCTGCAATATCTAAAAAAGGCACTAGGGAAAAGGGGCTGCATTTCAAGAAGGATACAAGCAGGAAAATAGAAATATTCACTGATGCAGATTGGACAAGCTCAGTGACTGATAGGAGATCAACCAGTGGGTATTGCTCCTTTGTATGGGGCAACTTAGTGACATGGAGAAGTAAGAAACAATCTGTGGTTGCTAGAAGCAGTGCAGAAGCTGAACTTAGGTCCATGGCACATGGGATTTGCGAGGGGATGTGGCTGCAAAGGATGCTGGCAGAACTACATGTTTACACTGACTGTGAAGTAAGCCTGTTGTGCGATAACAAAGCTTCCATAAGCATTGCTAAAAAGCCTGTGCAACATGACAGAACAAAGCATGTGGAAATTGATAGACACTTCATCAAGGAAAAAGTTGACAATGGGCTAATTTCTCTCCAACACACACCTTCAAGCCACCAAATTGCTGATATCTTGATCAAGGCACTTCCTAGAGCCATCTATGAAAACTTAAGATTCAAGTTGGGCATGATTGATATCTATGATCCAACTTGAGGGGGAATGTTGGTTACAATTCTGTCCATTAAGGGACAGCTGTACAGTTTTTAATCATAAAGATATTCTCTTACCATGATAATATCTTTCTTTATTGTAATTAATTGAGTTAATTAGGATTTAATTAGCTTTCTCATTAAGTTGTACTCCCTATACTATTTATACCATTTGTATTTGTACTAAATCAATAAGAAACACAATATTTTCACATGTGCCACTCGTCCATCCAAGAGTTAAGTAACAATGCTAGGTCATTCAATAAAAAATCATGTCTAATCTGGTATTTTTCTTAAGAAATTGAAAATGTTGTGCTACATTAACTATTTCATGTTTGACTTGGTCAAAGATCCTACACTAATGAAAAGTCTATATGTGCTTTACTTTCTTCTGTTTATGGAGGAACTTTAGATGCGTATCTTAGTTAATTTTTCTTATAATTTCTTCCATGACTTAGGGAAGGATCGATGTAATTGAGTTTATCGTGGAGTTTATGCACCGAGAAAAAGTTCAGCCGGATCCCACAACATGTGGATACGTCTTCTCTGCATATGTAAACTCTAGTTTTCACAATACAGCAGTAGAAGCATTGCAGGTTTTAAGCTTGCGAATGATGTCTGAAGACGGCAACATACTTAAAGAGAGGAAAAAATTTGTGGATGAATTCATCCTTGATGAAGATTTGGCTTCTGAGTCCCACATGTTTAAATTATTTGAAGATTCTGAAGATGAAGTTGCAATAGGGTTGTTAAATTTAAGATGGTGTGCCATAATTGGGTTTCCAATGTGCGAGTCAGCTGACCAGAGCCTATGGGCTAAAAGACTCGAGTTGCGATTCCTAAAGAGGCTAGCGTCTAGTTCTGGAAAAGGAGAGCAATTGTAACTTCCGAGTTTGAGTCCTATGGAGAATTTCAGATAAATTGCTTGATGGATTTAATGGAAACTTTTTTTTCTTGGAGATTTGACTTTGTATAACATTCAATAAACAGGTTATCTCTCAAGGGAGCCTCAATAAAATGGTTGTGTGGGGTTTATTGAGAATCCGGAGATTTTGAATTTTGAGTTTAGAAGATAGAAGTGAATATAACAATGAGATTCGTGCAATTTGAAGGTGTATTGTGGTGGACATTTCTTTTTGTTAAAGGATGAAGTTGACGAAGGTTCTCTAGATTTTTAGTTTAAATAAAAATATATATATTTTAAAAATAAAACTATTAATAATAATCTTATGTTTGTCACCTCTTTATTTTTTTAATAAAAATGAAAAAAATGACTAATTTGTGGATGTTCTATAAAAAAATAAAAGATAAATGTGCTACAACTAAATAAATAAATTAAAGTACTTTAACGTAATTTTTCTTTAAAACTAGGAGTGTCTTTGAGACACTTGTAAGTGATTTAAATGTAGAAATAAAATATTAAAGTTTAAAAGTTTAAATTTTTGTTTATACTAATGTAAAATTTTGATTTTTAACACATCACCAAGACCCTTGATTTACTTCATTTCCTACCTTTTAACACCCAAAGATTGGTAATATGTAGAAAATTCATTTTCTTAACTTTTCTTGTGTTTCTTGCAAAACTTCTAGTACTATTTTTTGTCATTGATAATGCTCGGACTCATGACATGATGAATTCTTTACGAATAAAAATAAAATAATAAAACTCAGTTGAGCGCTTTACATAAGAATCCTTTTACACATAAAGACAAACAAAACACATTATTTTTGTTATTTCAAACCAACTAACCATCAAATTGTGAACTTTAATTGTTCTTTAGCAATAGTTTATGAACTTTATACATGACATTATTGAATCAAATAACGGAGCTGAACATGTAATCAAGAAAGTACATATGTATAGGTAATATGAGTACCTATCCTATCTAGTATTTATGAAAGCTTTTTAGAGGAAGTAGCCATAGAGTTCAAAGTAACAAATAGAGAAGTTCCAAGGATTAGTGGCATCAGTAGTAGGACCTGTGAGAGCAATCCGGAAATACCTAAAGGGAAGAAGGCCGTTGGGAGCAACTATGGGCCAAGATGCAAACTGACCGGGTTTACATATTGTCCTATCATTTTCATGGATTCTCAACTCCCTCCAGCTCTTTCCATCCATTGAGCCCTGATAATTTCACACAACAATATTAAAAAATATTACAATATTTTAAAATTAACCGTATGGCATGACAAAATTGAAGAACTCCAATTGAATGTTAGTGTTACACTTACAATCTGTACCCATCAAACACAATAATGCATTCATTCTATATAGTAAAAAGAGTTTGTTGCAAAAAGTAATGAATGATCATGTATGAAAATATACAAGAAAAGGAATGAATGATCATGTATGGTAGATTCCATATAAAATTATTTATGAAGTAAATCTTTATCCTCATTCACTACCTATACTCAATCAATCATACCCATCAAATTTCTATAAAAAAGGTTAAATCTTAAAATCTAAGAGTTAAAACATTATGCACTAGTATTGTAAAACTTTTTGGGTTAGAATTTTACACTATTAGTTTATACACATTAAATTCTTTTCATTTTTTATTCCAACACCAATCCTTTATATCTCCTTCAACTTGAACAACCGAAACAATGGCCCATAGAGCAGAGATTGTGTACCTGAATATTCCAACATCTCGGAAAGGCCTTGGAGCCATCCTGCCTCATGGTATAGTAGTTGCACATAAGCTGCATTAAAAAAACTTGTTTTCTTAATCAGATGCCTGATTTCAATAGAATAAAAATGATCTACTTATTGAGTTGCAATTCTATTTTCAATACTTATTTGTCATGCGACATTAAAATCTTTATATTAAGAGTTTTAGTTTGAAGTCGGGTACTTTGATGTTTTTCACAAAACTAAATTATAGAATAAATAGATTGTTATTGTTATCGTCAGTCAAAACTGATAAATATCCACATGCTCATGATAAATAACACCCAAAGAAATATTAGCCAACATATATACACAATCAGCATGTTATGTACCTGATGATCCTGTCCAAGATCAACCACCCACCAGGAACAATAGTGTCCATTTTCCAAACGAGGCCCGGCAAAACATGTTCCCTGTGATAGCCAAATGAAGTATTAAGAGCCATCCAATAAATTATTAGTTCAATAAAAAACCACAGTAAATAAATTTAGCATACCCGATATGTTCTTGATGCTAAAACCTTGGGATCAGTGTATCTTGAATGGGGACTGCTGGCTGTGATGGTAATTTTCTTTGGCTGCCACAATTTTTTTATTGTGAAGAGGATGTATAAACAGTTCAAAAGAGCAGCACTTAAAATAAGAATTTCTAAAAACTGAAAGATGAAAAAATAAAGCATGATCTACCTCTGCCAAAAGAGGATTAACCCACTGGTGTTCACCATAGGATGTGCCTGCAAAGTATAGAACTCCATGGTCATCTCCATCACAAATATACTGGAGCTCCCTGTAACTAGACCGTCTATGTTGGAATCTAACACTGCAAGGACAGCCAATGAAAGTAAACTCCTGTTAGGATCTTTGTGGCATCAGGCCGAGAACGGAGACCATAATCATTTCCAAACATACACAGAGAACTAAAAGCACAAAGCGAATATGCACAACTATAACCGAACTCAAAATATGCCTAACTTGGTAGCCAAGTAATCCAATTGTGAATTGAATTTGAACTCCTGACTTATTTAGAAAACCCTAAGCAGCAAAGAAAATAATGTGTAACTTATGATATTTTTCTACATTTCCAACATTTCTTTCCCGTATCCATTTATCGCCAGTGTGTCAGTGGTCATATCCATGCAACCTGGTACTATTTAGCTCCTGTCAAGTCAGGGTCCAAGTAAGGGAGACCCTGTGTTAATATCTACATGTACAAAATATCATCCTCTATAACAATACTAAATACATAATTTTGTGATCTTATAATTCTTCTATCTCTAGTACTGTTTCACCTTCTACTGAAGGAAGGACGAAAGCAAATAGAATGATGGTGCCTGAACTAGAATATTTCCCCTCTTTGTATACCCTAGAACTGTTATCTGGATGCAGAAAACAAGGACATGAGACAAGAAAAGATAGATTGTGTAGCTTGATAGAAAGGAAGGGAGGAAGAGAATGTTTGAGTCATTGAAATTGATCGTTCTAGTATGGATCTTGGAAAGAAATTCTTCCTATCATCCATATGGGGATCATGGCCTTAGGTTTGTTAAATATGAATGATAGTACCCCAGAAATAGAATCAAATGTTTACAATACGGTAACAAAAATAGAATTGAATTAGTTTCACAACCACAAAAGCTATTGCTATCCACTGAGGAGACAAACTACGATTAAGAACTTACTTATTTTCATTTTCTGACCTTCCGAGTCCAGATTTAACAAAATTGATTGCCTCATTAACCTGGAAGAATATAAACAACAAAATTAATCAAAGATAAAATTTACAAAACCGCACTAAATATACAACCATAATCAAATGGAAGAAGACAAAAATTCCTAATTGGAATAAGACAGAAAACTTACGAGACTTTGGAGATCAGGAATATTCCTGACAATGTTGCTATTCTGCAACTGCACAGTTAATACAATGGTGTAATTAGAATAAGAATGTAACTAAACCATGTGCCTGTAAAACTGACCATAAATGTAGAGCAGGCAAACCTTGTCAAGTAAGGAACATTGTAGTAGTGGAAATCGCACAAATGACAGCAAGTCATAAACTAACTGAAGCCTCTCACCAAAAAGGAGTTCAGGTTTTGAATTTATTATTAACTGGTCAACCACTTCCCAGCCAAATAACTCTTTCGCATTCATGCCAAACATTAGGATTGCATTAAGAACTTTCTCTTCAGATGTCACTGTCAGATCCGGATGCTGCAACGTTCAAAAATAGATTTGAGAAATTATCAGTCAGTTGCTCTAATATTACAATACGACCTACTATGACAGAGTTAGGCAATTTTCTGATGTATAGTAGATTATCTCTACACTAATATCCAGGGGATTTTCTGTTTTGGCTTTCGGTTATAGAGAAACTTAGAGCTTCAAATGTGTGAATTGGTATATACAGCTCTCAAATCAAGCAACTTAGGTCCAATCCACATTGTGCATGCAGAAATTTACCAAAAATACTGTTCCAACTTTGATGGTGTATCCATATATAAGTAAACCCCAATCCTTTATACTCGATGCCCTCCTACCCATAAAACTTTTCTGAATTACATGTAACCAAATGATACGCAAACTCTTAAGAAGATACTGTCATTTAGTTATGATCCTTGGATTTAAAATCAAATTCAACAAACGGATCAACTTCAAGAGAAGCACACCTTAATGATATTGAAGAAGGTTGTATCATCTAACAAAACAAAGTCAGTACTGGCACTGATAAAATAGTCAAAGTTCATAGAAATCCTCCTCTGCAGTGTTTCTTTAACAAGTCTACATGATGGGATTGAAGAAAGCACTTGGAGGAGTGGACATACAGAGTCCTGCAACAAAGTTCAATAGTTAGCTTCAAAAGCTACGGCATTATTAGTTGCCAAAATTGTCTGCTTCCTCCTCCATTTAATTTGTTTGTATAATAGAAAAACTCTGTTGTATGACCTTCACCCCAAAAGAGGAACTTCATCCCTGCATATGATATGTAGACAACAAGTATCAATATCTTATAATTGATTAGTGTAAAATGGTTCTCTTCTCTTCTTTTGTTCTCATAAGTCCGAAACCGCAACTCTCTTCTCCAATCACTTAATCAAGTGGAATCCACAAGATCAACGATTCTAATTTCCTAGTAAGTACTGATAACTGTTGTGAGTGAAGTTTACCCAACTACCTGTGAGAGGCATTCTAAAAGCATTTTGCAGCATTCTTGGTGAAGAAAAGTCACTGCAAATCGATCAGCCAAGAGAAGGAGTTGAAGCAACAAAGAACTAGAATCAATAATATTCTCATTCAATTGCCGATCATATAAAAAGTCAAGCATGGCTTTGAAAGCTTCTGGCAGCACATCCCGTAAAGTAACCTCCGATGACATGCTTTCACTCATTCCATTTGTAAACATCTGTCAAAATAACATCTTTAACTGACAGCTCACATGGAGGGTATACAAAATATAAAGTATAGCCACGGCCTAAATTACATTACTAGTAAACATCGGCATAGCATGAATATTATTTGCATAAAGATAAAGTTAAGAAGGATAAAGATAAAAAAAAGACTTGTTTATGGACAATATGCTAGCTAACTAACAATTGCAATGATCCAGGTAGAACACATTGAATGTTGAAACTATTTACAATGGAACTGAGATGTTAGTTGATCAACATAACAAGTCACAGGAATAAATTTGAAACAAGGCATAATCCTAAACATGATACTCATTTTATTCACCTGATCAACTTTTTTAGTAGTTCTTTAGAGATTAGAATGTAAAAACTTAAACAAACTATATCACAGACATTTCAAATCCTGCCAAATGGAGAAGAAATTATTTTGGGAGATTTGGAAGCATCCTTTGAAAGTTTTGCAGGAAATACAGTCCATCAATTTGGAGCTGAAATTTCACATAATTAAGCTCACTTAATACTTTAATACTTCGTCTATAAAATGAAATTTTGATGGTTAGGTGTTGAAATCTTCTTGTTATGAATCACAAATTATGAGATAACAAATTGTGAAATTGGCTCACCTTGGCAAAGGGGATACTCCATAAGCTGAGAACAATTCTATGTGCTCGTGCAATAAACCCATAACTCTCAATATAGATGTTGACATCGCTGAACTGGCCCGTTAACTTTAATTGGCTGAGTCTCTGAATGCTGACAGGAAGTGAGGGTAACGTTGAAGAATGAGGTCCAATACATGGATACCTTAACTCCACATTCTTGCCAGTGTCAAACAACTTGTTATCTCCCTTAAAACGTTCCATAATGTCTTCACATTGCTTCACCAGTGGCATGACTTCAAACTGTACACTTATATCCCTCAAAGAATAAAGTTGTTCCTGTGGAATCTACAAGATAGAAAGGCACAACTACCTTAACATTAACAGTAAATCAAATTAAATAAAAATAGATGGGTGTCATTTAAATAAGAATATGAAGAATATAGAGTGGGGTGGACTAGTAAAAAGGAAGGAGAGGTACCTGGGTCCAGCCAGTGTAGATGTAGCGAAGCAGTGCATGGAAAAGCGGATAAGAAATAGTTGGTAATGTGATGGCAAAGGAGGAGAAAGGGAAGTTTCCAGAAGCAGCTAAAATAGGCTTGTGAGCAGGAACAGGTCTTTCCTCTGGACCAATGATGAATAACATATCAGACAGATCCCAACTCTCAAGAAAATTGTTGAGTCCCCATTTGTCATAGTCCATATGCATATGCAAATCCTCTTCCTCTTCAACTTGGTGATAATGGTTGGAGTTGGAGAAAGGCATAGGACGAGTAGTGTGTGTTAATGAGAGAACAGTAACATTTCTGTACTTGACATGTTTATCCCAACTACTGAGACCAATATACCGAACATTACAATTGGGATGAGAATCAGACCACTGGAATACAACATCCTGGAAAGGGTATTTCCCATTACCTATGCTGATGAAGCCATCATAGATACTTATCCAATAACTCTGAAAAGTGTTGGAACCGCAGAGCCCAACACCTGCCGCATCAACAACAGTTTTACCGTTGACCTCAATTCTGAGGCGTCGATTCCTATGACTTCCCAATATGATTGTGTAGTGAGGACTGCTATCTCTTTTGTAGTGGTACCCTTGACTTCCAACATTCTCTCTAAAAACCAACGTGACATCGTTGCAAGCAAATGCTTCGAAAGCCACACACCCCCTACCTGCTTCATGGAATTTTAAATCTTCTCTCCACGCGCACTCAAATGGTGCCACAGTCAGGAATTTCTCCACCATCTTTTTAATCAAATCAAACAACTATTGCCCTTGTTGTGAGTATTATTCAATATAAATATGAATATCAATATCAATATGAATACTCAATCATCAATCAACATATACATGTAAATTTATTTGAATATGGAAGCCAACTAGTAAGGCACATCGAGATACAAATATATATCTAAACCAGTGAAACATCACTATCTCAAGACAGACAGCTGCTAGAACCTTTCCGATATAAATAGTATTAATGTGACACCCTAAATTCCAAATTGAAATAGAGAATAAAATGCATTGATTTTGAAAGAGATTTGTTGCGGTTCCAAAATAGAGTGTAAAAATTTCTTTTTAAAATATAAGGTTCAGGAAGCCACATTCACACTTACACAAAACGCTTACATAAAAATTCTCAATTAAAAATCTTATAATATTGAAAATAGCTGAGGCTTTTTAAAAATCAATTTCTAACATCAGAACATGTTCAAAACTTAGAAACAATTAATTTTCATCTCCGAATAAAAGATTAAAAGTTAACACAATTTGACCGATGGAGTTTACAAAACATAAATTAGTTAAAAACTCGATAAAAATACAGCAGATGACTCTCACCCAGTATCACCTATCAGAACATGGATCACTAACCGATAACCTAAAATAACTGCGTTTTCACAAACACGCACACACGAACAACGAATGAGTGAGCTTTGAAAAAATGTAATAGTATAAAATAATTGAGAAGAACACGTAAAAATATCAATTAAATACCGTATCACATCAAATCAAAATTAACAAGAATAGTCAAAGTAAAACATGAATACAATCAACAACATCGAGGTAAGTCAACGAACATATCAAGTAATGTTATGCATGATCTTAATACTCTAGACTCTTCTCTTTCTTTGGTACCATTCTACTCTGAAGTACATGGTTAGGAGGCTTGACTATGCCACCACTTGGGTGGATAGACACATCAAAATTAGTATTGCTCTTATGGACATGTCACACTAGCCGAGTACTTACGGATCAATACTAGATAGCAATACTAGATCATTAACATACCACATCAATTACAACGCAAGTATTTACAATTCATCAATTTTATGTCATATAACAATATCAATGATAGATATAAATAAACACAATACAAAATATGTCAAATAAACAACTCTACAATAATTCAACTATCACACAGTCTTCAAAATCAAATCAAACAACACCCTATAAAAGTTTCTAATTTGTGTTTCGACTTCACCAAATTCTAAGTATTTTCATTACTCAATTATTAATCAAAGGGTTTCAGGCTTAAGTAGCCAGCCCAGAATGAAGCGTGAGAAATTCCGTTTTTCCGTTCATCTTACTTATTTTAAACTCATGAATTCAAACTTACTTTCATCTCATACCTTAGTTTGAAGCCTTCCTACGATATAAGGATGAAAAATAATATTCAGCAACAATGGCAGATCGGCAGCGCCAACAAAGAGCCCAAAACAAATCTACGAATTTGCAAAGTCAACGAAACATAGCTGATAATTCACCCTGAGCATAAAAATCAATACTGAATAATTATTACAAAATTTAGAAACAAAAACAGAGTCAAAACGACACAAAACAGATAGTAAGAAAAAGTCTCACCGATGTACCGAAATGCCAACAGGTCACACATCAACTTCACCAAAATGTACAAATGAGTAGTGCTTTGTGAAGATTTCGACGAGATACTTACAAAATCGATATCAATTTTCCCAATCGTCGACCGTAGTGACCGGAAATGGCAAAAAATACCAAGGAAATAAACATAGCTATTTCCGGTGAAACGGAGTCACGATCGATGAAACTGATGCCAAAAATAGATTCAGTGGTCGATTTTGTTACAGAAATAGGTTGAATTTGATTGAAATGGCAAGAAAATCGTGAGAATGAATTTGAGGGAAGAGAGTTTTGTTTTCATTTTTCAATGGCAGCAGCGCAGTGAGGAAGAAGAGCTAAGTTTTTTTTGTTTTTATACACAGGAGGAGCTAAAACTCACTTTATTCTTTATTCATTTTAAAAGTAAAAAACTAGTACAAATTCAGTTTTAACATTTCTATAATTAAAATAGAGATTCCAAAATATTATATATATATATATATATATAATAATTAAAATATAATTATGTATATGTTTATTATTTAATTAAATACGCACAAGAATATCACAATTATTACTGTGACACGTATACACATACACTTAAATTCATTCAAAAAATTTTCTAAAATACTCAATCTTAATATTTTTTAATAAAATAATAATTAATTTATATTATCAATTAAATCAAACATATATGAGACTATTACATCAAATCAAACATATTTTGCGCGAAGAAAATATTTATATTAATTGACTGAGTGTTTCGTTAGAGCATGAGTTGAAAATATTTGATGTTTTATACCATTTTTGTCTAATATTTGTTTAGTGAATTTTATGGAAATTCAACTTATCTGAGTTTAATTTTCTATTTTTTATTTCACATTGATAAAAAAAAAAAGATTAATTACAATTTCACTGAAATATTACGAAGAAGAAATTTAGGATATTACAAGTAATATATAGAGCTATGAAACATGAATATTTCTAAATAATAAAGTACTTACATTATTTTTTTATTTTTTTTATCTTTTATTGCTGTTGAAATTAATGATTTTCTAATATACCAAAATATTATTATTTGTTTATTTTATTAATTTATTTTATTAATTTATTTTTTAAAAATAACACAATTTTGTAATTTTTTATAAGATGTGATAGCAATACATTTACCAATATCATATGTAGATGGTGAGTAAATATATATAGATATATAAAAGAATGGCGTTTTAGATTAGATTAGATAGATGAATGAATAATGTGAATCCATCCTGGGCCACATCCTTATTCAAGAAAATAAGAAAAGAAATATCTATGTTGACTAAGATCCTCGTAAGATGAATGAAATGAAAACTATACAACATATTTATTTGGTTGTCATCTTGCGCGTATCTTAAATGACTGGACACGTGGGACCGTCCTCGTCACCTAATCGCTCAACCATCCTTATCTCATACCCCAAATTATTATATTATTATTCATTAACTAATTTGTAAAAGTAATAATAATGCTACCTTAGCGCATAATATTAATGATGTGTTAAATATAACAAGTTAGTGTTAAGTTAATGATTTAATATAAGAGTTAGTGATGGTTTTTTTGGTTTTTTTTACTTGTCCGTAAAAGTCAAGAATGTATAATAATTTAATAATTATAATTGATAAATAGTGTAAAAAAGTTTAATATTGCTACTAGCACACCATAAATTTTATATTGTTTACGTGACTTCAATTAACATAGTACACGTGAACCAAATTTATGAAAATTACATGAACTCAATTCATGTAGGTGTATGTGAATTGTATTTGTATAGTGTCTATAAATATTGAACTTTATTGTATATATGAACTCAATTCATGTATGTGTACGTGGACTGTATTTCTGTATCACCTGTAATTTCTTAAATTTGCATCATGTATGTGAAAACATATCACGTAATGATACATGATTTAAGTTTACGTACAATGTATTATTTACAACGTACGTGAACTCATATCACGTAAAATTCACATATTTTGAAGAAGAAAAATATGAACTCCAATGCAGATCAATAAACGTACATTGTTGATTACTTTAACCACAATATGAATAAGAAACTTATGTGGTGTAAGTTATGAGTGGTGTGAGTTATGAATGAGTATGACTTCTAATGTGTGAGTTATGAGGTGAGTGATAGTGATGAAGAAAGAAAGATAAAAATTAAGGTTTATAGAATGAGGCAAATAAGGAAAGAGCATTTTAAGTATTTCAATTTTATGAAAAATTTATGGGATTTGGGTAGCAAAATTGAAAAAAAATTACAATGATGGAGTATATGAATTAAATATATTTTTATGTTATTTATTTATAGACTTCATTACATTTTTAGTCCAACTATTTTTATCAATTTACGAAATTGGTCCATTTATTTTAAAATACGAGAGTTATGGTATCTCATTCTGATTTTTTAATTAAAAAAATAGTGATGTGATATGTTTTAAATAACTTGACATACGTAGAATTATTAACACTCATAAAATTACAATAAAGCTCTATATAAATTTTACTTTCAACTTCTTAAATTATTTATTTTTGTAATTTAATTAATGTCATACGAATAATTAATACATCTAAATAAGTTTGTATTATGGAATCGTATGTCACGTCTAGGGATAAGAATATGCTAGGTCGTCCGTCAGGGGCCTATGGCTAGTCTACTTATGTTCTGGTCTAACCTGATCTGTTTAATAAGAAGGCTATGTTCAGGCTATTTTTAAAGTCTATTTATTTAAATAAGTCAGGCTCATGCTTATAAAAAAGCCTATTAGACCTGAAGGGCCGACCTATATATATATATATTATTAATGTTCTTTTTTAATATTATTATTTATTAATATTATTGTTTACTATTTTAAAGCCTATCAATTAGGCTATTTTAGTATTATTTTATTATATTAGATTTGATTATATAATTTTATTATTTTATTATATTAGTCTATTTAAAAAAATGTAAAATATAACACTTAAATGTTTTAATGTGAATAAGACTTTTAAATAGGCTTTTAGGCCAGACTTTTAAAAAGGTCAGATTAGGCCAGAAAAAAAGCCTATGATAGGTCGTAGGCCCAACTTAGGCCTAAAAAAATAATCGTAGGCCAGACTCAGGCATTTCAAAGTCTGGTCTGGCCTGACTTATTTGCACCCCTAGTCACGTCATTTAAAATATATCAAATCTTCATTTTTTAGTTCAAAAATCTGAGAGATCAAAACTGTCGATTTTAAAATAAAAGATCAATTCTACGATTGGTAAAAATAGAGTTACCAAAATTAAAATTAAAAATGAGATTGGTAAAAATAGAGTTACCCTTTAATTCTCTACAATGAGATATAAGAAGTAAAATGGTCATAGGAAGTTGGCATCTAGAACGGCAAAAAATTACTTCTGTACCTTTAGAGCATAATTCGTTTTTTGATGGACCAAAAATGAAATCCAAAAAAGATAAAAAAAAAAAATATGTTTAATAGAGTTACCCTTTAATTCTCTACAACTCATTGTAGAGAATTAAAGGGTAACTCTATTTTTACCAATCTCATTTTTAATTTTAATTCTCTACAATGAGATATAAGAAGTAAAATGGTCATAGGAAGTTGGCATCTAGAACGGCAAAAAATTACTTCTGTACCTTTAGAGCATAATTCGTTTTTTGATGGACTAAAAATGAAATCCAAAAAAGATAAAAAAAAAAATATGTTTATCATCCATAATGTACATTTAAGGGTCCCAAACCATCATCCAAACATGTTGGTTTGGCAAACAACGGCGGACCTTCTCAAGAGCCTGCATGAGTTACTAAAATAATAGTGATAAGTTACTAAAATATTTCCACACTTTTAGGGTTTGGAGAAACTTATTTCATTTAACATTGGCTCTCTCCCTCTCTTCTTTCAATTCTCATCTCCTTGACTTTCTCTTGTCTACCCCTTCCAATCCTCTCATTCAGCCACCGGTCAGCCTCAGTGTCGTTGTCTTCCACGCGCACCTGTCTCTCCCTCTTAGCCCCTTTTCTGCGGCCTCCACGCGACGCATCAGTTTATGTTGGAAATTATGTTGATAATAATAAGAGTTAGTCGGTGTGAATTGAAAAAGTAAAGAAGTCCTATATATGAGCGATGACACACACTAGTATTGTTTATAAGTTGTGGATGTATGATAATTGGGGTGTGCCCCAAGGTACCCAATTTTGTGAAGGGATGAGAACACATGAAAATAAACCACGACGCACATGCTGCCGCTGTCTTGTCGGCTCAGCCAAGCCCAGGCTAAGGGGTGTATTATTTTTAGTATCCAAAAAATTAAATATTATTTATTTTTAAAATAAATGCATGCATTTTTCTCTAATTGGTATGTTGTACACGTATCTGCCCTCCACCAAGTCAACCTTCAACATCTGATCCAATCAATTCCTTCTTGAATTCGCGCATCAGTTTGCTCTGGTCAAAACCTAGCATTTTTCGCGTTTCAGTTTTCTGTGGATTCGTGCATTAGTTTTTAGTCCCGATCAAAACATAGAAAATTTCGGATTGCAGTTTTCTGTGGATCATGTTTGATGGTTCACACATTTTTCTCTCCTTTAGTTGTAGAGTTCCTCTTTAAATAGAGGACTCTACTCAGTTGGAAAAACACACCAAAAGTTATCTGAAAATCCGAGACTTTTCTCTGCCTGTCCATTTCTTTATTCTTCTTCTATTTCTTTCGAGTGATCATAGTACCATATTACGAGTGGAAGCCATTGACTTCCATATTGAGGGTGTAATTCTAGAACGGTTTTCTACGGTGCAGTGGAACTCCAATACAGTTTGTTTGAGTTTTTTTATCCTGGGGACTTCGTGGTTGATAGTCTACCTTACACAATTTAGGCTGTGAAATGTCTTAAAGAGAGCAACTTAGTCCGCGATTCAACCCAGTAATATCTTCGGTGGCATAAATTTATTTCGAAACAGTTTTCGTAACTCAAAAATAACACTTTTAAGATTTTCCTTTTGCCATGTCTACCGACAAAATTACTGGGAAATGTTCTTCTGCTTCTGACTTCAACAAACCATTTCGGTTTGAGAGATGTCACTTCAAATGATGGCAACAAAAGATGTTATTTTTATTAACCGTGAAGAAGGTTGTCAATGTTCTAAATGATGACGTTTCTGTTGTTCCATAAATAGGTGAACAAACAGAAAAAGGATACGAAGGCTTCTGACTAACCCAATGGGAACATAATGATTACTTACGCAAAAATTATATTTTTAATGGACTTGCTGATGATTTGTATGATTACTACAGTTCCAGCAATACTGCTAAACAGGTTTGGGATGCTCTAAAGAAGAAATATGATACTAAGGAAGCTGGAGCTAAAAAAATATGTTGTTAGCTGCTACCTCAAATATCAGATGACCAATGACAGATCAATGGAAGCTCAAGTCTTCACCGATTTTCATCATGATTAAAATCTGGACCATATGATCCTCTGATATCGACCAACTCTGGACTATGTAATCTGATATGCGCCAATTCTGTGATCCTCTGATCTCGGCCAACACTAGATCATGATACTTTAATCTGGACCATTGATCTTTTAATCTGAACATTTACCCTCTGATCTGGACCAAGTCTGGACTGAGTCTGGATTGAATCTGAATTAAATCTGACTTATGATATTTTAATCTGGACATTTATCCTCTGATCTGGATCAAGTTTGGATTAAATCTGGACTAAGTCTTATGTTCTGGACAATCAAATCTTCCGATCTAGACTGAGTTTTATGTTCTGGACCATGCTATCTTCTGGTCTAGACCATGTTTGGACCAAGTCTGGATTAAGTTTCCTTTTGGTATGGACCAAGTCTTCCTTTGACAAGCTTCCATTTGGTTTGGACCAGGTCTCCTTCTGGACTCTGCTTCCTTCTGATCTGGACCAAGAAAGATATCCTCTGATGATGTTATCTGTCCTTTGATGTTTTGCCTTTGATGACATCCTCTGATATCTTCTGGAGGTGTATCCTCTGGTGTCATTCTTTGATTTTATCCTCTGGTTTCCTCATCTTCTGCTTCTGATTTTATCTTCTGGTGACGTCATCTTCTGGTGGCATTTTTCATTATTATTCTAAGTCAAAAATAAGATTACATAAAAGTACTTTTGTAAACATCAAAATTCTAAATATAGAACCAACTTGGTTCCAACATAAAGAACAACAACAAGAATGAGAACCCACCAAAGGTCCTAATTATAAGTCAGCAACCACCTATTAGAAATGACTCTATCCCACCATTTCTCTACTCTATATGTGGGAAATAAGGTCATATGGAACGCAAGTGTAGGAACAAGCCAAGCCTTGCTCAACATGCTAACTTGACAAAAGAGAAATTCATTGCTATGATAATTGAAATCAACATTCTTGGTGGATCAGATAGATGGTGGATAGACACCAGCGCCTCACACCATGTCTGTTATGATTGTGTTATGTTTAAAGTATACACTACTGTTGAAGATAAGAAAGTTTTGTTGGGAGATTCTCACACCACTAATGGTGCTGGTATTGGAGATGTGGAATTAATATTCACTTCTGGGAAGACCTTAATTCTGAATGATGTCATGCACACTCCAGAAATAAGGAAGAATCCTGTTTCTAGTTTTCTTCTTAATAAGGGAGGGGTTTACTCAGTCTATAAGAAAAGATTTGTACATCATTTCTAAAAATGGTATTTTTTATGGGAAAGGGTACGCCACTAATGACATGTTTAAATCTGTTGTGTGATTTTAAAATTTGGCATGCTAGACTTTGTCATGTGAACAAACGTATGATTTCAAGCTTAAGCAACTTAGGCGTAATTCCAAAGTTATCTTTAAATGATTTTGAAAAATGTGATTTTTGCAATCCAGCTAAAATAACAAAGAGTTCACATAAATCAGCAGTTAGAGAATTTGAGCTTTTAGATTTACCACACTCCGATATATGTGAACTTGATGGAACATTAACAAGAAATAGAAAACGTTATTTTATAATTTTTATTGACGATTGCACTGACTACACTTTTGTATATCTAATGAAAAATAAAAGTGAAGCGCTTGACATGTTTAAGATCTTTGTAACTGAAATTGAAAATCAATTTAGTAAAAAGATTAAGAGGTTTCGAAGTGATAAAAGAGAAAAATATGATTCTAGTTTGTTTAATGAGTTTTATAAAATGCAAGGAATTATACATGAAACTACTGCACCATATTCACTTGAAATGAATGGAAAAGTTGAAAGAAATAAGAGAATTCTTACTAAACTAGTTGTTTCTATTATGCTTAACTTTGGTGTTGCATCTATTTGGTGGGAGGAAATTATATTGACTATTTGCTATGTTTTGAATAAAGTTTTTAACTCTAAAAAAAAAAAACATCTCCTTATGAGATAGTGAAGAAAAGACAACTGAACTTGTCTTATGTTTGAATTTGGGGTTGTCTTTCTTATGTCAGAATCCCCGATCCCAACCGAATTAAACTCGCCAGTAGAGCATGTGAATGTGTATTCATTGGGTATGCAGTAAATAGCGAAGCATATAGGTTTTATGACCTAAATGCGAAAGTGATCACAGAGTCAAATGATGTTGACTTCTATGAAAATAAATTCCCTTTCAAATCGCGAAATAGAAACTCAAAGAACTAAGAGAGTCAGAGTTGCTAAATATTACGGACCCGATTATACGGCCTATACCTTATAAGAAGATCTTACAAATCTTCAAGAAGCTTTGTCGTCTTTGGATGCAGATTTATGGCAAGAAGCTATAAATGATGAGATGGATTCTTTAGTCGAACAGGACCTAACATTTAGTAGACTTTCCTCCTTGTTGCAAATCGATAAGTTGTAAATGGATTTTGAAAAAGAAATTAAAACCCGATAGAATTTTTGATAGATACAAGGCTCGGCTTGTAGCCAAAGGTTTTAGACAAAGAGAAAATATAGATTTCTTTGAAACTTTTTCACTAGTCACTAGAATAACATCCATTAGGGTACTTATTTCACTAGCAGCTATTTATAACTTGATGATTCACCAAATGGATGTTAAAACAACTTTTTTTAAATGGTGACCTGAAAAAAGAAATCTATATGGAATAACCTGAAGGTTTTGTGATTCATGGACAAGAAAACAAAGTATGTAAGTTAGATAAATCTATGTATGGTTTTAAACAAGCTCATAAGCAATGACATGAAAAGTTTGATAACTTGATTATATTGAATGAGTTTAAAGTGAATGAAAGTGACAAATGTATTTATTACAAATCTAAAAATGACATTTGCACTATCATATGTATCTATGTAGACGACCTACTCATGTTTGGTTCAAACATTCATGTTGTAAATATTGTGAAATCATGGTTATGTAACAACTTTGATATGAAAGACCTTAGAGAAGCGAGTGTAATCCATGCTATCAAGATTACTAGGTCAGAAAAGGGAATTTCTTTTGATCAGTCTCACTATGTTGAAAAGATCCTAAAGAAATACAAATACTTTGATTGTAAACCTGCTTGCACACCATATGATCCAAAACTTTTCAAGAACGCTGGTGAAGGTGTTAGACAAACTATATAAGAGCATCATTGGCAACCTCAGGTATGTCATCGATTGTACTAGACCTGACATTGCCACGTCATGGGACTAATGTGCAGGTTTACCAGTAGACCTAGTGTGGAGCATTGGCACGCTATCAAAAGAGTCATGAAATACCTAAAAAGGATTGTGAGTCTTGGATTACATTATAAAAGATTTCATGTTGTCCTTGAAGGATATAGTGATGTTGATTAGAACATCTTATCATATGACTCCAAAATAACTAGTGGCTATATTTTTAGTATAGCCGATGGATCTATATCTTGGAAATCAAAGAAACATACAATACTGGCTCAATCCACTATGGAGACTGAAATGATAGCACTAGCTACTGCTAGTGAAGAAGCCAGTTAGTTGAGATGCTTGCTAGTCAAGATCCCTTTTTGGGGAAAACCTATGTCAGTTATGTTGATCCACTGCGATAGTATTGCGGCTATTGCAAAGATTGAGAATCGTTATTACAATGGTAAGAAACGAAAAATACATTGTAAGCATAACACAGTTAGAGAGTTACTTTCTAAAGGAGCTGTTATAGTGGATCATGTAGGCACTGATGAGAATTTAACAGATTCTTTGACGAAAGGATTAACTAGAGAGAAAGTCTTAAATACATCCAAAAGGATGAGACTATTGCCTATAGATCAATCGGTCACTCATGATGGTAACCTGATCTAAAAGGCTGAAGATCCCAAGAACTAGGTTCAATGGATAGTAACAAGTCATAGTGATATGAATGGACACGTTATTATATCTCAAAGAAACATGATTCTTGAAGCAGTAAAATGATAAGGTAATAGAAACTCTTAATGAGATCTATACTCTATATGGAATGGAATACCAAGCTACAAGAGTACTATTGATAGGATCACCTTTGTGAATGTGGAAGTGGGGCCGCTTTCTATGGAATCTCAAGGCAGAATTCCCAGAGCGTTCATTATACTAGGATAGACGTGCAGGGTCATTAATGCACAAAATTTTGAGAATACACCCTATAAAAAGGTTGTGTGTGGGTTTGATGTCAGAGATAGAGTTCAAGACTACGAGTCACTCTTTTTTAATTTGACTCTTACTTACTATGCAAAGGTTCAAGTTATGAGACACCTCTGTTTATGCACGATCTTATAGAAGCATTTGACGCGATTTCATAAACTCTTTTTTAAATTCAAGTGGGGGATTGTTGGAAATGATTATGATAATAATAAAAGCTAGTTGGTGTGAATTGAAAAAATAAGAAGTCCCACATAGGAAGGATGACACATACTAGTAGTGTTTATTAGGTGGAGGTTTGTCAATATTCAACATCTAATCCAATTAATTTATTCCTGAATTCGCACATGAGTTTGCCTCGATCAAAACCTAGCATTTTTCACGTTTCAGTTTTCTGTGGATTAGCGCATCAGTTTTTTGCCCCAGTCAAAACCTAGAAAATTTCAGAGTGCAATTTTTTATGGATCCGGTTTTATGGATCATACATTTTTCTCTCTTTCAGTTGCAGAGTTCCTCTATAAATAGAGGACTCTACTCAATTGAAAAAGCACACCAAAAGTTCTCTAAAAATCCGAGACTTTTCTCTGCTTCTACCTTTCTTCTTCTTCTCTTTCTTTCAAGTGCTTATAGTACCATATTAAGAGTGACAACCGTTGACTGCCATATTGAGGGTGTAATTTGTAAGACCCTTAAATTTAATATTAATTTTGGAATTAATATTAAGGGTATTTTGGGGTTATTTATAAAATATTTACTATCTGTATGTTTTGAGTGAATATATATATATATATATATAAATATTTATTTCGGAAGATGAATTAAAATTATTGGATGAAGAATAAATTAATTTAATTACGAGTAATTAAATTAACGGACAGTTAATTAAGGGATTAGCAGCTAATTGCGACGAGACGGGTAAAGTGCTGAAAATCAGACAAGTGTCGGGTGAGGTGGCACCCACACCAGCCTATAAATAGGAGTGAAAAGGATGGTGAAATCATTTTGTTTTGCTTCTGATGATTCTGGTGTGAATCATTCTGTTTTGCTTCTGATGATTCTGGTGTGAATCATTCTGTTTTGCTTTTGATGATTCTGGTGTGAATCATTCTGTTTTGCTTCTGATGATTCTGGTGTGAATCATTCTGTTTTGCTTCTGATGATTCTGGTGTGAATCATTCTATTTTGCTTCTGATGATTCGAGTGTGAATCATTCTGTTCTGCTTCTGATGATTCTGGTGTGAATCATTCTGTTCTGCTTCTGATGATTCGGGTGTGAATCATTATGTTCTGCTTCTGATGATTCTGGTGTGAATCATTCTGTTCTTCTTCTGATGATTCTGGGTTGAATCCTTCTGTTCTGCTTCTGATGATTCTGGTGTGAATCGTTCTGTTTTGCTTCTGATGATTCTGGTGTGAATCGTTTTGTTTTGCTTCTGATGATTCTGGTGTGAATCGTTCTGTTTTGCTTATGATGATTCTGGTGTGAATCATTCTGTTTTGCTTCTGATGATTCTGGTGTGAATCATTCTGTTTTGCTTCTGATGATTCTGGTGTGAATCATTATGTTTTGCTTCTGATGATTCTGGTGTTAATCATTCTGATTCTGGTTCTGTTTTCTGATGTTCTGGTGTTGATGATTCTGATTCTGGTTCTGTTTCTGATGTTCTGATGTTGATCATTCTGGTTCTTTTTTTGGCTTATGTATTCGACTACAGGCATGATGTATTCGAATACATAATGTTGAAATTACAGTTTCAGCTTATGTATTCGAATACAAGGGATCTGTATTCGAATACAGATTCGGGTTTTCAGAAATTCCAAGTTTTTCAACATTGTTTTGTGAACCCTACGTGTTGGGGAGTATTGGGAAGGTTTATGACGAATTAAAATGGAATTTTTTGTGATAGTTTGAACTGGGGGTGATGAAGTTTTTGGGACTTTACTGATGTAGTGAAACATGTTGATTTGTGCACTTAGACTGCCTCTGTTTTTCGACTACCAGGGGGTCTGTAGTCGAATACAGAGTGTTCATTCTGCAATGTTTTGGCTCCTGTATTCGTATACAGAGAGGCTGTATTCGAATACAGATTCGTATTTTCCAGAAATCTCAGTTTTAAACACTGTTTTATGAATTTTAAAGAGTTGAGGAAAGACTTATGATAATTCAGAATGGAATTTTGAGATAATGTAAAGTGATAATGATTGCTTAAATGTTTAATCATTGATGTGTTGATGATGAAGTTAATTGTGTTGAGATGTTCTGGGGGAAATGCTGGAAAGGCTGAGTGTTTTTCATTTTTTTCGCATACTTTTTTCAGTGAATAGAAAACATTGCATGTCCATGCATTTCATAGTCAGGTGGTGACCGCGATGGGCCACAGAGTAATGCGGTGACCGTGATGGGCCACGAAGTTAAGTAGTAACCACAGTAGTAGGCTACGGAATGGCCGCGTGTTCGTGGTGGTCCATTCTATCCGTGCGAGGATTTAACTTCTGTGTATTTGGCCTGTGAGAGGCGAATACACGTGAATGTAATAACCGTGATGGGTTGTAGAGTGGCCGCGTGTTCGTGGTGGTCCATTCTATCCGGTTTCAGAGTGGCCGCGTGTTCGTGGTGGTCCATTCTATCCGGGCTGCGGAATGGCCGCGTGTTCGTGGTGGTCCATTCAAATATGTGAAACATGCTGGTCTGTTGAACGACTGCACTGGTGCTGATTTGTTGAGCGATTGCACCATGGTCTTGAGGGCTGTTAAAGTCTATCATACATATAAATTGTGCTGGTCTGTTGAGCGACTGCACCTTGGTGATTCCAAGAAATTGTATACATGAGCATAAACATATTGCATCGGGGTGATTGACCGGTGGGTCACGATTTAGGCATATGTTGATGATTGGAAATTGCTGTGTGTATAAGTACTTTTTCAAATCTGAATTTCTGATAAATGATTATGATTGCTGAAGTATTGGCTGTACTTATGACATATTTTTCCATGTTAATTGATTGCTGTTTTGAAAAGGCATACATGTCATGAAATTTCAAAATGAGCATCTTTTTCTCATCATTGTTATATGATATGCCATTGGTGTATTTGTTGCTGTGAAATATATGCTATGTGATTATTTGTTAATTTCGGTCGATGACCCTTTACTATTATTGTGGAAATTGGGCTTTGCCCTCAGATGATACCCGAACCCGTCCCACCGACGGTTACACTAACGACGGTAACATCGTTAGTTTTCCCTATTTTTCACGTATGGTGTATTCGTGGACAACGCAGAGGGTCGGACAACTAGCTGAAGACGAGACTTGTAGAGGATACGATGGAGACCGTGCTACTGTAGCTTAGTGCATGATCAGTTAGACTTGATGTATAGGATTTGAGCTGGAATTATAATTTGTTTTATTTTGTAAATATTTGTACTACTTTCCGCTAAACCATGCACTCTGATATTTTCTGTTGGTATGATATGACACTGATATTTTGGGATGTATTAATGTTTAATATTAATTTCCAAAGTTAAGTACGTAGTGATATTTCTGATGAAATTATTTAATTACGTTCATCAATTAATCCACGACGTACTATTTTTATGAAATGAATTAAAGGAAATTTTATTTTAATCCTTTTGAAGTGATGAATTTGAGAAATTATTTTAATTGATTATTTAAAAAAAAAAATACACTCGCGCTGTATTTTAAACTCGGGGTGTTACAATTGTGGTATTAGAGCATTTGGTTAAAGTTTTGGGTTGAAGCTCTGATTAAAGTATTTGTTTTGAGTTATTAGCTAATCATGCATATGAGCAAGTAGTTTGAATATCAAGTCTTGTGTAAGTTGTGGTGTGACTGAAGTGATGATGGTTTTGTAGGAAACAATGCCTCCACGAAGGGACGACACCACAAGAGCTAATGTCAGCCGAGAAGATAGGATGGCTGAAGCGATGAATAATATGGCTGCGTCTGTTGCTGCACAGACGGCTGCAAAGACTCAACGAGATCTGGAAAAGAGAGAAAGAGAGATTCGCGCTGCTGAATCGAGAGGACTAGAGGATTTTCACCGTCATAATCCTTCCAAGTTCAAGGGTGATGAGGGTCCAGAAAGAGCGGACCAGTGGATTCAAGAGATGGAGAAAATCTTCGAGATGATTAATTGCCGAGCAGCGGTAAAGGTCAACTATGCCACGTATCTGCTGATAGGGGATGCAGAGTACTGGTGGAGAAGTACAAGGCTACTGATGGGGTCAGCTCACTAGCAGGTGAACTGGGAGTCGTTCAAGAAGAAGTTTTTGGACAAGTACTTCCCGATGGGCACTAGGACCAAGTTGGGTGACGATTTTCTGAAATTGCACCAGGGTAACATGACAGTGGGGGAATATACGGCTAAGTTTGAATCGCTGTCCAGACATTTCAGATTCTTCCGGGAAGAAGTTGATGAACAGTTTATGTGCCATCGCTTTCAAAATGGACTGAAGTATGAGATACAAGACTCGGTCTTACCATTGGGAATACAACGTTTACAAGTGTTAGTGGAGAAGTGTAGAGAGGTTGAAGAGATGAAGAACAAGAGGGCCAACAGAGGAGGGAACTTTAATTCTGGAGGGCCTAGTCGGATGCACAATTAGCACAATAAAGGGAAACAGGTTGCTAAGCCATATAACCGACCCTAGAACAACAACAGGGGCTAGAATCGGCTGGGAAATCAGAATTTTGGACGGCAATTAGGACAAGGGGTTCGTTGTTTCCGATGTGGGAAAGAAGGACACTACACTACTGCTTGTACCGTAAAGGATTCTCCCTGTTTCAATTGCCATAAGCCAGGACACTTTGCAAGGGATTGCAAGGCTCCAAAGGTGGAACCAACGGTGAACGCGACTAGGGCTACTCGTCCTACTGCTAGAGGCCGCGTATATCACATGGGTGCTGAAGCTGGGAATCAAGCTCCAAATTTAATCCAGCAAGACTGCGAGATTGCAGGTAACACCCTAACTGCACTTTTTGATTCGGGGGCAACCCACTCTTTCATTGCTATGGACTGTGTGAATCGTTTGAAGTTGTCTGTGTCTGCTTTGTCTTTTGATTTGGTTGTTTCTGCACCTGCTAAGACTTTGACAGTAAACTCTGCATGTTTACACTGTACTGTAACGATTCAGAATAGGGATTTCTTGGTTAATTTAATCTGTCTACCCCTACAATCACTCGAGATCATTCTCGGCATGGATTGGATGACGTATAATTACGTAGTCTTGGACTGCGCTCGAAAACTAGTTCTTTTCCCCGAACCTAGAGTCGTTCGGTATTTGGCTGCTAACAAACTCGAAGTATCTCTGAGAGAAGGAACTCAGGATTTTTATCATTGGCTAACGTGGAGACCAAGATGGATGTGAACATAGAAGATGTGATGTTAGCCAAAGAGTATCCGGATGTATTTCCATCAGAAATTCCAGGATTACCCCCGGTGAGAGAGGTGGAGTTCTTCATTGATTTACACCCAGGAACTGGACCTATTTCAATTGCGCCGTACCAAATGTCGCCATTGGAATTAAGCGAGCTTAAGGGTCAAATTGAAGGCTTATTGGAGAAAGGATTTATCAGACCAAGTATGTCGCCATGGGGAGCTCCGGTGTTGTTGGTAAAGAAGAAGGAACTGAACATGCGTCAGAGAAGATGGATGGAAACTCTCAAGGATTTTGACTTTACATTGCAGTACCACCCTGGAAAAGCCAATGTGGTGGCTGATGCATTGAGTCGGAAGAGTGTGTCAGTATCCTCAATGATAATGGCCATGCAACAGGAGTTGTGGGAAGCATTTAGAGATCTACATTTGGACGTAAAGTTTGCACCAGGAATGTTAAAGTGTGGAATGATAACAATTTCGAGTGGTCTACTTGAGGAGATTGCAAACTTGGAAGATGACGCATTGATCCAAGAAAAGAGGAATCTGATAGCGCAAGGACAGATAACTGAGTTCAGCGTCGGAACAGATAATATTCTGAGATGTAATGGAAGAATTTGTGTACCGGAAGTTGCAGGGATGAGAAGAGCGATTTTGGAAGAGGCTCATAAGAGCAAATTGAGTATTCATCCTGGAGCGACCAAGATGTACCAGGACTTAAGGCAGAATTTCTGGTGGCCAGGAATGAAGAGGGATGTAGCGGAATACGTATCGGCTTATTTGACTTGTCAGAAAGCGAAAGTGGAACATCAACGACCTGCAGGAATGTTGCAACCTCTAGACATACCGGAATGGAAGTGGGACAGCATTTCCATGGATTGTATAACAGGACTGCCCAAGACAAGGAAAAAGAATGATTCAATTTGGGTAATAGTGGATCGATTGACAAAGTCCGCGCATTTCCTACCAGTAAGGACCACTTATAAAGTAGATAAGCTGACGGAAATCTACATCGCTGAGATTGTAAGGTTACACGGCGTTCCATCGAGTATAGTATCGGATCGTGACCCAAAGTTCACATCTCACTTTTGGGGAGCACTGCATGAAGCGTTAGGAACGAAGAGTTCCACTTATCATCGACAAACAGACAGACAGACTGAGAGAAGAAACCAGTCCTTGGAAGATCTATTGAGAGCATGTGTGTTGGATGACAGAGGAAACTGGGATGAGGTGTTGCCATTGATTGAGTTCACTTACAACAATAGTTTTCACGCAAGTATTGGAATGGCACCCTATGAGGCTTTGTATGGACGCAAGTGTCAGACGCCTTTATGCTGGTATAAGGACGGAGAGAGTATGATTGTTGGACCTGAGATGGTAGAACAGACTACAGAGAAAATCAAGAGGATACAAGAGAAAATGAAGGTTTCACAAGATCGTCAGAAGAGTTAAGCGGACAAGCGTCGCAGACCTTTGAAATTCGAGCAGGGTGATCATGTATTCCTAAGGGTTACGCCTACAACTGGTGTTGGCAGAGCTATTAAGTCAAGAAAGTTGAATCCGAAATTTATTGGACCATACCAGATTACTGCGCGTATTGGACCTTTGGCTTATCGGATTGCTTTACCTCCCATACTGTCCAATATTCACGACGTATTTCATGTGTCGCAGTTAAGGAAATACATTGCAGACCCGTCACATGTGATCGCACCAGATACAATTTAGCTGAAGGATAACCTGTCATTTGAAGTATTCCCTGTAAGGATTGAAGACAGGAAGGTTAAACAGTTGAGCAACAAGGAAGTCCCACTAGTCAAAGTGATTTGGAATCCGACTACGGGAGACACAACTTGGGAACTGGAGAGTAAGATGAGGGAACAATATCCTCAGTTGTTCATCAACATGTAGTTTCGAGGACGAAACTAATTTAAAGGGGGTGGTAATGTAAGACCCTTAAATTTAATATTAATTTTGGAATTAATATTAAGGGTATTTTGGAGATATTTGTAAAATATTTAATATATGTATGTTTTGAGTGAATATATATATATATAAATATTTATTTTGGAAGATGAATTAAAATTATTGGATGAAGAATAAATTAATTTAATTACAAGTAATTAAATTAACGGACAGTTAATTAAGGGATTAGCGACTAATTGCGACGAGACGGGTAAAGTGCTGAAAATCAGACAAGTGTCGGGTGAGGTGGCACCCACACCAGCCTATAAATAGGAGTGAGAAGGATGGTGAAATCAGAACACCATTCCTCCTCCCTCACTGCCCATACTGCATGTAACAGTACCGCTTTTCCCTCCCATTCTGTTTCTGTTTTTTGGTTATTCCAGTTCACGATTTCAAAGAGAAAAGAGGGAGTTCCTCAAAAGTGCCATTACTTGGAAATCCAAGCACCGAAACACCAAACCCCCAGTACAAAAGTTGTTCCCCACATCATTACGGAGCTAGAGATACTAGTTTCGTAGCAGCAAACGCAAGCGGCAGTTTCATCGATTTTTGACGCATACACGTGAACAGTAGCAGAAACGCAACAAGGGTAAGGGCACCTTCCACTTTCTAGTTGCATTAGGGTTGTAAATGCATATTGTTATGACATGCACGTTGTTCCATTTCTGTTTTTGAAGAAAAACTGTTTTGCATGTCATTTTGAAGAATGAGAAATGCAATCTGTTGATGTTGATGATTTTGTGATGTTGGCTATTTTTGCTCATATAACATGTTGTTTTGCTTACGTGGGAAAGCTGAAAAATCTTTTGCATGTTATTTTAAAGTTGATCAAAATGCATGTTCATAAAACTGTTTTGCATAAAATGCGACAATGCATACTGATGGTGTTTTGATGCTATGTGATGATTTCTGTTTGACTGATTGTATTAATGTCATTCTGTTTCTGTTTCTGCTTCTGATGATTCTGGTGTGAATCATTCTGTTTTGCTTCTGATGATTCTGGTGTGAATCATTATGTTTTGCTTCTGATGATTCTGGTGTTAATCATTCTGTTTTGCTTTTGATGATTCTGGTGTGAATCATTCTGTTTTGCTTCTGATGATTCTGGTGTGAATCATTATGTTTTGCTTCTGATGATTCTGGTGTGAATCATTCTGTTTTGCTTTTGATGATTCTGGTGTGAATCATTCTGTTTTGCTTCTGTTGATTCTGGTGTGAATCGTTCTGTTTTGCTTCTGATGATTCTGGTGTGAATCGTTCTATTTTGCTTCTGATGATTCTGGTGTGAATCGTTCTGTTTTGCTTCTGATGATTTTGGTGTGAATCATTCTGTTTTGCTTCTGATGATTCTGGTGTGAATCATTCTGTTTTGGTTCTGATGATTCTGGTGTGAATCGTTCTATTTTGCTTCTGATGATTTTTGTGTGAATCATTCTGTTTTGCTTCTGATGATTCTGGTGTGAATCATTCTGTTTTGCTTCGGATGATTCTAGTGTTAATCATTCTGATTATGGTCCTGTTTTCTGATGTTCTGGTGTTGATGATTCTGATTCTGGTTCTGTTTCTGATGTTCTGATGTTGATCATTCTGGTTCTGTTTCTGATGTTTTGATGTTGATCATTCTGGTTCTGTTTTTGGCTTCTGTATTCGACTACAGGCATGCTGTATTCGAATACAGAATGTTGAAATTACAATTTCAGCTTCTGTATTCGAATACAAGGGATCTGTATTCGAATACAGATTCGGGTTTTCAGAAATTCCAAGTTTTTCAATATTGTTTTGTGAACCCTACGTGTTGGGGAGTATTGGGAAGGTTTATGACGAATTAAAATGGAATTTTTTGTGATAGTTTGAAGTGGGGGTGATGATGTTTTTGGGACTTTACTGATGTAGTGAAAAATGTTGATTTGTGCACTAAGACTGCCTCTGTATTCGACTACCAGGGGGGCTGTAGTCGAATACAGAGTGTTAATTCTGCACTGATTTGGCTCCTGTATTCGAATACAGAGAGGCTGTATTCGAATACAGATTCGTATTTTCCAGAAATCTCAGTTTGAAACATTGTTTTATGAATTTTAAAGAGTTGAGGAAAGACTTATGATAATTCAGAATGGAATTTTGAGATAATGTTAAGTGATAATGATTGCTTAAATGTTTAATCATTGATGTGTTGATGATGAAGTTAATTGTGTTGAGATGTTATGGGGAAATGCTGGAAAGGCTGAGTGTTTCTGATTTTTTTCGCATACTATTTTTAGTGAAGAGAAAACATTGCATGTCCATGCATTTCATAGTCAGGTGGTGACCGCGATGGGCCACAGAGTAATTATGTGACCGTGATGGGCCGCGAAGTTAAGTAGTAACCACAGTAGTGGGCTACGGAATGGCCACGTGTTCAGTGTGGTCCATTCTATCCGTGCGAGGATTTAACTTCTGTGTATTTGTCCTGTGAGAGGCTAATACACGTGAATGTAGTAACCGTGATGGGTTGTAGAGTGGCCGCGTTTTCGTGGTGGTCCATTCTATCCGGGCTGCGGAATGGCCGCGTGTTCGTGGTGGTCCATTCAAATATGTGAAACATGCTGGTCTGTTGAGCGACTGCACTGGTGCTGATCTGTTGAGCGATTGCACCATGGTCTTGAGAGCCGTTAAAGTCTATCATACATATAAATTGTGCTGGTCTGTTGAGCGACTGCACTTTGGTGATTCCAAGAAATTGTATACATGAGCATAAACATATTGCATCGGGGTGATTGATCGGTGGGTCACGATTTGGGCATATGTTGATGATTGGAAATTGCTGTGTGTATAAGTACTTTTTCAAATCTGAATTTCTGATAAATGATTATGATTGCTAAAGTATTGGCTGTACTTATGACATATTTTTCCATGTTAATTGATTGCTGTTTTGAAAAGGCATACATGTCATGAAATTTCAAAATGAGCATCTTTTTCTCATCATTGTTATATGATATGTCATGGGTGTATTTGTTGCTGTGAAATATATGCTATGTGATTATTTGTTAATTTCGGTCGGTGACCCTTTACTATTATTGTGGAAATTGGGCTTTGCCCTCAGATGATACCCGAACCCGTCCCACCGACGGTTACACTAACGACGGTAACGTCGTTAGTTTTCCCTATTTTTCACGTACGGCGTATTCGTGGACAACACAGAGGGGCGGACAACTAGCTGAAGACGAGACTTGTAGAGGATACGGTGGAGACCGTGCGACTGTAGCTTAGTGCATGATTAGTTTGACTTGATGTCTAGGATTTTAAGTTGGGAAATGTAATTTTATTTTGGGAATTAATGTATGAATTTTCCGCTGTATTATTCTGCACTCTGATGCTATTTAGTGGCCACAGGCCGGGTGTTCTCTTTTGAAATGAACTGATGAAAATTTTATTTTAATTCCCTTGACATTAATTTTGGAAAACTCATTTTAATTATTTATTGAAAAAAAAATACACTCGCACTGTATTTTAAACTCGGGGTGTTACATAATTCTAGAACGGTTTTCTATGGTGCAGTGGAACTTTGATACAGTTTGTCTGGGTTGTTTTATCTTCGGGACTTTGTGGTTGATAGTCTGCCTTGCACAATTTGGGCAGTACCGCAAAACGTGTTAAAGAGAGCGACCTAGTCCGTGACTCAACCTATTAATATCTTCGATGACATAAATTTATTTTGAAATAGTTTTCGAAACTCAAAAGTAATAACTCACATTTCTAGGGTTTGGAAAAACTTATTTCATTTGACATTGGCTCTTTCCCTCTCTGTCTCTCTCCTTCTCTTCTTTTAATTCTCTGCTCTGTGACTTTCTCTCGTCTTTCCCTCTCAGTCCTCTCGTTTAAAGCCGCCAGTCGGCCTCCACACAAGTCGTTGTCTTCCACGCGACGTTTGTCTTTCCATCTCAGCCTCCTTCTCTGCAGCCTCCATGCGACGTGTCGGTTTCTCAATCAGACTTTGCAGTCTCCATCCTTTGCGACCAGCGCCGCTGTTGTCCGTCTCTCTTCACTTCTCAGTCTCATTTCAGAGTCACAACGGCCAGCCACCAACGTCACCTATTGATCTTGGTCCTCATACTGTCTCAAATTGCTTGTTATAGTTTTCATGTTCTAACTATTTTCCTCTTCTACTATTTGTTAATTGTGAACTGTTTTAGTTTAAGATTGTGAACTAATGGTAGTGTCTGAATTGTAATTGTGACTTTGTGAATTGTGAACAGTTTTAGTGTGGGAATTGGGATTGTGAACTTTAGTGTGTGAAATGTGTTCCTTGTGATTGTGAGTTGTTTACTATTTTTTTGGTTAATGTAGTGTGGATGTGAGATTGTGAACTGTTTTACCTTGTGAATGTGAGTTGTAAGTGTAACCTTGAGAATTATGCGTTGTTTAGTTAATTTGTGCATTTTTTTAGGAGTAATACAATGTTTGAACATAAGAAAATTGATGTATTTTACAAGAAATTTTTTTCCGATAAAGATGAAATTTTATTTGATTGAATTATGTGAAGCTCTAAAAACTTATGTGACTTGTGAAAATTATAAAACTTGTGTGAATTGAAACTCTAACTTTTCCAATTTGTCGACTATGTATGAATTGTGTTAAGTTCTAAAAAAACTATGACTTTTATGAATTTCAATTATAATATTTTAGTCAATACTTGTCGCTCCCCCCAATATTTTGTGCAAGATCCGCCGTTTCTAGCAAGTCGATCGACCAATTTAACACAAGCAATTAAATAGTTTCAAATAACTATTATTTTCAAAAAAATAATATATATTTCTCGAAAAGAATATATATTCCTTTGTAATTTTAATGTTTTCAAATATAAAAACCTTGTTTCAACATTTAATTCAGTCAACATCTCAAAAAGGGCAAATCTAAAAGTTTTAATATATTTCAAAATTACTTTCTAGACTCAAAATAGTTGTAGAATATTCCATGACTCAACAGATACATAACAAAAGCGTCCCGCGATCAAGGAGGCCTACCAAAAATTTGACTCATACTTGAATCTACTAACAATTTGCTACTTAGATGCCTGTGAATCTGGAAAAAAATAAACAAAATGAAGAAGTAAATCACAAAGACTTAGTGAGTAGACAATAATTACCACCAACTAGAAGATAAACACAAACAGACACAAATAATTATTTTACAATTTTTTGGCAATTATGTTAAATATAGATAATTCCCAATGAAGTATACACATGATAAAATCTTAAACTTATAATTTTTTAGTCGTTCAAGAAGAAATATTTAAAATCTAATTCATTAAAAGGCGAATTCAAAATAAGCAACCTTAAAAGGATCATAGAAAATCTAACATGTAAAAAAAATGAAGTTTTAAAAACTAAGACGGTTTCATCTCATTGATAGGCGTCTCCTCCTACGGGTGGTCTTTCCCTTATGGCAGCTCCATCTAACAGATAGTCTTTTTCTCTCAATCTCGCAAATGCATCAAATCACATCAATTAGAGAGTTTACAGGTAACCCTCTCCTCCTAAAAATGATATCTCTCATAGAGGTAGCTCCATCTAACGAGAAACTCTCCTCAATTGAAACGATGTAACTAGGTGTCTCTACCTCATTAACGATTACATAACTATAACAACAATTTTCCAAAACACACATTTTAAAATCATTTTCATTCCATCACATCTTATGGAAAAACATACATTCCAATGCACATCGTTTAATATTTAAATATCTTATAGCTCATAAATAAATCAAACTATATACATATATATATATATATATATATATACATATTATATATCAAAGAACATTATAGTAAATAAACAATGACAATGAAGAATTTCAAATGTTATGTTTCCCTATTTTACTTAAATAAATATTTTTAAGATATAAAATAAATTATAGAATAATAAAAATATGTGACAATGATCGTTATCTACTCACAATTACGAAGAATCAATTAAGTTTGCTCTCCACTAATTTCCAAAGAAGTAGGCAAAACCTCAACTGACATATCTGAATATATTAAAAATATTTTCAAGACTTTAAAAATTTATTCTAAAACTTTACTATCATATATATCCATAAAAGTGCTTAAAACCTACTCTAAGGACCAAACTAATTTTTTTAAACAAAACCACGTATACTTAAAAATGTTTTCATAGACTTCAGGAACGGTTTTAGAGGGGCACACATGGGTTGGGGCCCTCCCTCTTATATACATTGCATTCTAATTTATCATATAATCACACACATAAAGCGCAAAAAAAAAAAAATACACACACAAATAATAGTATTATTATGCATATTATTAATTTTTATTTTCATAGGTTCCTCCGTTGAAGATATTCATTTATTACACATTTAATAATTATCTATTAAATTATATTTTATGTAACTATTTTTTTCTTTCTAAAAAATATCTTTTGTAACTTTATTTTATGTAAAAATATTTGATCTTCATTTCATAGTTGTTTAGATCGTCTCCAAAGGTTTATTACCTTTAAAAAATCTCAATAAACACTTCTGAAAGAATTAGTATTTTTCTAAAACCGTGAGAAAAGTAAAAAAGAGAAAGGGGTAGAAAAGGTAGTAGGAGAAAAAAAGATTTAGGGTGGGATCTGGTGTTTGATAATTTAAGTGTGAGGTTCAATTTTATTTTTTTAATATATGCATTTAAATTAAACTGTGTGTTTCAACTTTATAGATTATTATACATTAAATTACGAGAATTAAAAAATTTAATTATAATATTAAATTTATTGGCAATATGAATTATTTTATTAATTTATTTTTAATGAGAGAGAGTTAATTTATGATTTAATTAATTGTAGTATTTATTACAAATGTTAGAAAAAAATGTAATTTTATTAGAGGTAAGTTAATAAGAAAATAATTAAGACAATTGAAAGAGATCTTATAAAAGACAACAAAAATCTCAAGAGGATCTTATATCTAAAAACAAGTGTAATATGCAAAAAGAAATGTTATTTCAACTTAAAATATTAGTCAAATACTGCATTTTTATATGGTTATGGTGTTGATTTTTTATTATTTATTATTTATAAACGGTATATTTTTAATCATTTAAGTTATAGTTCTAAAGTAGCAAAATTAATTTATAAGGAAGGGGGGTTTGAATTGTAAATCTCCCTTTTTAAAATTTCTTGAAAAACTTCAGATTTGAACTCAAGAAAGTTCTTGGTTAAGGAAGCAGAAAAACGGAGAACGTTCTTGGTTTATCAGAAAACGGAGAACGTTCAAATTAGTTTGTAAAACAGAAAAACAGTTTTGTATTTTTAATCTTGAAAAGCAATCAAACTGAATAAAGAGATAAAAGATAAGAAATACCACACACAGATGTATCCTGGTTCACCCAACTTGGGCTACGTCCAGTCCTCACAATTGTGAGATTTTCCACTAAGTGTTTAAAACAAGAACCTTCTTGGTTTTACAGCACCTAGCCTAGATCAACCTTGATCTTTTGTTTATAGAACTTAATCTAATTCCACCCAGAAAGAGATTAATCAAATCACCTCCAACCTTGATAGGATTTCTTACAATCTACCCCAAACTATACTTAACTCTTATAGTTTGAGTTTTACAATAATGAAGAGATTGTTTTGTTAGAATCTGATATGTCTCAACTCTTGTTTGAGATTCAATTCTTTACAAAGAACTCAATATAAATGTATCAGAGTAAAACGAATTTAACCAACCTGATTCTTGTAAGTGATTTGGAGAATTTCAAGTATGTAAATGTGAATGATTTTGAGAGACTTGTTAGCACTTGAACTTCTGCGTTTTCTTTGAGCTGTGGCCTTCCTTTTATAGGCTTGAGAGCATTGAATGGAGGTCAATAGAGCTGTTGGTAGTGCACTTGTCAGGCTTGACCAGAGGCATTATTTCTGAATAAAAATAATCCAACTTTTGAATATTTTTATTTTTTGTTTTGACTGGGCTGTGTGTTGCGTTTTAGATCAATTTTTCCTGAGTAATTAATGATCCTCTAATGCTTCTGATAAGTGATAATATTTTTGGCTTGAACTGGAGCTCTGGATCAATTAAAACAGATTGAAAACGATCACATAACGTTGTTGCAGAAAACTGTAGTGTAGTTGCTGGAGATTGATGATCAATCTGGAGCTTTAGCTTTTGAGTTTCCTAGAGATTGATAATCAATCTGGACTGCTTTCTGAACATACTGGAAGCTGTCTTGATGCATTGTACATTGTCAAGATTGTTTATCAGTCTTGACAGCAGAACTGGAGAATGTTCAGTTTCTGCTTGGGCAGCTTGATTCATGGCCTTTTTTCTTTGTGATTTGAATGGTTTCTTTTGATTGTAACTGATCACATCTGTTCCTTATCATGTACTCTTAATACTGATGTAAATTCTATATGCAATAACTTCAATTAAGTGATGGAGAAAGATTGGTCTTTATGCTGTCACGGCCTGGCGATCATTCTCCGTTTTCTAGAATATGTCAAGAATGTTCTCTGCCTTTGTTTATGTTGTTTTCTTTGATTCTTTTGAAACCTATCTTTGAATTTATACACTCAAAAGCACAGGTTAAATTAACAATACATTTAGAATCATAATTAACAATCTTTAATTAACCTTTGTTTATTTTCATTAAAACTTTAAAAATGAGAGTTTGTCTTAACAATCTCCCTCTTTCTGATGATGACAAACATGTTAATTTAGATTTTAATTTTGATTCTAATTTTGAAAGAGCTTGAAAGCTCCCCCTCAATTTGTGCAGTAATTTAATTTTGACAGATGATAAAACATGTAAATTCAAGAGATAAATCAATTCATAGCAAATAGATTTATAAAGATTCATTAGATGATATCAATTGATAATTACATAATGAGATTAAGTCAGAAGATATACAGAAGTACCATATACAAAAGGACTTCTATCTAATTAGAAAAACTTAAACATAATCTAAAATCTTCAAATTAATTCTCCCCCTTTGTCATAACAAAAAGGTAGGAGAAAAAGATCCTAAGATGCCAATGATGGTGAAGATCGTTCTGAAGAAGAGGACTTGGCAGGATCAGCAACAGGTTGAGGAGAAGGAGAAGGATGAACAAGAGGTGGAACAAGTCCAAGTTTTGGAGCAAGTTGTTCTGTCATCCAAGTGCACAGGAGAGTGGACTCTAAATCCTGTTGAGTCTGGCGTGCCATAATGGTGTGAACGGCAGCCAAGATCTCAGAATTTGTAGGTTCTTTTGGTGGAGGAGGAGGACGAGGCATAGCAGAAGCAGGATGAGTGGAAGTTGGAGGAGTGGAGGCAGAAGGTGAGGGATTGGAGATGGATTTATGGTTAATGGAGGGTCCAGGTGTATCAGAAAAAGTCAAGAATTGACTTATCCCAAAGAGTAAGGGACTGGTTTTTTGGGAGGAAATGAATAGTGGTGACATGGAGGAGACGTGCTGATTTGGAAGGAGGGTGCACATGTCATCAATGGGTGACTAGAGGTAATGGAGAAAGTCTGTGGAGGAGAAGATTGAAGGTTGGGGAAAAACGGAGAAAGTGTGGGGATGGTTTGGTTGGGCAAGTGAACTTTCTCGGTTTTCAGTTGAACATTCTTGAGCAGTTTCTGCTACTTCAGGAAGTTCTTGTGAGGGTTGTGGTGAGGCTGGGGTTGGAGCTGGAGCAGCAGCTTTTCTCCTTGAGGAGCGCTTCCTTTTCAGTGAAGGTGGGAAGAAGGATGAAGGAGCACTTGTCTCAGAAGAAGTTTTCTTCACGTGAGAAATATTCTTTGAAGAAAACCTGGAGATTTTGATCACACTCTTCTCATTGCTGAGAGGGATTTGAAAATGCTTGAAGATTCTGGTCAGAATCATCCCATAAGGTACAGTGTTTTTCCTGTAATCGTTATTTGCTGCAGCTATCATGTGATGGATTATGATGTGGGGAAGGTTGAGACGCTTGCAGTTTAGGAGATGATGGATTATAAGGGCATCATTGTCTGATACATACTCATGACTTCCACAGTGGGGAAGTATGGTATGGTGGCTGATGTTGTTAAAGATTTTTGGAAGGGGTTTGAAGAAGGTTGAGAGCTGACGCGTAGACCTTTCTTGGAAAAGATCAGAGAGCACCTCTGTCTTGTTCAGATTTAAAGCTTCATACCATTTATCTCCATAAACAGCAGGGCCTTCAGTAGGAAGGTTCAGAATAGAGGCCAGGGATTCTGGGGTTAGGCTTATTTCTATCCCCTTGACCTTGGAGATGATCAGGGACTTATTAGAAAAAGTCCTTGCTTGATAGTAGAAAGCCCTGATGACATCTGGGTAGTAACATTCTGATATCTAAAGAAAGGAGGTCCAACCTAAAACATCAGTGTGATTTTTTACAGCATTTCCATCAACAATCAGGTTGTCAAACATGACAACTCTTCCCACTCCAATAGGGCGTTGAGCCCATTTCTCTTTAAATAGTTTAGATGCAGAGGAGGGAATTAGAGGAATGTTGTTGGTATTATGGAGTGGAGAGTTTTGAGGGGCAGAAGGAGAATTTTGGGGGCAGAAGGAGATGGTTCACAGAATGGAGAACGTTCAGGTATTGATGAACGTTTTGGAGAACGTTCTGGAGTTTTTTCAACAGAAGGAGAAGACTTCTGATTGGTCTGTTTTGGAGCCCTTGATTTGCTTCTCTGAGGGTTCTTTAATTTCTGTTTAGCAAGAAATTGAGAGAGGGTTATGGTAGATTTCTTCTTCATGGTTTTTAAAGGGGGTTGAGATGGTTTTGATGGAGAGAAGATTTCATTTATATTCTTCCTCTTCTGGTTAGGAGGAGTTGTAAATGAAGGTTTAGAAGACATAATTTTCCTCTGTATTGGATGGAGGAACATCAATTTCTTCCTCATCAGAGTCAGAGATTATGAACATGGGAGAATCAATATTTTTAGGTTTTGATGTCCCTATTCCAGCAAGAATTCTTATAGACCTTCGTTGAGTTTTTGTGGGTCTTGTGGTATTTCTCAAGTGTGGTGGAACTTGAGTAGTGTTTGGTACAAATTGAGAGTGAGAAAGAGGGAAAACAGTTGCGAGTGGTCTAAGAGGGAGAGAGATAGGACTTGATTCCCTTGATGATGAAGATGAAGATTCTGATGATGAGAAGGGCATTTTAATGGGAGAAGGTCTGGGTGGTGGAGAAGGTGAACGATTGTGGAACGGAGAAGAAGGTGGTGGTGAAGGTGATTCAACATATGCATTTTTACGAGCACTGGATTTTGTTCTTGCCATTGGAGTTTTTTTAGAGAGGAAAAAGGGTTTAGAGGAAGATGAAGAGAAGGATATGAAGGGTTTGTGAGAAACTTCAGAGGCAGTATTGCTTATTTAGAAAGGAATAAGTAATGATGAGTGAAACCTAGGGAAGGATGATTGAGAAGATGCAACGCCTCACTTTGATAATGTGTCAGGGCATTTTTTGGAGGCAGGGGACAAGAGCATTAAATGCCAAGACTCCCCTTTTCCTTTTGCCTGCGCAGAGAAGAAGTGACATGCAGAGGAGAAAGTTGTTTCTCAAACGGAGAAAGTTGACTGAAAAACGGAGATTGATAAACGTTCTCCGTTTTCTGCAGAAGCAGAATTTTAATGAGATTTCTCATGATTTTCAGTCGTTCCGTAATTGAATTAAAACTATCCTCAACTAAAGGCTTTGTAAATATATCAGCAAGCTGATTTTGGGTATCAACAAAGATTAATTCAATGTTTTTCTTGCTTACATGATCACGAATAAAATGATGTTTTATTTCAATGTGTTTTGATCGTGAGTGCTGAATGGGATTTTTAGATAAATTGATAGCACTAGTATTATCACAATAAATTGGAACACTTGAGTAACTTACAGAGAAGTCTTCAAGTTGATTTTTAATCCAAATTACTTGTGAGCAGCAGTTTGATGCTGAAACATATTCAGCTTCGGTGGTTGATAAGGCTATTGTGTTTTGTTTCCTGCAAGACCAGCTTATCAATGCTTCACCCAGGAACTGACATGCTCCACTTGTGCTTTTACGTTCATTTTTATCTCCAGTGTAGTCAGCATCGCAATAGGCTACAAGATCAAAATATGAACATTTTCTATACCAAAGGCCAAGATAAGTAGTACCAACAAGATATCTAAAGATGCTTTTTACTACTGTTAAATGTGATTCTTTGGGTGCAGATTGAAATCTAGCACATAATCCTACTGCAAATACAATAGCCGACCTACTCGCAATTAGATATAACAAAGAACCTATCATTCCTCTATACTCTTTTTCAGAGACATATTTTCCATTTTCATCTTTGTCCAATGAAGAAGATGGATGCATAGGAGTAGTCATGATTTTGGCTTCATTCATTTTATTTTTTGTTAAAAGGTCTTTTGTATACTTTTCTTGACAAATAAAAATGCCATCATCATGCTGCTTGATTTGTAAACCAAGAAAGTATCTCAACTCCCCCATCATGCTCATTTCAAATTCACTTTGCATAAGTTTTGAAAAGGCATCACACATTTTTCATTGGTTGAACCAAAGATTATATCATCAACATACACTTGAACTGTGAGTAAATCATTTTTATCATTTTTCTTGAAAAGTGTAGTGTCAATGTTTCCTCTGGAAAATCCGTTTTTGATTAAGAATGAACTAAATCTTTCATACCAAGCTCTTGGTGCTTGTTTCAGACCATAGAGAGCTTTGGTAAGTTTAAAAACATGGTTTGGTTTTGATTGATCCTCAAAGCCAGGAGGTTGTTTTACATAAACTTGTTCATTTAAAAAGCCATTTAAAAATGCACTTTTAACATCCATTTGAAATAATTTAACACGCTTATGAGATGCATATGCAAAAAGTATACGAATAGCTTCTAACCATGCAACAGGGGCAAACGTTTCATCGTAATCAATACCTTCCTGTTGATTATATCCTTGCGCGACCAGCCTTGCTTTGTTGCGAATAACCTTGTCTTCTTCATTGAGTTTGTTTCTAAAAACCTATCTTGTACCAATGACAGTTTGATCTTTTGGATCAGGGACCAAAGTCCAGACTTCATTTTTCTCAAACTGAAGCAATTCTTCTTTCATAGCTTCTATCCAAGATTGATCTATTATTGCTTCTTTAATGGATTTGGGTTCAATCTAGGATATCATTGCCATGCTGCATTCATCATTCTTGAATGATCTTCTTGTTCGAATTCCATCAGCAGTTTCTCCAATTATTTGAGTTTGAGGATGTCCTTCAATTGTTCTCCAGCTTTTTGGTGGAGAATGAAACGGAGATTGTTTATCAATCTCGGTTTCCTGCACAACAATCTGTTGTTGCACACCAGTTTGAATCTTCTCTTCCTCATCCCTTTTACTTAGATCCAAATCATCAAATAACACGTGCATACTGATTTCAAAAACCTTGGTTCTCATATTAAACACTCGATATCCCTTGGAGTCAGTTGCATATCCCAAAAATATTGCCTTGTCTGATTTTGCATCAAACTTTCCAAGGACATCTCTGTTGTTTAAAATATAACAATAACATCCAAAAATGTGAAAATATGAAATGTTTGGTTTTCTATTCCTCCCGATTTCATAAGGAGTTTTGTTAATGATTTTTCTAATAGATACACGATTTAAAATGTAGCAAGAAGTGTTAATGGCTTCTGCCCAAAAGTATCTTTCAACATTTGATTCTTCTAAGATTGTTCTTGCCATTTCTTGAAGTGTTCTATTTTTCGATTAACAACTCCATTCTATTGTGGAGTTCTTGCACAAGATAGATTGTGAGAAATGCCAAGTTCATCAAAGAAGTTTTTAAAAGAGGCATTTATGAAGTCTCCTCCATGATCACTTCTTACAGAAATGATGCTGGATTCTTTTTCATTCTGTACCTTTTTGCAAAATGTTTTAAATTCATCAAATGCATCATCCTTATTTTTTAAAAACAATACCCAAGTGTATCTAGAGAAATCATCAACAATAACAAAACAATATTTCATTCCTCCTAGACTTGTTGTTTTGATTGGCCCAAAAAGATCTATGTGAAGTAATTCAAAAGTTCTGTTTGTAGTTATAAAATCTTGACTTGCTTTCCTTTTGCACAAGCTTCACAAATTCTATTTTTGTCAAAATTTAGTTTGGGCAATCCTCTAACAAGATCCAGTTTAGAGATTTTTGAAATTGTTTTCATACTTATATGTCCAGCCCTTTTATGCCATATCCATTAATCTTTATCGATTGACATAAAACAGGATTCATCTGGTAATTCATCAAGATATAGGACATATAGATTTTTCTTTCTATTTCCAAAAAATAACACCTCTCCAGAATCTGTTTTTCTTACTTCACATACTCTTGGTTTGAAAATAACTTCAAAACCATTGTCACATAACTGACTTATACTTAGAAGATTATGTTTCAAACCTTCAACGTATTGAACATCAGTTATTTGAGTAGAGTTTGCCTTACCAATAGTTCATTTACCTTTGATCTGAGCTTGATTGTTGTTGCCAAAAGTAATTGATCCTCCATCCTTTTTAATGAAGGACATGAAACAGTTTTTATCACCTGTCATGTGTCTTGAACAACCATTGTCCAAGAACCAAGGCTTTCTCTTGGCACTTTGAAATCCAGCCTGCATAAGAGTTTACATTCACTTTAGGTACCCACTTTGTCTTGGGTCCTTGAGAGTTAGTCTTAATAATTTCTTTCTTTTTAAAATAACATGTTGACTCTTGATGACCAAATTTGAGACAATATGAGCATTTAATTGTTGGTCTTGGTATTGATTTTGAATTATGAGTTTTGGAAGGTTTGAATCTTGATTTTGTAGGCTTGAGAGCATTGAATGGAGGTCAATAGAGCTGTTGGTAGTGCCCTTGTCAGGCTTGACCAGAGGCATTATTTCTGAATAAAAATAATCCAACTTTTGACTATTTTTATTTTCTGTTTTGATTGAGCTGTGTGTTGCGTTTTAGATCAGTTTTTCTTGAGTAATTAATGATCCTATAATGCTTCTGATAAGTAATAATATTGCTGGATTGAACTGGAGCTTTGGATCAATTAAAATAGATTGAAAATGATCACATAACGTTGTTGCAGAAAATTGTAGTGTAGTTGCTGGAGATTGATGATCAATCTAGAGCTTTAGCTTTTGGGTTTCCTGGAGATTGATAATCAATCTGGACTGATTTCTGAACATACTGGAAGCTGTCTTGATGCATTGTACATTGTCAAGATTGTTTATCAGTCTTGACAGCAGAACTGGAGAATGTTCAGTTTCTGCTTGGGCAGCTTGATTCATGGTCTTTTTTCTTTGTGATTTGAATGGTTTCTTTTGATTGTAATTGATCACATATGTTCCTTGTCATGTACTCTTAATACTGATGTAAATTCCAGAGGCAATAACTTCAATTAAGTGATGGAGAAATATTGGTCTTTATGCTGTCACGGCCTGGCGAACATTCTCCGTTTTCCAGAATATGTCAAGAATGTTCTCTGCCTTTGTTTATGCTGTTTGCTTTGATTCTTTTGAAACCTATCTTTGAATTTATACACTCAAAAGCACAGGTTAAATTAACAATACATTTAAAATCATAATTAACAATATTTAATTAACATTTGTTTATTTTCATCAAAACTTTAAAAATGAGAGTTTGTCTTTAACTAGTTCAACTAACAAATAGATTGAAAATCATAACTTAAATTCTAACCTAAAATTTTGCAGATGTGTCTGAATTTTGTATAAATCTCATTAATAAATAAATAAAATATTTTTATACCACGTAAAATATGATGTCAATTTTTTTTATATGTTCAAATAGCATCACTCTAAAAGAAAAAACACACTTTAAAATACATTAATTATAATAATTATTTTTATACCTTATTTAATAGTAATATGAGATGTATGTATGTATATATCTTTACATATAAAAGTTCTCAACTTATTTGTGGGAACTTTTCCCTCGTAAATTTGGAGAAATGAATTAAACATTTCCACTTTTCTAAATTTGGAGAAATGGATAATCAGTATATCCAATAACAGGATCATGCGTATAGTAAGTAGTTGGATCAGGTTCGTTGAATTCATCCACATTTAGTTCAAATCTTTTAGGTAAATCTGGATTTGCCAAAAACATTCTTCCATAACCTACCAAATCTGCAGCACCAGATTCTATAGCGCGATTTCCTTCACTCCGATCGTAACCTCCTGCAACAATTAGGGTTCCTTTGAAGACATTTCTAACAGAATTCAGTGACCAATTGGTATCGCACTTTTGAAATTGCGTAACCATTTTAGGATCAATCATATGAATATACAAAATCCCTAATTGATTCAATGATTTAGCCATGTAATTAGCCAATTGTTGAGGATCAGAATCTTCGCAATCGTTATAATTAGCGAAAGGAGATAACCTCACACCAACTTTATCAGCTCCGATTTCATGAGTTATTGTATCTATAATTTGAAGTGGAAAGCGACAACGATTCTGTAAGTTTCCTCCATATTCATCATCTCTATCATTTACTTTGTCTTTTAGAAATTGATCTAGTAAATATCCATTGGCTCCATGTATTTCTACTCCATCAAAACCTGCTTCCATGGCGTTTTTTGCTGCAATTCTAAATTCATTGACGAGTTTAGGGATTTCATTTGTTTCCAGACGCCGAGGGGGTGGATATTTATCAACTGCAACGAGATCGTTGAACACATCTCTCCGAAGACGCTTGTTTGTGCATGATATTGCGGCTTTACCTTCAGGCTGGTATTCTGGACATATACCGAAAAGTTAATACATCACATTTTCAGGTATATTTTTGTTTATATTTTATTTTGGAGTAGTATATTCAATATCTATAATATATATAGATAGTTCAATTTTATTGTTATCAAAATATTAATATATGGTACTTACCATTGTTGGATACTCTTCCTGCATGCCAAAGTTGACAGAAAAATATCCCACCCTTTTCATGAACTGCACTCACAATTGGTTTCCATGCCTCTACTTGTTCCCTTGTCCAAATGCCAGGCGTATTTGGGTACCTTTAAATGGTTTCATCACTCAAACAAACCCAAATTAATAATATATATATATATATATATATATATATATATATATATATATATATATATATATATATATATATATTCTCACATAATATTAGCGATCGGTTTAAAGTTTTTGTACTTATTAAAATATATAATAATTAATTATCGATTAATGTAGTTTAAAGTTTTTGTATATTTATTAAAATATATAATAATTAAAAAAAAAATCTATTTTGTCAAACTATTTATTTATGTTAATGATTGACGAGTTTTTCACTTATATAAATGTATAGTATAAGAATATTTTATAAGTTGTGCACATAATAATTATTAAAGAGTAATATAAAAAAATAATAATTAAAATTACATTAAAAATTAAGAATGGTATTTATTTTGAAATATTTGTTTTTGTTGCTAAAGTGACACTCGTTGCGAGACAAAAGACGTACCATTAATTGGGTACAATAAATTAATAGGAAGGCTAAATAAATTTTTAGTTTCTACAAAATCTTACTATTTTATTTTTAATTTTTATAAAAAAGTTCATCAACTCTTAATCCCTTAAAAAATTTCCTTTTCATTTTTCATCCTCAGTTTTAAATAAACAATCATGTATCTTTTGAATTTTTTAAAAGTTTTTTTACAGTAATGTTTAGAATATATTTACCAACTTTTGTACTAAAATTTAAAATTTTATAATAGATGATAAATTAAATATGAATTTTTAAATTTTTTATACTTAAAAATTCATATTTAATTTATTACTTGTTAAATTTTTGTAGAGAAATTTCTTGTAGTATTCGATGTATTACTGTAAAATATTATTTAAAATTTTGAAAAATGCATTATACTTGATATAAAATCAAAAATAAAAATAAATTTTTTAAAGGACTAAAAATTAATAATTTTTTTATAAAATTTAAAATAAAATAGTGAAATTTTGTAAAAATTAAAATATTATTTAATTTTTAATGAAAATTACCCTTGTGCTGTGTCACACACACCAGAGGCTTCAGAAATCAAGAAGCCACCCTTAGTTGTTCTTTGAGAATAATATAGAGCAGCATGTGGCTGAGCCACAAAGTTGTAAGACCTTGATCGTGTTAACGGTGCCAACACTATTCTGCAGTATTAAATTAAATTAAATTAAAGAGAAAAAAACTAACGCAAAAATAAAATAGTTTGAATCAGAAATTTAGAGCTCATATGAACTGTTTAGAACTCATAATTGAATCGACATGCAAATCAAATTTTTTTTTATTGTTTTAATTCTTATTAAATTTTGTAAATTTTATAGAAGATGAGTTAAGATTTGATAATTTTATTCTGACTCAAACTTAAAATATTATCAAATACAAATGATTTTTTCTCTAAGATTTAAGTGAAAGAAATACATCAATACTAACGTCGGATATTAACTTAAAAAATTATTATAATAATAATTTTCAATTTAACGATTAAATTTAAAAAATATTTATCGGACACAAACATATTACCTGTGAGATAGATTAAAGTTTCCCATCTTGTATGGAGTGAGCAAAGGTATTGTGTCGTTGACTTCTCCTTTTGCCATGGTCTTCGTGTTGCTCATCTTCTCTCTCTTTCTACTTAATTCACAGCCATTCATTACTTATCCTTTCATATAGACTTGCGTGTTACTATGTGAAATTAGAGAATATATATATACAAATGGTTGATATTTAATTTGAAGATTTGGAAAGAAAATAAAAGTTTAATGTGATTTATATAAATGTGAAGTAATCTTTAAAATCACTTAACTAATAAAATAGAGAAATTTTTCCGTACATAAGTTAATTCTGTATGTATTAATATTTAATTTTTAAACTATTAGTTAAATAAATTTTTCTTCAAAAAAATTATTTTCTATCATTTATTTAATTAGAGAGTCCCCAAAATAAATTTTTGGATTCACGTGTGGTCCTCTTTTTTTTACTTGTAATAGCCGGTTATCTTTTTTATTTGGTGTTTTATTTGTAAATGTCTAATTTTGTTGTTGCTTTTTTTAAGTTTTTTAATTAAAAACAAAATATATTTGTTTTGTCATTAAATTTTGTGTCCATGACACTTACCAAAAAAATTATATAAAAATGAATTTTTCATTTTACATCTCTAAATTCTTTTCACTATTTCAATTTTTTTTAATTGGTGTAAATTAATCAGGTATAACTTTAAATTCGTTAAATACTCTTTAAATATATTCCCTCTATCTCATGATGAGTGTTATTTCAAAAGAAAAAATTGTTTTAAAATGAATATTATTCATAATTTTCAATACAATTTTAATTATTTTTTCTATATTACCCTTCAACTATTACTAATACACAACTTTCAAACATTATTATATTTTGCATTGATAATAGTAAAAAATTCACCGATAGTCAACTCTGTTGGTTCTTGATATCAAAGTCTCTAAGATAGTTATAATAATTAAATATTACTTATTAAATGTGTTGGTGATTTAAAAATTTTTTTTTTTTAATTTTTATTACTTATAATTGTGAATAATGAATATTTTTGCGATAAAATGTAAAAAAATTGTATAATACTTATAAACAACAAATTGATGTTTCTTTTTATAAAATAATCTTTTTTAAAATACAAAAATCAACAAATAACTATTTAATTCATAAAAATAATCATTAATTTACAAAGCAAATATATCAAAATTCTTTAATTTACGGATATAGCATAAGAGTTTCCAATAAAATAACATATCATTTTTGTTCTTTTTACAATCAATACAACGAAATATCAATCAAAATTTGGAAAGTAACTAGAGATATGGTCGTTCGAACAAGAATGTGAGCAATATCATTTTTGTCAATATATTTGTTGCATGTAAAATGTTGCAATCGCTATTAATTTTGTCGTGCTCAAGTTTGAATAAAAAGTTTCTTATTTTATGCATAAGTAACAAAACATTTGTTAATAAAATAATTTTCTTCGTTTGTATCAAAAAATATTCGAAAGATACGTTAACAATAAAGTGTTCATTTCTATCTTAATTAATCAATTTGTGAATGACCTTCACTTTACTAATTAATTAGTGAATAATATTCGTCTCACGTATGATTTATAAATTAAATTATAATTAGTGTAATAACATTGTAGTCGAACCGTATATAATTTATTTATTTAATATTACATCCACTTCTTTTTATAAAAAACAATTAGATCAACAAAATATGAATTAAATATATAAACTTTTGTTATCTCGAACGTCTCTTATAAAAAAATAAAAAGAGTATTATTTTTCTAAAATCTCACACAATCATTTAAATACACATCTCACTCTTAATTAATTGGTTTGTAAATGAAGTGACCTTCGTATATATTTTATACAATAAATTTTAATTAGTGTATCATAATTTTTTTAGTTTTGTCTATACAAATATTTAAGAGTACTAATAATTATATACATATTTCTTTTGTAATTAATTGATTCGTGAATATTGATTAAGGGTAAATATATGCCCCTATATTATTTAAACAACAAATTATATTACATTAATAATTAAATACACATTTATCTTTTAACTAATTGATTAGTGACATATTTGTCATATATATATATATATAGAGAGGGGTTGTACAATAAGTTATAATTAATGTATTACAATTTTATCCAAATAAATATATTCTACAGACACTAATAATCAAATGCATCTTTCTACTTTTAATTAATTGATTCGTAAATGATCACTTTTTAACAAATTAATTAGTGACACACATATATTCTCGTGTATGATTTATACAATAAATTATATTAAGTTATGATAATCTTTTGTACACTTTTATCTAAAAAAAATTAATATACACTTATAATAAAATACACATTTATCTTTTTAACTAAAAAAAAAGAAATCTTAACAAATGCCCCAATATTGAGGCACTTGTTGAAACACTAAAAATGAAAATTTAATATTAAAAGCAGTAAATTTAACTTTGTTGAAATTTTAAATTTTATTATTTTTCACACAATAATTATCTTGTATTTCTTTTTTTAATTCCTTAACAAATGCGGAACAATTGAATAACCCTTAAAAAATTGTTCATTTTACCGGTACAAAAATTGTGCTATTTAACCTTAAACATCAACGTTACTAACAAACTAATATTTTTGCCATTCCAATATATAAAAAAACTATTTAACCTGAAAATTAAATTGTAAACACGACAAAATGCATTGTATAACACTACATGAATAAAATCAGAGTAAATGAAAAGAGGACGATTTCTAATGATTATGTTTTGTAACATGGCTAGAGAAGTCACACAGATAGACAAACACTTCATCTTCATGCCTCCAAATTTTCAACACCATAGTTTGGAAACTTGAACTTTTTATCAAATGTAAATCGAGCTTAAATGCTTTACGGACAAACGAATCCAATTCACTACCCACCAAATTAAATTAAATAATTATACAATACTACTCGAAGGAGTTTCACGAGTTAGGGAGGTCAAAACTGTTGGAAATGTTGTAGCAAACTCAACCTTAGGAATCAAGACATGTAGTAACTATATGAATCGTCTTCCAGAAAGATGTACAAAACATCACTATTTACAACTTGTATAAAAACACTCCATTTCACTACAGGTCATTATGTTATCTTAGGAGTAACTTTGAGGTCTTCTTGAAACAGAGTTGATACCTGGTTATCCATGTATTGCGTGCAGTGAGCCTTACTGGCAGATCTAGAAGGCAGGAAAAAGTGTTGGAAATAAATCCCAAAATCCTGCAACATCATAAGCTACGTAGGGCCACTTAGAGGCAATAGAGTAAAGAAATGTAAGAAAGTAAACTTCTAATAGAAAACATAGGGCATGTTTTGGTAAAACATTATTTGATTTCATTTGATAATTATGTAAATGATTAGAAAAATTACCTTCTTTTTTCCTTGTTTTCTGTTATCAGTTGTCACACACTACTAGTATTATGTGCATCACATTCCAATGCAATCTTAATTTCTTTTTTTCAATTGTGCCATCTATTTGATATTATGTGCATCACATTCCATTGCAATCTTAATTTCTTTTTTTCAATTGTGCCATCTATTTGATATTATGTGCATCACTCCTAATTTATTATTCTTCCATTTTATATTTTAGATAATTCAATTATACAAATGGTTAATAAGGATAATTTGGTAAAATCACTATTCTCTCTTTTATTGATTATATTTCTTAATTCTTAAATGTAGCAGTTATTTTGGGAGAAGGAGCAACATTTTTGTAATCATTAGTTAAGATCACGGTTGTCATAATCACGAGTCAACTCATAGGACTCAGACAAGTTTACAAGTCTAAGACAAGTTGACTCACACTCAAACTCGTTTTTGTGGTAGACTCGATTAGACTTTGAGTATGAGGCGAGTTTACAAGTTCAGTATAATTTTTGAAAAAAAAAAAGCCCAAAAGCATGTTAGACCTCATCGTTTCACTCAAAAAATCCCTAAAAGGAAGTTAGAAGATCTCTCTTGTGTCTCTTCCTTTTTGTTTTAGAAGTTAGAAAGCTCAAAAGAGAGATCTCGCATTCACACCGCATGTTTCTGTCTCGCGTTTGCATTGCATGTTCCATGCTCTGCTTTAGTTTCATTCTGTTGCTCTGTTCATTTTGTTGTTGTTTTTATGCGTGTTCTATTTTTGTTTCATTCTTGTTTTTTTCTTTATATAGTAGGAAGGAACTAGGACTTAATCTACATACTTTGCTACGTTGCTTGCTTTATTTTGGAGTTTATGTCAGGAAATCTTGGCTTCCAATCAGTTTGAAATTGGAATTTTTATGTTAATTGATGTTGTATTTATGTATGTGTCATTTATAGGTTTTTTAAAGTCATCATTTTCCATAGAATCTTATGAGTCTACAAATCAAGTTGCGATCGAGTCTATGGACCTTTCTCGAGTCTATGTAGGCTCGCAAGTCTGACAACTTGTTTAAGATATAAAATGAAAACAAAATATTTTCTCAAACTAAACAGGTCCTTAATTACTCTAGATGCGTTGATGACAACAACAAAAATTCTAAGTCAATTTTTAAGAGAACATCATCCCTACCTCAATTATTGCCAAAACTGCATCATAATTCCAATCTTACTAGCTTCAAATTTCTGCATAAGGCAAGCCTCTTAGTCTTGGCTGCATCATTTAAAAATAATACAAATCTGAGATAAATCCATCAACAAAAATAAATGCTTAAAAGCATTGTTTAAACTTTGACCTTTGATTTTCTAGACTTCCAGCCTTCTGACTTCCCTTGTTGGGGAAGATAAGAATATTTCTCAAAGGAATTTAAGGCAGCAACTCCATCCATACCAGAGTCGATAATTGGGGAAAAACCCTATAGCAATTCAAAAGAGGTTACCTAGCTATTTATATATCACAACAATTTCAAAAGTAAAGATGAAACTTCACATGGGTATTGAATATCACAATAATCACTTTCTTAAATTCAATAAAAACAATTCAAGATATGCAAAAGACCGTTTTGGGAAGTTTAGTTGGTCCATGTCTGCAATTCAAATTATACGGCACCCAAGTTGCAAAAAATTCTCAGCCATAAAATTATTGATTTTTGGCATTACACTAGAAAATGGAATGCTTATTGTCACTCAACAGCAGTTAAGTAATGCAAAAGAGTGACTAACGATATGATTCAATCTTACCACTTCCTCTGAAGCACTTTTTCCTGTTTCCTCGTGGTTTTTCACTTCCAAAGAATCAGAGAAAAACAATATCTGGGGAGAATATGTTAGTAAATACTACGATTAAAAGAACAGCAAAAGAAAAAGTTGACCCAGCTGGAGCTGGACCAGTTGAAACATCAAATTATTATACAAAAAGGCACAATTAGATGTTAGAATCAAGCACAAGTGAAATAAGGTTGTCTAATGTTGGTTGTAAAATTCACCTTGTCGAGTAACTGAACATTTGATGAATTGGTTGCCATGATCTGAACTCCAAGCAAATTGTTGGAATTACTGCAAAAGGGACAAAAAATTGTGCTGAAAACACACCCATCTTCTGGACACCATATACCCTGATCTGGTGTATTTTTAGGTATTCTATTGCAAATACGTTGATCAACGAATGAGGATTCTGTAACAATAACTGGTACACTCTTTGCTGTATCAGTGGTGTAAGTTTCCAGTCTCTTTTTCAAAAGGAACCTCAAGTGAACTTTTGATGAAGAAATCAAAGAGCATGTAAGATATAGATGGTTCTCATGTAGTCCCAATGGGTTTTTGCAGAGTGAACAAAACAGCTGTAACCTTTTGTTTAATACAGGGACAGTTAATGAACATGAACCAGGTGAATTGCTTGTCGGTAACCGAGGAGATTGTGAGTTCAAAATTATCCCAAGACCACATTCAGTTCCATGAGTTGCTTCTCTAACTTCCACTGAGCTTTTTGTGTGCCATGTAGGAGTGCTGACACAAGATGCATCATCGTTTTCTTCTTCTTCAATGAGGTTTATAAATGGTATGACCATGGGCTTTCTCCTTTTCTGATTGTGAGAATTAACACTCAAATTCAAAGATGATTCTGTTTCTGGAATATTTTTTGCAGTTACATTCTTTTCAGGAGTGACTGTTATTGATGTTTTACTTCCAGTAGTTGAAGACACTGGAAAACTTGACAAGTGATCCATTGCAAATCGAGCAGAAGCCTCAATTATGGTGGAATCTGTATTGTCATCCTTAGAGTAATCGGAGCTCGCAGCAGCATCATTGCCAGGGCTTTCCTTGACCATGGAGGTTTCTTCATGTGTAATTGTCACAGACACTGCCCCAGTGAACCTGTAAGAAATCTAAAGCATTTTAGTAGATGAAAAGATAACTTTTGTCCAGATGCAGCTGAGAATTAAAATACTAGTAGAAAGACCTATAATCATAAGGTAAAATCCTACTAAAATTTCAACTTTTAAGATTACACTTCAACAAAATAGTTCATCCAGGCCAAAATGATCAATTGATATCTTTGTTTATTCACCCAGAAGAGAACAAACTAGAGCACCAACATTGCCAACTACACTACCACATGCTTAAAGATCGGCTATTATGAATTTATGACTAAAGGTAAATTGTTACTTGTTAAGTCAATAGATATAGAATCAGCTGAGGTTGTGTGCACTCCAAGTTGCGCTGAAAAGAAGAGTGATATCCCTTGCATGTTAATAAGAATTAATTCAGTATTTAAGAATAAACACTGGAACAATATCTATATTAACGGGAAAAAAAGGTCATGTCCTCTTATAAGTGTACAAATCAAGGAATTAAATGCTATAATGAATGGAGCTCTGCTCCTTGCAGTAATGGATCGCACAGAAAAACTAGAAAGAAACAGGCAATATCCCGCAACCTGAGGGAGGGCCAGCTCCATAATCTCAACACCACTCAAAACTCTGGATGCCCAAGAATGCCTATAGATTACTCCTCCCCCTCCCAAATACTCACACTAATGATTCTTTTAGTTTCACTCTCCACTCCTCTTCCACCATGTGTCCTGGCTGTTATTTCTCACCTATCTCCCTCCCCACTTTCCACATCTCCTGATGTTACATGCTTCATTTTCTCTCTTAGACCCCAAGTCTATTCCCGTCTTCGTTCTTTCTACTCATTGTGCTGTGCACATTATTTATGGGCCTATCAATACTCCACCCTCACAAATTTCACCTTGTCCTCCAGATGAAATTCAGGAAAGACTTATCACTTTGTTGAATGAGGGGAAAAGAGAAAGAAATATGATGAAACCGTGTGTTTAAACTACACATTGGAGACTCCCATTCATAGTGGGCCTGTAACATGACTGTAACTTTTTTAAATATCAGGGCCAAAGAACACAAACTTGGTGGTATAACCAAATAAGGATTCTAGTCAACACTGAATCCTTAAATTAGATATTTTCATCATTAGGTTTAGTATAAAAAAACACACCGTCCAATTATATCTTCAACATTAGGTTTAGTTGCCAAAAGACACACCGTCCAATTATAATAAAATGTTGAAACACGGGGGAAAACAAGAATACCTTTCTGTCAGATTACAGCATTGTAGGTTGATATGGTCTTTGAAATTATATGTGTTACTATTCCTTTGACCTGATGGCTGACTTTCCACAAGACTGCAAGAGCTTGGTATGGGTATAGCAATGTTATCCTCAATAACTGAGGTTTCTTTCTCACCTCCATTACTAGACTTGTTCAGTTTCTGACTTTTCTTTCTTGTGAACTTCATATTTATGTCCTTGTTTTGGACACCGTCACCATTTAAGTCCAAATTCTGTGTGGCATGCACTGTATTCATGCAATACCACTCCTAAAGCAAGTTGAACGGATCAATAATTATTTTCCACTAAGCCCAGAAGGAGAACAGGGAGCACTATATCAAGGACAAATTAAGCCAATATGTCATGTACCCGGGCATTCTTAAAGAATAACTTTAGTCCGTCCAGTGACGAATCAAAACTGTCATACACTCTCAAGGGTCTTCTTAACCACTTCGAAATTAATGCTTTATTCCTTTCTTCACAAACACGTTCATCTGATTCCACAATAATATTTACAACAATTATGATAAAAAAATGGGAAAAGACAACATGGAAACAAAATAACTTGATTCTAAACCAAAAAGATGGCTTGTGAGATGGAACTGACTGCTCTCGTGGTTATTTTCCAATGGCATGGAGTCTACCCAAACTCAAAATAAACCTAAAGGAATCAGTTTTGAACAAGCTGATGGAAAGAGAACAGTTTTAAATTTCTATCCGGTGCTGCTGTAGACCCTAATACTGCAACCACGGGGTAGTACTCCGTATTCTAGAAAACCTAGCTAATACCGCCTTCCTTCTCTTCCAAATTTAAAAATCAGTTTTAAACTCTGAACCCAAAAAGGACAGAAACAAGATAAAAGGAAGGAAGAGAACTGAAATAATTGCTAGCTCAGCATGATTACCCAATAGGATGACTGCTCCATAATCAAGTCTATGTCGTATACAGCGCCCTACAAAATGTAAGTGGTAACCAACATAACTAAAAAAATATAGAAAAGAAAAATCTGCCTTGGTTAGAATATGATAAATAAATCAGAACTAAGTTTTACCTGCTGCTTGATTTAAAGCTCGGAATGCTTGGTGGCAGTACCACTCATTTCCGCCTAAGAGATGTTTGGATGATTTGAATGTGTCATTATACTTCTTCTTTAGTGAAACTTGAATATCATTTCTGTTATAATAAATCAGGCAGGCGGTCAGAGAAATATATTCCCACTGTAGGTGCCTTATCAAGAAAAATTATTTATAAGAGAAAAGAAAGGACTCTTACATGTTTGGAAATGGGATACCAATAATAATCTGAGATTGTCAAGAACATACAATTTTTAGTGAAAAATTACATTGATTATTGAAACTGGAGTGTCTATAGTCCATAGCCAAACCCATTGTAGGCTAGCGGCAATTTGACCGCTTTACCAATCATAATAGTTAGCCTTTATTTTAATAATCTGAAAATATACCTTATTTTAAATTTTTAATCCACCCAAGATACACCGTGGCCAAATGAGACCTGGATATCTCCCTCTCCATTAAATGAAAAATAAATTTATAAGTAGAATGAAGGATACAACTACTCTAGCATTATCATCTGAGAAATCAATTCCTTCAGAAACCTGCACGCATTATAATAAATACAACCATATAATGAGGTCATCTCCACATTTATGCTAAAGTTACATGTTGAATAAGAGAGAACATGGTATAAAATCGTGAACCTGTGTTAACTATACAGTGGAGTCAGTTTTTATAAGCTTAAGGCAATAAACAAAATAAATATAGGGTCAGTTTGATTGTGTCTCAACTATACAGTGGAGTCAGTTTTTTAAAAGCTTAAGCCAATAAACAAAATAAATATAGTTAGTTTGATGGTCATGACAAGAGAGACAAGATATTAAAAGCCATCATATTTTTCCTTAATAAAGTGTTTCTTGAGTCAATAAGGATAGAATAACTAAATCTTGTCTCCTATCATATCTTGTGTTGTCCATCTAGTTAAGTTTTTATCTAGGTGGGTTGAGTTAAAAACCAACAAGATAGACTAAGAGTTTTGTTTCTGCATTCACCCTTATAAAATAATTTCAAATCCATTAAAAAATAAAAGTATTTAAAATTAAAAATTAAAATAAAAAAAATACTAGTAAAAACTATCAAAATTCATAGATTATAAAAATAATTAAAATTCATAAAATTATTTTAAAAATTATATGTAATCTTTAAACATGGTTAACTTATTATTTTGTACAATACAAAAATCTAATAAAAAACAGTATTTATAATAAAACTAAAAATAGAAAATTAATGTCAATGTTAAAACTGTAGCATATGAAGCAGAGACTCCAACAAGGACACATGACACAAACACGTCGACACTGATAATGCAAAAAACATCAGACACTGGCATCGATCCACATATATTTATTTATTATAATTAAATAAAATATGGACATTATTTATAAAAGATCTAAATTGGGAATTAAAATATGTGTGCATCTAAATTTGCTAGTTTTTCACTTTTATTCATCCATTAACTACTGGAAAGCTAAACATAGTGTAACCAAATTTACTTTCTTTAAACCATTCATTAATCATCATTGCTTTGACACATTTTACCTAGTAGACATTTGTCAGAGATCTACCCAGGGGATGTCTAAGGTGTATCGAAGCAAAGAAAAACAATTTTTTTTGGACATTTGTCTAAGTGTCATTACAAGTGTCGGACACCGACACATGTCGGACACGGTGACATGTCTGATGCTAGAGGTGTTTGTGCATCAATGATTATAATGCTAGAGGTGTTTGTGCATCAATGATTATAAACTTAAACACACTAAATATGTCAACTTTTTATCTTGCAATCTTGGTAAGCAAATATTTATTTTCTTGTACCATTTAAAATATTCACATATTTAAGTTTTTTAATAACTGCATCTTAATCATAGCTTATTTTAATGAAGCACAAAGAAGGTGCTGGATAGGCCTTGCTGGTAAATAGTTGATTACTGTTTAGATTATATGGTTTTAGATCAAGGAGAAAAGAGAGAAAATGAAAGTTATGAATTGTGATTATGATACAAAAGATTAAGCATTGGATTTAATTTACACTAATACTAGACTTCTAATTCTAATCAAATAGGAAAACATATCATGATAGTAATTAAAAAGCTTACAACCCAATCCTATGAGATAATATAGAAGACTACAAGATAAGAAACTAATCCTGATGTTGTGTTTGAAATTAATCTAACATAAGAATAGAATGGAATGGTATCATGCTCCATTTATTGGAATGGAGTGGAATAGATCAAAATGAAAGTACCATTTTCCTCAGGTATAAACTATGCCAATAACTGTACCACTGTGGCACTTCTAGGTTTCTAAAGTGTAGCAAAAATCAAATTGCGAGTACATGATTTTTAAGCAACGTCTAAAATAATAAAGTATGGGACGAGTAAAATTGTGATGCACCTTTCCTCGACAAACACCAAGTAAAGCTGCTCCTCCTTTCTTAGAATCCTGTAGGGAATCAACTGCATGGAAGTGATTTAGATCAGTTGTCTTAATCCTTCTTTTCCTTCCAGAAGCAGGACTTTTGTCATGATGAATTGAGTCATAATAACCCTTCAATGCAAGTTCAAAATCATCTTGGCTTCCCCCCTTTGGTTCTGCATACCAAGTACGAACATAATACAGATTCTCAATGCAATCCAAAACAATGCCAAGACAAGAACAACCTTTCAGAAATTAATACCAAACCAAAATAAAATCCTATTGATTTGAATGTTTGCATTTCATACGAAAAAAAGGACCGGGAAAAGAAAAACAAACAAATCAACAGAAACTTCAATCTGAAATCTATTTCATAATTCACTGAGAGTATTAGGAAGAAGGTAAGAATGACTCACCAACAAAAAGGGACTTCTCTGCATTGAGTCGAGACCATTGACCTGTTTCAGACCATCGGTTGCATAGTTTTTCCATCAATTTATAACTTGGAAAGAACACAAGACATCCACCTGAAACAATCTTGAAGATTTCCTCTAAAGATCTTCCAACTGCATCCTAAACCAAAACTTTTAATAAACAGATGGCAAGAATAGTACAAAAAGAGTGAAAAAATAGATAGAGTATGCATACCTGGAATGCATATCCATCTGCTGTTTTGTAACTTGCATTCAAAGGATAATTACCAGGACCAGTGGAGATTATAGCAGGCCACACCTGTATTCAAAAGGTTATCACTTAGCACACAGGCACTTACATGACAGCAGATAATAAACTTTAAGGATAAGAGAGAAACAGCCAAGACCTGTGAATCAACGTCAATTACATGTGGAGCTTCAAGACTAGTTTCAAACTTAACTCCAAGTTCAGAAGAAAATGATGTCATTGGTGACAGTGTCCTACAATACCAAAATCAATATGTAAGTGGTACTAGAATGTTGCTAGGAAACAGAGATGCTGATAACTGAATTCACTTCTATACAATTTATGACCCTCATATGCCATGTGTTGTAGCAGTTAAGAAAATACATAGCAATCAGAAATATATGATATTAATATATCATATTTATCATTTACTTGGCGAAACTTTACCACAAATGTTAGATGTAGCATTGCATCACTGGAACTGTATTCCAACAAATGCTTTTCACAGAACATGCCAATAGAAATCAGGTTGTTTCTGCTACTCAGTCATACCATTTGGGTGTAAGTACCAACTTTATTATGCATGCTCAGAACCCCAGGGGTTATGAGGAAAGTTAGGTTTAAATTACTTGTTAGTCTATATACATCAATTTCAGCTTTCATGCCTCTAAAAAATCTTACCAGTTTGAATCCCTATGGAAAAGTTATTTTTAGTCCTCCTTGTTTTTGTTTTAGTAAAGTGTAATATTTTTCCACAACATGATTGCATCCTTGTTACATGTGTACCACATTTATCAGGGCCATCTTAATGTTTTTGGAGGTCTTGTTCGAATCTAAGAATTGGATTCCTAAAATCACAAAACCCTAAGATCAAGATTCAAGATTTTAACATTTGGTAATGGGTGGCGGCGCCTGGTAAGATGCAGCCGCTGTCACATACTCAAGTGGTGGGAAACTGGGTATTTCTTCTAAGCATAAGGTGCAAATATAAAATGTTGCAGTGTTCGGAGTACAAAATTAAGGATATCAATGCAATTTTTCAAAGGTCAGAGTATACTATAAAAAAAATTTGGGGCCCTCCCTAATTGAGGGCCCTTTGCCAATGTTCTGGGTTGCAGGTTGATTGTCGGCCCTGATATTTATTCGTACCTAAAATAGATACAGTATAGCAACTGGCTCCAACACAGACAAGAGTTTTAGGGACTAAAACCATCTTTCGGGAATTAAAACTGACGATAATTTTTTTAAGGACTAAACCAAAAACGGTGCACATGACATGGGTTAAAGAGATATTTAAACCAATACAGTATCATGTAAATTTGGGGGGTTTAGCATAATGTTTGAGAAGGTTAACTCTATCAGTATCTGCAAAAAACGGTCTGGGCTATTTCCCAGCCAGCCAGGTGCACGTAAACCCAGGGCAGGCCAGATAAATATAGTTACATGCTCACATGAAACACGATTTAGGCCTGAACATAATCCGCCCTTTATCAGTCTAGCTAATCAAGCTATTCTATAAAATCCCAGCTACTCACTGGCATTTTAGTACAAATCTCTGGAAACTGGCTGTTTAACAGACATGTGATGTGCCTATCAGGAATGCATGTTTGGAACAAGAGTAAACCTGGGTGCAGATTCGCAGCGCTTACCCAGAGGTCAATATGACTGATAAAGAAAGATCGGCAACATCTCTAAATACAACTTCTGGATTCAAGCACCACAGACTTAAAGTATGTGTCCAGTTTCCAAAAGCTCTTCCTGACATAAAATCAATGAACGATACTAATATTAATGCAGCAATATCTCAGGCAGAGACGGTAGATATATACTAACTATTTGAATCTTTTACAAAGCCATTAATCAATTAAACCCGCTACGGGTTTCACAACCATACAAATAAGAACCATGATTTGTCTTCACAAACTAATTACAACATTTTATATATCTAAGTTTCAAGCCTACTTTTTCCCATATTAACAGATTAAGTTCTGATGACTGAATAAATTTCAGTGTATGTACTTTGTGATCATCAACTTCAGTATCACTACAAGGGCATTACCTTTAGAACTTTTGTTAGCCTCTAAGCTTAACGGGTGAGAATTCAATTACCCCAAACTTATAAGAACTACTTTAGCCAAATGACCTGCATCTCTAGTTGATGTAGAATATAAACACAATAAATAATTTGACTCTTCATATTTAAGATTAATAATTTGACTCTTCATATTTAAGATTAAAACAACTTTTAAAATGTCTCTACATGAATGTGTTTTATTTGATGATTTATACTCTACCATTTGAATTTGATATCCAGAATTTCCACTCATATAATCAAAACGTTTACAAACCATTTCCCATTCAGTTACATGTGGATAACAGCATTGCCATTTGGGGTTTTTTCCTTGACATTATTGATTTCTTCTACTACTTACTATCATGTTTTCTAACACTTCGCTGAAGGGCAAGCTGGTAATCCAACATGTGAGATCCATTTTTTGAGAAGAAATAAGATAGTGATGAGAATAAGCCTGAAATGAGAATATGAGATATAAAGATCATTCATTGATAATATTAATAACAAATACTCTTAGGTAGGTCAATAACTGAAAAATGTAATGCACATATGTTTTTTTAAAAAAATAATAATCTTGAACCTTCCAATGTTATCACTGACATGCCACTTAAATGTGGTGCTTCCGTTTCCAAGTCTGTAGCAACTTTGATTGCCTTCATAAATGATCAAGTTGTCAAATAGCATGCAAACACAAGAATAGCCCAAAATGTCAAACAAATGAGATACCTTAGTAGCACATTCTACCAAGATAGGGAAGCACTGCTTTGAAATATTTGCTTCTTCAAGCTCTTGTAAAGCCTTATCACCTGTCCAACTATACATACAAACGGCTTATGTTATTAAATCCCAGATATAATTTGCAAGATATAGCTTTTGTATTATGAGGCTCAAGAGGATATATAGATTATATATTTTTCAAACATCAATTCAAACAGAGGCAAAAAAAAAAAGTAACTGCATTATGTACAAAAAGCTTAAAGCAAGCATCTTACAAATGAAAACAGGCATCCAAAGAAAATCGTTACAGTTAACAACTACAAATCTATTATCAAAAGGAACAATACAATAATGTGTAAAGTGACTTCAAAATAGTGACCAAAAAGTAATGTAATTTGTAACGCCCCAGACTACTTTAAGAATTTCTTGTTGTCCCCACAAACCAATGAGTCTTTTCAGCATGCTTTGTCCTAGCTCGCATACATCCCGGAAAACTTCCCAAAAGGTCACTCATCCAAAGAATGCTCCAAGCCAAACACACTTAACTGTGGATGTGTAATGGGCCACCGAAAAAAAGATGTATCTTGTTGGTATAGGTAGAGTACCAATCAATCTTTATAAGTCTTCCTTCAACCTATAGTCTCATACCTACACGGCTTTAGAAATTAGGATCACTCTCATTCCGATGTGATTTAGTTCATTCATGTGTCCCTTTGCCTAGAAGCGTCCCAAGAGGCACTGATTGTATGTGTCTTGCGCACAAGACACCGGCGATCACTCTTCGCCCTTGTCAGCCTCAGGCCTCACATGATTTCTCGAGCATATTTAATTTCTTGTTCCATATTAAGAGTTAAACAGATATAAAATGTAAGATATTATAATAATTAATTAACAATTTCATCCCAGGCATATAAAAAAAAATAATATCATCCCAGGATAGAAGGAGCAACAATGTGTTTCTAATAAAATTGTATGGCAGAAGAACAAGATAGCAGAATCTCCTTTTCCCAATACCGCAGCATATAATTTGGCTGAATCTGATTATTTAAAGTTTCAACCAAACTATAGTTATATTATAATATAATGTTATTCTATCCATGTCAAAGTTTGTTCAGAAAGTTAAGAATAATCATTTAAATTTGGACAAGAGTTTATCTAATTTAAATCTGGATCAGCTTCTAATATTTTCTCCCTATTTTTTCTCCTATGTATTTTTTTAGTGTGCGTTTGGATTTACGGTGGAGTGTCAAACTTGACTTTCTCTCCTATCATATGTAATTTTGGCAATGCAATTGATAGCAGATCGCGGAATATGTTGGAAGGTAAAAAATATGCCATATAACCATGTCATTGCAGCCTATGACGCTGTCGGGCATAACAGGCATCTCTTCATGAATTGCATATGGCAGTTGTAAAACAATCCATCACACTAATCGACCATGGTGGTGCCATTGCCGCCAATTAACTACACTGAGTTTTGGTAAAAAAACTAAATGTTTAATTACTTTAAATGAAAATTGATTTGCCTCTGAACCAAAGTTAAGAGTGTAAATGATAAAAAGGTAGCTTTTGCGTTCAGTTCATGTTTTATATCAAATATCAAACTCACTTACAGATAAAAATATTCAAACATAAATCAATTCACTTCAAATTCAATTTTAGCAAAATCAACTACATAAAATCAAGTTCACTTCATATCACATTTGTCAAAGTCTAATGCATACTCGAACTCGCACCTGGTTGTATCTGATTGGTTGTAAACAACTAATCAACTCTCTGACATACTCTTCTCCAAAATCACACCTTACTTATGTGTTTATATCAAATCAATAGCACACAAACTTCTATAATACTCGGATCTATAAAGAGTCTCAGAATACAAAGTACAAAATGAACAAGCATTTTACAAAACATAGAGGCATACAGAATGATAAATCCCTTAACTTACCACGACACATGGTGCTGAAAATCACGTTTTTCTAGTTTAGTTTTCTTCTGTTCCATCCAACTAGTAAGGCCCTGAACAGATATAATACTTATCAAAATATACATTCACTAAGGATAAACTTATATAGTCAAGCATTTCAAACCTAATATCTAATCTAGTTACCAGTGTCATTTCATATAGGGGCTGGTAAATTGCAGTATTTGAAGGACAGAGTTGCTGGAGCTCCATTTGTAGTTCTTTTGAAAGTATGAACAATTAGTTAACATTGTTATTAAAATGATAAGAACCAAAGATATAAAGATTCATAACATACTGTCCAAGATATCCTCTTCAATATCCACACTACCAGCATCACGACTAATGTCCTCTATATTGCTGCAAAGTGCAGACATGTAAGGTCAGTTATATAGAGAAAAACATATATAAGCTACTGCCAAAGTTTAAAAATTTGTCATTCAGCTCTAGATTGGCTTGCATACAACTGATGTGTAAAAAACATCTGGAACTTATACATAATTGTAATAAAAAATAATAATGCCAGTGCAAGTTAACCCGAATCCTAGAACTGTCTTGTTGACTTTGCAAACAAATAGAAAAGCTGCACAGCTTACTGAGCTTCATCAAATATCACGATGGCTCCTTTAATATCTACATCCATTGCTCCCCGAATGACTGGATTAATGATGTAGTTATATGGACAAAATACCAACTGTGCATCATCTGACATAGAACGGGCAACATAATAAGAGCAACCTGAGAGAGAATGTAGTGCAACGCTTGTAATTAACAAGGATTAGCAGAAAACTTTAAATAAATAAAAGACAAAAACAATAGCAGTAGAAATATAACCTTTCACCGACTGTCCAACTTTTACAAGATCTTCTATGTCATGCACCTCGTTGCATCCTCCTTTCTGAAGGGATTGGTGAACTTTGACTTTATGTGCATTTCTGCTTAGATTGGAAGTTGCAGATTCCTGTTATTTCAAGTGTGCTATGAAGATATATAGAAAGCATGTGTGGATAAGAATACACTTACTTGAACTCTGGACATCCTATTGCCTGATCTTTCAGTAGTAGTTTACTGGGAACATTTGTGATATATATCAGTATTCATAATAAGAATAAATTCTCATAAAATAAATTTTTTGATGTAAAAGCAACCATTCTTCGTCAATGTTTTCTTTGCCACGTATATTTTTATTGGTGCAGTAATGTTTCCGTGATGCCTGGCAAAATAAAAGGGGAGGAAATACTCAGCCAGATCCTTATCACTTTAAGATTATGGTACTAAATGTAATATATCTCTTAGTATATGCAAAGATATAACAACTAAAATGACATGGTAACCCTGTTGAACAAAATTTCACGTAAACCCTTGCTAAATGAGAATCTTTATCATATTGGTTGGTATCTCGTCAACAATGCTATAAAAATAACTTGTAATATGATTCACAAACAAAAGAAAATGACATATTAATATTACTTAAGAGTTTGAAAAATGACAATGATAAGCCTCAAATACATAGTCTCCAGTTATGGTTTCCATAGAAGGAAGAGGAGCAATAAGGTAAGTATGGAAAATGGTGTGGAGGAGTCTGTTGTACATGACTGTAAGCAGAGAGGCAATCTCTGATAGTTTTATTTCTTATTTTCTGCCTTTACATTCTCTATTCCGTTGTTTCAAGGCGTTAATCTCCATCCAAGCACTTTGGAAACCCTCCCTCAAAAGTTAGCAATCGATGGGAAAGAACTAAATCACTTAAATACTCCATCAAGCATCTCATACTATTCAATGTGGGACTTTGGCACACCATAATACCCAAGTCCATATCAAACAACATAAGAATTTTACAAATTCAAGGTTCGCATTCTTTTAAAGGATGCCAAATGATGTGATATATTGTATTAGCTGAATTAGGAAAAAACCACAAAATTTGAAAGAATTCAGATCAATGACAAAGACATCAAAGCAATGGGTCAGTTCAACTTACCAAAACAGCCATCGGCACCCTGTATGACGTTTTCCGCAATTCACGAACCACTTGAGAAATTTGTGAGTGCGTTCTCCTTGTACATGAGACAAACAAAAAATGTAGTTAAATGAATATGCCAACCCATATTTTAAAATATAGAGAACACTGCAGCTTTGAAATGGTGGACCAACCTAAGATAATCGTCTCTAACAGTGAGCAATGCTAATTATCTGAATTTCACGAAACAACGACAACAATTGAACATAGAAAATAAATCTCCATTCTTTAGGCTATGCTTGGATTGATGGTATGGGATGGAATGGAAAGGAATAAATTAAAGTTCCATTATTTGGGTTGCTAAAAAGAGGATGAAATGGAGTGGAACAAAATGCATTCCATCCAATTCCATCACTTAGCTTCACTCTTGTTCCCCTCCAATTTTGAAGGTATGGCGTGGAATCACTTTTTAATCCTAAAATATCCAAACAATAGGGCGGATGTTTTATTCCATTCTGTTATGCTCTGCTCTATTCCGCTCATTTTAAAATATCCAAACAAAACCTTAATGAATGATTACTAATGCAAAAAAAAAAAAAAATGAAAATGGTTTAAAACATACGTTGCATAGTAAATAGTTGGAGCCGCCTTTTTCTTCTGCTTGTTGTTGGTGGAATCCGGTTTTTCTGATGCTGAAACCTCGTCTGGAAGAAATCCTCCGCCATAGGCCGGATCGGCAATTGGCTCCGGAGCGGGTTTATAATGGTGCTGCCAAGCTAGAGAGGAACAAAGAAGCGAAAGGGATTTGCCAGTACCAGTTGGAGACTCGAGCAAAGCGTGACAATGTCCTTCTCTCTGAGCTTGATTAAGGGTGGAGATTACTCGACCCATAAATGCAAACTGTGACCCGTACGGTTGGTAAGGAAATTCGACCGGAAGACCTCCGATGTGGTACACATTTTTAGGGTTAGGGTTAGGGTTTTTCGAGGAGAAAAACGTATTTCCTTTTATACACATTTCGGATTCAGAATGCTTGCTATCAATATCACTGGCTAACACAGTTTTGACTATGGGGTTCGATCGTGTTCTGGCCGCGGAAGTGTTCGCATCGAAGTGGGTCTTGAGTTCGCGCATGCAACACTGTTTTTCAATCTTGTATAGCTTTAGGAATCGCAGCTTTGAGTTCATGAAGAGAAAGGGGAAAAATGTCGTAAATGTTTTGGCGCCATGAGTAAACCGAGTTGAAGTTGGATGTTCAAATCCGAGTGAAAAGTCAAATTTGTCCATTAAATTAAATTGTAAGTAAGCATCACTTAAGTTAATCTTTAAATTATGTTAATCGATAAATATATTCTTTGTAATAGAATATCTAATTTATTCACGTTAATATCATTTTTTTAAGATAAATTTATCGATGAAATTTTATCGTCTTAAAAATAAATTTGTGAGTTATTATAAGAAAATTAGTTTGTTTTGATATCATTGATGTGAGATTAATATGGAAGCGTAGAATATTCAATTAACATATATCATCATAATATTTAACAATAAAAGTTTTAATATGGATTGTTTTGATTACTATTTTACAATTTTCAAAAATGTATTTGTTAATTTGCAAAATAAAATGACTAATTTAAATGATGTTTACAATTTGAATAATCAATTTGTCTATTCACTTGTTCAAAACTTGTGAAAATATGTCTTGTTTTCATTTCGTAAAAATGTATATAAAGAGGTAAAAATGTATGAGAAAAAGATGTCATAAATCATTTATCACCATTAAATAACAAGTAGCAATATGTGGTCCTCATAAAATCTATGAAAAAACCATTATTCCAAAAGTATTTTGGAATTTATGGGTGCTTCTAATTGTCGTAACGCCTTTATATTATATGTAATTGAAGATTTGGGGAAACAATGAAAACTTTTGAATAATTTTTCTTCTTATAGATTGAAATAAAAGATAAATGTGTTGAATGAGATGTTGAGTTGGTGTTAGAGAAAATTAGTTTAGCAAATATTATGTCGCATTTAAGAGGTACAGGCAACAAGGAGATGCAAATTATGCATACATAGTTACATACTCCCCCACACTCAAATGTAAACAAAAGTAATTATATATGCATTTACTAAGAATGTAGTTAACTAGTTTAATTTTTTAGGTTAATAGTGTTTTTTGTCTTTGTAATATAAGGTAAATATGATTTTAGTCCTTTAAAAAAAATTTGTTTCATTCATATCCTTTAAAATTCTTACCCTTTTAATTCTTGATAGAATTTGACTTTGATAAAATGACTGATGTGGCAAAATACAATCTTAAGTGAAATTTTTTATACAAGGTGGCATTTTCTTAATATTGTAATTTTTTTTTTAATTGGATCATATTTTGTGACATCATAATTGTCCCAAATTCTCCAACTTTGAAGATATAGGATTTCCTTATTATTTTGTTTCTCTCATTGTTGGATTGTCCTTTTTGGTTTCATTAAAACCAATCTCTTTTACACTTTTTTTTCTTTTTCTCATTTACCCTTTTTATTTTTTCACTCATACCAAACTAATATGGAAGTTCAACCTTTCAAACTTCTCTGTTTTTTTATTCTCCTCTCCTAGAAATATGATGAGTTTTTATTAGATGTCAATGCATCTATATATATATATATATATATTTATTTGAAATACCTTTAAAAATAATGTAAATTTAAGAAAATTATTTCATCAAGAAGTTTAGCTTTCTTGAACAAAAACCTAAACACAAATTGAATTAAGGAAGATAAGAGAATTAAGACCACGATTTATTATGGTTCAATCACATTCGTCCTTCTTTGTGATTTACATCTACTTCTCTTATCCATTGATAGAATATTTTCTTCCAATAATGAAAAATGTGTATTGTTATGTTTACTACAGTAAACTCCTTTGAGACAAATGAAGAAACACATTTGCTACAGTATCTTCGTTCCTTGTGAATCTAACGGTACTTTCATTCTTTAAAACCCCTTCAAGAATCACAATGAATTATAAGTGATACAATGAAAATTCAACTTATGTGAAGCCTTCAACCTTTAATTTTCACCCATAGTTGATTCAACTCCTTCAATCTCGGCAATTCATTAAGAAACCTAAAAACCTCAATTATTCCCAAATGGGGTGATAAAGAATCCCTTCTTTTCCTTTTACCTTGATTATAGATGATGATAAATTCAATCACTAAATCTCACAATCAATTGAAAACTCAACTTTTTTTTATAATATCCTAACACTTGTATCACTCAAGAATCATTCTCTATAAAAAAAAATGGTTCTAAGAGCTTTCAAAGATAGATTTTTTTGACGAGATGGATGATGATAGAAGAGAGTAAAAAAAATTATATGTGCCAAAAACGAGGTAAAAATATTTATATATGAAAGTCAAACACCCTTCAAGAATCACCATGAATTCTGAGTGATACAATGCAAATTCAACTATTGTGAAGCCTTCAACCTTTAATTTTCACCCATTGTTGATTCAACTCCTTCGATTTCGCCAATTCATTGAGAAACCTAAAAACCTCATTTATTCCCAAATGGGGTGATAAGGAATCCCTTCTTTTCCTATTACCTTGATTATAGATGATGAAAAATTCAATCACTAAATCTCACAATCAATTAAAAATTCAATTTTTCTTATAATGTTATCCTAACACTTGTATCACTCAAGAATCTTTCTCCGTAAAAAAAATGGTTCTAAGAGCTTTCAAAGATAGATTTTTTTTGAGAGGGATGATGATAGAAGAGAGTAAAAAAAATTATATGTGCCAAAAATGAGGTAAAAAGATTTATATATGAAAGTCAAATAGTGTGTGAAAACAAGATAAAAAAACAAGAACCTGAAATTTTTATCGTGTAATTCAAAATACCTTAATGCGTTTCGAATTGCATTTCATAAAGAGTAAATGAAAAACTGATTCTGGACAGGTAATTCGAATTACATTAGTTTTTATGCACAACTCGAATTATGTACAAGTGTAATTCGAATTTTACATTGCAGAATCAAAATCTCATTTTTTTTTTTTAAAATGACATAATTGGAACTACATTAGTTGTTTTTGTAAAAATCAATTATATGAATAATTTGACTTAAAATCACATTTTTATCATGAAGAGATTAACTATTCATCCTTATACAATAATTCTAAGCTAACTTAGTTTTGACATATAATCAAAACACCTTAAGCCTAAATTACAAGAAGAGATGGGAGCATTAAATGATAACCATTAGAATTAATCAACCCGTGTAACACATCAATTCCCAGCACTAGGTTTCTCCCTCTATTTAAAAAAAAAAATTAATTTATTCAAAATTGTGGAAAAATAATCTTATTTTAGTATTTTTCTGAAGTATAATTGTCATCATGTCTTTATTTTGGAATTATAAAGCAATTCTTGTTTCATTAAAGTGTAAAATAGAATTCTCAATTATTTGAATAATCATCAAAATGATATATAGATTAAAAATAAACATCAAGATTTCAAAGTGAAAACATACTAATAAATAAAATTAAAAAAAAAAAGGCAAAACCAAATAATTTAAATTTGAATCTAAATTATCGAACAATCAATATTGTTACAATATAAAAAAAATAAAAAAAATATTTTTGTAGTACCTTGATTTTGTATTTTATTCGACTAGTTAACATTGTACGACTAATTTTTTTTTGCTAATACATGCAAATAAAAAAATCTATGCTCATAGTCTTCAAACCTTGCTTGTAATACTTATTGTTATTTCTACTTCAATATTTTAACATTAGAAATTGTAATCTCAAAACAAATTAATAAGAACGAAAGTATCTCAAAAAAATTAGGAGGAATCAATAGGAAAACAATCAAGAAGCAAAACAAACTAAAAAGAGAAAGAAAGGGCCTAAGTTGTTGCCTCCGTTGGAACACGACTATCCCTCCAACTGGCGGCACCGCACGACCAACATCCCGCAATTCATTTCCTCTCTGCCTTTTCCTTTCTTTTCTTCTTCGTTTTTTCTTTTTTATGCAACTTTTTCCTAACCCGAAGCCCTAAACCATCTTTTCTTTCTTTAATTGTTTTATTCCTTTTAGATAGTTTTAGGTTTTTCTATTATTTACTGTTTAGTTTTTTTTCAGTTTAGATTAGATTTGGGCTCAATTTTATTTGCACTTTTTATCACTATTTATTTTAATTCATTCTTTTGATTGTATTTGAATCCAAACCCATTTGCTTTCATTTAACGTTTTTTGTTGTTGAAAACTTTTATTTAACATTTTATCATTAAGTATTAGATTTAATCAATTTATAATAATATGAAATCTTCTAAGAAAACAAAAATAAATCTTGTATTCAAGTTTAACGCATCTTTTTAGTATTTTAGTTGTTATGACACACGTTGTACCACTTGATAGTTTAAAAACTTATTTTTATATATAAATTAATCTAAAACGACTTTTAAATTTGATTAATTAGACATGACGTTTTTTTAATTTATGAGTTGTTAAGACAAAAGTTATACAACTTGGTAGTTTTAAAGTTCATTTGTATAACCAAAATAATAAATATATTTTTTATATGTGACATCTTTTTAATCTTTGAGTTTTTTAAACACAAGCCGTAGAACTTTATAATCTTAGAACTCTGTTTTTTAAAACAATTATTTAAATCAAACAAATTCATTTTCTTTCGTTAAGATAACTTTTTTTTACATAACTTGGTTATCAATAAAAAAACATATTTTCTTTAAAATTAATCAACATATCTATATTTTCTACCTAAAAATTACGTAACTTTGATTTCTTTATCGTACCTGAAGACACGTAGGAGCAATATCGCACTATTGTCAAACATAATAAAAGAAAAAACTTTTTTTTCCTCTCTCTATTTTGAGTAATCTTTTATTTTAGCATCACATTTATAAAAAAAAATTATATTTGCATTTAAGTAATTTGAAGAAATAAATATTATAAAGTTAAGATAAATTTTTGTACAATTAATTATAGATAATCGTTTAGACTCTCGAGTCTTAAATCTGATTTCAAATACTATTTATTTATTTATTTCTATTTTTTAAAGTTTTTCTAATATTTTTTTCTATTAAAATAAAATTTGATAGATGATTCCATTAAATTTGAGCTAACTCAAAATTTTAGACTACTGCAATTTTCGTCTAAAGAAAGATGAATGATCTTTTTAAAACTATATTAACGTGAAGGACCATAATATATTTTTGCCCTTATTTTTCTCGTTAACTACTCTTGAAATATTTTACCCTTATTTTTTCCAAAAAAAAAACGTATTGCACGTGGTCAACGGAGAACACCTTATCATTTTTATATTTTATTTCCAATGTTGAAAGAAACAACTTTTGTTAATATTATCTTGTTTGTTGAAAAAAAAAACTATTTTATATGTTACGGTCAAAGAAAAAACTTATGTTGTTTGTATAATTAAATTGCTGCCCATCGTAATAGAAAAAATAATATTTTTTATGTGTGTATGTGTAGTCAATTACTCATCTCTCCCTTATCATAAGTAGGATTTTTTTTCTTCAATCACCCTTTTTTTTAAAATACTCTACTTAAAAAAATAATATAAAAATGTTCTATTTTTTGAATATAATATGGATACCTCGTACGAAGAAAAAAAAATTAGGATATGTAATTGGTCTGCATATGGAGATGTGATTTTCTGCTCAAATATATATATATATATATATATATATATATATATATTTTATATCAAATAATATACAAAGGAAAATTAAATAAATAATTAAAAATAATAATTATTAATTAATAATAATATAAAATTAATTAAAATAAGTAAACAAATAGAAAAAAATTAAAGACTGAATACTGTAACATTTGAACAATATTTTTTATTATAATCAGAATCAATGTAGTCTCTACATGATGAATCAATGTAGTCTCTATATGATGCACACTTTATCTTTAATGTTAATTTTTATTTTAATATAAGTATTATTTATACCACAATTTTTAAATCTATGCATTTAGAATTTTAATACATCATATCATATCACATTCATATGGGATTAATTAATTATGTGGTATGCTACAATTAAAAATAAAAAGACTCAATAAAGATAATATAATAAAAAAAAACACGTAATTACGTTAACGCTTAACATGTAAAAGTGTTACCCTATGCCTACTTTTTATGTTATTATTTCCTCTAATCATGACACGTAAATAAACGAATCAAATTTAAATACATTTTAGTGGAATAAAAAGCAAAAACAGCTGTGCATGCAGAAAAATAATGAGAGTCCCCATCATGCAAAAATAACGATGGATGTGAAAAAATAAATTACTTGCGTTTTAGTTTAGTTTTGATGACTCTTTAAAAAAAAGTGTTCAAACTATTCAATATTATTTAAATTAGATTGATTATCTAATTATAATTTAAAATATTATTTAACTGTTATAAAAAAACTCTACTCAGTCTTTATAATTTTTTGTATTTTCTACTAATTTTAATCATTTTTATATTGTTATTAAGTAATAATTAATATTTGTAATGATTTATTTATTAATTTTTGTTTTAATCTTATTTAATATACATAAAAAAGCAATTGAGTAGAAGGTCTCATATCTGGGATGAGATCAACTACATGCCCTATCTTTTGTTTGCTTTATATAGTCGCATCCTAAGAATGTGATTTAATGAAAGTCTTAAAATATAAGGATGTTTTGGTGTTTGTTTTTTCAAAGTAAGATATTTTAATTTTTTTTTTAATAAAGGGATATTAAAGAAAAAAATCCTTATAAGTAAGTCAAAATTCAGTTTTGATCCCTTATTTTAATAAATAAGCAATTTAAGTCTTTTCATTTTTTATCCACAATTTGGTTATTCATTTTTAAAATTATCGACGATTGATCTACTTCTTAATTTGAGCTCGAATTTAGTGATGCGACAATAGTTTAAATGATGTGTATATCATGGTAACAAATATAATTGTAATGTGAAATTTAAATTACTTTATACTACATTAATAATTTTTGAAATAAATAAAAAAATACACTTTTTAAATTTTATATTTGAAGATAAAAAAAGTCAGAGTTGTACGTATATAAAAAATGAATTTTTTTGGTATTTTTCTACTATATATTAAAATAAGAAACAGATTTATGATATACACACATGTTTGAGATATACCTTGTAATGTAATAGCGATGATGGAAGTATTATTATACGAAAACACAAAACTTAAAATAAAAGCACGTTATCCAATACTTGCCACGATATTGTGAAACATGTTGCGCATGCTAGTTTAAAATATACAAGCATAACAATTAAATCAAATAAATTACTTGTTTTTGAAAAATTCTTCACTTTTTACTACTATAAATAGAGGCAATAATATAATCCACCAACACACAACCAAACAAAATCCTTATCCATTTACATACTCATAATAATCAAACTATGAAGCTTATTTTTTCACTTACCCTTTCATTCCTCCTATTTTCTTTTATCCCAAATCTTTCACTAGCTTTTTCAAATGATGATGGTGAAGAAGTATTGGACATAAATGGTAACCCTATTATCCCCGGCGGCGAATACTATATTTTTCCAAAACATCAAGACCATCGTAGTGGAGGACTAAAACTAGAAATAACCGGACATTTAAAATGTCCGATTACTGTCATACAAAATAATGTTCTCACAGGATTACCTGTGAAATTCTCCGTACCAGGAATAAGCCTTGGTAAAATCTTCACAGGTACTCCAATTGAGATTGAGTTAACAAAAAAGCCAAATTGTGCAGAATCATCAAAATGGTTAATATTTGTTGATGAAACTCTATTAGGTTCCGTTGGTATTGGTATTCCTGAAAATTATCCCGATATACGACAAGGCAACTTTAATATTCAAAAATATGGATCGGGAAATGTTTATAACCTTAGATTTTGTGCTAAGGTTAAGGAATCCCCTACTCCTATTTGTTTGAATATTGGGAGGTATAATAATGGTGGTAAAGAAGGTGGAAATCGTTTGGTTTTTTCTGATGGAAAGGGTTATCCATTTGTGTTTGTTGATGCTGCTTCTTTTGAATCTGGAATTATTATGAAAGTTGCTTGAAACCTAGTAACTTGCTTATTTTATCTTTTTTCTTTTTTTTCTTTCTTGTTTCCATGAATAAGGTTTCTATGCAATCATGTATGTGTGGAGTCATTTGTTTCTCATGCAGTGTGTTCTTTTCTTAATTAATAATTGCACCTGTTGTATATTTGTTTTCTATATCAATAAAGCAACAATCATTTTTATGATTTAAAAAATTATTTATCTATATTTGTATTTTTAAAAAGATTATTTTATAAAAAATATTATCATTTCATTATTTATAAGTATTATATTAATTTTTTAAATTGTATTGTAAAAAATATTCAATATTCAGTATTAGTATTATGATTAATAAAAATTAAGAAAAATTTAATTTAGTTTAATTTTGTTGATATTTTTTATAAATAATATCTAATTAATTTTATAATTTTTTAAATGATAAAAATAGTTTTGTTTAGAAAAAAACCATTTAACTATTAATTTATAGATTAAATATAACAATACATACCAAATTGACGCATGTATAGTAGAATTTACTCATCGTGTATACTGAATTGGAAACTTTCTTTGAATTATTTCCTTGTTAGTAATCTCAATGCATACTGAATTGGAAACTTAAATAAATGCAAACATTTTTCCCAAGTTACATATTTTTTCTATGGGGTTGTATTATTATCTTATTTTTGAATTTTTTGTTATAATTTATTTTTCAATAATTATCTTCTCACTTAATGAAATGATATTTTCTCATGTTTCCGCAATTTTTCTTACTATCCAATTCAGTTTAAATTTTCTTGAGTTAATGTATGGATAATGTCAAAGTTTTGACATATATTTTGGTATATGCATTCAAATATATTGAAATAATAATATTGACCTGTGTTTTTTTTCTTATTTATTGATGGAAGACATTGAGATGAACGTGCTTAAATGAAAGCAACTACAGCATTTATTAATTTTTAAAAAAATTGAGTTAATTCAATAGAGACCGAAATTTTTACCTAAGACTATATTAATATTAACATATATCCTAACAAATTATTTAAAAGAAAAAGGAAAAAAAAACCTTTGAAGTTAAAACATACAAATCTGATAGTAATTAAATTTAAAATTAGCAATATAGTGACATATGAAGATGAAGAATTGAAGAAAAACAGATGTACAATAGAAAGATTAAATAAGAGTCACGTGAGAGAAATTTAGTTGAACTTTTAATATCGTTAGTGCCTTTTAATCTAAGGGCTCAAAATTGTTCCTCTCATTCTCACGGAAAAAGATTATTTTAATTTTCATTTATGATAATAGAAATACACCATTAGTTGATAAAGGTAATGAAGTAAAATCATCGTTATATTTCTTTCATTGATCATTTTTTTAATTTATGTGAAATTGTCAAATGCAATAATTATTTTAGGATGGAGAGGGTATTATACATACATTTTGTAAAAAATAATAGGTTAAAATATAATTTTGCTCCTTTATCTTTTTATCTAATATTCATTTTGATCATTTATTTTTTTTATTTGTTTTAGTCTTTTATAATTTTTATTCGTTTTTGCCCTTTATATTTTATGTAATATTTGTCTTAGTTCTTAATAAAATGACAATGTTGTATAATTTTGCGAAAGATAAAAGACTAAAACAGTTATTAAATAAAAAATAAAATACTAAAACGAATTCAAAAAAAAGGATAAAAAATTAAAATGAATATTGAATAAAAGTTAAAAGATCAAAATTATATTTAAAACAAAAAATAATAATTATTGTCATTAAATAGTAAGAGTCAACATTTACCATGTTTTCAAACTTGTGTTGCATGCTAGTTCCAAATATAAGTATTATTAAACAATGAATTTCATTAATTCAACCGTTAAATTAAAAGTTCTTATTGAGTAGATTAATTCCACACATTTTTATAAAATTTTAAAAATATTTGATACTTTACTAAATAATTTTAAATGAACATATAATAAACTTTTGAGTAAATGCTCTTTTTGATCACTGAGAAATTTTGAGAGACCCAATTTAGTAATTGAAAAAAATAAAAGCACTTTTTAGTCTCTAAGAGAAATAAACCGGGTCAAATTGGTCCTTGAAATATTTTGAAAGACCCAATTAAGTCTCTAAAAAAATTAAAAACACATTGCAGTCCTTAAGAAAAATAAATCGGGACAACTTAGTTCTCTGCTCAAATTAAGGAAAAATAAACCCTAGTGTTATTTCATCTAGAAACCACAAGTCTAAGATAGAAACCATTTGATTCCATAGTGGTCTGCGATTCTGAAGGTGTGATTTCATGTATTGTTCATGCGATTTTTGCTTTGTTGTTGCTATTTTATCTGAATTTTTTATGTGCGTTTTCTTCTTCATCACTCTCTTTGGTGTAAAACTATTGTCAGGGACTTAATTGTCTATTTTTAATTATTGTCAAAGACTTAATTGTCCTTTTTTTATATGAATTACACGTGGGGGAATCAAATTGACGAGTTATCGGACAAATTAGCAAAAAAAACTCAATTTTCTAACTGTGATTCACATAAGCACTAATTTGACCCGATTTATTTTTCTTAGGGACTAAAAAGTGTTTTTATTTTTCTCAAGGACTAAAATGAGTTTTTAAGAATTTCTCAGGAACCAAAATGGGCATTTACTCTAAACTTTTAAAAAATATATGTAAATATTGATATCTAAATTACATAGTTACAAATTTTGAATTTATATAAAATTTTGTATGCTTGATCATTAATATATTATGTGAATAATCAAAAGTTGAATTAGTGAAATTCATCGTTTATATTGAATTAGTGAAATTCATCGTTTATATTGAATTATTAAATGAAACAACTTATCGTTGAAATTTGTGAGAACTACTTAATGGGTGGTGAAATTCGTGAGAGCTACCTAAGTGGAACGGGACTTTGGTGTGTTAGTAAACAAAATTTCTGTTTTGGGAACAAATGGTAGAAAACTAAAGAGGGATTTTTCAACAAAGTTGGAGTGAAGAGTAGTGAATTGCTTTTGAATGCCAAATTCTTTTTCTAAACCGAATATTTTATCAAGATTGACTGTCGAAAAAATGTACCTTGCCTTGCACGGTTGAATGAGTGATATGCATGTTATGTTTAAGTAGGATGAAAAGTTTAGAGTGGAACTTTGGTTCTTACTATATTTATATTGTAATAGTTTATTATGAAAGTTGTTGGTGTGAATTTTATGAATTTGTTTGTGTAATTATGTGCCGAAATTGTTGGATTCATACTATTTTTCAGAGGTACATGATTCGAATCATATAGTTCAAAATGTGAAAAAAATCGAAATTAAATTCAACAATTTTTATGTTGATTTGAATCAACCTAAATGTAATTATGAGTTGAACAATTATATTTGAATCACATGAATTTTTCTAATGATTCGAGTCAACTGTAAACTAATTTGAATCATGCTTAATTATGTGTAAATTATGTTTCAATTTCTTTTGTATGATTCCTTGAGTGTGATATGAATGATACCATAATTTGCTTCTTTAATAATCATATTTTAAATTGGCATAACATTTACTAAGTGAGGGAACATTCCTTAAAATGCTAAGGACGATTACCAGTGTGGTTCAAATTCATAGTTATGATTTAAGTTTTATATGTAAACTTGAATAATTAAATGTTTTACGTTTTAAAAAAAGAAAACTTTGACTTGCATTGTTCCTTTTAAAAATTTATGGAAAAAAAATATATTATTGAAACTATCCCTTTCTATTTTTGGAATGCACTAAGATTTTTGTCTCGCCCTCTTTTTTTTGTTTTCTCACGGATAAGAAATAAGATGCAAAATATTGCCTTAGCTTGGAGATTTTATTTTGAGATCTTTGTTTTGGTTGTTGAACCTTAAAATCTATGTATATATATATATTAGATTTTGAAAAACTAGACATCAAAGAATGCACTTATCGACTCATCAAAGGTCATTTTGTCCCAACTCAATTGAAAGCCTATAAAAGTTGTCCTTACCCCTACTAGATGAACTACTAGGAGTAGGATGCCATCGGCTAACAAGAAAGATAAGTTCACAATTTTATAAGTCGATGTTCATGAGAACATTTTGAAAAAGGTGATTGTTAGAGTCTATCAATTATTTTGGATTTTTTTTCTTAGATTTTATTTTGATGTAATAATTTGTGATGTGACGTACGTCCAGACATATGAGAATAATAGTTGACCAATCTTTATTTTGACTTGTCAGCTCATTTATTTTATAAAAATTACAAACTCATTTTTTTTAATAGTCACTTCATTTTTTAAATTATTTTAAAAAAATTGTCAACTATGTTTATTATGAATTAAAATAAACACATAATGAATTAGGGTGTTAAAATTGTCACATTTTGAAACTTAGAGGTCAAAAGTGTATTTTTATCTTTTTAAAAACGTATAAAGAATCACAATAATTTTATAAAGGTAAAAATACACTTTTCACCTCAAGTTTCTCAATGTAGCAATTTTAGAATCCTATTTCATGTGCTTATTTTAATTAATAATAAACAAAGTTGACAATTTTAAAATAAAAAAATGAAGTAATATTTAAAAAATGAGTTTGCAATTTTTTTATTTAAAAATTAGTTGGCAATTTTTTTTTATTTTAAAAAAAAATAAACGTTGATGAAGTCAAAATCAAGAGACCAACTATTTACATAAGGAGTTAAAATTATATTTTTCAAATCAAGAGCAAAAGTGTATATTAACTTATTCTATATTTCTAATACGTAATATGTATAAAAATAGTTTGTTCTTAAATAAAAATTTCATTTTTTTTATATAGTGAATAAAATAAATGACTTTTTAATATTATATATAGGCTTTATAAAAAAAAAAAACAATTAATGTCATTAAATAAGAGTCAGCGTATGTGACTGTTTTCAAGCATATGACAACATGCTAGTTCCAAATATAAGCATTATTTAATCAATCTAGTGGAAGATGAAATTGTTTCACTTATATATATTTATATTTGTAAAAAAAAATATTTTTAAATGATTGGTTATTTTAATTTAATCTAAATTGAATTTATTGGGTTTACATTAAAAAAAAACTTATAAGAACAAAAATAAGCATAACGTGAATTTATAAAGATAAATTAAATATTTAAACCTTTTTTATTTATATTTTATAGTTAGTATTATATACATCACTTTTAATTTACGATTCACAACTTTGCATTAACAATGATGGTGAATCCACCAATATATAGTTGATAAGAGTAACAAGTAAAAATATTATTATTTCCCATTCATTTATGTATATTTAATTAAAAATTTAAAAAATCATAAATTATTTTCGGTCACACCAACAAATAAATTTAAATACACATAATATTATATTAATATATAAGAAAATTATCAATTTCAATCACTATAAAATAATAAATAAAAAAATAGAATATTCACGAGTATTAATATCAGATAAATAACTAGTACAAATACTTCACTATTTTAAAAGTACTTATACAAATACTATATATACATATACATAGACAGAAAGTAATGAACCCATCCATACAAAGAAACAATATACTCATAAAGCAAAAACCATGAACCCTATTTTGTTACTCACCATTTTCTTCCTTCTATTTGCTTTCATCACCAATCTTTCATTAACTTTCTCACAAGATGATGAAGTAGTGGACTATGAAGGTCGCCCTATTTTCCCATATCGCAAATACTACATTGTGTCGACAATCTTCGGCGGAGGACTAGAATTTGGAAAAACTAACTATTCAAAGTGTCTAACTATCGTCTTACAAGATTATTCGGAATTTGTTAAAGGTGTACATGTGAAATTCAGCTTACCAACAAAAGTAAGCCCCGATTTAATATTCACAAATTGGAAACTTTTAATTGAGTTCGCAGATAAACCTGATTGTGTTGAATCTTCAAAATGGTTGGTATTTGTTGACAATGTTACGCAAAAAAAATTTATTGGTATTGGTGATCCTACAAACTATCATGGTGTAAAAATATTGAATGGAACATTTACTATTCGTAATTTTAAACAATATAGAACTTTATATAATATTCAATTTTGTCCTAAACAGTCTCAAAATTGTTTGGATATTGGGAATGGGAGCTATGATAAAGGTGAAGGTGGAAGACCTTTGATTTTGCCTGCAGAAAAGGCTTTGGAAGTTGCGTTTGTTCCTGCTCCTTTATATGAAGCTGGAAATTATTAACTCTTGCTAATGTAACTTAATTTAATTCTAATTAAATTGTTCTAATGAATTATTTGCTTGCATAATTAATGTAAGTATTTAATAAGTGGAGTAATATTAAGTCTTTAATATTTTGTGTTTTCTACTATGTGGAGTTTTTTTTCTTCCGCGATTCACATACTTGCACGAATAATAGTCACTTGTTGTTTCGTACGGACTAAAATGTCTTCGAAACTTGTTGTTTCGTACGCCAAAGTAACATATTCATATTCATACCAAAATCAAAGACTTAAATTAATATTTTAAACAACAAAGTAACATAGAAATAAATTAATATTTTAAAATTTAAAAAGTAGTTTTTTTTTTTAAATTTTGTTTTAGTCAATTTGTTAAAAAACATTAAATTATGACCATATTACTTTGGCGTGATGACTAAATTGTATATCGTGAGTTACTCAACAACATTTTTTTTTGGTACACACTTTGTAATACTACTTTTTTTATGAACATCTGGACAACACATGTAAATCCCAAATCTCAAATTCAAAATAAAATAAAATAATAATAATGAAAAAGAAAATAGATCTTAACAAGACAAAAATCAAATTTTTCTCTTCTAAATTTATATTTTTCTTTCAAACTCGAAACATACCTAAATATGATAAATAAATCTAAAATAAAGAAGAAAATAGAGAACAACAATTGAAATTCATCTTTCTCTATTTTTATTTTTGAGTTTATTTAAACATAAAAAAATAAGAAAAACAATAGAAAAAAAATATAACACTCAACAAATTAGAACCAAACTTAGAAAAATCTTCAACACTAATTTATCTTCAACACCAAACTTAGAGTTAACAAATCATCAATCACATATATATACACACACACATACACATGTGTGTGTAATCCTTTCTTGTTTGCATTCTTGTTGAATTTGTAGGTAGACATGGCAAAACGGATTACCCGACCCATTTAGGGTCGGCCCTAACGGGTTGCGGGTTTCTTCAGACTGGGTCAAAAAACCCTATTTTAATATGGGTTGATGAAATATTACTCGAGCTCGACCCTAGACGGGCTGCGAGCTGGACGGGTAACCCGCATATTTTTTATTTATTATATTTTTAATTTCTTTGCGACTATTTAATTTGAAAATTTTCTTCATGCCCATTTAAAAATAATTATGATATATTCTTTATACATTAAGTATGAATCAATTTGAATGAGTGTAAATTGTAAATGGATATTCGACTCAAGAAAGCAAGTGCGAGTGAAATATGATATTCTAGATAATTAAAAATACACAATAAAATAACACACAAACTAAGTTCGGATTTTTCAATTAACACAAATTTGATTCAAATTTATTTTTCAAAACAACACACAAATTAAAATAAGTTCAATTTTTAAGCCAATTTTACTATTTTTATTTAGGCCAATTTTACTAATTTTATTTTTTTTAAATTGATTATGCGGGTTGCGGGCTAACCGGTACCCATACGAGCTAATCCAAATGGGTAACGAATTTATTCGGACCGGGCTTAAAAGCCCTGGAAAAATTTGGGTTGAAATTATTAGGCCGAAACCATATATTTTAGCGGGTTTGGCGGGCTGACCCATTTGGGCTAGCCTATTTTGACAACTCTATTTATAGGTAATTCAGTTGGGAATATATTGATATAGAGTACAAGTGGTACTTCAATTCATTATAAGAAAGGATCCAAAAAAGTACTCTAAAACAAAGCCCAAAAGAAAGAGACAAAATACAAAAATCACTACACACTTAAATAAAACAAAAATATCCAACAAAAAAGAGATAGATAATTAATGACAAGCAAAACAAATGCAAAATATTCTAAGTAACCAAACAAACTACCAACTAGAAGGATGAAAGCTCTACTGACCTATGAAGTAAAAGTGAATGTCACAAGAAAGGGGTTGAATTGTGACCCTTTTTAAAATTTAATTCATTCACTAATATTATCCTCTCAAGCTGTCTTTGGAGGGAGGATGGTTAGATGAAAAATTATCCTCCTCTTATTGAGGATAATCTAAAGAAGAATAATATGAGTTTGAAATATGTATAATAAGTGTGCTAAAGGTGTGAATAAAATAAATATAAAGAGAGTATAACTTAAACAGATTCACATACATATTTTTTTTATACTGGTTCACCTGATATAGGCTACTCCAATCCTCCATACTTTGTGAGATTTTCACTAATGATAAGAAACTCGTTCTCTGATCTGCACCTTTTCAACTATGTATTTTCTTAGCCTTATCAGGCTTACAACATTGTATTTTTACTAGCCTCGACAGACTTACAAAATAATTAAGTTTATATCAACTTGAGGATATACAAGTAATAATGTGTTTGATTTGTTTGGGATCAAATTACAACTTTCTAAGATAAGATAGTGATGTGAAGTTGTATATAATACACTCAATAAAAATGATCCTTAAATATGTTTAAGTTTGGAAGAATGTGTAGAATGAAGAGAATGATGATAAGCTTGAATAACTTAGATATTTTCTTTTAGATGATTCTCTTGATGTTTGAAGATTAATACTTCTCTATTTATAGTTGCCTTTGGAGCTTCAAACATATGTGTTAGCAAAATATGGTTGTTGGAGAGTTTGCTAAGTTTTCTTGGACTTGTCTTTATTTACTAAACGACCATTTAGTCTTTATCCTCGTGTTAAGTATGCTAAGAGGATAAATGTTGTAGTTTATCCTCGAATCTGAGTTGTATGAGGATGAAATTTTCATTAATTATAATGTGGTTTGTGCTTTTTGGATTTTTTTCTTTCCCAACAATTATAGTGGCTTGCCTTATAAGTCAAGGATATTACTTTTTGTACTTTGGTACTTTTACTCATTTTCTCACGTGCGAGGATGAGTAGACAACATAAGTTCATCCTCTTTTCTGTATTTTTTATCCTCTAACATAGAGGATATAAATTCATCTTCTCTTCAATATTGTATATCCTCTGACATAGAGGACATAAATTCATCCTCTTTTCAGTATTGCTTATCGTTTGACATAAAGGACATAAATTCATCCTCTCGTAAGTGTTGTTTATCCTATGCGTCTGTCCTCAAATATGATTTAAGTACGGGGATGGAGTTTCTATTTTATTGAGTCTTGATGCGATTGTTGCTTTTTTCTTTCCCTTTTCCAACCACTTTGACCAGTGTGTCCTTCATGTCAAGTACTTCACCTTTTTGTACCTTTGTACTTTTCTGTATGTGTCAAATTTGTTATAAGGATATTCTTTGCGTCTATCGTCATCTTGAGATTGTATTCATCTTCTGATGTAACTGATTTTAAGGATGCTCATGAATGATCATCCTCGTATCTATGTAAGTCATTGAGATATGATTGTATGTCTTTCTTTCCAATATGTGACTGTTGGAATTTGGTGTAAACATGTTGACACATTTTTTACTTGTTAGGTAACCTTATAGAATATGATTTACAAAAGACATTCTTATTATCCTTTTGATCTATTATGGATTAGAAGGTTCCTTCTTGTTTCCAATATCTTGAAAATCATGATTGATGTGCTTGTCTTACTTCAAAGGCTTTTGTACAAAATTGAACAATGCTAACATAGTGTTTTTGCACTGTTCACATAAGACCTCATTTATATATATGAGAGAATGATTTTTTCGAGAGTCCATCATTCGGTTATGTTAAGTGCAAGGATGAAAGTTCTTATCTTCCACATAAGAGTACATGATTGATGTGATGTCACTTCTACGTTTACTTTTGGTAAACTTTGAATAGTTAAACAACTTGTCGACTTTTGTCTTGTTGTACTTTTATGACAATTACTTTTTCAACAATTGTGAGAAGAAAACTTTGATAAATATTTATCATCGGATATGAGATTGTGAAAAATATTTATCCTCATACCTGATATTGTGATAAATGTCCATCATCAGGTTATCCTCAGATATAAGATTATGAAAAATATTCATCATCGGATATGAATTCTTCATCCTCTAATTTTCATATAGACACATCTTGACCCATAGTTTTTTCTTAACTTCTTCCAAGAGATTTTATGTGTGATTGAGATGCAACATATTGCGATGATCATCATATTTAATGAATTAGGCTCCTCAATTATTTCATTGTTGAGTTGATACACCACACTTGTTTATGTGAGTGACTTCAAGCTTGATCACTTCTGTTCTTTCAACAAAAACTCAAATGCAAACATCAGTAGAACACCATTTAGAAAACATAACATTTATTTCATAAGGTTTGTTGTCATTAAAACACATATAAAAGAGGTTTTTACTTCAACAACCTCAAGCATAAAGGACTGAAAGGCCAACTCACAATAGTGACAGGAGCATACTGTTGGAACCAAGTTGGTTCTAAGTACTTAGGATTTTGATGTTTACAAAAGCACTCCATGTAATCTTATTTTGTACCTTAAATTATTACATTAAATTCCACTAGAAGATAAAGTTTCCAGAGGCAGAAGATGAGTTACCGGAGGATAAAAACAGACCAGAGGATACACCTCCAGAAGACACCAGAAAATGCATCCAGAAGGTACCAGAGGATGCATCCTGAAATTACCAGAGGATACACCTGGATGTCAAAACACCACCAGAGGATATCTTTCCTAGCCCATATCAGAAAAAATCAAAGTCAGAAGAAGACATGGACCAGACCAGAGGGAAGTCTGCCAGAGGGAGAGTTGTTCCAGACTAGAAGATATCATAAATCAGACTTAGTCTAGAAGATATTCAAACCAGAAGATAGCCTGACAGTGAAATAATAAACAGTCCAGACTTGATCAAGACTTAATCAGAGGATAAACTAATGGGTCTAGAACAAGAGATTTAATCCAGACCAAAAGATAACATGATTTACAGTATGAAACTCAGTCAAGATCAGAAGAAATGATGTCCAGATTTTCTCCAGACCTGATCCAGATCAAGAGGTAAATGTTCATAATTAAATATCCTTTGTCCAGATTTAATTTCAGTTCAATCCAGACCCAGTTCAGAATTGGTCCAAATAAGAGGGAAAAGGTTCAGATGAATGGTCAAGATTTAAGTATATGTCTCAGTGTTGGCCGAGATCAGAAGATCAGACCATGGCCCAGTGTTGGCCGAAATCAGAAGGTCAGAAAGTGTGGTCTAGTGTTGGCCGAAATCAGAGGATCACGACAGATCACTTAGTATGGTCCAGATGTGGACTAGCGCAGAAGATCAAACGATCCAGAATTAATCATGATGATAATCGATGGAGATTTAATTTAATTTGATCAAAGCATTAAAAGGATTTGATTCAAAAATAAAGTGAAGTCTTGTGGAATTCAGAAGCTATTGGCGGGAAGAAAGATTTGTTCCATAATTAATTAAAGACAGGATTGGCCCAAGTTATTTATGAAAGCAAATATGGAGCTAAAAAGATATGTTTTTTATTTATATGAAACTCGATTGGTTAGAGGATTTTTGAAGAGAATCCAGCAATATACAGCTCGAAATTAAGCTTGGAAGAGACCCTAATATGCATCTATAAAAGGAGGCTCAAGGCATAATACTTAGCATCGAAAATCACAAAAGAGTCATACACTTCCAAAATCAAACACTCAAGTTTTCAGTGAGGTTAATTGTGAGTTCCAGCTTTCCAGAAGCAAGCACTCGTGTTATTTTTTTTCCCTTGTGTTAGATCTAAGTTGTTGAAGTAGAGTCTACAATCTGAGGGAGTCAAAAGGGGTTGCAGATTACTTGGCAATTAGATTCAGGGCGTTGTAATTCTTTCTACAATCTGGGGTTGTCAGATTGGTAGGAGAAGACTTGACTTAGGAAGTCAAGGTGTTGTATTCCTCAAGAGTCTAGGATTGTTAGACTGTTTGAGAAGACTGACTTGGAGGGTCAGTGGAACTGTTGTAATTCAAGGTTTGAATTAGTGAAATCCTTCAAGGTGAAGGGACTGGACGTAGTCTCGTTAACGGTGAACCAATATAAAATTCTGTGTTTTTATTTTTACTTTATATCCGCTGCTAACTCTGTTTTATTCATACATCAAGTTTGTTTTAAAACTGCAAAAACAGAAAAGTATTCAAGTTAGTCAAACACAATTCAACCCCCTTCTTGTGTTTGCACCTTCACATACAACAAAATAAAAAAAACTAGCGACATAGACATAACGAGGGTTCCACTCCCTAGTCGTAAAAAGAACAAGAAACCCCTAAATTATTAACCAAAAACCACTTCCATGAGAAAACATAATCTCGTTCTATAGTCTGCTTAATAGTTAGAATCTTATTAGAAAAGATTGACCACACCATTGAGTGTCAGACCAAAACCATACTATATTTGGGACCTAACATGGTATTCAAAGTAGAAGAATACCGAGAAAAAGAACAAATATTAGGTGGCATTACCATCTTCAAACCTAGTCATTTGAATAAGACCAAATCCAGATGGAGAAATCACAAGTCTGAAAAAAAAGCCTCATCGATTCTAAAGATGACACACAAAACACATAGATGAAAGCGTCCAATTCGAGGAGTCCTCTACACTTAAGAAGGTTCTGGAAAACATGAACTCTATCTTATAAAAACTGCCATAAGAAGGTAATAACCTTCATTGGGACCATGGTATTCCAAACCTTTGCCAAGATTAAGAGGTCATCACCCCAAGATTCCACGAACAGGGGCACCTTTGCTGAGAGCAACACATAGTTCAAACCAATAGAGTACAACCCATTTGGGTTGTCCTAAACCCACATATCATGGTTTCTGCGCCTTAAGTTCCCTACCAATGAGTTTGGATTTTTTAAAACCAAAAACAACCTAAGGAACTGATCACATAAGGAGGACTCCCTCACCCAGATATCATGCCAAAAGGATTTCAAGTGTTTGTTTGCCATTTCCTTGACAATCCTGTTTAAGAACCAAACTGGATCAGATCCTAATAGTGGTACATCATGTAACATCCCGAGTTTAAAACACAGCGCGAGTGTATTTTTTTTTTGCAATAAATAATTAAAATGAGTTTTCCAAAATTAATGTCAAGGGAATTAAAATAAAATTTCATCAGTTCAATTCAAAAGAGAACACCCGGCCTGTGGTTGCTAAATAGTATCAGAGTGCAGAAGAATACAGCGGAAAAATCACACATAAATTCCCAAAATAAAATTACATTTCCCAAAACTCAAGACCCTATACAAAAGTCTAGACTGATCATGCACTAAGCTACAGTAGCACGGTCTCCACCGTATCCCCTACAAGTCTCTTCTTCAGCCAGTTGTCTGCCCCTCTGCGTCGTCCACGAATACTCCGTATGTGACGGTCAGGGAAAACTAACGACGTCTCCGTCATTAGTGTAACCGTCGGTAGGACGGGTTCGGGTATCATCTGAGGGCAAAGCCCAAAGTCCACAATATAATAGCAAGGGTCACCGACCGAAATTAACGATTAACACATAGCATGTATTTCACAGCAACAATTATATCCATGGTATAACATATGATGATGAGGAAAATAATAATGCTCATTTGAAATTTAATGACATGTATGCCTTTTCAAAAACAGCAGCCAATTATTATGAAATATGTGGTAAGTACAAACAACACTTCAGCAAATCACAATCATTAAATCAGAAATTCAGATTCTGTACAGTACTCACACACATCAATTTCCAACCATTCATCATATAATCAATCGTGACCCACCGGTCAAACCCTCAATGCAATATGTATATGCTTATGTATACAATTTCTTGGAATCACCAAGGTGTAGTCACTCAACAGACCAGCACAATATGTTTGACTTTAACGACCCTCAAGACCAAGGTGCAATCGCTCAACAGACCAGCACATTTGACATATACCAAGGTACAATCGCTCAACAGATCAGTACCTAGTGCAGTCGCTCAACAGACCAGCACTCGTGCAATCGCTCAACAGATCAGCACGTGGTTGCGCATTTCAGGGTACAGACGCTCAACAGTCCAATACCAGTGCAGTCGCTCAACAGACCAGCACCTATATACCAAAGTACAATCGCTCAATAGATCAGTACTTAGTGCAGTCGCTCAACAGATCAGCACGTGGTTGCGCATATTTGAATGGACCACCACGAACACGCGGCCATTCCGTAGCCCGGATAGAATGGACCACCACGAACACGCGACCACTCTGAACCCGGATAGAGTGGACCACCACGAACACGCGACCACTCTACAACCCATCACGGTTGCTACATTCACGTGTATTAGCCTATCACAGGCCAAATACACAGAAGTTAAATCCTCGCACGGATAGAATGGACCACCACGAACACGCGACTATTCCGTAGCCCGAGTAGAATAGACCGTCTAATACACGCGGAACTACTCTGACCCCGGATAGACCAAACCGTCTAATACACGCGGAACTATTCTATAACCCATGGTTACTACTTAACTTCGCGGCCCATCACGGTCACCGCATTACTCTGTGGCCCATCGCGGTCACCACCTGAATATGCAATGTCTGAATATGCAATATTTTCTCTTCACTGAAAACAGTATGCAATATCATAAAAATTCATGCCATCCCACCATATTTCAAAACATCTCAACATAATCAATATCATCAACAACACATCAATGATTAAACAGTCAAGCAATCATTAATAATTCACAAAACAGTGTTTAAAACTGAGACTTCTGGAAAATACGAATCTGTATTCGAATACAGCCTATCTGTATTCGAATACAGGAGCCAAAATAGTGCAGAATTAACACTCTGTATTCGACTACAACCCACCTAGTAGTCGAATACAGAGGCAGTCTCAGTGCACAAATCAACATTTTTCACTACATTAGTAAAGGTTTTCAAAACATCATCCTCTCCTCTTCAAAACTATATCAAGGACTCAATTTTAAATCATTTTAATCCTTCTCAAAGTTTCCTAACACTTTAAAATTCACAAGGCAGAGTTTAAAACTTGATTTTCTGGAAAACACGAATCTGTATTCGAATACAGCTTCCTTGTATTCGAATACAGAAGCTAAAAACCAAGTTTCTGGAAAAACATGAATCTGTATTCGAATACAGATCCCTTGTATTCGAATACAGAAGCTGAAACTAGTGAAAATCTGCAATTTTAACATTCTGTATTCGAATACAGCATGCCTGTAGTCAAATACAAAAGACAAAACCAGAATGATCAACATCAAATCATCAGAAAACAGAACCAGAATCAGAATGATTAACATCAGAACATCAGGAATAGAACCAGAATGATTAACATCAGAACATTAGAAACAGAACTAGAATCAGAATGATTCACACCAGAATCATCAGAAGCAAAACAGAATGATTCACACCAGAATCATCAGAAGCAAAATAGAATGATTCACACCAGTATCATCAGAAGCAAAACAGAATGATTCACACCAGTATCATCAGAAGCAAAACAGAATGATTCACACCAGAATCATCAGAAGTAGAACAGAATGACTCACACCAGAATCATCAGAAGTAGAACAGAATGACTCACACCATAATCATCATAAGCAAAACAGAATGAGTCACACCAGTATCATCAGAAGCAAAATAGAATGATTCACACCAGAATCATCAGAAGCAAAATAGAATGATTCACACCAGAATCACCAGAAGCAAAACAGAAAGACTCACACCAGAATCACCAGAAGCAAAACAGAATGACTCACACTAGAATCATCAGAAGCAAAACAGAAAGACTCACACCAGAATCATCAGAAGCAAAACAGAATGACTCACACTAGAATCATCAGAAGCAAAATAGAATGATTCACACCAGAATCATCAGAAGCAAAACATAATAATTAACACCAGAATCATCAGAAGCAAAATAGAATGATTCACACCATAATCACCAGAAGCAAAACAGAATGATTAACACCAGAATCATCAGAAGCAAAATAGAATGACTCACACCAGAATCATCAGAAGCAAAACAGAATGACTCACACCAGAATCATCATAAGCAAAATAGAATGATTCACACCATAATCATCAGAAGCAAAACAAAATGATTCACACCATAATCATCAGAAGCAAAATAGAATGATTATCAGAACCATCAGAAGCAGAAACAGGATGATTATCAAAATCATCAGAAGTAGAAACAGGATGATTAACCTCAAAATCATCAGAAGCAGAAATAGGATGATTAACATCAAAATCATCAGAAGCAGAAACAGGATGATTATCAGAATCATAAGAAGCAAAAATCCTTCATCTGTATTCGACTACAGGGGCTCGTAGTCGAATACAAGTTTGAAAACTTAAGTAAAACAGAAACTTGACAGGTTGTAGTCGAATACACACATGTTGTATTCGAATACACCTTCTAAAACCAATGAAATTTTCCTGAGATTTCAACCCTTTTCAAACTGTTTTCTTTTAAAAACAAACAACCAAACACCAAAACCGATTCAGCACTTTTTCCAGACAATACTTTCCTAATTAAAAATCCCTTTTCTTTTTAAAACATCAACATAATCACTCAAAACAAAAACAGAATCAGAATCAACACCAAATCATCCTGAAACAGAAACAGATTGTTCAATCATCAGAATCATCCAGATTTTCAAACCATCAGAACATCATGCAAGCATTTCAGCTTTCACAACACAACAGAATAACATGCAAGCATTTCAGCTTTCACAACACATCAGAATAACATGCAAGCATTTCAGCTTTCTCAACATAAGCAAAACAGCATGTTATATCAGCAAAAACAGACAACATCACAAAATCATCAACATCAACAAAATGCATTTCTCATTCTTCAAAATGACATGCAAAACAGTTTTTCTTCAAAAACAGAAATGGAACAACGAGCATGTCATAACAATATGCATTTACAGCCCTAATGCAACTAGAAAGTTGGAAGGTGCCCTTACCCTTGTTGCGTGTTCTGCTACTTTTCTCGTTTCTGATTCTGCTCCCGTTTGCGCGTCCAAAACCGGTGAAACTGCAGCTTGCGTTTGCTGCTACGAAACTGGGTTCTTTAGCTCCGTAATGAGGTGGGGATTAACTTTAGTACTGGGGGTTTTCTGGTTTGGTGTTTGTATGTTCAAGTAATGGCACTTTGAAGAGTTCCCTCTTTTTCTTTTTCCTTTGAAACCGTGAAACAGTTTTCAGCAAACAGGGGGCAGAATGGGAGAAAGGGTATTGTTACATGCAACACTATTACATGTAGAATGGGGAGGTATGGAGTTCTGATTTTTCTCTGCCTCCTCACATGTACTTTATAGAGCCACTTAGGTGCCACCTCACCAAAATTAATGTTAAAATAATGCTGAATCCTTTAGCACTTAATTGTCTTGTAATTAGCCACTAATCCTCATTTAACTTGTCCGATTAATTTAATTACTCGAAATTAAATTAATTCACTCTTAATCCAATAATTTTAATTCCTCCTCCAAAATAAATATTTATATATATATATATTTTTACTCAAAACATACATATATTAAATATTTTACAATTATTCCCAAAATACCCTTAATATTAATTCCATAAATTAATATTAAATTTAAGGGTCTTACACATCACTTCACCAAGGAGAGTGACCATGGGAGACCCAAGGGTGATTGCCAAACGAGGAAACTAGGACTACACTACCATACATAAAAGCTAGGACATGACTCCAAAAAGAATGTTCGTCCTTAAAAGCCTCCACCCTCCATTTCCCCAACAAATTGAGATTGAACATGCACAGGTCCTTGACCCATATCACTCCCCCTTTTTGGGTTTATATACATTTGACCACTTAACCCAAGGATTTTATCCCCCCTTTGGACCTACCCCAAGGGAAGTTCCTCTAAATTCGAATTATGGCCTTCGAGACCTTAATTGGCATCCTGGAAAAGGAGAGGAAAAAAATAGATATTGTTGAGAACATAATTGAGAAGAACAATTTACCCAAGTCGTACAAAGTGTTTTAACCAATGGTTCCAACGTACTCTCTCTTTACAGGTTGGTAGACAAAGTGTTTTAACCAATGGTTTGCATGTACTCTCCCAGATATTGAAAATACACTAAACCTACCTTGTACTAAGAAAACATCCTCAACCATAAACGATGGCTAAGTATTTATACTCATGACACTACTATTGGAGAAATTAACTTTAGACTTGATGCCAACTCAAAGCACATAAGGATTATCTTCATAAACCACAAGTTTTCCATTGAGGGCATTCATAAGAGTAGGTTATCATTAGCATAAGAGACATAATTTGGTGAATTAACACATTCAACACCCGCACAACAAGAAGAAATAGGAAGGTGGCCAAAAGGTCTCCTTGTTTTATGCCCCGATGGACATTCACCTTTTGTGTTGGACTTCTGTTCACTAGAAAAAATAAATACCATGAGAAGGCACAAGTCTTAATCCAAGATAACCTTATCTCAAATCTACCTTCAAGATTAGCTGATTTAATAATCTTGTTTACCACAACCATAACATCAATTAGTTGCCTACCTTTGATGAAAACTAACTAGTTTGGGAAGATTATTGTATCCATAAGCTTCACCAATATGACCTCCAATACCTTTGTCGTTATCTTATATTGGCAACCTATGAGAGAAATAGGAGCTCACCACACTATCAATCTAGGATATGGAAAAAAGAGCAGATAAGTCATCAATTTATTCACTCGAAAGGGTCGGAAAAGGTATCTCGTTCAAAAGTCAATTCAAAAACTCTTATATGAAATGGTGGAAGTATTGGATAACCTCATATTGAACCTCAATCACATTCTCAATCCAGTGGTCCCTACTCTTAGGGCCACTATGTGATTCTTCTTCCTCCTCTCTTTAACATAACTATTGAAGTAGAACAAGATGCAATGTTTGCTCTTAAGCAATCACCATAGGTCTAGGAGAGCTTTGCTTTGAACAACCACTTTCTTTTGTATGAGGGGAACTACTTGTTCTTTCATATCAAGGATTTGTATATCCTCAGCGAGGTTTCAAATCCTATAGTCTAGGTTACCAAAGACGTCATTGTTGCACCTTTTAAGTTTTCCTTTTAGAGTTTTGAGTTTTTCTTCGAGTCCAAACCCCATCCATCTAGGTCAAGAAGAGCACTATTGAATCTTAAAGATCACCTTCTTGAGATCTTTGTACTTAAGAAAATATGATTATTGAACCTGGATGGTCTTGGCCTCACCCATGTGAGGAATATTTCAAAACCAATAGTCAATGTTCTGAGACGTCCTTTGGAAGTGCCCAATTGGCTTACCGCTCCTCAATGGTCTAACCAACCTTCGGAGAGAATGACTTTGTCAAGACTCATGGCACAACCATTTGGATGAACCCAAGTAAGTTTTTGGTCTAAAAGTGGTAAGTTAATAAGATGCATTTGTTTAACAAACTCACCAATTTTTTGCACTTCCAAACCCCCACCTATTTCTCTCTCCACATCCACACCTCTTTATTCTCAGTTGACAAAACTGAGTTAAAGTCGCCCACCATACACCAAATGTCACCCCCAATCCTAGATTTGGTCGTTACCAACTGATCTCGGAGACACTGTTTATCTTGCATATTAAATTTAGAGTAGACATTAAGTCGCATGCACCTCTTACCATGCCCTCTCAATCGAGAACCCCAACCATATTACATTTATAGTTGGAAATTTATAAGTAGATGTCCAACAACAACAAAAAAAAACTATAAAATTAGTTGGAGATTTTTTAACATGCAAAACTAAAAAAATGTTGTCAAAAATAATTTTATGCTAAAAAAAAGACATTTTCCAAATAAAACAAATATACAAATCCAAACAAAGCACATTTTGTGATTTAATCCATATATATATGAAATATTAACAATACAGATCAGCATATATATCTACAGCATATATATCTATATTTATAAGGCGTGCTACTCGTGCGAGAATTAAAAATTCCTCTCGGTACGTATACCTCTATTATTATCATTTCAAACTATACATATTTATTTGTTTTGGAAAAACAATGGTTACTTGCAGTTTTGATTTACCTGAAGTGTTAGTTTCTCTTTTATATTTTTAAACTAAAAAGTGACAGATTTGATATTTTTTAATGATGTGATATATAATTCTTTTAAATAAAGATGTGTATGTTTGTTTTTATTTTTATAATTCAGATAATAACTTAAATAATATCGATTTGATAAAATAAAGACAAAAAAATATGTATTATTTCTAAAAAATATTATCGATTTCACTAAAAAATAAATATGTATAATACCGATTTAATAAATTTTTTAATAATTTTTAAATATTAGTCTACGATAAACTATTTATAAAAATGATACACCGAATTATTCATTTATAAATGATCTACCATAAACCACAAATTTATAAATAACTTACACAAAATATTATCTTTCATACAAAAACTTAAAAATAAAATCACATAGAGGATCTTATCCAAAAACACATGCTAGTTCCCAAATACAATATAATAATAAGATCAATTAGTGGAAAATGAAAGTGTCCTTTTTCTAGTAGTGTTATATATAGAGGCAGAGCAAACCCTCCAAAACACAAACATTCCTGTCAATACACTCTTTAAGCAAAACAATGAAGCAATATTTCACTCTTTCCTTCCTCCTCTTTGTTTTCTTAATCAATCTTTCACTAGCTTTCTCAAAGGAAAATGTAGAACAAGTACTAGACATAAATGGTAACCCTATTTTTCCAGGTGGCAAATACTACATTTTACCCGCAATTCGTGGACCCCCAGGTGGAGGTGTCAGACTAGGAAAGACTGGTGACTCAGAGTGTCCAATTACCGTCTTACAAGACTACAAAGAAGTTATCAATGGTTTACCAGTGAAATTTGTCATACCAGGAATAAGTCCTGGTATAATATTCACTGGTACACCAATTGATATCGAGTTCACTAAAAAGCCTAATTGTGTTGAATCATCAAAATGGTTGATATTTGTAGATGATGCTATCGACAAAGCTTGTGTTGGTATTGGTGGTCCTGAAAATTATGTTGGTAAACAAACATTGAGTGGCACATTTAGTATTGAAAAATATGGATCTGGATTTGGATATAAACTTCGATTTTGTGTTAAGGGTTCGCCAGTTTGTTTGGATATTGGAAGGTATGATAATGATGAAGGTGGAAGACGTTTGAATTTGACTGAACATGAAGCTTTTAGAGTTGTTTTTGTTGATGCTGCTTCTTATGAAGATGGAATTGTTAAATCTGTTGTTTAAATTTTGACTTTGGTAACTAGCTAGCTTATGTAACTTAGTTCTTGTTTTGGTGAATTTTGTGCTTTTGCATAATGTATTCACTTAATAAATGGAATAATACATTGCTGTGTGTTCTTTCTTGAAGCTATTTTGTTGGTGTTGTTTATGTACTCCCTTTTCTTTTCTTATTGTTCTTCTCTCTCTCTATTTATTACAAAATGCATAAGATAGACAAAACAAAGTGAAATGTGTAGTGTTTAGATACACACAAAAGAAACATTTTTTTATGATAAAAATAAAAACATTAATTTTACTTTTGTTGCTGTTTAAAAAAAATTGTTTCTTTTATGTGTCTAAGGATTATGCATTTGATCTTGTGATCGTTGTAGAATAACTTTGAAAAAATCATCCGTTAATTGAAAAAAAATTACAAATGAAATATGATATATAGGATAAATAACTTTCAAGACGCGTTAACAAATTCCACTAATTATAATAAATATAAAATTAAATTATAACTAACATAAAGAGAAAATGTTATAAAACTAACTACATGTATAATACTCATTCCAAATTCATAATAATCTAATCATTCAGAGAGAACCGCTTAATTTTAGCGCAAATGAATAATGTGCAACATATGTGAATATTTTTGAACCTCGAAATAATGAGTTATAAGAAGGGGTCGTTTATTTTGTCAAAATATTTTATGTTAATATTAGTTAATGAATATATATTTATAGAAATAATTTTTTGACAATTTCATTGTTTCTAAAAATATAAACAAGTGTTCAATTTAAAAGTCTCTTACATCCTTATTACCAAGTAAAATTAACACAATTTAAAAGATAAAAACAAAAAATATAGTGAGTATATTTTAAAAAAGTTTTGCAATTGATTATCGGCAAATACTAATAAGTGTTTTTATAACATACTAAAAAATTAAATGTAATTTTTTGTAGAAGTGGTATATTTAAGTGTAGAAAATTTTGAAATTGAAATAGAATAAAATGTTTTTTTCTTACACAAGAAAATATGCCAACATATGTCCTCCTAAAATCCCTAAACAAATATAAAAGTATGGTCGTCGTGAGCCACGAGGCTCATTCAAGTATATATTTTGACCCACGAGGAGCTCGTGAATACATACTTTGGAGTAAACTTTAGATTTGTCTATAGTGTATCCAAATTGGTGCACTCATTTTAATTTCAGTTTATTAAATTAGTATTTGAATTATCGCTTTTGTCTTATTTTGAAAATAATTGAAGAATTAACGTCATGGATTAAGAATATTTAAATTTCTTTTTATGATTTAAGGACACAATAAAGAGACAGCGACTCAATAGATGGAACTCAATTGTTGTTTTTTTTTAAACGGTTAAAAATAATATATTACGAAAATAATCTTCGTACAATGTGTACTAAGAATTAAAAGTACACGAGTTTATTACACAATCAAAATTAATATACGGCTTAGATGAGAGCACCAATAATGAAAATCATATACAAAATTAGTATTTAACTCTAAATCACAAGTTCACAACCACATAATCAATTGTATCTTCTCAAAAATTAAGGTAACATTACAAACATCTAGATTAAAAATAATCAAATTGCGAGATTTTCACATGCCCCATATGCAAACCAACCAAATGGCTTCAATCTAAGCCATTTGGTTGAACAAGTGAGGCATAGATTCTTCTTCACGACAACCCGCCACACAACTATGAAACAATAAGCAGCGTCGAGCTCGTGGGAGGATCATGGTTTAATCTTCATTGAGTAGACTCTTTCAAAGTGACAAAGAAACTTAAGTTGCTGACGAAAATGACTGACGAAAATTAGTTTCACATAGGGGTGACAAAATGAATAAATTGGATAAAATTGAATTTGAATGGTAATGAATAGATAGATTGATTTAAAAATCACTAAAATTTAGTTAAAAATACAGACCGGTACTGGGTTCAAAAGGATTATGATCGGCAATGTCTCTTCGTTTGAACTATCAAATAAAAAAGTGTGGATGTCAACTAAGGAGATCCAGCACCCCTGCTAGAACCATTGGACATTGAACGACTTAAAAGTGAACGTTGCAAACCAAAATAAGGACATATAGTACAATTTTAAGGGTCAATTATGAAACAGATTTAATGAGTCAAATTCAAGATGGTGAGTGGAGCAAAAGTTTATCCACCAATTCAAAGGGAACAACGAGGAATTGAAGCTCTGGCAGGATTTCCTTTGGTGGCATGTTAGGATATAGAAATAGTGATAATTAGAAGTTTGTTAGCAGTTGTGTTTCTACTTTCTATATTGGTTGTAGTTGTATATGTGTAACTGTTTTGGTGTTTTAGTTATTAGTTAGTTACCTTGGACTTTATCCTTATCTTAACTTTATCCTTATCTTAATGTATTGGAAGTCTTTAAATTGAGGCTTCTACCCCTTTAGAGATAATCTTTTGCAAAGTTAGAAATTGAGTGTTGTAAATCATTGTAGGAATTTATCAGCTCTTGTGAATCTTTTTCTTTGGAGAGATTTTTTCCTCCTATTCTTTCTTATCTCTTTTCTAAATATTAGGGTTCTTCATCTAAATGCTTGAAATATAAGTCTTGGATTCCTAACATGGCAGCAGGTTCATCAAGTTTTCAACAATTGGGTCCTGAAGGAGATTTTTTATTTTTAAATTTTAACCATTGAACAAGAAGAATTTGGATTTTTTTTCATCTATATTTTCTTTTCAAAAAAAAAAAATTAATATATCCTACTTTAAAACTAATATTCGAAAATGTCATACTTGAAGTTGCAAGGCGAACTTGCGACCATGTATTCTTTTTTTTTTTAACAAATGAAGAAATATTAAATTAATAGATAAAATATAATAAAAAACTAAATTATATTAATAAAATCAAACAACATATATTACATGAGAAAAAAAATACATCAAAGTTAATGCGGTTAAGTAGATGTGTCAGCAACATCTGGACAATGTTTCTTATTATGACAAGGGATCGACTCAACTTGCACTTTCTTGATACTCTTTATGTGGTTTCCATTTACCGTTCTTAACTCTTCCATTTGAGGATTGTAACACACCCTAACATCTTCAGACCAATATCTTTTGTTTGGTATATGTTTGAATGTTTTGCTGTAGGCTTTTAGCACTGGCCTCATGCCTAGGACGCGACCTCTTGAAGGAGAAAAAAGAAATTTCTTTCAAGTGGTTGCATCCCTTCTTTGCAACCAGCTCAAGGTAAAAAAAATAAGAGATTTTCGTATATTAATTTTAAAGTGAGATATATTGGAATTTTTTTTTTAAAAGAGGATATACATAAAAAAAATCCGAAGAATTTAGTATATGTCAACCTTAAAGATAAGGTTGTTTTGAAGAGGGGTGTACTGTTAGGATTTCAAAATTGCGATAATTAGGAGTTTGTTAGTAGTTGTGTTTCTAGATTGTTTGTATTTGTATATGCATAACTGTTTCTGTGTTTATGTTATTAGTTAGCTAACTTGGACCTAATCCCTATCCTAATAGAGGTAAAATATTGTAGGAGTATATCAATTCTTATGTATCATTTTTTTTTATGATATTTTCTTCTATTATATCTTTTTTTTCTTCTAAATATTAATGTATATCAATGTTATTCCTCTATATCCTGGAATCAAATTCTATAGTTGGAGTACTTGATACTAGATATATTTTCTTTCACAAAGTGAATCTGAACCAAAAGTATCTGTTTTTCTCTCTAAAACTTCATTTTCTATGTGAAGGTCACCAAACAATAAATAAATTACCTTGCTCGGATTTAACTTTATTACAAGGAACACTTCTCTTTTCTTGTAAAATCTTCTGAACATAGAATATTTCTTCAAACAATTAAGTTCCCCTATAGGAATCCTTGGCCTTGTGACTTTGTTAGTATGTGTCAGAAATCAGTAGCAAGCTCAGCATTTGATATAGTGATCCATTTCAGGATTCTATTCTTCTGAAATGTAATGCATCTTCCTTTGTATAGATCTTCCAAATATATGCAGCAGTGTTGCTAATCGCAGATCGCAAGAAATAACAATTTGTTCAAATTCTGGTACACTATAGCACTGCAATAACTTCTATTTGATAATACTTTGTACTAAACAGTGTATCACAAAACAATAACGATTTATTCAAATTCTACTTCCGATATAGCTGCTATTTGACAACACTACTATCCACGTGAATGGATGAAGTCGTGAGATCAAGTGATTAAGGCCTACATTTCAACCATGACTTTGCTTCTATAACCAATCAGACTTTCCAAAACACTATACAACTCTTCTGTCTTTGGATTAGACTGATCAAGAGAATAGAATTGATGAACTTGATCATCAACCTCAAGCCAGCTGCATCCTGGAACCTTGTAAGACTTCTGTTGCTTCAATTTGCACCACACATTCCTCACTTCATCCCACTTTCCTAATTCTCCATATATATTAGCCAACATTATGCCATAACCACCATTTTGTGGATCTATTTCAATTAGTTTTTTGGCTGCAAATTCCGCCAAATCATTACGACCGTGAATCTTACATCCATTAAGTAAAGAACCCCAAACCACCTCGTCAGGTTCCATGTTCATTCCCTTCACAACATCCATCGCTTCATCAAATCGACCCGCCCGACCAAGAAGGTCTATCAAACACCCGTAATGCCCGATCCTAGGCTCTATCCTGTACTCGCTAATCATCATATAGAAATAGCCACAACCTTGTTCAACCAATCTGCCATGAGTACAAGCATTCAACAACCCAATAAAGGTAACCTCGTCCGGCCTCACACCACACTCCACCATCTGCTCAAAAATCGCAATTGCATCCTCACATTTCCCATGCAACGCATAACAATTAATCATCGAATTCCACGAAGTCAGCCCCTTACATCGGTCCATATTAAAAACCTTCCTCGCCAACTCCAAACACCCACATTTCCCATACATATCCACAAGCGCATTTGAAACAAACGAGTCAACAACAAGACCATGCCTATAAACATAACCATGTATCCATTTCCCAAGCTGAAGCATACTAGCATGACCACAAGCCGAAAGCGCACAAACAACAGTAACCTGATTCGGCTTATTACCCTTACAAAATCCTCCCTCACAAGTAGCAGCAACAAAAACCATTTCTCTAAACAACCTAATCCCCTCCGAAAAAAAGCCATTCTGAGTACAACCACTAATCACCGCGTTCCAAGCCGGAACATCCCGGTCAACCATTTCATGAAACACCTTCAAACCACTCCCAACATCACCAACTCTCAAATACCCAGAAACCAAAGCAGTAAAAGAAACAACATTTCTCTCAGACATTTCATCAAACACCTTCTGTGCATCCCTTAACCCCCTCAAAAGCTTCGAATACGAATCGACAAGAGACGTTTGAACAACTGAGTAATATAAAAAACCAGTTTTTACAATCTGGGCATGAACACAACCTACTGAAAACCGCTCCTTTGATGATTTAAGAACATGGGGGTAAATAAAATGATTAGGGCCAATTGAAGTATTAAGCATTTTTTTAAAGAGAGACAAAGTGAGTAAATGATTGTTTTTTTGTTGAGATGATGAATATGCAGTGATGATGGCAGTGAAAAGGTAGATATTGGGTGAGTGAATATGGTTGAAAATTTGATGAGCGTAAGGGAGATTTAAGAGTTTGAGAGTGCAAAAACGAATGAGTTTGAAGACATAGAAATGGGTTTGGGAATGACCAAGTGTTGTTAAGCGTGATTGGAGTTGTTTCAAATGGTTTATGTGGTTGATTTTGTTTAGTATTGTTGTGACGAATTCGTTTAGGTTTGGTTTCATTTGGTTGTATGTTTGGTTTGATTTTGTGGCGTGGTTTTTTCATGGTTCCATGATTGTTGCAATGGGAAAAAGAACGAAAGTGAAGAAAGGGTAGGTGATGAATTGATGGCTCATTGGAGAAAAGATTACAATAAAACCCAAGTAAACCATTGGTTCTTGAATGAGATGATGAATATTTCAAAAAACGTGTTTTTTTATAGATAAAATAGTAAATATTATTTGAATATATGTAAGGGACCAAATTAAGGATTTTTTATTTATATAACTTTTTTTCAAAATAACTAATCATTATATCTGAAAAATATATCGCATATCATGATGCTACCATCTCGAATGGAAAATTTTTTTTTATTATTTTTTTCTTCAATAGGATTTAGTATTATGGGGTTAGGACTGTATATTACGTTTTATTTTATTTTTTTTAATTTAATAAAAGAATAATTATTAATTTAATAAATAAAAAATAACGTGTCTCTACTATTTTAGAGATAAAATAGCAACACAATTTTATTTTGTTATAAGAGACATGTTATTTGTTTTGGCACATATACTCAACCGCACGATGTATTTTTTTCTATTAAATTTATTTTATTTTATTAATATTATTTTTTTTTAAAATATTTTTGTTATTTTATATTTATTAAATTAACAATTATTCTTTTGTTAAATTAAAAAAAAATTAAAAAGTAGTACATGGTTGCATCTCCAACCTCCTATTGAAGAAAAAAAATTATTCAGGTGCGATATCCTGAAGGTGTAAAAAAAAAAGGACATTTTAATATATAATTTTCAATGTGGAATATAATAATTAGTTTTTTTTTTGAAAAAAATATATATAAATAAAAATCCCCAAATTAGTATGTTGATAAATATCTAATTAAATTGATGGTAAGTTGTTAAGCGTGAGGTTGATAACACGGTGCTAATTTCACGGTGGAAAACAAGTGAAATTTATATATTTTACGTAAAAATTGTATAGGAACGCGATTAGTGATAATTCACTACGTTTAACGAAATGATTAATATGAGTCACATTTTTTAAGAGTTTAGAATTTTTTTAAATATTCAAAATATGTGGAGATTTGTTTGAAAGTGTCTTAAGAAATCAAATACCAATTTAATGGTTTACTCATATAAAACTCTTGTATCTTGACATATGATTTCATTTCTAGAAGTGTAAAATTTATTTTAACATTTGAATGTTATCAATGAAATTAATTTTGCCTCTATATTGTAACGTGATTTTTACATTAATTTCTTGTCTAAAATTTTGCATTTTCAAGTTCAAAAATTGAGAGTTTCTTCTTCAACTCTTCAATGTTTTTTGGATTGATCATCTTAAAACTCTATTTTTCTTATAATTTTTTTTTTCAATTTAATCGATTTGAATGTGTATTTTGAATGCTTTTTATAACATAGAGGTGAGAGAAGAAGTTACTCAAAAATTTGTCTTATTGCTTTGGAAGTTTAAGAGGAAAAAGGAGAGGAATTTGGAAAAATATGAAAAAGGAAAAGAAAAGTGAAGTGAAGAAATGATAGACTCCAACTCAAACGACGGGGATTCATTTTGTTCATACTATCAAATCCACTAAATTAGAGGAACTCAATAAACAAATTGAAGGTTTAGGAAAACTTGCCTAAATTCTTCAAATCTTTTATATCTCTTTAAAAATAATCTAAAAAATAAAAATACATATCATAAGTATGAATTTAAATCATTTTAATCCAAATTTCTCTCGATCTCTACTGATCATTTCTATTTTTTATAATTTTACTTTTTTTCAATTTTTTTTTGTAAATAACATATCAAATGATTTTAAATTTGAATAAAATGTTATATTTATGATATAAACTTTCGATCCAACAAAAAAAAAATTGACAGAAATTAAAAGAGATTTGGATTGAGAAAAGTCAAACTCAGTAAGCAACTCAATCTCATTATCTACAAAAATAATCTCTCAAAAATATTGTATAAGATTTCCATCTCTTTATTTCTCTCCCTCTACTTCCAAAGTCCTCACCTCTCTCACATTTTGTTCATTACTCATCCATGCCTCTCATATTTTGAATAAACATCTTACCTCACCACCAAGGTTATTTTTAGAGTATATTCACATTGTATAAGTAGTCAAGATTTGAGAGAGCTCATGTTACCTACCTTCACCTCTCTTTCAACAATCTCTCTTTTGGCAATTTCTATTAAGCCTCTAAGAGAGTATCATCATCATTCTTCAAATAGAATCTCACAAAAATGAAACCTTTTAATGAGGAGTTAATTGATATTTGCATCTAATAAATTTCAATAATACCAACATGGTGTGACACAGTCGACACATTTATCTGATCACTAAATATATTTGATCCCTAATCAATGTGTAGAAGAGTCTCTATTGAAAAAATTTAGTATGTAAAATGGATCTTGAACTTCGAGGGATTAGTCTCTAACTTCCCATTATTGTTGGCTAGTTTCAAAAGCGGATGAGATCGCCTTTTCGCCGTTAAATATTGAAGGCAAGGGAACGAAGTTTGAACCTAAGATTTTTCTACCATTTCCTAGTGGCTTTTTCCACCACTATACATTCATATAAAGTTACAAAATCATAACATACTTGAAATAGAAAGGAAAAAAAAAGGAAGAAAATCATGCAGCAAAAATAGTTTCATTATCACAAGAAAGAAAAACTATTCAAGAAACAAGGATCAACTTGTGAGGTAAAAAGTACTGCTATAAATTGCTAACTGAGCTAAATTTCTTACAATCAAACATATAAGGGCACCAATTGACAAACATGCCACTAAATTAGATTTACAGTACAAAATTTTGGAAGAAAGAACCTATAAAGGAATAAAAAAAAGAGTCTTAGAGCCAGAGCCATACCCTTGTGCTTCTGACAAACTTTAAATATAGAACAATTTGCAGAAGGTAAAGCCTCATCATTCCAATACTAGTTTTTGGTATGACAAGGGACTGAACCGATCAACTTCAACCGCCGAAAACGGCACTTGTAATGTCATATCAGGAATGAAATCTTCCCATTTTTTTTTGAAAGAAATAATTCTACACAGCTAGAAAAAATAATTTGACAAAACTCACTGTTATTCAATGGTGATTGTTTGATGACGCAAAGTAATCGGAACTTCTCAAGAATCCAATAATGAATCACAATGTCAACTCATTTTGGATCCTATTTTGTCAAATTAATTCTGGCTATTGGGCACTTTCAATTTCTTACACAAACCACATAATCATCGAGTTGTTTTCCTTTATCTCAAGCTGCGTACCGTCACTGCTACAAGCCTCTGCATATCTTCTTCCCTCTGTCATCATCTGAAGTTTCTATTATGTGGATAACTTTCTTCTTTCCCTCGTTTGCTCCGTCAAGTTTTCTCGTATCGATGTCCATTTCCTCGCAATTAGTTTCTTTCATTACACTATCCACGATGTCGGCCATGTTTTCCTCCTCCACAACTTTTATTACAACGAGAAGTTCACATGGAGTAGCAGCCGGGTCCAGCACCCTACAACCCTTTGGAGCATTAGGACCTTCTTCGCCAGTAAGTAAGTATGAAGGTACCTGATGAGAGAATTGAAGCATCTCCTCCCTCGGAATGATCTTGATCTCTTTTGAGTCTAAGTGGTGGTGAAATACTGCCTTGAACCCAGCTACCTTGACCAACGGAATAACAGTTACGCCGCGTTCTTCAACAAAATCCTCAAGTACTTCAACCATGTCAAACTTGTGTATCACCTCATCTGATGTTAGGTCATTCCAGTCAGGAGACCAATTCCTATAGATAGCCCAAACCTCTCCTTTTCTGGGATATACACAAATGGCTCCATCATTACCTTTTTTCCACCTAACCTTCTGAGAGAAAAAATTGATCGAGTTATAGATTTTGCGTCTGCCAATTCTGAAATCGCCGCAACTTTTTGAAAAGCCTAATGCAATCCAATTTAGGGGTCCCAGTTCGTTGTTGTTGGTATTTGGGTAGAGCCAACTGATCTGCAACTTGAATGGATTCAGAGAGATCACTCTGTGAATCATAGCATAACGTCGAGGCATTCCATCGCCACTGTCATATGCAGTCCATACTTGATTTTCAGCAAAAGACCTTTCAGTTCGATCTTTGTAAAAGTCATGGAAATCAGGATCTGGAACATCTGCTGGCATTGAATCCAAAATTTCCGTGCATGAGTTAACGATGATAGTACCTGCAAATGACTTGTCGGCCTGCAATCTACTCTTTACACCTTCTGACTTCCCGATGTTATTTTGAGCAAAGATATCAGAGATTGTTACCAAAATATCTCCTTTCCGGTTTGTTTTCTGGCTGCTGTCTCCACTCTCTTTTGCCACTGATTTATCAACAATATTTGACTGAAACTCCTTGAGTTTCTTGCTAATTTCTTTTCTAGCTTTCTCCACAAGAATATTCTGAAGTTCAACTGGGGAGAGATCTCTAGTACAGTTTGTCTTCTTGATTCCACTGACCCCCCATGTACCATGCAGGTTAGAAGCTCCAACTGCTCCATTTCCCTCCATGCCACCCCTTTTTCTCTTAGCTGGATTAAAGTAACCTTTTTTCGAAACATTCTGCTTCCTCCTTAACGCCTCTTCCCTTTTGGTAGCAGCTTGTGCCTCCTCACGATCTCGCTTCACCTTATCATAGGCCTGCTTAACCGCATTTGCAGCTTGAGCCACATTAGAAACACCAGAAGTTTTTGGGAATGGAGCCCACTGGAAACTGTTAGACCCTGCTCCAACATTTGGAGCTGCCGCGTTGTTCTTTCCAGCATTAGATTTGCTTTTATTTGGTGCTTGGCGATCCGACTTTTGCTTATTCTGTGGAAAAATCCACGATGTTCCAGGTCTAATACCACTTGCAGGAGGTGGATTAGTTTCTACAGCCAAAAATGCTTCGTGGCAGCTTGGACACACAAGTTTAAGGTTAAGATAAACTCTGAGATACTCATATTGCATTTTGCATCGATGGCAAGTAGTCCAAAATGTGGATTTCGATTTACTAGCAGAAGATGAAGTGTTTTCTTTAGCAGTATTCTTCTGAGTCCTTGCACTTGAAGGGGGTTTCTTTTGACTATTGTAAGCTCCATTTGCCCCTGCTTTTGCCGATGAACCACCGAAAATGGTTGAACCCTGTGCTTTTGCGTTTATCTTCTCGTCATAAGCTGCCCTTCTAGCCTTATCGGACAGTAAACTCCATGCCTCTGAAAGAAGTTTAAAGGCCCCATCAGCTCCGATGGACTTGTTCTTGTCGGGGTGAAGCATAAGAGCTAGCTTCCTATAATGTTTCCTAACTGTATCATCGTCAGCACGGGGGTCAACACCAAGTATACCGTACCAATCTGCTTCTCCTTTTATTTTATTTTCAGCAGAAATATACACGTCGAATGTTGCTATCATTTGAGAAATACCCTCAAGGGAAGGAAATAAATTTTGGGCTTTCAAAGCAAACTTCTTAGCACCCGAAGTGTCCTTCGCAATAAACTTCCTCTCAGAAATTTCTTTGGCTCTCGTGGCCTCATCCTTATTGCACTCCATTTTTCTAACCTGTCTTCTTAACGTTCTGGTCTACTCACTCAGCGTACCTTGGTGTAATACAACATCAGCAATTCATCCATGACAATCAAGCCCTATAAAGTAAAAGTAGATTTCAGTTAATAAGGTAATAACTTCCACTGCAAATTGAATTCAATCAAATTCAAATATAGAAAAAACAAGGGCTTATTATTGGGAGACGCTACAATACAATCCGGCTTATAAACGCGTCACCTATTGATTAGTCGGTATTTAGAAAATATTCAAGAGCATTACAATTTAAAAGAGTAGGACCTAGACCTACACAAGTTTTAGGAAAATTATCAAAGCAGAACTCAAACATCACAAAATACAACAGCAAACACACCCTTAAGCTGTGTTGTTAATCGCGGATTGTGGAAAAGGGCGATTTGATCAAATTCCGCAATGCTACAGCGCCGCTATAGTAGCTATTTGACAATATTTTGTACTAAATAGTGTATCACAGAACAATAGCATTTTGATCAAATTCCGCTATGTTTATAGCGCTACAGCGCCGCTAATTGACAACACTAAGCGGTGTGTACTGGAACAAAACCATTATTATTTGACAAATACCAATAAGAAGAGTATCAAGAAGCCCAGATACATAGTATAATATGGGCAGTTGGGCACGGTAAATTAGTGTTGTCATCCACAAATCGGAAAATAGCAGTTTGTTCAAATTTGACTACACTGCAATGTTATAGCACCGTATAGCCATTATTTGACAACACTGAGTGCTAAAAAGTGTATTGCAGAACAATAGTAATTTGTTCAAATTCCGCTCTGCTAAAGCCGCAATTTGATAACACTCGAAAAGATACAAAGATGTGAGAAATTTGAAAAATCAAGATGTGACTGGGCCCAAACACATTAACCGAAATTTATAAATATAAACATATGTAACAGAAATGCACAATATATGTAAAGACTAAAAGATGGGCAAAAGAGTAGAGAAAGAAAGGAGCTTAGTACAGCAAAATAAGAACATAAGAACTAAGAAAATGTACAAACCACAACAATGAAGCAGATGCATGAAATACAGCCGATAAAATAGAGCGGCAGCAACAACAGAAACAGAGATAATAGTGAGCAATAACTCCACAACTCCGCAACCAGAGAAACACCGCAGACGGACGAAAGAGTATCACGAGAAAAGAAGTTAAAACCGAACAATAGAGAAGAAAAAATGCGGACCAGAACAATAGAGAAAGCGTAAAGTAGGAAAATCAGAGTTAAAACCGTCCAAAAAGTAAGTAAAAATGCCACTGCAATGCGTCGTGTCATATTGGGAAGACAACAGTGTCATTAATTGGTAAGATGTATCGAAACTGTATCAGAGAAGTATCAGTAAAATTACAAAAATAATATAAAAAAATATTGGATACTTTCAGGACAAGTATCTGAAGCATAACGGCGTCGTTTAGCTGTCAGACACTGATATCTTTCAGTTTTCAAATAATCAAGTTCTGGTAAAATCAGAATGAAATAGTTGGAAACTAATTAATTTTTAGATAATTTGGTGTTCAGTACAGTTACGAAACGGCACTTCATTTCATTCCATTATTAAATCAATGTTTTAAAAATCCTAATCGGACCACTCGGTTTAACCGGTCAGACCATGACTTGGCTGTATCTCGAGTTTGATCACACCTCAACCATAAATTTAGATATAATCAAACCAATTGAGCCATTAACTACATGTTGAGGGTTAGATTTTTCAAAATATTGCATTAAATTCTTACATACATTTGGCACTTGAAAATTGAATCAAAATATAAAAATGAATAACACTAACAATTGTAACTAAATAACAATAAAAAATTAACAAAAATAATTATAAACAAGGCAACAAACCCTAAACCGCCAAAAACATATTACAAAATTAAACTTATTCATTTACTTGTAAACCCATCAAAAGAAACACATACTCAAAACTAAAAAAAAATCAAAATCAAATTCACTCATTTGAAGTAAAATTAACAAGCAAAATCTGAACTTACCCAAATCTCAATAACTCCAAAAACTGAATCTTCCACCGAACGAACTTCAAAGCTACAAGTAATCACAGCAAGTCATTGCAGTTCAATGTAATCAAACCCTAAAATAATAATATCAAAAAATAAAAAAATTAAAATGAAATATGAAAAAATGGGTAACCCTAGAATCAGTTAAAGTTAAGAAATTTGGATTGAAAAATGAGAATAAGAAGCAACTGATTAAAAGGGTTAACCAATTGCAAATTTTTATTTTTTATTTACTGTGAAGAAGAAAAGTGGTGACTTACAATTGAAGAAATGAAGATCGTTGTTGAAGAGAAAATATCAAACAATTTTTGAAAAAGTGTGTTTGGAATTTTGGTTCTTAAATCTTCTTCTTCGTTATCGATTGCTCATGCTTGTTCACGCTCGAACTAACACAAACGCACTTTTCGTTGTAAGCTCTTTTTTTGTCTGAAAAACAAATTTTTCTTCTTTTATTTTGTTGTTTGGAATATGTATTTTTTGGGTCCTATTTATAGTTAGGAATTTGGGACATAGTCTAGCGGTGAATATTAGAGTTGGACCTACATGACTAGGGGTGGACATTGGGCGGATTCAGTCAAAAATTTGAATATGGCCCAAATCGAGTCGTTTTGATATGTGGTCTAATTTTATTTGGGTTCGGTGAATTTTGAATTGGATAAATGGTAGGTAGATCGGTCGAGTTAACGTGGGTCGAATAAATATTTTGGCCCACATAAACTTTTTTTTGAATGAATTTGGCAAATTCTTTTATTTGTATATGAAGGGTGATGGACTCATGGGCTATTAACTTGTAGCCAATTTTTTTTTACAATGACTCATGAATTTTATCTTTATGATTGTATTTAAAAAAAATTAATCATCACTATAACTTTTTTTGTTTAAAGTGAGTATTGTTTATATTGTATGCTTCTAAGTTTGAGAATTATTTTTTTCCAAATTCAAAACTACATTGCATGAGAGATTTCAAATCAAATTAAAGTCTGATTGTGATATCGTTTGAGGAATTTGTATAAAAACGAAATTAATTATTTTTTTATGGGATGCAGTTACCTTAAGATGTTTCATTATTACATACATATTAAAAAATTGTAATTACATAATAAAACTAAAAACCTTGAATCAAAATCAACTTAATAACTTTCATTACCTATCCATGTCAAATTTGTGTTGCAACGTGATGATCAAATGATGTTGGACCCCTAGAAGTAAAACTAAAACATCATTTTAATTTGTATAAAAAAAACATCTTTTTACTAAAAAAATATCTACTATAAATTCAACCTTACACTAAAAGTTTAAAATGCAAGTCCCATAAAAGTGACTCTTATGATAAACAATGTTTCAAATTATTTTCATTTTCTTTACCGTCAAATTCACTTTTAGTAGTTGAATACGTGAAAATGAGATAGACGAAAAGCATGATAAAATTAAAAATGTAGCATATTTTTTATATTATTTTAAATGCATGAATATAATCTTCATCGTATAAGTTTGTTATTAGTTTCCGAAAAGACCATACTAAGTTTGTATGGATTGAGCTTCAATTTCAAGAATCGTCGATCTAATAAATTTTTTCAAGTTTATTGTAATCCCCCAAAAAATAGTCTACACATCCTAAGAATTTTTATAAATCTCAATATTTCTTCTATATTCTTTTACAATAAATATTCAAAACAAGAAATATATTCCATCAAAATTAAAAACTAAAAAAATATGAAATTTTAGATTTTTTACATTTTAAACTAGTCTGACTAATATAGATTTTTTCATATATTTAAAAAATATATATTGGTCATAGTCGACACTGAATCTAAAATAAGGACTTCATTTGTGCTGAATGTCTCTCAACTTTATTAACTCAAGTTGAAAGACAAAGGGATTTGCACAACACTAAAATTTGCAGAAATGCACTAACTATTTCTCACATTTTATTTGTAGATGATTGTTTTCTATTTTTCAAGGCTACTACCGATGAAGCTTTGGTGATGAAATATATTTTGTGGACTAATGAAGTTGTCTTGGGCCAAACTACTAATTTGCAAAAATCTAAAATTTTCTGCAAACACAATGTCCTTGTGGCCACCAAAGACTTGATTGCTAGCACTTTGACTATTCAAGTTATGTTGAGAACTGACAAGTATTTGGATTTTCCTTCATTGACCGGTTGCAATAAAAAAACAATGTTCAGTGTTGAAAATCAATTTTATCTTACATTATGAGTGTATTTCTGTTTTCTCCTACTGTCAAAGATGAGATTGACAATATGATGAAGTAGTTTGGTGGGGTAAAAGTGGTAACTAAACCAACGGTATTTTGTGGCTCTCGTGAGATAGACTTTTCATACATAAACATGATAGTGGTATGGGGTTCAAAAGAATTAGGGTCTGCTTGATTCTCTTCTCAAAAACTTTATTTTAGTTTTTTAAAATTTAAAAACTAAAAAACTTGTTTAGATTACTTGTTTTTAAAACTGTTTTGTAAAACTATTTTTAATATTATACTTTTTAAAACTAAAAAAGCAAAACAGATAAATGATGTTTTACTTCTCAGTTTTCAGTTTTTTAAATTCTCTAGTAAAAAACTATTTTAAAAATTTAGATTATCAAATAGGTTTTCTCTTTTTCTCATATCTAAAACTGTTTTTAAAACAAGTATCTCAAACAAGTTTTTTCTTTAATTCTATTATTTAAAACAATTTTTAAAATCAAATTTATAAAACAATTTTTAAAAATTAAAATGCAAAAGTGTTTCAAACAAGCTCTTAGTGTTTTTAACTTCACAATGTTAGACAATCGAAGGTGAAAAAGTTCATGAATAACCTCTCACATCCTTGTTACTCATCTCTTCGAAGCTAGATATTTTCCTCTGAGTAAATTTATCAATGGTAAGCTAGGCCACAATCTTAGTTATATTTGAAAAACATTTGGAGTTCTAGACATTTACTCCAAGAAGGTATTAGATGGAGCATTGAAAAAGGGATCGACATCTACTTGTGGGAGAATAGTTGGTTTGGTGATGGATCTCAAATTGTTAAACTACAAAATTTAGATCAATTTTTACAAAACCTGACACTAGCTTATTTGTTGAATGTTAATTCCAAGACTTTGAATGGCCCATTGATCCACAACATTTTTACCTCGAAAACTGCTCAAAAAATTATGAACAGTCCGTTCAACATCGGGCAGATTTGTACCAAAAATCCCAATATTGCCTAAATCGAGTCGTTTTGATGTGTGGCCCAATTTGGTTTGTGTTGGGCGGGTCTTGGATTGGATGGATGGTAAATGGGTCAATTGGGTTAATGTGGGTCAAATCATTATTTGGGTTGAACAAATGTTTTGGCCCACTTAGTTTTTTGAATGAATACAAATTATTTTATTTGTCAAAAAAGGATTGCGGATATTCATTTGCAACACATTAAAAATCATCCATAAGAAAAGTTTGCAATAAGATGCATACATTTTATCTTTATGATAGTATTTAAAAAAAAAATTATGATTTTCACAATAAATTTTGTTGTTTAAAGTACATATTTTTAAGTTATATGCTTTCAAATTTGAGATACATATCATTTTGTAATATACCATCCAGAATGAAATATAAACAAAAGTAGTATTTGAAAAGTTGATGTATCTAATTATAAATTAAGATCAGATACATCAACTTTTCAAATACTATTTTTGCTTATATTTTATTATAGAATAATATATGCATCATAAACTTTTAAAGATTAAAATATGTATTACATGGTGCAACTACCTCAAATGAAAATGAGAACCTCTATAATAGATCAACTTCAACATTGTTGTATCGGTTCTCCCTGGCAACCCCATCACAAGCACATGCAAGCTTTGTGTTCATTGACGTTGGTTAACTTAAGAGTGCACCAGTAACTAATAGGTTTAGTAAACATGACACATCATTTGGTGTCACCATAACTTTTCAATTGTTAGGTGAAAGGTACATGTATACCTATGTCACCTTTTAGCTAAAACATATAATAAAGAGTTGTCTTCAAATTTAAAACTACACTGCACGATAAATATTCAATCAACTAAAAAGTTTGCTTGCGATGTCGTTTAAGGTAACTATATAAAAATTAAATTGATTAATTTTTTACTGTATGCAGCCACCTTAAGATGCTTCCATTGTTACATACACATTTAAAATTATCATTATATAATAAAACTATAAATCTCGAATCAAAGTCAAACTAATAACATTTGTTACCTATTCACCCCAAATTTGTGTTGCAACATGACAATTAAAAGAAGGACCCGTAAGAATCTTGGATCATGTTGTGGTTCATCAGCCTATGGTTCCTCAAGTTGGGGTAGTTGTTCTTTTCTAGCCTCCACACACCTCATAAAAAAATTATTAACAAATATATCTACCATAAATTCACTTTTGCACTAACAACATAAGTCACATAAAGTAACTTTTATGATACATAATGTTTTGGAAAAATTTATTTTCCACTACCATAAAATTCATTTTTATTAGCTTTAATGGTAGGCTCCAAATTTTTGGAAAGTTATACCTCAACGACCGTAAAAGTGAATGAGTAAAAATGAGATATATGTAAGGTGAGGTAAAGTTAAAAATCTATAGTATTTTTGGGATTATTTAAAAATGTAGAAATACAATATTAATTATAGGGGTTTGTTTAATAACTAGTTGGCTACCCTAGCAATGCATAGGTAAAATTATAAGTTATCAATTGATTTAATATGAATTATACTGCAATTATATTCGTAAATAAAACATATGAAATAAATAATTAAACAAATTACGTAATGTTTGTAGTTATTTTGAACAAAATTTATTAACTTCATGGCATATGACAATACAATTTTTTTTATGAGTCAATGACAACATATGTCATGTATTGGTTTCTACAATAAGTTATAATTAATTTATGATAAAGTTTCTCACACCTTTACATAAAATTTATTCAAGAGACATTTTAATAATTAATTAATAAAATATATATTTCTCTTTTAACTCGTGAAAACATCTTTTAACTAGTTGATTAGTGAACACATTTACTAATACTTCATAGAAGAGATAACGAAATATTATATTCCTTAGTTAAGAAAAAAAGAATTAAAAAAAATATTTCAAGCTATTAAGGACTTAGAGAAAGATTGTTATGCAAAAAAGTAAATAAAGTAAAAGACATTATTTTTATATTATATACAAATTATTGAAAAAATAATTATTCATATAAAGAAAAAGACATTGTTATGATAATGATTATTTGTAGATTCAAATATAGGTTATTACATTGTTTTGATATTATACTCATTAATAAATAAAAGTCATTGGCTAAAATAATAATGGCTAAAAATATCACACGGTTTTTAAGTTTCACAAAAGTAACAATTTTGTCCTTTAAGTATTTTTTCTTTTATTGCAATTTGATCTTTTAAGTTACAAAACGTTTACAATGTTAGCCCTGTTAACATTTCCATGACAAAAACGTTAAAAGATTCGTTAGTTTGGTCCTTTAAGTTACAAAACATTTACAGCGTTGGCATGTTGAGAGTTATGTGGTTCTTGAGTCATAGAAATTGAAATGTATAAGTTTAGTATAGTTATGTTGGCAGTTAAATGCATTTGAAGTATATGTTTATGGAATGATTGAGTATAAGTTTAGTACTAGTGTTAGGTTGATGCTTAAGAATTTGAATGTATTGTTGGAATGTTATGTAATGTTTCAATTCAAGTGTTATGTTGATTGAATGAAAATGATTGTTATGTGAATTTGATTTAAGTGTTATATGAATACAATTTTATGTTATATTTTGAATTGAAATATAATTTTTTTAGGACTAAATTGAAAATATTGTGACTCGTCAAATTATCATGACAAGATCGGTGTCTTACAAAATAAGAAGGATCCATCAAAAGTACAAAATTACAAGACTACATCATATGATAATCAAAATAGCCAAAATATAGAATCACATCTAACAAAATAACAAGTTTCATGACCAAATAACTAAGTCTAAGGGCACCATCACCTAGTTGGCAATTTTGTATTCTTTGTTGGCTTTGAGCTTGTTGAAGGAAATAAAGCATATGTTCTCTTTGTGTTCTCCTTGTTTTCAGTGTTCTCATTGATTGTAGTGCTCTAATTGTTTGCAATTTTATCCTTTTCAGTTGATTTTGATGTTTGTGACGATTGCGATTGGCTCTAAGGGTAAATTAGTGACTGGTAACAAGCTTCATATGTCTCTTTTCTATAAATGGCAGAAATGTAGTCTTCAAAATCTTTGTTTCATTCATTTAAACTAGTTAATACATGGCAACAATAAATCCTTGCTAACATCCATCACATGCATGAACATTCCTTTTTATTTTTTTTGCATATCCACCACATATTTTTCACCAATTTGGTTTATGTTTTTGACTTCATAGAGTCTTTCCCCACACAACCTTCAAAACATTGAATCACAAAATAAAATAAAAAACTGTTATTCAGTGGACATTTAATTAAACAATATAATACAAAAATATATTTAGGCAAAACATATTCTTACCTACACATATAGTGCCTTGACATTTCTTGCTTTTTCTCAACTTTATTATTTATGTTAGGCAAGACTGGTCGAGTGTAGTTATCAAATTTCACTCCATTTGCAGCCCAATGATCCATTAAATAACATTTGATATCTTTAAGCTTAGTAACAATGAGTTTTTATTTTGGTCCATTAATTACACTATTAAAGGTCTTTGACATATTGTTGACCAATACATCACATTTTAGAATTGTAACTAAACCTATATTTCGACCAAAATCTTGATGGTATCTTCAAGGGATATTTGTATGCTCCTTCATTCACTTTCCTCATTTGATTCTCTCATGCTTGATGATAAGTAGCTTTTGCAGTTTTTCACATTAATTCCTTCAATTGCTTCCCTGGATGCCTCTTCGCTGAGTTGTTATAGAGGTGTCTGACATTGAATCTCTATTCAACCTCGAGAAGTAGTTCTTACATTGCAGGTAACAAACCCTACAATTGGTAGAAAAAGCAGAATTTAAGTAACATAATAACATATTAAAAGACCATATGGTTACAAGTTAAAAACTTAAAGGACCTAACTATTACTAGTTAAATACTTAAAGGACCTAATTATAACTAGTTAAAAACTTAAAGGACCATATTTTGAGTAACATAATAACATATTAACTACTTTTGTTGGTCAGAAATGAACTTGTAAGTCTAACATAACCTCTTGAAGGTGCAAACACGAGAAGGTGGGTTGAATTGTGTTTGCCAAAGTTAATAACTTTTTGCTAATTTGATGAAGGTTGGTTGTTTTTTATAAATTACTTAGATAAGAAGCAACCAGGTTTAGAAGCAGCAAACAATGAAAGTATAAACAATTTGACACATAGATTTATCCTGTTCACTATTAACTTGGCTACACCTAGTCCCCTCAATCAGAAGATTTTCATCCATTAATTCAAATACTTTGAATTACAAAACACCTGACCCTCCAAGCTAGTTTTCCCAAACAGCCTAACAACCTCATACTTTTGAGGAACAACACCACCATGACCATACAAGCGAAGTCTTCTCCTAACAACCTCACAACCCTAGATTGAAGAATGAACTAAACCACTATTGGGTTGAATACAAAAGATTTTGAACTTTAAGTGTTTGCTTCTAACAAAGCTGATAATAATAATAATGACTCTCACACTCTAAGAAAAAAAACTCAGAAAATAATTCTCATTCAAACAAGTGTTCTTATCTTGAACTCTAAGATAAATTTGGAATTTGAGCTTAAGTTCTTCTACTCTTTTCTGGTTTTTTCAATGCTCTTTTTCTTCTTCTTCAGCCTTTAGTATCTATTTATAGTTAAAATTTGGGCTTCAATTTAGTCCTTGTTTAATTCTAAGTTGTATCTTATTCATATTGACTTTGTAAATTTTTCAGATTGATTCGATTCGTATTATGTTCTTATTGAGTTTGTAAATTCGTTAGATTGATTTTGTTCGTATTTTGTTGTAGATAAATCTTGATCAAAACTTCTTCAAATATTGATCAAATCTTAATCAAATCTTGACCATATCTTCTTTTCAACTTGGTCAAAGATTTTCTTCAATTATAAATTTGAATCAAATATTATTTTAGATTTTCTTCAATTATAAATCTAAATCAAATCATATTTTAGTTTTTCTTCAATTATAAATTTGAATCAAATCTTATTTTAATTTTCTTCAATTTATAAATCTGAATCAAATCTTATTTTAGATTTTTTTCAAAAACACGAATCTTTTTTCATACTCTTTGAAGTCAAATATGTTGTTCTCATAAAATACTTTTATTATCATCAAAACTCTAAGTATAAAACCAACTTGGTTCCAACAGATCTGTCCTCCTAAATCATTAATCAATATCTCTATAAACCATTGCCATGACTCCCTTGTCTCAACTTCAACCACAACCAGTGTAATAGGCAACATTTGGTCGTTTGGGTCTCTACCCACTATTGCCAATATCATTCCATCATAGTAACCCTTTAAAAAACCTCCATCCACTCTTATTATTGGTCTACATCTCATAAAACTCTGCCTGTATCCATTAAGACAGAGATAAAACCTTTTAAAACTTGGTAACAATGGCCTGTAAATGTGATCCTCCTCCACATGCTCAATATGTTGAACTTCTATCTTAATTGTGCTATTTGCATTGGATCTTATTAACTCATGTCCATAGTCTCTCAACCTTTTAAACTGCTCTACAAATGACTCATCTACTAAGTTTATTGCATTCTTCCTAGCCTTATATGCTTGCATCATACTAACTTCAGCATTCCATTTCTCATGAGCCTTATTACAAGTGTCTGCCAATTTTATATTAGGATTCTCCTTTACATATATGACTAATTTTTCTCTTAACCAACTTGCTCTCATTAACTTCACCTTATATTTTCTATTACATGTATGTGCGTCTTCCAAATTCCTTAATTGCCATGTATCCTCGTGGGGGTAGCTTAGAACACAAAGCAATCCATGGACAATCAACCTTGCAAAAAACTTTGATTCTAGTACTATCATCCTTAATCAATTTTAGATATTTGCCATAATGGACAACATAAATAGTAACAATCTCTTTAAATTCACCCTTTGTTGAAAGTAGAGTACCCAAAACCCACTTGATATCATTCATCCTCTTTGGCATGACAAATGACGCGTAATGCTGTTTAATAACTTCATAATCTGATTCATCATGTGAATCTTCATATGAATCCAATTTTTATGTGTTGTAGTCTTCATCAGATTCCCTTACTATCCTTCTCTTTCTCTTTTTTCCCAACTTAAAGGTTATGGTCATCATCTGATTGATAATCCTTAACTCTTGTCTCAATAATATTTTTTTCTATGTTTTTTAACCTTTTTATTTCTTTTTGGATTGCCTTATTTATTTTTTGTTTGTGAACCAACTTCTTCAGTATCTAACACTTCATCACTTGTACCATCAAATTCAACACCATTTTTTAGGCAAAATTCATAGTCAATAACACTTTGTTGTTAAGGAATCATTCATCATCATAATCTTCAAATCTACACTCCAATGCAATATCTTCACTCCCATGGTCGTATTGGGCCTCAACACCTTCATTTTGAGCTTCAACTTCAGCCATATACTCAATTTGGGCCTCACCAACTTCATTTTAGGCCTTATTAGCATTAATTTGACCCGTATGATCTTTAGTTTCACCCTTAACACCAATACTTTTATTTTGGACTTTATAAGCTTCATTTTGAGCTTCAACATCAACACCTTTATTTTGGGCCTTATTAGCTTCTTTTTTAGCCCCATTCTCATTTTGGACCTTAACACCTAGACCTCCAGCTTCAACCTCATTCACATTTTAGGCCTCAATTTCAATTTCTTTCTGCACCACCTCTACTCTAGGTTTTGCCTTATCCTTAACTTCAATTTGGGCCTCAACACCTTGTTAAGTCTAAGACCAACAAGTATAGGTACCTCCAAAATTTTAGGATGGACGACATTATGGACTAGGTAAAGATCCACCTTCCCTTTAGTCTTAGACCAATTCACCATTTCAATTGCCCCAAAATTTTCAAATTACCCCCAAAATCGTACCACATTTCAGAAAACATCAAGATATTCCATTTCCTTAGCTAAACCTATAATCTCAAAATAGCTCCACCTGTCAGCAACACACTTCCATTCTGACACCAATCCTACGTAAATTCCTTTGTCATCCACAAATTCACCACCGTGATGGAAGTCAACATAAAAAACATTCATTATTACATGTTAAAGTAATTATACACAAGCAATATTTTAGTAACCCCACACACTTAGTAATCCCATTACCCCATATTTCAATCAACCCAATATTTTATATCTCTCCCACTAATAACCAATCAATATATCAGTAACAATGGGGTACCATGGGAACCACATACAAGGAAATAAATCAACCCTAAAAGGCCAATTTGTTAAAGTAATGTGGGACCACAAACAAAAAAATTGTAAAAAAATTATCACTAAAATTAGAATAAAAACACATGAGATTTGCAAACTAACCTTCAAATTCCCCTCAAGCAGAAACTTCTTCAGAACCCTCATGTTGCTACTTCTGCCAACAACTTTGAATAATGATGAATGTATTCTTCTGGAAACGATTGTGTACCTTCCCATTTCTATGAACTCTAACCTTTGATTTTATACAATTTTTTCTAATTAAAATTTCAATTAACCTAATGTGAAAATCTATTCAACATGACATACACATATTCACAATGTAAATTTCGTTTCAACCGCGTAGACAATGTAACGTACACGTATAATCTTTTTTAAATTGAAAGTGTTAACATGGCTAACGTTGTAGCCGTTTTGTAACTAAAAGCACCAAATTGTAACAAAACAAAACAAAACTTAAAAGACGAAATTGATACCTTCGTGAAACTTAAAGAATCGCATGATGTATTTGCCAAAAATAAAAAATACTTATCATTTTCCAATATATCTAAATATCTTGTTATTTGTTAATTGTATTTATACAAAGTGGAGGTGCACAATATATTCCTCATTTTTAAAACAATAGTGAAAATAAGTATGGAACATGAGAGAAATCTAAGCTGTTGAGTATAATTATAATTTTGGCATAATCGAATGTGACAAAGACTTCGAGTAACTTTTTTTTTGGACGTAAAACAGTTTATATTATTTCATTAATAAAAATATCATGAATACAATATGAGATATCGATAAAGATATGGGGACTAGCTAAATATGTGGCTACTTTTGCTAGTGCACTGTTTTCCGAAAAACTCAACCTTGGAGTTTCTAAAATGACTAGAGAAAATAACTCTACAATTTGAAATTATAGCCCCTAATTCTGAAGTATTATCCTTGTTTGAAAGTAAATTATCAACAACAATCTTATAGTGTAACTCAAAATCTACCATCTCTAGTTAAAGATTATGAATTCAATTTAGTGCACACAACAACCTAAGAACTTCACCGTTGAGAATTAAGCAAAGAGGTAAGAACCATTTCGTTTGGGCTAATACAAAATTCCCACCATCATCTCGAATGCAAACACCAATGCCAACTCAGTTGATATATAAAGGTAGAGAATAATGCATCAATGTTGCATTTGTATCTACCAATTGACGGCTTCTTCCAATTTGCTGGTAAAGTGACAACATTACTTGATATGTGTTGTTGTTGGGCCACCTTCCAAGCATTAAGTAAATGGTTACCATAATCAATGACATGTATTGAAAGTTCCTGTGATCTATTTCAGATAAGATTGTTGCATTGTTTCCATATACTCCAAATAATCATTATCATCAAAGTTGCTTGTTCATCATCGAGAACCTACAATAAAGAGAAAATAATAGTCACAGTTGAATTTTCTCCATATATAGTTGTTTGTACAGTGGTCCTAAAATTGAAAAGTTGTCAGTAGTTGGTACTATTTCTACAAGAAAAGAAAATATGCAAGCTATCTTCGAATCCATCGTCACAAAGCACACAGAGATTAGGGCAATTCACTCCCTTACTTAGCAATCTTAGACGTGTAGGAAGACAGTTACGAAAAATTCTCCACAAAAGACTTCAAGAAACTTGTGTTTTGGAAACCACAATCATTAATAAAGTACTCGATGCTACCAAACCTGCAATGATTTTCATAACCATTGCTCTATATCCCATAATAATTAATTTATTTGTAAAAATATTTTGTCCCAAAATAATTTACACTTTCAATTTTCAATGCAACAATAATTACTTTTTTCATTTGTACACTCACATTAACACTCCCAAATCAATATCTTTAGTTTTACATTTATGATAATAATGAATACACTAATACTAATTAAGGGTTAATTTGTAAAAATGTTATTCTCTTTTATTTATATATTATTTTTTAATCTACAAAATAAACGAATATATCACTTAGTATGAGATGAAGTGTAATATTTAGCAGCACCACCTACCACGTCTTCATTGATTTGTTATAACATGGCTTATACAATAAATTGTATTAGCAAAAAAATTATTAAGAAATATAAAATTAATTTTCATACATTACATTGTCAACAAACCACAAATCATATGTAACACCATAAGTTAATTGTCTAAAATTATAATTTGAGTGCTAGCATAATTTGATAAAAGAGATGGTTAATACCAATTCCGACACAAAGTCGTGAAAATATATTAATACACATATTAATTCTTCAAAAGAAAGAGCAAAATAATATAGAGTACATAACACATTCATGGTTCAATATATTCTCCTAGAAATTTTAACCAAACTATAACATAAACTACTATGCTTCATTTCTTTAACTTTTGATCTAAGTCTTTTTACCTGTAAAATATTTAAATAATGTGGAATGAGATTACATCTCAGTGGATTCCAATGGATGAAACAAAATCAATTAACATTCTAATTCAAAGATATATTTATCTTTTGAGTTTCTTTTCCTTCGTAGTTACTTTCGAGTTACCTCTTCTATGTATAGTTTTGACTCTTTCTAAGTATTTTAAGTAACAATTTGATCTTTTATGTTTTAAAATGTCAACAATATTATCCTTTTTTTTTACAAAAAATCATCAAAATTTTCAAACAAAACCCATAAAATTAATTATATTCTTTCATGTAATACAAATTTCATCAGATTCGTAACTCAAATATTCAAATAAACTCATATTTTCATTCTTTATTTCACTTAAAATTAAAATAAAGGACCAACTCGGGAAGAAAAAAATATAAAGGACTAAAACGTTAACTGAAATTAAGTTAAGGGATCACGGGTGTTATTTAGCCTAATAAATATATTAAAGATTACACACACTCAACCTTGAAAATTCTTCCGATAACATACATTGTTAAGTCAATTATATCATACTAATCATATAATGTAAAATGAAAATCAAGGGAACATGCTTAAGATAGATTTTTCTTAAAACAAACACAAATTTATGTTATAACAACACAAAACTGAGTTTAACTGCAGAGTCAACTGACATGAACTTATAAGAAACATAATTGAGTAAATGAACACTCTTTGGAAAGCTTATAATGTCTAGTTTATAGATAAAATTTTATTTTTTTTCAAATTAAGCCTCCAATTCTTGCAATTTATCAAAACAATACACAAGGTCAGAAATACAGGACAACATCTCTAGTATAACTTGTAACCCGTTTTTAAGCATCAATACTCAATCAAACATCACAAAGTTTGTACTCAAATTGAAGGTAATTGAGTCTAGATTTCAGAAAACTAACAATCATTCAAAACTAAGATCTAGAGAAAAAGTTATGACCAAAACATCACACATATGTCCTGCAAATTTTTAAGTTAACAACACTCATTCAATCACACTAATTTCCTAATGAATCTTTGCAAACACAAATGCTACAAATTATGAATAAATCAAGCAATGAATACATCAAAATAGCGTCACAATGTCAATTTACTCAAATTAAGTTGTCACAACAGTGAAATTCAAGGTCTTTAATTTCAAACACATCAAAAGAGCATATTTTCATGTCATCAAGGAAACTCAATTCTACAATAATCTATTCTCAATTTATGTCATAGAAATTTACATGCATAAACTATTTTAACCATCTATTTCAAAACCCCTAAATCTAACCCCAAAAAATAAAATAAAAATCTCTTTCTTCATTTCAAACCTTTAACCCCAAATCTCTAACCTATAATAAACATTATCTCATACATGCATGAAAGAAAATAGAAAAAAGGGAAATCCACCTCTTGATTTCCGAAGATGATGATACTCTCAAACTCTTTCTACCTTGAATTCCAACACACAAAAAATACTTTTCTTTTTTCTTATTTTGCTGCTGTTTTTTTATTTTTATTTCTCCTTCTCTTCTTCTCTTTCTCACTCTTTCTTCTTCTCTCTCTTACCCTTTCTTCCTCGCCCTCTATATAAGGGAAATCCACCTCTTGATTTCCGAAGATGATGATACTCTCAAACTCTTTCTACCTTGAATTCTAACACACAAAAAATACTTTTCTTTTTTCTTATTTTGCCACTGTTTTTTTATTTTTATTTCTCCTTCTCTTCTTCTCTCTCTCACTCTTTCTTCTTCTCTCTCTTACCCTTTCTTCCTCGCCCTCTATATGTTTCTTCTTTTAACTCCTCCTCCCTTCTTCTTCTTCTTTTTGTTTTCTTTTTTACCTCTCTTAATTTTAGTAATTTCCCCCTTCTCTTTTCTTTCTTTCTTTTATTATTATTATTATTATTATTATTATTATTATTATTAATTATAATTGTATACAAGTAAAACATAAAAAAAAATTACTACCAATTATTTATATTAAAGAGGGATTTTACATCATACATATATATGACATTAAAAAATAGTTATGGTTAAAGTTTAATGTTTTATTGTTTGATATTATTGACTAATAACAAAAAAAAAAAACCTTTTTACACTAATAGTATCAATGAATGATATATATATTAATTATTTTTTTGGTTATTCTGTATCTAATTTTTTAATAATTTTTATGAATGATATACGAAGGCAAATTTGATTATTTAGAAAAATGATTTATAAGAAATAATAACATATAAATGTTATATGGAAACATACAAAGTGATTATTTAAAATGATTTTTATTTGAACAGAATTTTGATTCAATTTTAAATATTCATTTATTAATATGTAAAAAAAATTATTACATGCTATTTCATGATTCCATTATTTTTTCTTTTAAAAAAACAAAACCACATTTTTACACTACATTTTCTTACCAAACCCACCTAACCCATTACCTTCACTTAAAACACCTCAAACCCTTTCTTCACATCCCTAAAAAAAAAAAATTGGGAACTATCTCCCTCAAACTTTGTCCTCATATTCTATCAATAACCAAACCTTCTATTTCTAATGAGAAGAAGTTTCATGCACACACCTTTTTTTTCCCTTCTATAAGCCATCTTATCTTTCTTCTTCAAGCCTTTCTCAAACCCTCTCACTATCATTCAAAACAAACTCTCTTTCTTTCTTACATATAATCATTGCATCTAACACAAAAGATGGTGAGAGATAGAAGATAATTGATTCACATGGTCATCCTTTTTAATTTTAATAATGTCGAATATGTATTATTTTCAAGTTCTACCAAGTAATTTGAATAAATGAATATTATTTATAGTCTAAAAAATCAATTGAAAAACTTTTTTATGAGCAAGATTCCGACTATTAAAAAGATGAGTCCATCAAATTTATAGCCATAAAATAAATTTTAATTAGATCATTTTTAAAATGAGATTGTTGCATTATTTTTTTTTGGAAAATTACATGCTATTAGATACATCAAATTATAAGTGAATGGATATAAAAAAATAATAGTTAAAGTGCATGTTTAAAATCACAATAAATTTGACAAAATTACAGTAACAGTATAATTTTATTAAAGATACATAATATAATTTTTTTCTTTAAAATCTCGGTGACTCACGCAAATTAATTCGAACTTACGAGTGAAACACCCATCAATTTTTCAAAATTAAAACATATTCTTCTAAAATAAAATATAAAATGAAAAATTGATGTATCTGATGTTAATTTTTAATTAGATACATAAAATTTTCAATAACTATTTATTTTTATGTTTCATTTTGGAAGAAATATATATGTTCTTAAGTTTTACACGTTTCTAAAAATTCAAAACCAATAAAAAAACAGGGGATGGTAACAAAATGAATTTGAGTTTTGTTTAAATAAGTTTAGGGCGTTTTTGAGGATTCACTCAGTTTGTTGCAGTGTGAGGACTAGTGCAGGGTTGTATATTACTAATTAAAATTTTGTAGAAAATAATTGGGAAACAAGGACATATTTGTCTTTTTCTTATTTGCTTTTGTACTATGTTAAAAAAATCATGCATGTAGTTGTTAGATGTTGACTTGTCTATAAGTGAGAAATATTAAAATAGTAACTGCAATAATAATTATTTGCTACCTTGTGTCTTGAAAAAAATAGTGAAAATTGTCTATGAAAATAAATTGTGTTGGTTAATATAACTTATTGGTAAATGTTGGACTTGTTAATAATCTAAATTAAAAAAATATAATATTGAAAGTGTATATGAACATTAATGCACTGTTTGATAACATGAATAAGTTTAACTTATAACTTATTAAACTAGTTTATAAGTTTGTCGAATTAAATGAGATTTGTTAGTAAACAAACTTTTCATATTAACTTATATAATTTATTCTGATACACTACATTTTTTTCATTTATAATCTTATTATTATTATTATTATTATTATTATTATTATTATTATTTATCTTTATGTAAAACGTAACCCTCCACTAACCCACTCTATTATTGTTTTTTTTTATAGACTATTTTTAGTTCTGACAAAAATTGATCAAGACCATTTAGTTCTTGAACGACAATTTATCATGAAGAATATAGAAAGATGTCCTGTTCTGTTAAATCATTAATGACATGTGTATTTTCTATGCGGCGTTTATAAAAAACATAAGAGAACACTTTAGTTTGCAAAAAATAGAAAAGTACAAATTTAATTATTTTGAGTTCAACAAACTTATTTATTTAAAAAAATTAGGGACAAAATTGTCTTAAAAAAATTGTAACAATGACCTAAATATCTCTCTTTATTTACAATACACGTGAGTTGTCACATAATCTAGCGATGGTTCAAAAATAAATAAAAAAATCAATAAAAAAAATTGATAGAATGACTAACGTGTTTAGATTTATTTTTACTAAGACTAAAAATGATTATTTTTTTGTTAGGGTCAAATTTGTCCCGGATATTTTTTTTTGGACCAAAGTGTCCCCTTCTTCTATATTAAATGATAACATAACTACATTATAAATATTTTCTTGGAGATAGTGCCACATATGGGATGCTATATAAATATTGTAAAAATGTTTTTTTTAAATAAAAAATAACTATCATGAAATATTAAAATCATCAAAAAAGTATTTGAATGGAAATTATATATTCTAACACTACATTGGTATTTGCAATAAAAATTAAGGTTTAAATATATTTTTAGTCAATATAAAATTAAAATTTTTCAAGTTTAATTTCTAAAAAATTTATTCACTTTTAATTTTTATTTTTATTTTTATTTTATATAGTGATTTTTTTATGGACTAAAAATATTAATTTTTAACAAAAATTTTTCAAAATAAAAACTAAAAATAATTAAATACTAAAAAAAATGAGAACTTTTTTTGTAGGGACTAAAACTTTAAAATTTTATATAATCTAAAAACTTATCTAATCTAAAAATAAAAACAATCCAAGATAGAAAAACATGTCAATCAACATAATTTACATCAAAGAAATTTATTCAAGTAAATAAACATGCAAAATTCAAATTTAATAAGTATCAAACAAAAATACCTCACTACTATGAAAAAAAATGCAAGAAACATATTCAATTGAATGAAATAAAAAAAAAAAAAATTATGTTGCATAATATTTATATTTTTCCCTTGTTGTTCATCATCGTTAGTTACCACGGACAAAGTAATAATAAGTGTAAAACATGATGAATCTCTTATAAGATTGGTCTAAGTTCTACTAAAAGTTTTGATTTTCTTTCCAAACAAGTGGATACATCAAATGGTTCAAAAAACTTTGCTATAATTAGTGAAAAATTGATCATTTTCTAACGTGCTTTGCTAATAATATTTAGATTCATTATTTGTTGCATTAATATTTATTTGAACTTCTTAGATGATATTTTGCTCATATTCTAGAAGGGGTCCACCTCAAAAATAGGTCATGGAATATTTGTGATTAACAAAAACATAATTTCAAAAGGTAGACAATGATGATACCATCATACATGAAGATGCACATAATTTGATGGTTGATACATATGGTATTTTGATATCTATTTTCAATTTTTTACTTTCAAATAAACTTGCTATGATTTTATCTAATTTATTATATGTTATGGTTTTGAAATGTCAAACTCACACTATCTGAACATATTAGAGAATCAAATTGCATATGTTGATATTTCAATTGTGGTGCAATGATGTTGTATGATGAAAGAATTCAAAGCAATATAATGCATCAAATCAAAAAAAGTGAAGTTTTGTACGAGTAGTTTCACAAACATAATAGAAGAAGCAAGTTTTTTTTCTAGATAATAATTAAACAATATATGTTTGCTTTTACATATGTGTGTGACAAAATTCACGGAGAAATGCATAAATGTACTCAATTATATATTTATGACATAGAAAAGGAGATAAAAAACGCAATGCAGTTGTTTGGTATATATTTTACAATCAATTTATCTTTATAATATTAATATAGTAATTATAGTTATAAGTATAAAAGTAATAAACAACGATATAATAATCACAATATGTATAATATATCAATAACCATTTCTTTTTTGCCTTTTCATCTGTATTTATAACATAGTAATATTGTAATTATATACTTTCAATCTAATCAAGTGACTATGCATACATATTTTTAATTAACTTTGGATACAAATTGTGTATACAATAATTGAAAAATAGGCTATATAGAATTTTATCCACAAAAAAAAAAAAAGTATTAAAAATATTTCGCCACTCGATATCATAATTAAACACTCAATTGACAACAATAAAATCACACAATATTAGTAAAAACAATTATAAAATATGGTGTTAATTTTAATGAAAAAAACAATTATAAAATATGGTGTTAATTTTAATGAATTAAACATCGTTCCAATTATTATGATATAATTTAAAATTTATTTTAATGAATTGAATATATAATTCACCTTTTTTGACTCAATATGTAATTTATCTTTTTCAATTAATAGTCAAATAAGAATATTGGTGACATTCTTATTTATAAGAATATTGGTAACATTCTTATTTGACCAATATTTCCATCTATGTTTAGCACTCTAATGGTGAAATATATACACTAAATAAGTAATAATATCCTACTCGTCATGACCAATCTTTTGCAAATACATGTGAAATGACTTTACCACTTCCATGTGTCATCTTCAATATGCCATTGTAGGTTGGCCAAAAGAGTTGGTGTAACACAAATGTGATATAACATAACAAATATTTTTATTTTTATTTATTTATTAATAAAAAATTTATTCATTTAAATTAGTAGAATATATCGAAACTAATACAAATTAAATGTCGCTAAAAATTATAAATTTGCAAACAAACTTGTAACATTTAAATTAATAACATATAACGATAAAATGTCTGCAGATATTTTGACATAATCAAAGTAATTAGAATATTTATATCTTCATATTTGTAGCATTGACAGCCAAGTCATTGACCGAATCTATAATTGATCAAATTAATCTACCAATCTAAATCATAAACACCGCACAAAACGAGAAATAAAGAAACGCCACACCAAAATGACAGGCAAAAATATCACATGCCGCAGATGAACTCACAAAAAGAAAAATGCAAAAAAAAAAAAACAAATCGATGTGGTTTTATGAAGTATATTAGCAGCAATGCATTTTAAAAGCAATCAAATTGATTGGAATGTGAATGTCAAAATCCCTACACACATTTTGATGTTGTGAGAAAAAAGAAACTCAAAGTTGGATTTGGATGAAATGGAAAAGTACTCGTGTCAAAATATTATATTTCTTTTTAGACATTTTAGAATATAAAATTATTTATTAATGTCACATAATTGTTATATAAATATTTTTTTTCAATTGAGAGTTGTATTAATTAATTTAATATTTGTTGACATAATATTAATTTTAGATAAGATTTTATTGATTTTAACTTTAAAAAATATTAAAATATGAAATATTTTTATTAAGTAATTTTTTATAAAAAATCTAAATCAATTGTCGTGATGATTTTACACTTGTGCCTTGCTCGTTAGTACAACTTTAAGAGTCTCAATAACAAACAACAAAAACTACTAATTATTTTTTTTGAAAGAATAATAACTACTAATTAAAACCATTGTTTTAATTGAAAAAATTAACATCTACTGTTTTTTAAATGCTAATAGAAAGAACCATTGTTAAATCTATATTAATTAATAAAAATTTAATGGCCATGTAAAAAGTTTTATACTTGACGGTCAACTATAACCGTTAATTGAGTAGTTATTTATTGATAATAGTTATAAATAGTATTTATTGATAACAATTATAAATTTTAAGTGAGATAATTGGACCAATTTGTTTAATATTTCCTAAAAGTAATTTTGACTTTAGGTTTTTAAAAATGATTTTTATGAGAACTTACTTAAAAATAGGAAAAATTGTTTTAAATTTATTTTTTATCGATTAAAAAAAGTAATTTTGACATTCAATAATTTATATATTTATTATTAAAGATTTTAACGTGATAAAAATCATATTTTTAAAAAAAAGTATATTTGAAAATGATTTTTATTAAAAGCTTCTCAAAATAGTTTTTCATTTTAATTATTTTTTTAAATTTCATTATTAAAAAAAAGTTATAGCAAATAGATGAAATACTTAAAATGATATTTTAAGATAAATTATTTACACAAAATTTTCATTTGATTCGTTATCGGTGCAAAATTTGTTTACACACTGCAGCATCTATTTTCTCAATTAACAATGACTTTTTTTATTTTCCATAAAAAATAATTTTTAATTATATATATCAAGTTTTCATATATCATTTTTTTTATATTTCATTTTAAAAGAGTACAATTTTGAGAAAATGTAGAAAAGAAATCACCACAGACAATTAACAAAAATAAATATATCATCATCCCATATACTACCTTCAATCCCGTAAATAAAAAAATTTTGAAGATTTTTTGTCTCATTTATAAAAAAAATGACCGTGACTTTTAAAATATATTTATTGTTAAAATAATTTTTATTTATTTAATATTTTTCTTTTATATAATAGTAAATGTATTACAACAAATATGTTTATAAAAATTCCAAAAATATTAAAATAATAAATAAATAAATTAATTGATATTGGTGTTTTTTTGATTTTTCACTATAAAACTAAACATAGAAACCACAAACTCAAAGCAAAGTCCCAAAGTAACTACCAATTACCAAACCACATAACATAAAAACAGTAACTTCTTTAACTGCATCACATTTCAATGCATTACCATCACCCACTACACACTTTGACATTACATTACACATTTCATACATCATAGAGAGAAATAGAATGAGAGAGAAAGAAACATGACAAATGTGTGTAGCATTTGTTTCTCTTTGTATTTGTGTTTGTCTCCTTTCTAACTTCATTTCTTCACCGATAAACACTCTCAAAACTTTATCTTTTTTTTTTTTTTCTCAATCCTCTCCCCTCCAATCCAACTTTCCCCTCTTTTTCTCTCTCTCTCTCTCATCCACTTTCTCTCTCACACGCAACCCATCATAAATTAACGCACACCCATTTCCCAAATCACGTTTACAGATCCAAATTTCTTCACTTTTTCACATTTCCTCCTTCAATTCTCAACTGGGTCATTCAATTTCCAAATAAAACATCATCCTCGTACCAAAACAAACACACTTTTTTTTTCCGTTTCATTTGTTAATCCCAAAGTTACAATTTTTTCCACTCTCTTCAATTTATCCGATCGAAATTATCACCATCCATGTCTCGATTCATCTCGAGATGCAAAAAAATGAAGGAAATTACGTCATTTCCTGGGACCCACATGGTAATTTTGTCGGGTAACCGTCGAACCGGATTGAACCGGTTCGGCCGGGTTCAACAAATCTCAACTCACCTGAATCACATCATGGTCGCCGGAAGTTCCACTGGACATCGCCGCCGGGAATCATTAATTGGAGTTCAGGAACGTTACAAGTGGGACCGTGGCGGGTCAGATGATAACAATACCCATAACCCGACCCGAAAGATTCGAGCTGAGGCTAATTGTCCACGTTGTACCAAAGACATGAACTTGTTCTTTTCAAATCGCCAATTTCCAACTACAACTGATTCTGATTGTGGCGGTGGCGGCGGCAGCAGCGGTGGTGGTTCAAATTTGGATTCCAATGGTGGTGGTGGAGAGAGTGGTTATCAAGCAGTGAATCTATGTCCAACTTGTAAAACAGCTTATTATTTTCGTCCTTATAACACATCACCATTACAAGGTACATTTATTGAGATTGGTAGGGTAAGTAGTAGTAATAATAATGGTGTTAATAGTAAATTATCTAGGAGGGTACCACATGGAAAAAATGGGGGTGGAAATAGTAATAGTAATAGTAATAGTAATGGTGGTGAAGATTTTGGACTTAAAGGTAGTGCTAGTAATTGGCTTGAAGTTTCATTGTGGGATACTTTGAGATCTTACAATGGTGGTAATGGTGGGAATAATGGAGAGCCACCGGAGACGTGGCCTCCGCCGGTTGGTGGTGGTGGTAATGGTTTGGCTGTGCATACGCCTCCGGGACCTCCTTTTGCGCCAGGGATTAATGTTATTCGGGCACCGAGGGAGGGTGGTTCGGGCGGAGGTAATGGTGAGAAGAATACATGGGGAGGGTCTAATTTGGGGAAGGATTTGCCTACACCAAAGGAGATTTGTAAGGGTCTTGACAAGTTTGTTATTGGCCAAGGTAGAGCTAAGAAGGTATCGTATTCTCCCGAATCTATTTACTCTCTATGTTCCTATTTATTTGTCGTTTTCAAAGTTCAATGCAATTCTGATTATTGTATTGTCAATAATAGTATTAACTATTTATGACAAAGAGAGAGATAGGTGAATAAGATAATAAACAATCAAGGTTATCATAAGAACATTACAATTAATTTCATCAGAAGCAGCAAAATTTATTGGTTTATGTTAAACAGCATAAACGACACTTGAAAAAGAATGGAAGTAGTACTATTTTACTATTAATAAAAGAATGATCAATAGCATTGTTCAATAGTAATGGTATAGCACTATAGCGTAGCGGAATTTGAAGGAATCGCTATTGTTCAGTGATATACTATTTAGTACAATATATTGTCAAATAGTAGCGCTATAACATTGTTGCATAGCGGAATTTAAATAAACCGTTATTTTCCGCGATCTACGATTGACAACACGGATCAAATTGACACATGTCATCTCCTTATGATTTAGTTTCCCGCCCAAACTATCGTTTCAGTACTGTGTTTTTATACGCATTTCATCGTTACTAGTTTTCATTAATGGTTTATGTTTTTGTTGAAGGTGCTTTCTGTAGCTGTTTATAACCACTATAAAAGAATATACCATGCCACTTTACCGAAAGGGTTAGTTCTTTTACTGTCCCTTTCATTATCTTTATTGCATTCAATGGTGAAATTTCAACCGATGCTTCTGAGTTATGAAGATTTTTTTTTGGAAAATTTACCAAATGTTAAACTCATAGTTTGTTCTTCTGTATTATCTATGTGATTGAATTGGTGGATTTCAATACTAGGTCGGGCATAGATTCAGAAGTATTAGATGACGACGAAGATGTTGAACTAGAAAAGAGTAATGTTCTCTTGATGGGTCCAACAGGATCAGGTATTACATTCATTACAACTAGTTTTTCCTTTTCCTGTCGTGACTAAAGGATATGCACTGTCAGTGTAAAATTGTTTTTCACTGACAACCTATTACCACTCGCTTGCAAAGACAACAAACAAATCCGTAAGTGCTTTTATTTAATAAATGTAAAATATGATATGGCAAATTGAAAAGTTGTAAATGAATGTCAGTGTAAAATAACTTTACACTGAACACTGACAATGCATATCCCTTAATCTCGGTTCTGTTATACAATGAGAATAAGTTGCATTCACATTGCATGCACCTTTCATATCAGTATTTGAAAGTTTAACGTGCCGGCTATACTAATCTAACTTTCATCATATAGGGAAGACATTACTTGCAAAAACATTAGCTCGATTTGTGAATGTTCCATTTGTCATTGCTGACGCAACAACCTTAACACAGGCAAGTATGCGTTCTTTTATGAGATAATATTAGAAATTGACAAACCAAGTGTTCGTAATAAACAAGTTAAAAAGATTGACTCCTCCTCCATTTTCCTGTGCCTATGGTAAGAGTTTTTCTTATTTGAGCGATAAATTCATGTTTGGAATGTTCTTTTTTTCAGGCTGGTTATGTCGGAGAAGATGTTGAATCCATACTACATAAACTACTTTCGGTATGTGCATTGTTCTGCAGAGTTATGTTGTTTGAATAAATTATCGATTCTTCATTGTTCTCTCTTTAGCATCTTAGAAATTTCATCTTAATTTTTGTTTCGTACCTTCTTTCTCATTGCTACGATGGATATTTTTGCTGTATAGGCAGCAGATTTCAATGTTGCAGCAGCTCAACAAGGAATAATTTACATCGATGAAGTTGACAAGATAACTAAGAAGGTTTATTTTTTGTCTAATTAAATCGGATAAGTTCATAATTTCTCATCTACTATAGATTTTAAATTTTGATATATATTTTACAGGCCGAGAGCTTAAATATCAGCCGGGATGTTTCTGGCGAGGGTGTTCAGCAGGCGTTATTAAAAATGCTAGAAGGAACTGTAAGTAGAGCGATTCCAAATTGCTATTGTTTCTAATCGGTTTACTCTCTCTCTCTCTCTCTAATGAATTTTGTTAAGAGAATTTGTTGTTTACTCTTTTCCATTAACAGTGTCTTATATCGAATATTTGTATTATCATGACATTACGAAAATACATCGTTTGCATTGCAACTAAAATTGACAATCAATTTGTTTACTTAAGTTCTCATAGAAATTGCATCTTGATCTTCTATTGCATAATATGAGCAAGGGTGTTTAATCGATGATTTACCGATGTCAAACAGTATTGATCTTTGATGCATTAAGTAGTATTTCCATACTTATATTTTGCAAAAAAAATTATAATCTCTTTCAATCTACATTTCAATAAAAAATTTGTAATATCACACTTTCATGTTTTTGGAATGTTTTCTCACTTCTAAAAATTCATGCATGTTCAGAATGTTTTAGAAGAGATAAGCACTAAATTGGTAAATGCCATTCTTACAGAATCCTAAACGCGAAATCATTTCTTATTGTCTAGATAGTAAATGTTCCGGAGAAAGGAGCTAGGAAACATCCACGGGGTGATAACATTCAGGTATGTTGTTTTGGAACAAATATCATGTCATCCTTTTGTTTCGATTTAGACATTTATACGATTAGACAATTTTTCTCATATTTTTTTCTTTCCTTTTGCATTTGTCTAGAATCCTGAAATATTTGTCTTGTAATACATTTCTATTCTTCCATTCATTTTCTATAATACACGCAGATGGACACAAAGAATATTCTTTTTATATGCGGTGGAGCATTTATCGATCTCGAAAAAACCATTTCAGAGAGGTAATGCTTAATGTCTTCATCCTGGAAAAATAGTTGTTCACAGATACAGATGTTTTATGTACATATTGGTTTCTTCGGAATATTTGTTAACTAGATTATCAATCGATAAACCAGACGACAAGATTCTTCTATTGGTTTCGGAGCACCAGTTCGTGCCAACATGAGAAGTGGTAGGATAATCGATTCTGCAGTAACATCGTCTTTGCTTGAATCGGTGAGAAATTGTCTCCTATTAGCTGAAATTTTATTCCTTTTTAGTTTTAATCATTGTAAGTCAAAACAGATAGATAGAAAAACAGATAAATAGTTTAAACAATTGAAGCTAATAAGTTCTCTACTCAAGCTACGGCGATGCAATATGCTTTACCAAATCCTCCGACCAGTGTTGTCAAATAGTGACTACAGTGTATCAGATTTTGAACAAATCGCCACTAGTAGTGTTGCAGCACTGTAGCATAGCAGAATTTGTAAACACTGCTATTTTTCGCGATCCCCGGTTGACAACACTGCCTCAAGCACCAGAAAATAACATAGAAGTGGCAAGTGCGATAATGGATTTGTTATACATGAGAACTTTCAAATGTGTATAAAATGTTGAAATAATAATTTTCAGGTGGAAAGTTCTGATCTTATTGCATATGGCCTCATACCAGAGTTTATTGGACGATTCCCCATCTTAGTTAGCTTGTCGGCTTTAACCGAAGAGCAACTTATGCAGGTATTCCTTCATTGTTCACATTGACTATGATCTTTTCCAGTGTTGTCAAATAGCAGCTATAGCATGTCAAACTTTGAAAAAATTGCTATTGTTCTACACTACATTATTTAGTACTAGTGTTATTTCTTATTTTTAGATTTTCAATTTCGAGTAAATGTATAGTCATATGACAATGAGAAAATATTGTTGGGCTTGCAGGTCTTCACAGAACCAAAAAATGCTCTTGGTAAACAGTATAAGAAATTATTTAGCATGAATAATGTAAGTATATCTTTCTCTGTGTGTGTATGTGTGCGTGTGTGTGTTTTCTATTAGTCTGAAACTTTAAGCCTACACTTTAGGTAAAACTACACTACACAGAACAAGCTCTGAGACTGGTAGCAAAGAAAGCAATGGCCAAAAACACTGGTGCCAGGGGTTTAAGAGCCTTACTCGAAAACATTTTAACCGATGCCATGTTTGAGGTATTATTGACCGTGCTATCTTTAATTATCGCAAACTGTCGTGAATCTCTGCGGTTTTGTACTAATGAACATAATGCTTATGTGTGCACCAGATTCCGGATAATAAGACGGGAAGTGATCGGGTTGACGCCGTAGTTGTTGATGAAGAATCGGTAGGTTCACTAAACGCTCCTGGATGTGGAGGGAAAATTCTTCGTGGAGACGGTGCTTTGGAGCAGTACCTAGCTAAGACAAAGGATTCAATGGTACATTCTTTCATAAAAATTAGAATGTCATATCAAATTTGCTATTATTGGGTGAAATTCATGTAAATGGTTTCAAGTCACACAGTTTAAATATCTTGGGTCTATAGTACAAAACGACACGACGGAGAAATAGAATGAGATGTAAACCGTCAAATTCGAGCTAATTGGTTGAAATGGAGGGTTTCATGTGTTTTATTGCATAATTGTAAGACTAGCGATGTTGAATGAAATGAGATGAGAGTGTTAGGTGGTAAAAAACAAACATGAGAATAAAAAAAGCGTTTCAGAGATGAGAAAATTGTGTTGGATGTGTGGAAAGACTAGACAAGCTGGGATTAGGAATGACAACATTAGCGAGAGTTTAGTTCATATAAAAGATGATCAAAACTCTGCTCAAGTGGTTTGAACATGTGGAGAGGAAATTTGTAGATTTTGTAGTAAGAAGAGTATATCAGATGAAGGGTAGTCAAATTGCTAGAGACAGAAGAAGACCTAAAAAACTAAAAAGAGAAAGTAGTTATAGGAACTATTAAGAAAGACAAAGATTAATGAGTTGGATAAAGATATGATCTATTGCAGAACATTATGGTGTCGTTTGATCTATGTAGCCATCTCTACTTAACGGGATAAGGCTAGGTTGTTGTTGTGTTGCGAAAAAAATTGGGACTATCTTGTTTATTGAGATCAACATGAAATTAGTAATTTTGGGCCATATGATTGTGTAGTATTAACTGGTAGGTTTCATTTTTGACCATATATTTGGTTAATGTTTTTGCAGGTGAATGTTGAAGTAGCTGAATCAGAGTTACAAGAGAGGGATTCAGATATTTCATCAAGAGCCATGAGCATGTAACATTATTATATTAATTGTATAATTGTCATTGTTATTTGTAAAAATAACATTAAAAGAAAAATTGATGTAATTATCCCTTGTATAACAGCATAGCTACTGGTCTAAATTAAATTCTCATAGAATAGGAAGGAAATAAGAAAGAAAAAAACAAAAAAAGAAAGGTGTAGTGTAGCATTGCTAATTTAGGCAGCACATTATACAGATTTTCATTTGTTCTTGAAGAATCCTTATTGTAGTCAATTTTTTTTTCCTGAAGTCAATAGTTATTCTCATTTCTTCAGCCTAATAATAATATCAACATTTGTCAATTTAGTTAGACTTTACGGATATCATTTTGTGTGTGACATGGGGAAGGAATTGTAACAAAAATAATTGGTCTATCAAATTTAAAATATTATAGAAGTGTATAATGTTTTAGCTTAATATACTTTGAAAATTCTTGTTAATTGAGACATTTTATTTTAATTTTAAATCGGATACATTAGCTTTTCGAATGACATTTTTTATTATATTCATTCTAGATGGAATATAACACTTTTTTAATAGATTTTTGTTTTTGTTTTTAATCTTTATATTTAACAAAAATAGTGTTTTTAATCCTCACCAAAGGCCTAAAACACTATTTTTCTACTTAAATAGAAGACCTATAAGTGAAAAAAAAATATTTTAATATATAAACACACTCAAGCCTTTTTTTGGCATTAAATTCTATTGACATAGAGCAACTTCAAATGAATCTACTAGCATGATCTCCACAATCACCATGAACACACTTCCAATCAATGGTATAATCTAATGTAAGTGAAGGCTTTAGGTTAATCACTATAGCAACTATATAGCCATAGTGTTTGATAATCACTTCATCAAATTCATACATAGCATAATTAAGCCACAAGAGTTATATATAATAAGGCTTATTAATATATTTATAGGCTCATTCTTTTTTCAAACTATAGTGCTTCTTCACAGGTTCAGTTACTTCCCATGTAATGTTCATTCCTTTAGGAAACACAACTAAATCACCACCTCCAATTTCAAAAGATCCATCTGACCCTTCCACACTAACCTTCACTTTTCCTTCTAGTAGATACATCGTTTCTTCTTCTTTAAAGGACCATGGAATTTTTGTTGGACCACCTTCCCACCTGTTTAATGTTCAGACTCGAGTGTCAAAGATTCGGTAATTGGTTTTTTAAAGGCAAATATTAGTAGTTAATTTGTTAGGGCGAGAGAGATTTGGTTAGTAGCAGAGATCCAACTTTGGATCTTCTTCATAATACTTCTTCGGTGTCTCAACCCTTACCACTCGACTACTCCTTCAGGGTCAAGATTCAAATATGAAAATATGGCAAAGAATCAAATCACAAAAAATGAAAGAAAAACTAGGAAGGCAATGTATAAACCTACAAAAACAAATGATGATATGAAATAATTTAAAAAGAGTTTAATAACTATACACTGACTACACGACAAGATAATGAAATATGATTGGATGTCAATTTCAAATTGTAGAAAAATATTTGTATATAAGTCAAGAGACTAAGATCCTTTTACTGAAAACTTTCATTTTTCTACTGTCTCAGATACATCTATTCCAATATAGATCTCTAGAGATTAAAAACAATCATCTATGCTTTCATTTTGCTTCACCAACACCTTCAATATAGTCCAAAATACATTAAAATATCATCACTTTAATCTAGATTATTCTTAATATCTCTATAATGATTTAAATACATTCAATTCAAGACTTTCACAACTCAAAACAATATAAAAGACCTTCCAAGGGATGATATCATTATAATTTTCTTTAACTCTGTCACAAAACAAAGGATCTCAATATCATAAACTTTCACAAGGGATGTGCATATGAATATGTAATGTTTTAGCGTATGTTCGAATTTCAGTTGACTAAATGCAAAATTTTATTTGAATCCAAAGTATAGAGTTCCTTTGATATAAACTATGATTGCGGGAATCCAAACACGCACTTAGACTAAAAAGATGTTCTCTTTTTTTTCCCTTTATCTAAGAAACATGGAAACAGACCAGAAACTCACTAGTAGTGCCATAAAGTAGGAAATTAAGGGAGCAACATTACTCCTCACATTTCTAAAATACCACACACAAAAGTAAAATACACAACCGAATGAGATAAGAGTTTAATGGACATGCACTGATGATAAGGACCTAATCCACATCAACTGTCACTGGTAACAGTTTTACACTAACAGCCAACACGGACTGTTGATTGTTTAGTTATTTTATTATGACAGTTACAATCGTGTGGTGAAATGACAAAATCAATGGTTCTTATTAATTGTTCATGTAAAATTGGTATACGCTGACATCGTGCATTCCTTTTTTTCATGCGGTAAAAACTGTGTTTTAGTCTCGAAATACACATCTGGACTACACAAAAACTTTGTTTTTACCGGATACATCTGAAGAGCTTTTTGGGTGAGAAAAGTTCCTCCTAAAATTAAACCACATTGATCATAGGCCCACCCTAAGCAGCAAAAACATGAGGTAAAACATTAGGAGCACTGCTTTCCCTCCGTCCTCGCTACTAAAAAATGTTCCATATTTTCAAAGTTGCACCTCAAACAACAAATATTGTCTAGAAGCACACATACAAACGTGTGAAATTTGGTAGTTTTTATCAGACACATACTTTCAAACTGATGTTGGGAATGAGGAAAGTATCCTCCAAACAATAGCTTTTCAAGGAACCCAACACATTAAGAATCTTTATAGAGGTATCCTTATAGAGGTTGAACAGAAAACGTACAATCCATCTAAATTACAAAATTAACCTCCCAAATAACCTAAAATGAAGACTTTAAGAGCAATCAACATAACACACTCTTCACACAAACCCCAGAAAACAAAAAATATGCTATTAGCACCCCACAACAAATCTGAGTGTAAAACACAAACATGATCAAGACCCAAAATTTGCAATGCAAAAAAGCTTCAAACTTCAAAGAAGAAACATCACTAGAATCAATAAAAAACCAAACTTGATAACAATTGGAAAGAAAAAAAGTGAAGAGCAAGGAAATTACCTAAAATGAAGGGCTTAAGCAAAACACCAGAAAACAAAAAATATGCTATTACCACCCCCACAACAAATATGAGTGTAAAACACAAACATGATCAAGACCCAAAATTTGTAATGCATAAAAGCTTCAAACTTTAAAGAAGAAACATCACTAGAATCAATAAAAAAGCCAAACTTGATAATAATTGAAAAGAAAAAGTAAAGATCAAAGGAAATTACTTAGGCCAAGTTGAAACTCCAAGTTCATTGAGCGTGGATTGTGATGGATTCTTCTCTATCCTCACTCCAAATACTTCATAGGGTGCCATAGCTGTTTCTTTTGGCATAAAAGTAAAAAATAAGAGGGAGAGAAGCAGAGGAACAAAAATAATCAGTGAAAAACGTAGTACAAAGGGTTTCATTGCTTTACTAAATTATTGTCTCTGTTTTTTCCAACAAATATTCTATGTAATGAACACCAATTCCACTTTATGGAGTAAGTAAATAAATAATTATTTTTTAGGGAAGAATATTTTGATTTAACTGTTACCTTTTTAGCAATTTAGGTTGATTTTTTTTTTCTTATTTATTAATCTTTTGATTTTTAGAAAAATAAATATTTAATTATTTGAAATTCAGTTGAAAGATAATAAAATTTACTATGAATTATTTCAGTTAATATTAAAATTCGATGTTGTATCAAATATTATGTCTATAATAATTCATTATCTATTTAAATTTAATCATTTAATTATTTAGATTGATTTATGTTCTACAAATATTTTAATTTTAAACTTTGTATGTTGGTGATTGGAAACTTGATTTCAATTTATTTTAATTGTGATGCAAAAAAGATGAAAGCCAAATAGAAAGATTGTATATTCAGGGACATTGAATCTCCATAGGTAATTTGGTTGATAAGTTAATTTAAATTGATCTGGAAAAGTAATATAATTTAATTTAGTGACATTTTTCTATAAAAAGAATATAAAAATATTCTGTAATATCAAAAACAATATTTCAACATTTTTTGAATTTTTTAAAAATATTCAATTTTATTTTGAGTAATGTCTTCTAATATTGATTTCATCATTGGAAATAAAAACAGAAAAGTAAAAGTGCTGTAAACGACATGCAATTGATATATTTTATTATATTTACAAAAGCAAACATGATAGTTTATAAAAGAGATTAAAGAAAATCCACCATTAATATAATTTTTTTTATTTTATAATTATTTAATAAGATGATAAAATTAAAAGTTTTTATTTATTGATAAATTTAATTTACATTGATAGTGTATCATATTTTTTCTTTTAATAATAATATAAATTTAATTTATATATAAAGAATTTTTAAATTGTCAACAATTAAAACTCTTAGATCATTAACAATATTTTATTTTTATCGTATCTATTATAAAATCACTCACGTAATTGATCATAATTAGTTAATTAGTTGACTATATAACTTTTTATACTATAATAATATATACTTTTTATACTAACGGTCCTTAAACTTTAAAAATATTGTGATAATTCAGTAAAACAAAATATTTTGACAATGATATGAGATTGAGAGATTAGATTTTTTTTTTGACTAAGAGGGTGTAGATTTTTTTAAGATACTTGATTGCAATTTATTAAGATTTTGACAATGATGTTGCCAATAAAGAACTAGTGATTTTTCCATTTATTTACTTATTTATCAAATAAATGACAATAAACCTGGCGTGGCATGTTCGTTTGATTTCATAATAATAATTAGGGGTATGTATGGTCCAAAAACCAAACTGAATTACATCACATTAATAGTGTAGTTTAGTTTTTAAAAACCACTTTAAAAAAACCTAATTATTTTTTGAACCAGTTACAGTTCAGTTCTAAATCAGTTTAAAATTGGTTTATAATTATAAACCGGTTTAGTATGTTTGAACCGATTTAAAACCGATTTTTATTAAAACTAATTCGAACTGGTTTTTATTGAATTGTTTAAAATCGGTTTTTTATTGAATTTTTTAAAAGATTGATTTTAAAATCAATTTTAAGTGTCGATGCAAGGACAATTATGAACTAGAACAAATAATTCACCAAAAAGGCTATTATAAATCAAATTTGTTCAACACATCCAATCAATCACCTAAAGGAACTAGTTGATGTTTTTGATCTGCCGTCTAAACTTATTTTCTTAAATGGAGATTCAGACTCTTCAAGTACAATCTCAAACAGGACATCTTCAATAGCCACTGTTAATTTCTTATCTTCATCAGCATTGTGATAACAGTCTCTTCTCTTTGCATCAAGAACAACATTTCTCCAAACAGAGTCACTGTTAATTAAAGTAGATGCATTTCTTAATATTCAAATACAGTATCTGCAAAAAAGTGAAAAACAAACTCAGTTTCAACCAACTTGAAAATTGGAAGCAACTTAACAAAATGAACATAATAATTCATACTTAGCTCTAGTCATAGCTACATTTGTTCTGTCTATTAGAAAGAAATATAACAAGTATCAATTATTAACGAGTGTAATAGAGGCCGAACAACTTGCAGCATTTTGGGTAGAAAGTATTTCTGCAAAATAAAAAATAAAAATAGACATTTCATTATGTATCAAGTAATAATATAATAAGTAATAACACAATGTTGAATACACCTTTATGTATCTTACCTTGCTCAATTTGTTCAAGATTTTCAAGATCCTCACTAGTAATAAATGATAAAGATGCTTCGTCAAGCCAATCTTGGGTACAAATAAGGGCTTCCACGGTTGCCGGTGTCAAAGAGCTACGGTAATGATTAAGTACTCTTCCTCCAGTACTGAAAGCAGATTCAGAGGCTACAATGGATATAGGTATAGCCAGCACATCTCTTGCAATTCTTGCAAGTATAGGAAATCGGCTTGAGTTCACCTTCCACCATCTAAGTAAATCAAAATCCGGACAAGGTTTTTCTAAAAGTTCTTCCAAATATTCTCCTAATTCAGATTCTGGGGTACTGCACTCGTCTGATTTGTAGAATTTAGAACAATCATAAGGATCACCAACTTCATTAAAAGCATCTGAAAAATTAGAAGAATTACCTAGAGGTGACATCACCCTACCAGAATACTCATCATAGATAGACTTCAAACATGAATCTAACTTTTCTTTCAAAGAAGTGGCGTCATTACTAGTGTAAATCTTTTTTGCCATCCATATCACAAGGTTTTACTTTTCGTCGAGGGTCTAAAACCATAAATAGCAATCAACAACAACATATTCAGGCAAGTAGGATCTCCCCAATATTTCTCGTATTTCGCCTTCATCTTTTTAACCATTGACTTGGCTTTTTCATCTTCATTATTACACATTTAAGCAATTTTTATCCCGACACCGAAAACCTCAAACTTATACAAGTTCCTTGTTAAATAAGAAGATCCTGAAACGCGTAGTGTAGCTTCATGAAATAACTTCAGGAATGGAAGAATTAAAGCAACATGCTCCCAATCTTCAGGTGTAGGCACACCTTTTTCCTTATTCACTTCATTAACATATTTCTGGTATTTGAATTCAAACTTTGTAAAGGTCTTTTCATGTTTCAAAGCAGCATTCAACATTATGTATGTTGAGTTTCATCGAGTCTCACAATCTAATCCAACATAACCTTTATAATTTAACTCAGGATCAATACATTGCTTAAATCTATCAAACCTCAAAGGAGAACGTCTAACATATTTCACAGCTCCACGGATTCTCAAAATAGATTCATTTATTAAGCTTAGTCCATCCTTCACAATAAGATTTAATACGTATGCACAACATCACGTGTGAAGGTACTTTCCATTCAAAACTAGACCATTATGCGATAGAAGCCATCTTTTGAGATGTTGAATTACAACATCATTTGAGGAGGCGTTATCCACTGTCACACTAAGCACACAACCTAACTCCCAACCATTCAAACATTGTTTAACCGTTTTGGCCATTATCTCTCCCGTGTAGTTAGTGACTTGAAGAAAATTTAAAATCTTCTTTTGCAACTTCCAATTGTTATCAATGAAATGAGTTGTGAGACATATGTAATTAAAATCTTGGGTGGATGTCCAAGTGTCAGTGGTGAGACATACTCGATGACAATGTTGTGACAAAATAATTCAACCTTGTTTTTTGTGTGTCCCATTGCTTTAAAATATCACGTGCTAATGTAGTGCGTGATGGAAATTTAAACCTCAGTTGTAAACCATTAGCAAATTTATGAAAATATGGATGTTTCATGTTGAAACGGGATTTCCATGGCTACAAACATGTTCATCAAGTCAATTCGACTTACTTCTCTTGTCAAATTTGGGAAAAGAAGGGGATGAACTAACAACTTCCCTACTTGCCATTGAACATGAAGCTAATTCATGCTCCCTATTTGCCACATTTTCTGGATAATCTTCACATCTAGTCAAATGGGCTCGCATCGCGCTTGTTTCACTGCTGTACTGGATCGTGCAACCACAACTATTGCATGCTGCTGATCTTTTTTTGCCTTGTTGTGGGGATAAAATGATTTCATGCTTCCGACCTATTTTTGCGCTTAGGCAGCAACATAGCGGTGTTTGAAACTGAAGGAGGAGGAATATAATCAAAACTCCTTTCCATCTCAGAGTCTACAATGTGAGCTGAAAACATATGATAGCAACTGAAAGATTGTGTCCGTGTGTGTGCCACCGATTTTCAGCTATCTAGAACAAATATAAAGCAAATATGGGGGACCCAAAATTGCAATTTAAAATACCAGCAAGAACAAGAACTCCTAAAAGCCACATCCACTGGAATCATCATCAAGAACATGCACTAATCTAACATCATAGTAAATAATTATCATAACTAGTCACACACACAAGAAACAAGCAAAAACAACTAACAAGACCACCTAAATTTCAATAACTCAAATAAATCCTTCACCTACTAAGCAATCATACAAATTGAAAAGATTTAGCAATGTTCTTACTTTTATTTTGACAAATTGATTCAACAAATGAAAAATGGAACAGAAACACTTACGATGGAATGAGAATCAACAGTGAAGGAAGAGAAAATGAAAAATGGAAACGAAAACGAGTAAAAATGGCGCGCGACACTTACGATGGTAGATGACGACGGAGATGCGATGGCAAAGTTGAGACGGATACGAGAATGATTACGTCGGATGCGCCGGATACGAGTCAAAGATGACGACGGAGATGTTCTCCGACCGCCGGAGAGAGTAGGAGGAGGAGAGCAAAGGAGAAATTGATTTTGGGCTAGGGTTCAACCATTTTGAATTTTGGGGCTAGAGTTTAGTTTTTTGATGTGTTCAATGAAAAAAAAATAATTTTATGATATTGAATACAAAAAAGTTTGAAAGTGGTTAAAACTGGGTTTTTTAAAATATTTAGTTAACTGGACTTTTTAAAATTTATGGTGCAGTTCATAAACCATTTAATTAGTTTGGGCTTTTCTGGTGCAGTGCAATCCATTTTATGAATGGAGTCTAATTAACTACATTTTTTGCACACCCCTAAATTAATAATATTCCTTTTACTATAAAAAAGTATAGGGTAAAACTTATGTGAAGTGATTTATATTTTATACATCTTTGTTATTGTTATTCTCACAAAAATATACAATTGTCCTAAACTTTTTAAAGGGGTTTTATGTTTTATTCAATAGTAAAAAAGTATATATTATTATAGTATATAATCTTTAAGGGATGTACAACATGACTATTCCTAATAGTACTCTCATAAAAATATACGCTTAATTATTAAAACTTAATATTAGATATATGATGTATTAGTACTAATATAATCATATCTACATCCAAGTTATAATGTTGTGTTGATGTTGAAGATTAGTTATATCATCTTGATTGAAATGTTAAAATATTTAATAGCTTGTCATAAAATAATGAGTTTAATAATGTAAAACCATTTCCGACTTATCTATTTTACTATGTTTTATCATAAAAAAAGTGTAGGGTGTGATGTGGAGAAATATATGAATTGTATTATATATTAGTGTAAAATAATGCATCTCTATAAAAAAAATTACTACCATAGTATTAACAGGAATGAAAGGGATGAAAAATAACTAGTCTAAAAAAAATATATTGTATACATAACATACAAGAAATTAACAGGTGCATTGATCTTATTACATAACTTCTTCTCACTAGTTTAAGACATTATACATTCAAATTCACACACCAAAATTTAGTGATATAACCTACTTGTTCTACTATTTGGCTTATATTATATATACATGTTGGATACATCCAAAGCTAGCATCCATTCTAGGCAATGAGATACAGCCTGCATTTTGTGAGATCACATCAAGCAATCATTCTTGCCTCATCGGTGTCCGGAATTACAACGTCAAGCCTCATCATCGGCTTGTACTCGTCTGGAATACGCGCACCGGCTTGCACGCACACTTCGACTACAGCAGGTGCCTTTCCATAGTACCTCTTCAATGCAGCACTAATGGGAGGTCCATTAGTGTCTCTAACATGCCACACACAATTTGGAGGTAAAACTTCATCTAAAGTAGCATCTTGCCAACCATGCTTTCCATCTCTCCATTGATGTTTAAATGATCCACATAGCTTAGCATTGTGACCCCATGGTCCTACATGAACCTCCAAGCAATAACCGCACGCTTTCACCGTGTACTTCTTCATCAACTTCCTGACACCCTTTCGAACAATTTCGTATGCATCGATTGTTTCTTGAGCGATTTTTGGTATGTCTGACAGTGGTGGACGTGGAAATCGCTCACAAGCTCGGTAAGTATCAAAGTCGATGACTGGAGAGGACTCTGCAACGGGCAATGGCTTAGGCTCCTTGAGATGTCCGCCTCTTTCAATTACTTTCTTTCCTACCATTCGTATGGGATTAGTCCTTCGGCGTGAAGGATACTCAGGGATATCCACACCGGCTTGAATGCAGAGCTCGACAACAGCTGGAATTCGGTCGTATTCAAACCGTGTATCATGCTTAATGCGCTTACCAAATGGATCAAAGAGATGATAGGACTCAATTGGGACAAGAATATCGTTGACAGAACCTTTCACCCATGCATGAGAACTATGACGCATTGAACTCGTACGGCCTTCACAATCTAGAATGCAATGACCTGTCTGAGCCACATGGACTTCCGAGCATTCGCTGCAAGAATTCAATTGACAAGAATTTAACTCCTGCATCAACATTAAAGTAAGAGAAAACAGGACACGCACAACCAGTGTAAACTAGTTTACACTAACTTCCAATGATAATCCAGTATTTTACCACATCACCACACTTTTATAACTGTACTTTAAAATCAGTGGCATGACATGGTAAATTATAGGGCTGCCATAGGATGACACTCAAACTAATTTAATGTATATATATTAAGAGTATAACAGAGGTGCACCAGCAGTGTAACATTATTTTACACCGTCATCCGATAACAATTCATCGTACTGCCACATAAGCACATTATAAAATTGTTTTGTAAACATAACTGTCAAAAGCTTGGTTCTAATTGGTTGTCAGTGTAAAATTAGTTTACACTAATAGTGCATACCCTACTTTCTCATATATTAACTCTTAAAATAAAAGAAAACAAATACAAAGCAATTTGGAAATTGACAAAAAATGATTAGAAGATAGGCACAGTATGGTCTACCTACAGCCATATACAGGAATGACATGCAATAGCTGAGAAAGACCTTCGATCAAAAGCTTCCAAGCATCAAATACTTCATAAGCAATCGGAACTAGGTTTTGAACAAGCAATCCATTCTTTGGAGGTTCAAGAGGTTTCTCTATTCCCATGCTAGCAAGTTTTTTGTCAACCTTTGAAGCCTGTTTGATTTCTTTAAATGGAATAGGGTATGGTTTTTTCTTTTTCTTTGGTAATTTTGGCGGGAAATCCACATTTTGTGTTGACTGTTTTTGTCTCCACACAGTTTTGTCATGTCGAAGCTTCCGATTGGCGCAAAGTATAGCTCCAGGTAATGTCGATCTACCTTTGTCGAATTGTTGACACTTAAGCTGCAACAAAGACAAAGCCTAGAGTAAATTCTATCAAACTTGTTTGGAAAGCTAAACTTAAGAACGAACTTATATCAATGTTGTCAAATAGCAACTATAGCAGTGCTATAGCACTATTTAACAAACCGTCATTGTTCCATGTTACGTGATTTAGTACTAGTATACAGTGTTCTCAAATAGTAGTTATACCAACACTATAGTGTAGCAAAATTTGAACAAACTGCTTTTTTCCACACCGGGTTATATATACACGACTTTGGATGATTAAGGTACCAAACTACCTTGACTAGTAAGAGTAAGGCTACAATAAACTATTGAAAAGGGAAAAGAAAAAAAAAGCACTTCAAGAAAATGATAGACCATAAAATTTGAGAATTGTTTGGCCAAACTATTGATTCCTTTTTGCCCCCTTCTACACGACACGTCTTATTGAACATCTTAATCTCTATACCAGGTTTCAAAAACAAACATTTATGCTGATATAACTTGTAAAGAGGATTAATGTTCTATTAAGAGAGTAATCAATACATTTTTCTTGGTTTTTTTCTATTCTGATTTTTGGTACCTATCATACTTCTGCATGGCAATACATAAATCAATCAGCCAGTGGGAGGAAATAGTCACTAATATCACTATACTAGGAAAGAATCATATTTTGACAACGGTTCATTACATCTTATGATTGGAACTAATAACAACTTCAATTATCAATATGATGGAAGGACCAATAATACATGTATAGTTAGAATCAGACACAAGAAATATCAACTTTTTATTCCACATATGATATTAAAAATTGCATTGAGATGAATAGTTTTTTAACATAGATAAAGAGAAGTAGTAATAGTATTGCTCAAATTGCCTCAGATTCAGCGCTATCATATCAAGACGGATGTTTCTGGATGTGAAGGAAAATGATGAAACAGAACAAATTGCATTCAGCAACTGGAAAAACTTCCAAGTCATCCTAATAAATAGGAATCGTGAGCACAGAAAATAGTGGATTGTTCAAATTCCGCTACCAATAGTGCTATAGCACCCCTATTTGATAACATTTTGTACTAAATAGAGTATCACAGAATAATTTGTTCAAATTCTACTTTACTATACTGCCGTAGCACTGCTATAACCTCTATTTAACAAAGCCGGAATAGCAAACAAGTGCTACGCAGAAAAACCATTGCAGTGAAGCTAATGCTCAAGAGTAACTCAGATGAACAATGAAATGAAAGATGTAATCCTGAGAATACTCTACTCTAAAAGATATTAAGATTGAGCTCCTCTCTCACTTACACACATCAGGAAAGTATCAACCTTTTTAGATAAACTTCTCAGAAGCATTTAATATACATCTTCAAAAAACTTGCAATAATTATAAGTTTTTTAAACAATAATTTCTCTATGAATTGGAATTAGCTTCTGTTTCTCAGTTAACTTCTCCATCAACAAATGAAAGCTTATAAAATGTTAACTGAGAAACTTTTATTAGTGAGAAACTCTTATAAGTGAGAAACTAATTCAAATTGAATCTAACTACTCAATACTGAAATCATTGGCTGACCAATAGAAACAAATTTTAACTTACAGTGAAACTTTCATTTCCACTAATGATTGCTTCCCCAGGCTTATACTACCAAATCACATTTGTTTCTATATATAAGTATCAGTTGGAAGAAAAAAATTGTCCCTTCATTTTAAATTACTAGATACATTTATACAATTTTTTTCTAAACATACCGCTAATTAATACTATTAAGTGTCTTCGCAGATCAAAAGTCAGAGTTGAACACATCTATATAGAAAGGGTATTTTAGTAACATCCACACCCAAAACACACACATTAAGGATGTGTTTGCATTGACTTATTTGAGCATCTATATTGACATACACACTTGTGAGACTGTTTGGAAGACAAAAACAAATTATGACATGTCTATAAGCTCTTTCTCTTTTCAGCTTATTTCCATTAGCTATTTGGAAGATAGAAACAACTTGTAACATATCTATAAGCTATTTTTAACTTATTTCTATAATCTCTCCAGGATAACTCATGAAAACAACTTATAACTTATATAAAAACAATTTCACTTTATTTGTCTTTTGTTGTAAAAATAAATAATTTATGCTATAAGCACTCAATTAAGTTGTTTATCCAAAACACACCTAAATACACTACCTATTTCTCTTACCATAAGTGAAAATTACAAAATCAGCTTATAACAAGTGACAAAGATAATATCAATATATGAAATGCAATGATTAATGAAGCTATCTAACTAAAAAACAGAAAATTAAAATAGAAAAATAGGAAAAATGAAAAATAATAGAAAAACCTTAAAAGTAGGAGAATATGAGTTAGAAGCTGATAAGTGGAACCCCATAAACTCCATACTGTAATAAACAGCTGCAAGTAAACAAATTTACATCAAACAAAACAAGCAGAATCCCTATGAGGAGTGAAGCTTACAGAATCACTTATGATGGAACTGAGCTTATTCATTTTGAGTTTTGCTTTTAGTGAATGATGGGCCAAACTGGATTGGGCTTAGGTTTACAATCCCATCATCTCTTTGTTTTTAAGAAAACTTTCTTCATTCCTACACTATATTTTACACAAATACCTATTTTACCCTTTTTAAAAATTAAATAAAAACCCAAAAAATATTATTTTATCCCACTAATTTTTTATTTTTGTTTTGGAAAATTTAATATCAATGTTTGTTTTACAAAGTCTAAATATGTTCGAAATACTTAAAATATGAATTTTTTTTGAAAAAAATTTGTATTTCGTAGTAATTTATTTCAGATTTACTTTTTGAGTCAATGAATTTTTAATATATATAGTTGATGATCAACTAACTCTCAGTGTAATTCTTTAATAACTCATTTTAGATATTAAATTTCATCGATTCAATTATTTAATTAATAATTTTTATCAAATAAAGTAAATATGTAAATTTTTATAAAATCTTAAAAAATTTGATACTTAATTGAATAAGTAAAATTCAACGTGTAATATAGTTTTTAAAATACAAGTAGATTATTGACTATAAGATTATATAGATACAAAAATCAATTTCTATAATTTTTTATATGCATAATCCTTAAGATAATATGAAAATAAATGAAATTTAATGCAAATATGTATATATACTTGTTGGTGAACCGCGTTTTGGTATGTAACCTATTTTGATAATATTTTATGCATTTTTTACATAAGCATAAAGTTTGCAAGGCCCAACCCCAAAATCCATAACCCTAAAGTTGCGTTCTTCTTCATCCAAATCAAATCGTTGGAGTACCAAAGGTATACCATTAATACTAAATCTTGGTTTATATTTTTCTTCATTATAAATAGAATTTGAAATTCAATTTAATAAAACAAATAAATTTGACTTAATTGCAGTTTTAGTTTCCTATTTTTATTGATTCACGAAATTGATCCTCATATTTTAAAAGTCACTAGTGTTAGAGTACCGGTGTTGGTTCTGATATTTTAATTGAAAAATGATGATGTGATATACTTTAAATAATATGGTATATATGACACGATGATGTAGAATGATTAACACTCATGAGATTAGAATAAAAATTTAACTTTCAACTTTGGAAATTTTTCATATTTTTAATTTAATTAATGACATATAAATAATTAATGCATCTAGATGGTTCTATATCATAGAACTGTATGTCATGTCATTGAAAATATGTTAAATCATCATATTTTTTTAATTCAAAAATCTTATGGAGAGACCAAAACTGTTGACTTTTAAAATGGGGGATCAATTCTGTGAATTAGTAAAAATAGAGGGTCCGAAACTATAATTAAGCCAATAAATTATGAATTGATCACATTTTTCTCCTATAAATTAGATTTTAATTAATTGATTTATTTATGCAAATTTTTTTATATGATCTTTGAGTCTAATGAACTATGTGATATTATTATATTTTGAATTCAATTAATTGTTTGTTTGTGCATAATTCATTTTTTCGAAAATAATACTGACTTTAATTTGAAGCTTATTGATTTATTTGCAAGGTTTAAGGTACAATGTTGTGTTTTTCTCTAAGGTAATGTTCAAAACTAAAAATTAAGCTTTCGGGTTTTCATAATTTTTTAAAAAAGTTTGTGTTTTTGCAAGTTTTCTATATTTGTTATTCTTTTTATTAAATTTAAACTTCATTTTGAACAAAATTCTTAATTCCACATTTTGTAGATTTTGGGGTGTCTTAGTTATTATTTGATTCCATAAATATGAAAGAAAGATTTTTGGTTTTGACCATATCATTAGGTTATCGAGGCCCAATAGATCTTTAATGTTTCTCAAAATTCCTTAATTGAAAAACCATTTCAATTCAAGAAAATGAAGTGCCTCTCATTTTTACTATTACTTGTGTTTCTTCTTCTATCTCTAAATATATGATTGTCTAGTTTTAATAGCTGATGATGCAATTAGGTTGCACAAGGAAGAATATGAAATTGTGAATATTACATAAAGTGGTAAGAGTCCCAAATTTATTGATTTTCTTAATAATTTTTACCATAATTTATAAGTTGGTAATTAAATGTGAGTGATTCTATACATTGATCTTTAGTTATTTTTTTACTTTTCATCTTTATTGTACTATTATTTTTTGTTTGTGTTTCATTTCTGCTTAACTATTGAATGATATTTTTGTTTTTTTTATACTCAAGACAACTTTTTAATTGGAGGGTGTTATATCCTTTAAAAGACCTTTTAATTGTATTTTTTGTAGAGAGTGTTTTTAATGTTTCTAATTTAATTTTTTATGACAAAAATCATAGCAAATTTGAAAATGATAAAGTATGACTATATTCATAAACTATGCGTTAATTTATAATTCTTCTGATTTATAGGTACAATATTTGATTTTGTTTATATTTATACTTCTTTTTCTTCTTAGCATAACTTATGTGCTAATTTATATTTTTACGGATTTATATTTATTTTTGTTGTTAGCATATACTATGTGCTAATTTATACTTCTTCAAATTTATAGATATAATAGTTTGAAATGGGTATCTTTGTTTGTAATAGAATATAAGTAGAATTTATGAAGCTAACAATTATTGTATGAATTAAGAAATTTTAATAAATATCAATAACGTTTTTTCTAAGTAAATAATTATTTTTTAATTTCATATTTGTTAATATGTATGATTTTAGATGATGTTTTTCAAAAGTTTATTCAAAAAAATTTAGCGTAATAAATTATATAATTAATAATTATAGACATTGATTCTTTTACATTATATAAATTATCTAGGACTTATTAGAATGTAACATTTTTTACTACATCTTTTTTAAATATTTTCGGTACAATGCACATGAAAAATGTGCAACGACACACTACTATAAGAAAATGATATATAAATTATGTGTCATCAATTTCAATTTTGCACCAATCAAATTTTTTTTTAGGCGTGATTGCATGTTACCAGCTTGTCATGCATCATGTGGTTGTTTGAAGGGAAGAGAATTATTTAAAGGCTGTTTCTTAGTTATTATTATTGATATAGTGTTAGAGAGTTTCAAGAATAACTTTACTATATCTTATGATATTCGGTTCATATAGTCGGTTTTATGTAAAAAACTTTTAAAAATATAGAAACTGAATAGTTCGATGAATAGTTCGATTCATATTGTTGATTTTATGTAAAAAACTTTTAAAAATATAGAAATTGAATAGCTCATAGTAGGTTGTTCCTTTCGAAAAATAATTTTATGAGATTTCCTTTATTTTTTATTGCATAAAAACATGTCCAGATATACACAGTCAAGAATAAATAATAAACTGGTAAGATAAAACCGTTTCCTTGAGGATTGTTAAGCAATTTTTAATTATCCTATCATTATTCATTCTAATCAATTGGGAAAATAAAATAACAAATAGTTTCATGTAACCAAATGTTTAAGAACATTAATGAGTAAATTGAAGTTTAGATTGATTAGATGAAAGAGTTGGATTATGCTTACTTTGCTATGTTAAAGTCTCAGCATTTTCCCTTCCACTAGTGCTATAGCAGCAATATTAATGATACTTTCTGCCAACAACAACATTATATGGACAAATAACAAATAATTGCCAAGAGTTCTCAGTAGCTTGTTAACTAATGGATTATAGTACTCAATAGCTTGTCTTTTAATGAATTAGGATTTGGTTAGTAAAGTTAATTGTTAAATCTTATTAATATTTTTTGATGTGTTGATGATAAATATTAATCTTCCATTGTCGTTTGGTCGCAGATTTGGTCTGAGTGAAGTTAGACAATGATTGTTGATGGTTAATGTTATATTCTACATGTTATGTGTTACATTCATATAGTAGGACATTTTTGTGTGGTTGTGATGTAACAAAAGACGGTCATAAAGACTTTGAGAAAGTTATTAGTAGGAAGATATTACCTAATAGTGGTGCATTGCTGAGATCTACTATTGAATACTGAATCATCCTGATTAGATGCTCTTGTTTGTGGGGTAGTTGCAAACTTCTCTACCCGTATCAACCTGTAGTTAGAATGTCCGGTGTGGATTAGTTGATGATTAGAATTCTCGTCGCATAATCATGCATTTTTTATATGGTTAAATGATATGCGTTGTGATGTTGATTGTACATTTAATTTACTTTACTCTGTGTAATTATATTTTTAAGAATGATGACTCACAAACCAACATAGGATAGAAAAGGTTGAGCTATTTTACCGATGTTTTTACATGATGCATTTCACCCGTACGGAAAATGAGTGGACACGTCATATATTGACTCATGTGGACCAATTATTCGAATTGATTTAATATAGAACAAATAGATAAATAGATTTTATTACATATGCTTTGATTTAATGAAATGTAGTGAAATATCATCATAAGCTCTATAAATAGAGTATCGTGTGCACACTTTAGTTATCTTTTAGCAAAATGATAAAATTATTATTACATATATTTGATAAATATGTGGGGTGTGTGTTTTCAGGCTTCTTACTTAATATATGGCTTCTTACTCCATTCCTGCTTTTTCATTGTCCTTAGTCTTGTTCTTAACATTCATGACAGTGTTAAACACATTATCAAAGAAATTTTTTTCTATGTGCATGACATCTAAATTATGCCTTAATAAATTATCTTTCTAGTATGGAAGATCCCAAAAAATGTTTCGTTTAGTCCAATTATGACTAACTCTGTAACACCCCGAGTTTAAAACACAGTGCGGGTGTATCTTTTTTTTTTAAATAATTAAAATGAGTTTTCCAAAATTAATATCAAGGGAATTAAAATAAAATCAGTTCATTTCAAAAGTTATCACCCAATCAGTGTCAGAGTGCAGAATAATACAACGGAAAAAGCAATACATTAATTCCCAAAATAAAATTACATTTCCCAAAACTCAAGACCCTATACAAAAGTCTAGACTGATCATGCACTAAGCTACAGTAGCACGGTCTCCACCGTATCCTCTATAAGTCTCGTCTTCAGCCAACCGTCCGTCCCTCTGTGTTGTCCACGTAGACTCCGTACGTAAAGATCAGGGGAAACTAACGACGTTTCCGTCGTTAGTGTATCCGTCGGTAGGACGGGTTCGGGTAACATCTGAGGGCAAAGCCCGAAGTTCACAATATAATAGCAAGGGTCACCGACCGAAATTAACAAATATTCACATAGCATATATTGCACAGCAACAATTATAATCATGGTATAACATATGATGATGAGGAAAATAATAATGCTCATTTGAAATTTAATGACATATATGCCTTTTCAAAAACAGCAACCAATCATTACGAAATATGTGGTAAGTACAAACAACATCTCAGCAAAACACAATCATTAAATCAGAATTTCAGATTCTGGACAGTACTCACACACATTCAATTTTTCACTCATTCATCATATAATCAAACGTGACCCACTGGTCAATACCTCAATGTAATATGTATATGCTCATGTATACAGTTTCTTGGAATCACCAAGGTGCATTCGCTGAACAGACCAGCACATTATGTTTGACTTTAACGGCCCTCAAGACCAAGGTGCAATCGCTCAACAGATCAGCACCCAGTGCAGACGCTCAATAATCCAGCACTCGTGCAGTCGCTCAACAGACCAGCACGTTTGACATATACCAAGGTACAATCGCTCAACAGATCAGTACCTAGTGCGGTCGCTCAACAGACTAGCACTCGTGCAATCGCTCAACAGATCAGCACGTGGCTGCGCATTTCAGGGTACAGACGCTCAACAGTCCAGTACCAGTGCAGTCGCTCAACAGACCAGCACATATATACCAAAGTACAATCGCTCAACAGATCAGTACTTAGTGCAGACGCTCAACAGTCCAGCACTCGTGCAATCGCTCAACGGATCAGCACGTGGTTGCGCATTACTCTGTGGTCCATCGCGGGTACCACTTGACTATGCAATGCATGAATATGCAGTGTTTCACTTCTCTAGAAACAGAATGCAAATTCAGAAAATCCATGCTTTTCATCATGTTTTAAATATCTCAGCACAGTCATAATTAATATCATCACAATCATAATTAAACAGTCAATTAATCATTAATACTTGAAAGGTTTTCCCAAACTCTTAAAAATTAAATCACAGAGTTTAAAACTGAGGATTTCTAGAATTTTACGAATCTGTATTCGAATACAGCTCCTCTGTATTCGAATACATAAGCTAAAAACAGTGCAGAATGACACTCTGTATTCGAATACAGCCCTCTGGTATTCGAATACAGAGGATGTCTCAGTGCACAAAACACCTCTTTCATTTCATCAGTAAAGTCTTAAAAACTTTATCACCACCATTTCAAAATATCACCAACAGTTCCATTTTAATTCACCACAACAATCCCAACATTCCCAAAACACTCAGGGTTTACAAACACTCTTGAAAACTTGGAATTTCTGGAAACTCGAATCTATATTCGAATACAGACCCCTTGTATTCGAATACAGAAACATGAAACTGTAATTTTAACATTTTGTATTCGAATACAGCATGCCTGTAGTCGAATACAGAAGACAAAACCTTGAAAATTCAATCTTTTCTCCCAGTTCCTTAAAGGTTTTCAATACTTCATCCTCTCCTCTTCAAAATATTTCATAACCTCCTTTTAAAATTACTTTAACCCTTCTCCAAGTTTGCCAACACTTTAAAATGCATATCTCAGTGTTTAAAACTTGATTTTCTGAAAAACACGAATCTTTATTCGAATACAGCTTCCTTGTATTCGAATACAGAAGCTAAAAATAGTGCTTCTGGAAAAACACAAATCTGTATTCGAATACAGCTTCCTTGTATTCGAATATAGAAGCTAAAAATAGTGCTTCTGGAAAAACACGAATCTGTATTCGAATACAGATTCCTTGTATTCGAATACAGGAGCTGAAACTAGTGAAAAACAACATTCTGTATTCGAATACAGCATGCCTGTAGTCGAATACAGATGCGAATACAGTGTTAAAATTTCACTTCTGTATTCGAATACGACATGATCGTAGTCGAATACAGATGCGAATACAGAAGCAAAAATCCTTCCTCTGTATTCGAATACAGGGGCTCGTATTCGAATACAAGTTTGAAAACTTTAAGTAAAACAGAAACCTGGAAAGTTGTATTCGAATACACACATGTCGTAGTCGAATACACCTTCGAAAACTAGTAATTTTTTAACCCTTTTCAAACTGTTTTCTTTTAACAACAAACAACCAAACATTAAAAACAAATTCAGCATTTTTTTTCCAAACGATCCTTTCCTCATTAAAATCCTTTTTCTTTTTACATCATCAGTATCATCAGAATCATTTACAACAGAAACAGAATCAAAATTATCAACACCAAATCATCAGAAACAGAATGATCAATCATCAGAATCATCCAGACTTTCAAGCCATCAGAACATCATACAACATTTCAGCTTTCACAACACACCAGAATAACATGCAAGCATTCAGCTTTCTCAAACATCAGAACATGACATAATCTCAACCAAAACAGAAATCAACACACAGCAGCAAAACACCAACATAGTGCATTTTTTGCATTTTAAAAAAACTATTTTCAAAACAGTTTTATGAACATGTATTTTAACCATCTTTAAAATAACATGCAAAACATTTCCAACTTTCCCACACAAGTAAAACAGCATGAATGCATTCAACCAACAACAACCATCACAGAATCATCACATATCAACAAAAATGCATTTTCTTCATTCTTCAAGATGTCATTTCAAAAACAGTTTTTCTTTCAAAACAGAAATGAAATAACATGCATTTACAGCCCTAATGCAACTAGAAAGTTGGAAGGTGCCCTTACCCTTGTTGCGTGTGCTGCTTCCGTTCAAGTCTCTTTTTTTCATTCTTGTTTCTGCCCCAAATCCGGTGGAACTGCTGCCTGAGTTTGCTGCTACAAAACTGGGTTCCCTAGCTCCGTAATGGTGTGGGGAACAACTTTAATACTGAGGGTTTTCTGGTTTGGTGTTTGTATTTCCAGTTAATGGAACTTTTAAGGGGTTCTCTCTTTGGTATTTTGAAACCGTGAAACCGTGTTCAGGAAAACAGGAGGCAGAAATGGGAGAAGAGGTTACTGTTACATGCAACACTATTACATGCAAATGGGAGGATGTGAAGTTCTGCTCTTTCTCTGCCTCTTCACGTGTTGTGGGGCTTCTTCACCATGCTCAGTCCAATACCAATAATTTGGTTGGAACCCAAACCTATACAAGTGAACTTTGACTTCACTTGCAGATAATACACCGCTACACATGCAATTGTGACAAGGACATCTGATGCCACCATCTTTTACAAATTGATTTCGACTTATTGCCTTCGTTATAAACTCTTCAACACCTTTTGCGAAGGCTGGTTTCAACCCCCCTTGTTGAACATAAAGTCTATCATATACCCAACTACGATCTGGGTGGTAGCCATCCATATTTTGAAGGACAAACAAATAACGGAGGAGCGATGAACTGATTAACAAAATGTAATTTTACATATCAAATAGGATAGCAAAATCCTATTAAATTGAAATTTATACCTATATATAACAAAACAACAGCAATACAAAGAAAAACAACAATACAAAACAACAACAATACACAAAACATATATTATTATTATGATCTAACAATAATTCCCCAATAAATAATCAAAAAAAAATTTATGTAGAATTTTGGATTTTGATTTGATAATCAAAATTGGAAGAAAATATACTTTTGTATAGTTTCCCTGGTTCTCATGGACAGTTTGCATAACAGATTTTCAGCATCACCATATAAACTGTTTAATATTATTAATCTTATTTATTTTATTCTTCTTTCATTCCTCATCTTTTGTTAATCATTTACCTTTTTCATTCAAATTTTGGGGTTTCTGTTTCATTTTTTAATTGTTGAAAAGCTCTATGAAAAAGAGACTGAGATAAAAGCAACTGGTGTTTCTAGTTATTACATTTATAGATAATATGTGATTGGAGATAATATAGTGAAATGCCTTTCTATTTAAATTAAACATGAGTATTTTGTATAGCCTAAAACTTATTCAACTTTTCAGATCATGTCAGAACATCCATAATTTTGTTAATCGTGTTTATCTCAAGTTAATGCTAACAAGCACATGGTGCAAACTGCCGTAAATAGTTGCAAAAAACTAAGAGGTACAATTGCTGTAAAACTTATTCAATTGGTAATAAAATGGTTGCATTGCAAGACATTGAACCTTCTGTCCATAGAAAGAAATTGGGTTTAAATGGCTTATCAGTAGAAAAAAAAGCAACAAGTTATAAACTGTGATTTCAAGTTTAATCTAAATGAGCAGCAAACAACAAAATATCACCAAATTAAAATGGAGACAGGAATACAAACCTGAAGAGATCAATTGGGTGAGTTAAGGTTGTTAAACTCAAAGAAGGACCTGGATTCCTTGCAGTTAGTAAGCAGGTTGAATTTGGCTTCATTAACATGACACAAAATCAGAAGAATCACAAAATCAGAATTTTTATGACTTATCTTTCAGTTGAGTATTTAAGATTGATGAAATAAAGTTTATGAAAATTAAAAACGAAATACTATTTGCATTTTTCACCGTATTTTCTAACTAACATTATGTTGATAATTGCAGCCTTAACAAGAAAGACGCTTTAGGACCAGGGCCAACTAATGATAGGATTTCCAACTTCTGTATAAGTTTGATACTTTTCAATTGGATGGATCCAGTGTCTACTGGTGTGTCTATTCCACCTCCTGTGAAAGTACCATCTACTGCACCTCCTGCTAAAGAGGCCGATGGACAAGCTTCTGCTGTTGTAGCCTCTGGACAAGATATTTCTGCCTGTGAAGCACCATCCAGGTTATCTCCCACTGGCATATCTTCTTGGGCTAAAAATTTAAAACTTTCTCAGTCATTTTTTGGATCCCAAGATGACTCGTCGTCAAGTGGAAATGTTGGAAAATCAGTTTTTGCACGCATTACAAGTAATTTGGGATTGAGGTTGTCTCCAAAATCTTCTGCGGCAGATGACAATTCCAATGAACCAGCAGTACAATCTAATTTGTTTGGAAGTATTACAAAAGGTCTAGTTGATTCTTCGAAGAATGCGGTGAAAGATGTGCAGGTCAAAGCTCGGCATGTTGTTTCTTAAAATAAACGAAGATACCAAGTGTTGTTATTGTTCAAACAGATTTACTGTGTTTTTTTTCTTGTAAAGCTTATAGTGTCGTACTCTTACACATCTGAACAATGTTTCTTCTATTGGATTGCTACTCTAATCCCTGGTTTTCTATTGCTTTCCCTTTTTGTACAATAGTTTAAATTAAAGCTTATCGTTAGAGCCTATTCATGAATAATTTTATAACGAAATAATTATCATCTTATTAAGTTGTGTTTTCTTCACTTGGTTTACAAGATCATCCAATCTCATAGCTGGCAATGAATTTACAAGTCCCAAAATTTGAAAATATTTGCCTACTTCCTGTTTAGTATTCAAAATGCCACACAAGATTTGGTGTTCCGTATGATGAACATTCTATCTGTAGCAGTTAAGAAAAGCTGTTAGAAATTTAGAATATAATTATTGTCGTGACTTGTTAATTGTGATAGATTAAGTTTGATTTTCATATATCTTTGTTTCGTACTAAATTGAATGTTCTTTTCTATTAGGAACTTCTGTCTAATATGTGTTGTTGCCCACTTTTATAACCTCTTTTTTCAGGAAGGAGGTTTTGATTTAGATATGACATATATCACTGAAAACATTATTGCAATGGGGTTCCCTGCTGGTGACATGAGCTCTGGGTTTTTTGGTTATGTTGAAGTGAGTTTGTGAATTTTGGAAGCTTTTTGTTTTGTTGGTTGTTTTCATCTTTAACATCAGTGTTCTGACTTTTTTAGTTTCTATATATGCAATGAAGGGATTTTACATAAATCATATGGAAGAAGTGATCAAGTTTTTTGAGACTCATCATAAGGTAGAAAGGCATGCTCTGACATGTGAAGTTACAAGTTCTTCTGCCTTTGTCTTTTTATGTAGATTGTTAAAAATTGAAAGCCGACGTTGTATTTAATGGAATGCTTTATTTCATTGGAGTGTCTATGCTAGAAAATATTTGAAACTGTTCTCAACCTTGCAAGTGAATGTTGTCTATGGACATACAATCCCCCCCTTTGCTTGGCATATTCTGCCACAGCTTCTGAAAATCTTATATGTACAGCTAACCTGTTTACTCTTACATATGTTTCAATTTCTTATTTCCTCCATTTCTGCCAAGCATATTCTAAGATACAATAAACAAAAGGGGATGTTGAACTGCAGAAGTTATCAAAGTTTTCTTGAGCTATTTTCATTTCCTTACTTTCATTCTCATAAACTATTATGTCATATGAGCATATGCTTCATATATTTTGTTATCCTGCCTGCGACTGTGCTTGCATATTTTTAGTTTGATGACAGGTTGAATTGTATGGGAGGCATCATACATGGTGTCTCTTTTCCTACATTGCCTTAAACTATGAACTTAATGAGTCTCTAACATTGCCATTTTCATGTCAGATTTTGCATTTGACTTGTTTTTTGATATGCAGAATAAATACAAAGTATACAATCTTTGTTTGGAGCGGCTGTATGATGCATCATTGTTTGAGGGGAAGGTGATTTCTAATTCCATTTAAGTCTTAGAGAGGAGAATTGTGCTAGAACCATTAAACCATGTTGTAAATTTCTTTTTTACAACCCTGTTGTAAATTTATTTTTATTTTTAATCTAAATGAGCAGCAAACAACAAAATAGCACCAAATTAAAATGGAGACAAGAATACAAACCTGAAGAGATCAGCTGGGTGAGTTAAGGTTGTTAAACTCAAAGAAGGACCTGAATTCCTTGCAGTTAGTAAGCAGGTTGAATTTGGCTTCATTAACATGACACAAAATCAGAAGAATCACAAAATCAGAATTTTGCTTGACCATTATCAGAAGAATCACTAAATCATGTGATCCAGCAATTAAAAGTTGGGATATTTAAATGAACTACTGCAAAACCAGGTAATTCTAAAACACTAAATCAGAAGTACATTATTAACAACACACAAAAACACTAAATCAGAAGAAAAATCCTAAATCAGAAGAATCAACAAAGCTCACAACACGGTGCTGAACAAAGCTCACAACACAAAGCTCACAGTAGATCACATTCAAATTTCTTGAGATTCTGACAAATATAAAATCAAAGCAATAAAAACTAACCTAATCGAAGATATAAGAAACCGAACGGCGCTGAAGAGAAGGTCGAAAACGGCGCTGAAGAGAAGGTCAAAAATGCCACTGAAGGTCGCAAGAACGGCGCTGAAGACGTCGCAAAGAGAATGTCGCGAGAACGGCGCTGAAGACGTCGCGAGAACGGCGTTGAAGCTCGTACGCGAGAGTTACGAAGACGACAAAGTTGTGTCGATATCGGCGAGGTGTAACGGTAGGTAAGGTAAGGTTGAGGTTAAGGTTAGGTAGGTAAGGTTGAGGTAGGAAAGGTTAAGGTCGAAGTGTAACTTATGTGATTATGTTTTTTTTTTTTTACATTTTATCAGTTTTAAAAAATTAAACAATTTTAAAAAAATTACATATTAAATTTACCCACGGACAATCCATGAAAACATAAAATACAAAAATATTTTGAAAAATTAAGTTCAGCTGCATTTTTTTTAACATTACCCCTGGACTAACCGTGGTAGTGTTAAAAAAAATATTTTTCAAAATAATGAATTTACTTATTGTTTTTTCATGGATAATTAATAATTTATCCACGGACTAAGGTGCGTAGGTAAAGAAATTTTTTCTTGTAGTGCAATCAGTATCTTGATTGTCATAACAACAACAAAAAAAAGGTAGAGTTTTATTTTTATGTTAAAGAATTCTTTCACAATAAAATACAAATCAATAGCAACAACATTGATTGTAATGTAAATTATTTAATTTCAATATTTTGTATGTAATTCCTTATCGGGAATATAATTTACCTAAAATTATCTATTGATCTTCCTTTTCCTCGAAGCATATTGTATACATAAAATCTAATTAAATTAAAATTCTCAAGATTATTTTCAAAAACTTCTACCAAAATTAATAATACTGTGGTGGTTTAAGAAAATTATTTGATTGCTAAAGTGATACATGGCAACGAGGAAAGCAACGCTAGAAAACTCAACCAATCATAAACTCTATTAATGGGCTTTAATATTATATCAATCTTACATCATTCTATAATATTTTAAGGGGTACATATTTTATAAAATCAAAACAGGTGAATTGAAAGTATAATCATTTATTAAAATTATAAAAATCTATAATAATTTGATATCTTATTAAGAAATATCAAAATTAACGTTTTATGTGTTTTTATTAAATGTCGTTAATTTTAAAGAATATCAATAACCAATTAAATAATTTTGTATTTGTGTAAAGTTTTATATAAATAATTTATATTATAATAACTTTCAATCCAATGATAAATTTTATAAATTTCTCCATATATATATATATATATATATATATATATATTATCAAGATCTTCTATCCATTTCTTCATCTAATACATAATCATTATACTTAATTATAGAAAAAGATTATGAAGTTTATTCACCGATCAAGACTAGAAATATCATAAAATATGTATAATTTAATTTTGTTACGGTAACATTTTGACTTTTCACTGCAGCAAAGTTGACTAAAAAACTATTTATTATATATAAATACACCTAATTCGATCTTGTTTTCTTTGATGGAATGAAAGTTATCAACAATACCTTTTGAATCTAATTCAAAATCCACTTTTTTTCGATGGAATGAAAGTTATCAACAAAACCTTTCGAATCTAATTCAAAATCCACTTATGCAAGTTGAAGATCATGGATCCACTTTAAAGCAATTAATAACTCAAGTGCTTCTTTTGTTTTTAGTGACCGAGCATATATGTGTCAACCATTATGTTTTAGCTAAAATAAAATTTTCTCCATCATCTCTAATACATATATCAATACCAACACGATTAGAGATATTAGAGAAAAAAACATCTACATTACATATCTTTCATCATTGAGTTTAAGTCAAATTATGGAGAGTTAATTATACCTTATAACCTTCGTCTTTGTTGTAGATTTTGTGCAACTTTCACTAATTTTTTTTATTTTTTATCTTTATTGTATTAATGACTTTTTTTTTACTCAAGACAACTTTTTAATTGGAGGGTGTTATATCAATTGTTTCTTTTGAAAAACCTTTTGATTGTAATATTTTTTAGAGAGTGTTTTTAATGATGCTAATTCAAAATAATATTTTTTATTACAAAAATCATAACAATTTTGGGAATGATGTATGACTATATTCATAAACTATGTGCTAATTTATACTTCTTTGAATTTATATGTACAATATTTGATTTTACTTATTTTTGTCCTTAGCATAACTTATGTGCTAATTTATATTTTTTCGGATCTATACTTATTTTTGTTGTTAGCATAAACTGTGCTAATTTATACTTCAAATTTATTAGTATAATATTTTGAAATAAGTATGTTTGTTTGTAATAGAATATAAGTAGAATTTATGAAAGTATCGATGATTGTATTAATTATGAAATTTTGAATAAATATCGATAAATATTTTTATTAAGTAAATAATTATTTTTAAATTCATATTTGTTAATTTGTATTATTTTGGATGACATTTTTCTAAATTTTCGTAACAAGAATTTAACAATAATCTAAGTAATAAATTATATAATTGATAATCATAGGCATAATTTTTTTACAATATATAAGTTATGTAGGACTTATTAGAATATGACATTTTTTACTACATCTTTTTTAAATATTTTCAGCATGTTGCAGATAATAAATATGTAAAGACACATTAATAAAAGAAAATGATATATAAATTATATATTAGATTGGAAGCTTTCTCTACTAGGGCTTCCTAACATGATTCTAATCCTATGGTTCTAATTCGATCAAAACATTAAGTTTAATTTATTGAAATTTAAGTGTGAGTGTTTAGTCTCCCATCGATTATGAATAAAGAAAATGTTGGATATATAAAAGATGTGACTATATAACTTCTGTTTTAAGATTTTAGGTGAAGATGTGATATTAATGTCTCTTAAAAATCCTACAGCGATCAAACTTTGATATCGCTTATCTTCTAATTAAAATATTACTTCTTTAAGAAACATGAATATATATTGTTGTGTTAGCTATTGAAACTTTCGTGTGAGTAAAATAATAAATTATTTTGCTATTATTAATTATTTGCCATTGATGTATTATCCATCATCAAATTCACATGGTCCCAGTGCTGTGGCAAGTTTGTGAATCAATATTGTCTGTGGTTTGATATGTGCTAGACTTTCTTTTTACTAAATAATTGGGCTGGATTAAGTATAAAAGAAGATAAAAATACCTTGTACATTTTAGAAACAAATTATTTTGTTGATGTAAGTGCAGACAAATAGGAAAAAGTATTGGAAAAAAATACATTAAAGGAAAAAAGTAGTATTTGTCTTTGATTTAGAAAAATGACCGATTAAAATGAAAAAAAATGAAGAAAAATAAAGATGAATTTCATAGTTTTGAAACACGGAAAAAGGGATGAAATTTGTTGAAGTTAAGAAAATAATGATTGGAGAAAAAATGAAGGAACAAATAGATGAGAAAATGAGAGTAAGAAACAAAAAAAAAATGGAATGCATGGAAGAAAGAAAAAATTTTGAGGTTGAAAATTAATTTAAGAAAAAATGAAAAGAATGGTGAAAGTTTTCTTTTAAAATGATTAAAGTGATTTTGATAAATATTTATACCAAACAATATTTTAAATGGATCCCATGAATAACTATACATTGTTACATTTAAAAGGTAATTTATTTACTAAATCTATTCTTTTGCTTCTTATAAATCTAAATTTGACCATGTGGGTTCCACTAAAAGGAATAAGATAAAATGTTTGTATAAGCATTACCCCCAAATAGGTACTCTCTCAAATAAGCCTAAAAGGAGATGCTCTAAGACAGTAGAGTCTTGAATATATAAACTAATTATCAACATGTCAGATAAGAGATTCTGTTGACAGAAAAATGAATTAGCAAAACCAGAATGATAGCTTTGTAAAGAAAATGACATTAATTTGAGTATTAGTTTGTGATACATGACATTCCAAACTAAAGTTGGAAAAGAAAAGAACAAGGATAAACACTTTTAGCAAGGATAAACACTTTCAAAGTAATTATTTCACTAAAAATGTTAGTACCAAACCAATTCATGAAATTCCTTCTATTTAGGATTTATTCAAAGATATAGTGCTTGTTGACAGCAACAGAAACATCCCAAGTACAACTCATCCCTTTAGGAAACACAACCAAGTCACCAGCCCCAATTTCAACTGACTCATTTGCTCCACTTGGTGTTACCTTAACTTTTCCTTCTAGGAGATAGCAAGTCTCTTTGGCATCATAAGTCCATGGAAATTTGCTTGGAGGACAACCCCACCTGTTACATCAAAATAGGAGCAAACACACAGAGAAGCAATTTTATGAAGAGAGAAAAAAAAACTCATTTCATTTAGTAAACGGCAAAATAGTCTCTAAATATATCAAAATTACAAAACATATTTAAACACATCTTTTGTTAGTCAGTTTGGTTCATAAAATGACGAATAAAAGACACCCATGAGAATATTTTTGTTATTTTGATACATTTAGGGACTATTATAGCGTCTCTGTAGTAGATTTTATGAGAGACAGCATATACACTTTCATCAAGGGATTTTTAACTACTAAACATTGAATGCAAAGCACATGAATAACTTATAGTATTTGATTTGTTTATCATAATATAGTTCCTCATTGAATTTAACAGCCTAGGAGAACATTTTGAGAAGAGAAATGTTTAAAACATGTTCAATCTATTAAGCACCGACACATTAGATTCAAGACGTGTTTGGTGTCCTACATGTCTCGGTGTCCGATACCGATACGAAATTGACACTTTCATTTTCTCAAAATATTGTCAATGTCCACATGTCACAATCAGTGTCATATCAGGTATCCGTGTTTGTGTCAACGCTCAATTTATCATTATCATCTTTACCATCAAAATAACCGAACATTACGAGAAAACTCATGTTTGACATTCCTTATAGTGTATCCAAACATAAAGAAATCCAAGCATTCCTATTAATGGAAGAACAGACTCTGCATTGATTCTATGTGTACACGTGATAATATGGCCTAAGACTAAGACGCTAGTTACTTCTCCTAAACTCCAACAAATAAATTAGCCTAGTCAACAATTGTGTGAACCAGAGTTCGAACTCAGGTACTTTCAGTTAATTTGACTTTAACCGAAGCTCATTAACTTCAAAAAGTAAATTTTTTCGTCTTAACCCGCCAGTTCCCAAATGAAAGGGACCTAGTAAGTAAATTTTAACCAATAATTTTTTAAACTAGGGATCGAACTCAGATATTCCCGATCAACGCGACCTTAACTGAAGCCCATTAACTTTAAAAAGTAAATTACAATAACAGACATCAATCTCAGCCATCATTCCTAAAAGATTAGCATCAACATAATGAAATCAAAGTCACAAAAATACAGCTTGAATTTTCAATTAATTTCAAACTTACTAAGCAATAAAACCCCAATATGCTTTTTCTTAAATTAACCAAAAACATAATACAGTAAGTAAAGAGCATAATAATCTAGGTACATATACAAGCTTATTTTTATAGAAATAATAATAATTTTTCTGAAAATAAAAATACAAAATTCATGCCCTAAAATAATGAAGAAAATGTAGCGATAGAAGATATAAAAAGAGAATAGAGAATTGAATTACTTGGACCATTGCCTAACACCAAGTTGAGTGAGTTTTTCCTCAGAAGGGTTTGTCTCAACCTTGATTCCCAATTTCTCAGTGACGTTACTCATACTCTCTCTCTGCAAATGAGAAGCAGCGTTTGATTAGATGGTAAAAAAAAGAATGAGTAATATTATATATTTTATATTTATTATAATAAAAATAATTTAGTGAAATCATAACTTTTTTATTATATTTATTTTATTTTTTTAATAAATCTTAAACAATATTTATTTTAAAATGGATAGAGTAATTTGTAAAGAACATGCAATTTTTAAGTTTTTTTTTTTTACTCAAATATCAAAACTAAGCAATTTTGCATTTTAATAGTTTTGATATTGTTCTTTAGAGGTTTGATTAAGCAAAATAATCTATTTTATGTTTGTTTAGCCGTAATGAAAATTAGTTTTTTTAAATCATATTTTAAAAAAAAAAAATTTTTTGAAAAATACTAAAATATTTTTTTTTGCTTAATTATAGTTTTAGTCATGTTATTTTTATTAATTCACATAATTGATCCCCTTATTTTGAAAGTCGACAGTTTTGTTCTCTCCTTATGATTTTTTAACTAAAAAATGATATCGTGTAATAATTTAAATAACGTAATATATAATATAATGATGTAGAATAATTAACACTCATGAAATTAGAATAAAATACCGTAAAAACTTATATTTCAACTTCAGAAATTTTTCATATTTTTAATTTAATTAATGCATATAGATATTTATATATTATAGAATTGTATGTCACATTATTAAAAATATGTCAAATTTTTATTTTTTAGTTCAAAAATTTTAGAAATGAATCAAAATTGTCTACTTTTAAAATAATGAAACCAATTTCGTGATTGGTAATAATAGAGATATTAAAACTGCAATTAAGCATTTCTTTTTAAAGATTTTTTATTTTCTTAAAAAATTGTAATTAAATAGACAATCAACTTTTAAAAGTAGAGACGACAAAACGGATCAATTTACCACCATGTCATGAACCCGTCTAAAAAGAGGTTGAAAATCTTATTTGGACAAACCTACTAGTACTAATGGATTGAAAATCTTAATGGTCGTTCCGTCAATTTTTTGAATTTGTTTATTAATTAATAAAATTATAAAAAAAGTGTAAATAAAATAAAATTAAACACTATTCAAATAAACCAAAATATAAAACTAACATTATCGACTAACAATCAAATATTTAGATTGAAGGAGAAACACAAATATTTGTAAAAAAAAGTTTATCAATGTGATATTTCAAATATAACATATGTATTTTCTTCAATATGTTCACTAATGTATTTTAAAATTACATTTCAGTCATGTTTTTCCTGTTCTTCTTGATACTTTTTATAGCTACACATGTACGTGGGTTGGTTTAATTTGGGCCTATAAAAAAAACTAGAATATTAATTTTTTTAAAATTTGATGGTGATATTTATAATTTATAACTGTATTAATTTTTGTAAAATTAAGTTTACAAGGAGAATAACTAAATTTTTATAAAAAAAAAATAAGATGAAAAAATGTATAAATTTATAATTAAATGTGAGTGATTTTCACTCAAAAATTCAATTTTGTTGATTGCTCACATGTAAAAGTGAACAATTTATTATTCAATATTTAATAAAAATTTATGATCGTGGAGACAATTAATCAAATCTAATACATAAAAACTCAAAGAAATAACAACTAATTCTATATGATCATATAAAATAGAAGTATTGTGTAATACTCTGATTTTTAATAACGAAATTGTATTTTTTTTTTTATATAAACCAGACCAATTTAAACTTTAGTCATAATCTTCTTTTCATGAAATGAGAGTAGGTAATTTTTTCTTTTAGAAAGTCTTTTTCAAAAATGACAACTCGAGTGAATAGTGAATACCACTTTCAAGAACCAAAATTTTAATGCATAGCACAAGGACTACTCAATATTTAGTTCAATACAAACATACTTATATTTTGGAAATAACACTTGCTGAAACTAAATTCATAAAAGGTAAATAAAACATGACAATGAATTTTTTTTATGGAAGCTCTAGTGTCAACGGTGGTAAAAGCAAAAATTGTTATTTGTTCGATTGCAACACTCAAAAAAATCGAGGAAGATAATTGTTCACTTGTTTTTATCTCAAGGTGAATTTTTATTTAATAGTGTTTTTTTCATTTGTCTTCTTCTGATCATCTATAACATCTTTTAACACATTACATTGTAATGCATATGATAATCATAGTTGTGATTTTTTTATGGGTTTATGAGATTGACCAACTAGATTTAATTAATGACAATGGAGTTGATAAAATTAATGGAAAAAAGTAGACATTTTCGTGAATAAATTAAGAGTTTAAAATATTGGTTAGGAGATTTGAAATTCTTAGATAACTAATATGGTCAACTATTCACTATAAGTTTTATTAAGAGTTGTTTATGTAAAAGAATGTTATTTTTAATGGAAAGTTATCCGAGCCACTATTAAAACTAGAAAATCACTCCTCTATTGGGCGCGTGATATATAGAATTTAACATATTAATATTATTGTAAATAATATTTTAAAATTTTAAAAATAATATAATTTATTGGTTTTGTTTGTAGAGTATTTTTTAAGTGAGTTTATTTGAGTAATTATTATATATGAGTTATAAACACACATTTAAGAATATGTAGAATATTTTGGATAACGTAATTGCAACTATTCATATATTAAATTTTACCCATTGAATTATTACGTTGAAATTTTAGCTATATTTTAATAAATGAATAAAATTTAAAACTGAACCGATTTATAATTTAATATCTTATATCACATTTCATTCATTAAAAATCATGAGAAAATAGAACAAACAAAGTATTATGTAAAAAATATATAACATTAAAATGTAGTAATAAGTATAAAGTCAATAGTATATTAATCATGAATCATTTATGGTATATAATGGACCGAATAATTTGTTAAAATTAACATGTTAATCAATAATTTATTAAAATTTACATCTTTCTAATTACTACATTATTTTAAAGAAATGCTAATTACTAAACATTCATCACTCTCTCAAATGTGCGGTTAAGATGCATAAAACAAAAATAATAATTTTTTCAAATAAACTCATTGTGAAGATCATCCAACAAACAAAGTCCATAAATTAAATTTAGTATTAAAAATCTTAAAAGTATTTTAATAAATATTAATATATGTAATTATCTACCGTAAATAAGATTAACCATGCTCTTTTTTTTTTTACTTATGTTGTCATGTAATTATAATTTTAAAATGATTAAACATGAAATCGATCTAAGTTGGCACATTCAGACGATAACACAAAATGGATAATATAAAGTGAAAAGTATAATTAAAATGACAAGACAAGATGAGTGTTATTTTAATCAGAGTAAAAATTGTTGCAACTAACATTTTAATTTAACTCTAATTGCTCTCTTATTAGAAAAATATTATTAGAAAAGTGGAAGAACAAATTTAACTTTATTGTCAAAATAATAGAAAAATATATATATGAATTTGTCATTCGGTATTCATTTCATTTTAACCATATCAAATAAATGACAAATCTAAATTCCAATGTCTTGAGTATGAGACTTCTATACAACCTCCCTTGAGATTTTTCACAAACAACTCGTGTATGTACGATTGAGGAGAAGTAAAACAGATGTAGAAACTTCAAATAGGAAGCATTTAAAAAAAAAATTGACAACATAAAACATCTATATAAAAAACAACAAATAATTTTTTAATCTAAATATTAAATATTATTCTTTTAACTATAAACGATAAATAATTTTCTCCCGGAAGACATAATAATAACATTACTATGAGCTCAATATGGACAATCTTATTTGTCTTTTGGGGAGCCACTATACTTTTTCATGTCCTAGATAAGATCAAATATGCATGAAAAAACAATATTCTAACTAACAATCAAAGTTTTGAGAAAAATGAGCAAATAGGTAATAATATGTTACAAAATACTACTTACTAAAATACTATTTGGGAAAAAAAAAAGAATTTTCCAACTTTATTTACTTCTTTGTTTTCTTGTGGTAGTGACAGACATGCGATCCAAAAGTTAATTGCATGATGTGTGAAAATGGTTACAAGAAGAAAAAAATTTATTGACTATTTACAAATTCAAAATTGGAGGAGGCACAATAGTGCAATAATAAGAGTTATTAAACAAAAATATACCAGTAAAGTAAATATTGAAGTTTCAATTTCGTTTTTAATAAGCACTAATTGTAGAGAGAGATCATTCACTAAGAGAAATTATTTCAAGGAGTATAATAGCATAGATATGTCAAAAAAACTTATATAGTAAAATTAACAGTGAGATGCCAAGATCCTATTTTGTGAAGTTGTTTTAATAAAATAGTTATACATCCTAACCACACATGATACATGAATAGTTATATATAATATTGATTGTATTTTAATTTGTAACTCATGACACATTAATAGTTATACATACTATTATATGTTAAATAGTAAGAGTAATAGTAAAATGTGTCTAAAGCAAATTGGAAGTGAAATAATAAACATGATGGAAGAGGGAGGACCTTTTAGATGTGTCATATAAATTTTTTGTCGAAGTGATAATATTTGAATGAAATGACACGCATGATATGTCACAATAGTATGTGAGAGTCTATTTTAATATATTATAATAAATTGTTTTTGTTTGTGTTTATGTGATACTTTAAATGGTGTCAAATTTATATCCAAAATTAGAAGAAACAAATAGTAAAGTAGGATGTATCATTGGACCTATAATTCCATACATCATTTCTTGCAAAAATGTAAAAAATTTAGGCAAAATACTCCATGAAGTTTGCAATTCATGATCAAAATGGTTTATGTGACATGGAAAAACCTTAATTTGACGTAAATAAATTATAATGTCACTTAATATGACACATCAACACACTAAACATAGTTATTTGATAGATCGAGCAATTTGACTCAGGATATTCGATATGATAGAGCATTTTGCTAATGTGTAAATTTAAGGTCTTAAATTGTCTTATACTCACATTTCGAGTCTTAAATTGTCTGATACTCACATTTTGAATCTCAAATTGGTGATTTATCTCGATACAAATGGTAAGTTCTCATTCATAAAAACTTCAAAATCACTATTATAAAAAAATGTCACGTGGTAGAGACGTGTGCATGATGATGTGACAAATTATAAAAATAATTTTTTTTAGAAATCAATTGATAGTGAGAATGGATGGATGGAATTCCCACAGAAGACAAAAATTCGCTATTTTCAAGGAGGAGTGAGAAGGTCGTGCCGACAAGGGTCGCTATTACAAAAAAATACACTTATTCATCTAAGTTTAATCTAGTTTTCACTTATGTCAAATCTTTATCTTTTACCTCTTTATCATCTTCTTCTTTCACTCCATTAAATAACATAAAACCCAAAATTTGTAATTCTAATAGAAAAATTCAAAACGTCGACCCACGTAAATTAGAAAAAAATCAAAATAAGAAATATATCATTCCAATAAAAGTTAAAAAATGAGTTATTGTAAATAAAAATAAATCCATCATAAATCCACTAAAAATAAATGAGTTGTTCGTACATCCCATAATTTGATCAAACATAAAAGACTAAAAATGTAATTTAGATTAAATTTTTTATAATGTTATAGTATTTGTACTTTAAGTTTGAAAAATACTTATACGTTTGAGATTAATAATTTCAATATTCGCATTCATACATATTGGATACTTAAATATTCATACGAGCTGTACAAATTTATTAAAATAAATTGATAAATAATAAAATATAATTGTTATGATTGTTACTCAATTAAAAATATTAAAATATCCTTAAATCTAAACCATAAAATATTACAAATAAAAATATTTATTAACTCAAATACTCTTAGACAATGTTTGGTACTAGAGTATTGAATTACATTATGTTTGTTTCAGGTCCTGAATATTCGATCCAGTTTTCTAATGTACAAACAATCATTTATTTTTAATAAATTTATGATGAATTTCTCTTTATTTACAACAACTTATTTTTAATTTTTGTTAGAATGATAAATTTATTGTTTTGATTTTTCTCTAATTCAAATGGTTGATAGTTGACATTGGTAAAAAAAAATATAATGAAGTGGTAAAAGATAAGATTGAATCCGAGTGAAAATTGATTTAAACTCACACACTATATTTTCTCTAAAATATAAAAGAAATATGTGAAACAAAAACACATAGAAATACATATACATTTTCTTAAGAAAAAGCGAAAACACAAATTAAAAAATTGATGTATAATTCATTGACTTAGTGGACTCAAAAAAAAAAAAAAAACTTGGAAAACGAATTCAAAATTCAAATTCACAAATTGATTAAATTATTTTGACTATACATAAATGTGACGACTCATATGAGTATTTGGTGCAGTGTCCCAATCACACCAATCCAATACTCTAAATTTGTGTTTGCATCTTTACATCACCAAAAAACAAAAAAATGAACAACAGTGATGATGAGAAGGGTTTGTTGTGGAAGCTTCCGGTGGTGAAGTCTAACAACTTCGGTAAAGTGGGCCCCGCATTCGGTCTTGGTGCTGGTTGTGGTTTTGGATTCGGACTTGGTCTTCTCGGAGGTATACTCAAACTCTAGTAATCAATTAAAGTTTCAATTTTTCAATTACCCTTTTGCTAGATTAGTTTTTTTGTTTGTTTGATTATAGTTAATCACTTCGGAATACATTATAAGCAAGAATCATATCTAAAGATATTAAACAATAGTTAGTTAGTTAGTTATTGATATAGTTAGTTATATTAATTAGTTGTTACTCATTTTGTTATATAAATCTTGTATCATTTGATGTAATTGGACAATTCTCTCATTATTCAATATACTTTTATCTCTTTTTATGATTTCTATATAGAATTGTAATAAAAGAGTTGATGTAACTGATTTTAATTTAAGATCAGATGCATCACCTTTGCATATTTATAAACTTCGTTTAGTTGGTATTGTAAAAAGGATTGATGATTTGGCTGTGATAGTAGTGAAATTAAAAGGGAGATAGCTATGTAGTATGATTATTGATTTATTGATTGATGGGGTGGTGTTGTGAAATTTTAGGGTATGTTTGGATTTTTGGTATAGCTATGCATGAGACATAACACTGACACCGACATGTCGACACAGATAATAATTTGAAATAATGAAAGTAATTGAATTGACTATAACTATATGTTTAGGTGTTGGATAGCGGACATGTTTTCACTATGAAGTGTTGACGCTACATAATGGTATAGGGTAGAATGGAATGGAATAGGATAGTTATATTTTATAAAATGAATGTTATGTCATTCCATTCTATTCGAGTGTATTCTTCTACCCTTTACCACCAATTCAAACATAGGCTTAATGTTTGTTGAATGCTTTACCTTAATCTTCACTTGCTTGAATATGGAAGCATGGATATTGCTTATTTGATAGTTCTATTTAGATAAGGGGAAGGAGGGAAAATGGGGCGAAGTTGATTTTTTCCTTTAAGTCATGGAATCATGCTGTTATGGATCTGAATTTGTTCAATTTTATTTTGATGGATCATGTCTTGACTTGTTGTTTTCGATCGGTTTTCAAAAGTTGAAATATGAGCCATCCATGTGTACCTGGATTGTTCATTTTGAGTTGGCGGTCCATATTTTGACTTCTAGTTTTTTATCAGTTTTGAAAAGTCGGAATATGAGCTGTCCTTAATTGGATGAATGAAATTGCATGACTGTGTGAATCTGGGGTTACCCTGATTGCAAGGAATCTTGGTCCAAAATTGGGAGATAATTCTTTATTATAGATAAATCAATCAATAGGCAGTTCAAACATTTTAGTGTACTAGACTTAGTTTTAATTGTGAATTTTCTGGTTTTATTGGAAAATTTGTCCTTGAAATGGTATATTTTTGTCCATGCCTTGATAGGGTTTGAAGGTTATTAAGCATTGACATTGCATGTATATAATGTGAGAGAATTTGTGAGGGTACTTTTACTGAAAATCTGAAATCTGTGTTAGTCTTTGCTTAGTGAATTTTTGCTTCACTAGGAAAAGAAAGCCTTGGAAAAGTGGAGCCCTTTTGGGATAATCTTATGTACTTTCTGTGTCTTTTGCGCAGATCTCACAGAGGTCTTTATGATTACTTGAAACCTAATCCAGCCCTAACTATGAGAACCTTGTGATTTTGTCAATTTGTCCATAGATTTGGAACGTGTTATGCTCTTTTTGTATGCTAAGTTGTGAACATTTCTTTTGATTTGTAATTTGTCCATCAATTTTGAATTGTGATGCTATATTTGTTTGGTTTGGACTTCTGGGCTGTGGCGAGATTTTTTGTGTTGGTTGCTTTTATTGTGGTTAGCTTTGTTACTATGTTAGAATGTTGAATATTTAAACAATGTTGATGCAGTCTTAAGTTGTGCTTAGATACTATAACAGATGTTTTAAACAATATTGTTAAATAGTGGCTATAGCACTATAGCGTAAAGGAATTAGAACAAATCGCTATTGTTCTGCAATGTTTTTCAGAACAAAATATTGGCAAATAGCACCTATAACACTATTACATAGAAGAATTTGAACAAACTACTATTTTCCGCTATTCAAGTTTGACAACTGTGGTTTTAAACAATTTTCTATCTCTACGGAGATTCTGCACTGTTTTATGCTTAAGAAATTCTCATGCAAAATACTTTTTTCTGATTTCAGGAGTGGGTATTGGCCCTGGAATTCCTGGCGTGCAAGTTGGTTTTGGGTTGGGTGCTGGATGTGGTGTTGGTTTAGGATTTGGTTATGGCATGGGAAAGGGAATTGCACAAGATGAGTACAGAAGGTACTCTAATGTTGGAAATCCTTTTCGTGGTTCCGGACGCATTATTTCTGAGTATGTAAATTCCCTACTTTTCCTTATTTTTATTTCTTTCTTAATTCAAATAAACTCATTTACTTGCTTCTTTTATGTTATTTCTTTTTATTCTTTCACTGATAATTATTTAACAAACCTTTCAAATTTTCTTTGCCACATTCTACTTTTAATGCCAAAGAAACGAAAGTCCTGTCTTATATTGTTTTAATTGACTAGACATTCTGTCTGATATAATTGTTATTGTTATGTTTACATTTCAGAGCTTGATGGTTCATGATTCATCCATGAGATTTAGGTTTCCGTCTCCTTAGAAATCAAGGACACTGAACGACCTTACTTGAACATGATATGTTCTATACGCTCGTACAACTGTGTCCTTGATTTCTATGGAGACAAGAACATTAGTCTAGTGGATGAATCGATAAACATTCATTTGTACAGTTATTTTGGTCCAAATAGAGCTGCTCAATGGATGTGGTTAGGTTCAAATATTTATTGAAGTTGAGACTGACAATACATGCATTAGGTAATTAGAAAGCTAGAAACTGTTGGCATAAGACTGTTAAAGTTCACATGTAGAGGGTGTAACAAATACAAGACCCTGAAAAGCAAGTTTTGGTGAACTTTTAAATAAGACTATCAGATTGAACCACCAGTTTTCATAAAGAATAAACAATTTTGATATAATATGAAAAGTTTGCAACCTAGCTATTTATGGAATATGCATTCTTCAGGTATGGTACTTTGTAATTTGTATAATTACATATTATGCTTTTTCAACAAAATAAAATAAAAAGGGTAGAAAGCATACAAACAGACACGTGAGTGTGTGTTCTTCTGCTAGTAAATAAATAAAAAGACAGCAATCTATCTCAAGGATTCGGGTTACACGTAGTAACTGCGTCACGCAGAACTGTGTTTCCACCATTCAATCTGAATCAACGGCCGAAATCGATTAATTGTATGAAATTGACTGTGTAATCTGAAGTGTCCAATCTCAAAGCGATAGCCCATATTGTATACAGCGTGAAACTGTGTGACATAGTAACTGTAGCAAATTTTTAGGTCTTATAAAGTTTTTTTTTAATATCTGAAATTGTTCCGTGGCAGGTTTTCATCTCATTTTTAACATAATTTTAACATTTTGTTTTATTTTCAGGGATGATATTACTGCACTTGTGGATGACATTGTCATAAATACTAAAAAGCTTATCAAGGCAACATCAAGAGAACTCGACAAATGGAGAAGATGATGGAATAGTCCATTTATTTTTTTATCTACAATTGTATTCAACTAAGAACTACGCCATTAATTTCTACAAAATCATGGCCAATTATCAGATGTGTGAACGTAGTTGAGATTTGCAATTCTATAGTTAAAAAAAATACATATATGTATAATATCATCTTGGAAGCACTTGAAATGGTTTTGATAATGTCTTGAAAAGATCATGTGGTGATGGCTTATTCAAATGGGGAGTTGCAATGAGATTTATATTTCTAGTGTTAAAAAATAATGAAGTCATTGTACTCTGTAGATCAAAATTGTTGAATGGAAGCTGGATGATTCACATTAAGATCGGTTCATATTCTAAGTTTGTATTTAAAATATAATTTGATAATGTTGAAATATGAACTATTTGATTTTGATCTAACGGCCAAGATATCTAAGTGCACTAACTATTTTGTCTGCAATACTTTTCTAATGGTAGTGATTGTTTCATTTTTTATCATCAGGTTTCTTATGGCAATTGAAGTTACAGGCCTTGTATCTTTCTACATTAAATATAACAAATAATTCATATGTGACTTATTCAAATTCTTATTCCACACTACAAGTCCACCAAATGGTCCCAACAGAATATACTAACAAAAATGTATTTTCACCAAAACTGTAAATAATGAAATGTTACTACAATTCTATGGTTACCATTATTTCTACCAAATTGTAACAACAACAAAAAAACCTCAAAATGAAGGAATTGGATTTTGTTCTGTAACCATGTGACATAGTTACATCTCTCAGTCGTCTGGTCTAGTCGACGGCTCATATCGTTTCACTGATTGAAATGGAATGTGTAATCTGAACTGTCGATCTTAAATCAACGGCTGAAAATGAAGAAATTGGATTTTTTATTGTAACTCAATGACATTGTTACATCTCTCATCCGTTCGATCTAGTCGACAACCGATATTGTTTCACTATGTATAACCATCTGTGTAATTTACACCGTCTAATCTTAAATCAACGGTTGAAATTGATTACAGCGGAAGCTATGTGATTGTGCTACAGTAGGCAATTCAGATTCCAAAATGAATGGTAGAAAAAAACTTCAAGAAACAGATAAAACATGTTATCCAAACACAAGCAACCAACCAGCTCAGAAACTAACCACATCAGCAGCAGCATCACCCATGTATCATATCCTAACCAATCAAAACAAAACATTGGATTTCACATCTTTAACATAAACCAATCAAAAACCATAATCATGAATCTGACGTGTCATGTCTACATCCACTAAACCATGCATCATATACAACCTCATATTCTTCATAATTTTTCAACACTTCCATTGTGTGAACTACAACACATTCATTTCATTCATCTTAGTGTTTTTTTTTTGAAGGGGTTTCCAAAAAAACATGGCTTCTATTGCTGCTTCAACTGCAGCTGCTTCACTTGGCATGTCAGAAATGCTTGGAAACCCTATCAACTTCAGTGGTGCTACAAGGTCTGCTCCTTCTCCTTCTACACCTTCTACCTTCAAAACTGTTGCTCTTTTCTCTAAGAAGAAGGCTGCACCGCCGCCGAAGCAGAAAGTGTCTACTCCGGCGAACGATGAACTCGCCAAGTGGTATGGTAAGTCATCAACACAAGTTTTGTATCTTACTAATTGAAAAATTGATGTATCTAATCTTATTACGACTAACTATAATAGTTTTTCAATTATTATTTTTACTAATATTTCATTCTAGAATAATAAATTAAAGTGTTATGTTTAAGCTTGTTTTCTTTAACAATGTACAAGTTCTCTAAGGTTAAGTATTCGTTGAGTAAGCAAATATAATGAATGTGTATTTTTATATTACTTTTTCCGAACTTAAATATAAAGAAAAAAGTATATGAAAAATTTGGACTAAATAAATATAACTTTTTGTTTATAGAAAGTTTAGAGTAGTATAATTTTATTGTTTAGTTTTTTAATAGGTTCTTATCTCTTTCATAAAAAATTTTAATGTCAAATACAAAACTTTTTTTAAAATATGTCTGTTAGAATCACACTGTGATGTGATTTTGGCATAAGCTATGCTTTAGAGTTTTAGTAAAATTACAGTGCCACCGTAATTTTATCAAATTTATTGTCAATCCTATCATACACTTTAAAGTAAAAATACACTTTAAAGTAGAAAGATTGAGGGCTTTATTGATTATACTTTTTCCACGTAACAAAATTTGTACTTTTTTTAATTTTTATAAAACAAAAAACTGTTTTTGAAATGATAATCAAATACATTCTCTGAGTGATTGAAATATGAAAAATTGTTGATAAAACTTTTGGTGGCAGGTCCTGACAGAAGGATCTTCTTGCCAGATGGTCTCTTGGACAGATCTGAGATCCCTGAGTACTTGACTGGAGAAGTTCCTGGAGAGTATGTCAATTCTCATTTGAAACCCCTTTAACTCACATTCACATTCAAACTATATTGAAATTTTGGTTTTTATTTTGCTTAATATGTTTTATGTGTGTCTATGCAGCTATGGTTATGACCCTTTTGGTCTAAGCAAGAAGCCCGAAGACTTCGCCAAGTACGTCTTAATCTTACAACGTACTTAGATGCATACTATCTCTGATATGAAATATAAACAAAAAAGATAGTTAAAGGATTGATGAAATTTAATTCTGATACATCAACTTTTCAACTATTTTTTTGTTTATATTTTATTCTGAAGAGAGTACTTACATACATACATACATACATACGCACATGTATATGTGTGAATAGATAGACACACAGATACATTACAAATATATATGTGTTCGCGCGTGTTATATGCTTATGTTACATGAATTATATGCAGATATCAGGCATATGAGTTGATTCATGCTAGATGGGCAATGCTTGGTGCTGCTGGATTCATCATTCCTGAGGCCTTCAACAAATATGGAGCTAACTGTGGTCCTGAAGCTGTTTGGTTCAAGGTTTGAAAACCCTTGATGAATATTTGTCTTGTTTGGATAAACAACTTAATTAAGTACTTATAGCATAAACGCTGTAACATATAAGTTTCTGTGTATAAGCTATTTCTATAAAAAAAAGATAAAATAAAATCAAAATGTTTTCATATAAGGTATAAGCTGTTTTTGTAAGCTATCTTAAAAAACTTATGGGAATAAGCTGAAAACAACTTATGAACATGTTATAAGTTGTTTCCATAAACTATCCCAGACAGTCTCACTAGTACTTATGTCAGTAGATAATCTCGAATAAGTCAATCCAAACATACCCTAGTGCGATAAAACTCGGTTCTCATTATTGTTGATACTAACCAAAGGAATTTCAATATATTTTTCTCATCTTCAATTTTTAAGTGTTCATTGTAACCATGTCTTAATACTAATTAATGTACAAATGATCTAGCTTTATTTTCATTACAATTACTTTCAACATTTCAATTTTAACACATAGCAATATAGCATGTCTCATATAAACTCACCTTTATTGAAAACTTTGTGATTGTATTTTTTTACATTAAGCCAATTTAATTAATTAATTTATTTTTTTTTTTGAAATCAATGTAGACAGGAGCTCTTCTTCTTGATGGTGGTACATTGAACTACTTTGGAAAACCAATCCCAATCAACCTTATTGTTGCTGTTGTTGCTGAGGTTGTTCTTTTGGGAGGTGCAGAGTACTACAGAATTATCAATGGACTGGTATGTTAATTTCAATATTTCTTTGCAGCCATTGTTAATATATATTTTTCTCAACCTTTTGTTATATCCATAAAAATTGATATCAAAATTTTACTATTATACATCGACAATGCAAAATAATTTTACACAAAACCAATCATATTTCATTACGTAGATATTTGTCTGATATTTAAGGAATGATTTTATAGCATGATATTATATTGATATCTGATCAGATGGTATATAATGATTAGACTCGTGTAGTTAAAGGAAGCTTAATATTTTATGCATCTGGAAAAAAATAGTCTCACATTGAAAAGTGACAAGATCTAAAAGAGTTTATAAAAAGAGACACACTTCAACTTATATGTCAGTTTTGTATATATGAATTAGGTCAAATATAAAAACTTAATATGATATCAGACTCCTCTCGTGGAAATCTGATCTCTATCTTTGAGGTTATAAGATCAAACTATTACAAATTGTTACCTATTTGATGTAGGAATTGGAAGACAAGCTTCATCCAGGTGGTCCATTTGATCCATTGGGACTAGCAAATGATCCAGACCAAGCTGCAATTCTAAAGGTGAAGGAAATAAAGAATGGAAGACTTGCAATGTTTGCCATGCTTGGTTTCTTCATCCAAGCTTATGTCACAGGAGAAGGTCCTGTTGAGAATATTGCTAAACATCTCAGTGACCCTTTTGGCAACAATTTACTCACTGTCATTGCTGGAAATGTTGAGAGGGCTCCAACTCTTTGAAATCAATCATCTCTCCAATGTTTTTTTTTCTTCAAAGTTGAATGTACAATACATCTCACTTAAGGCATTTTGCTTTATTTAATGGAAGCCAACTCACTCTTTATTTTTAGTGTCATTTTAGTTTGGTCCTTAATTTAAAATTTTGCATTTTTTAACTTATCTAATTTTTTGCATCAAATTAAATAAATTCATACCACAAAATCCAACTCAAAATAAACATAATTCTATTAAAAGTTATTGTTAAGTGTCAAAATTTTGATGTAAAATACTATGTGTGATGTGCCTGAGTAGATGAAGCTATGAATTGGTTGAGCCGTTGTGTGGCATAGGCAATATCCGGTCGAGTGGTGGTAAGATATAATAAGTGACCAATCAAACCCTTATAAGTTGTCATATAGGAACACGGGACCTGGGTAGCTAGATCTATATGTGTGAATATGAGTGTACATGAGCTGAGTTAGGTCATTTTTTATTAAATCTGATATTTGAACCGATCAATTTTATTTGGGTTGGGTTGAACTCTTAACCCATGATTTTCCATCAAATCCCAAACCAACCTGATTATGAGCGAGTTGGGTTGGTTGGGTTCACTGATAATTGAAAAAAAAATTATTTTAAAAAAATGTAATTAAATTTAAATACTTGAACATTTAAAAAATAATAAAATTATATCGCAACATATCATTTAATATTTAAAATACATCGATAAACACAACAAAACACTTAAATTAATTAAATGTATGATAGCTCATATAATTTCTTAACTTAATTTCAGGTAACATTTTAGTCATTTATTTATTTATTTTTTATTTCAGTATTTTATATTTTTAAATAATTACAATTTTACCCTTTAAGTGAGTTTCCGTTAAATTCTCTGTTCCGTTTTCTTCTCTTTCACATTTCGAAAACCATTGTTTGGTCTTCTGGTTTTCTTTTCCCATCCATGAAAATCCATTTGAATGATAACAAAAAGGAATCGAAGAATGGAATCAAAGAACATGCTATCAGAATCAAGCTTCAAGAAATCGTAAACCCACATTGACAGAATCAATAAACACATTATTTTTCTTCTCTTGTCAATGTGGATTTACGATTTTTTGAAGCTTATTCCGACAATGCGTTCTTTGATTCCTTCTTGTTATCGTTCAAATAAATTTTCACAGGTGGAAAAGGAAAATCATAAGACCAAACAATGGTTTTCGAAATGTGAAAGAGAAGAAAACATAATAGAGAATTTAACGGAAACTCACTTAAAGGGTAAAATTGTAATTATTTAAAAATATAAAATACTGAAATGAAAAAAAAAATAAAAGACTAAAACGTTATCTGAAATTAAGTTAAGGGACCACGGGAGCTATTATGCCTTAATTAAATTAGCAAAAAATTATCAATCATAGTCCAACAATTAAATTTTAACTATACATCAATAATTAATAGTAAAATAAATAAATAAAAATATATATGTTACGTCAATGGATTGAATTCGCGGGTTTAAAAAGTTAAATACGATACCCGAACCGAAAATAATTGAATTTTAATTGGTTGGTTTGGGTTAAACCCGAACTTGAATGAGTTTGGTCAAAACGCGAGTTGGATTGGATTAGCTGATCGGGTTTGCAGATTTACCTTTACCCATGGGTGTGGAAATTGGTTAAAAATCGGTAAGACTTAAATCCTCAAGCAATTGAAGGCTTTACTTGCATTGACAAAGTTAAATGCCTCGTGAAGAATGAGTCACTTCTAGCCCAAGAAAGAATTTTAGCTAGTCAAGATTCTTGATGCGAAAAGCTTTGTGTAAAACAATCTTGAATTCATCCAAAATCGTCAAAAAAGTTCCAACCAATATTATATCATCCATATAAACAAGCAATACTGTGAAGGAATCTAGACCAGATTCAATGAACAAAGTATGATAGACTTGTCTTGGATAAACCCATGAGATAGAAGCGAATAGCTTAATTTTTCAAACCGTTACGAGTTACTTGCTTGAGATCATAAAGAGGCTTATTTTCTTGATCAACTTACATACTTGGCATGACTTAGGAGAAGACACCCTAGTCATTTTCATGTATAACTTCATGAAAATTATTAAGATTTTTTATTTAAGTCATTATTATGGGAGAAATGGACAAAAGTATAATGAAATTTATATCGAATTATAATAGAATCGTTGTTACATGAAGAAGCTCAATAAGACTTATACAGTCAATGAGAACAACTAACTAATTAGTCTAACTAAATATTGTGACTAATATTGTATTTAATAAAGATCGCCGTGAAGAAATGCATTGTTGACATCTAATTGACGAAGATGTCAAACATGAATAGAAGCCAAAATTAACAAAATCTTGACCATAGCTATATTTTCCACATGTGAAAATGTCTCAAAGTAATCCAGATTCTTTATTTGAGTAAAACTTTGATAGATATATTTTTAAAATTCTAAATAGAAATCATAAAATAAAAGTATATTAAATAATGAGAGAATTGTTCAAATTATCAAATAATACAAAATTTATATAACAATCGAATAACAACTAGTTAATATAACTAACTATATCAACTAAGTACACAATTTTAAGGGTGTGAATTATAAGAGGGAGGATGAATTTTCACACGTAAGTTACTAATTGAGGCTTATCCTTCATCTCAAATATACATTCCAATAATATTAGAGGGTGTTGAAAGTTCCTTCCTCTACTGAATAATTCTACTATTATTTTTTGACACAAAATGTGATACTTTGTCCTACAATAAACAACTCTTTGTAAAAACAGTTTGTTATAAAATAAATGATCTTTTTAATTTACAATATCATTAATTATTATTTTTTAATTATATCTTTTAATTAATGCTACATGCATAACTTTCAATTCAATATTTTTCACTTTATATTAATGGTGATGATAAAACAATTATACTTGATAAAAATATTTTAATAAAAGTATCATTTTCTCTTTGATATATCAGGTTTTCTTAATTCACGTGAAATTATTACCGAGGAGCTAAAACTAATAGTCCTAAATAATTATTTTGGGCCTAAAACTATTACATTATTTGCAGGCCTTGGGCCTTCAATCCACAAGATGGAACTATTCAACTTTGTTCCTCTAATTGGGTTTGTCAATCAATAAAATATATAGAAACATATATTTGGCCTTTATAAAAAGGTAATATATCTGATTAAATTTAAAACTTATATAATTTAACATTATTAAAAACATATTGTAAATAATAAACATGATTAAAAACATATTCTTAAGAAGAAACACATTATTAAAAACATATTGTAAATAATAAACATAATTAAAAACATATTCTTAAGAAGAAACACATTATTGAAAACATATTGTAAATAATAAACATAATTAAAAACATATTATTCTCACAATATTTTTTTAATTAAATCTCACAATATTTTTCAATCTTTATTTTAAATTTTTAGTTTATACATGGATGACTCGATGATACATAGCTATGCTATTTTTGTAGACAGAAAGATGAAAGCTAATAATAAATAACGCATTTATGAAGACATGGAAAACAATATTTTAATTTATTTATTTTTTTGAATTTTAGAAAATATTTAATCTATTTTTAAAATTTATTTTAAAAAACTATCATAATGTTTTATCTAATATTTAATTTATAAAACATATTAGAAACATAAAACAACAAAAGTAACTGGGCCCTAAAAACCCTAATCCAATCCATTGTTAATTTTGTTTCGGCCCAAATTCAGTATTGTTAAATGAAAGTTTCTTTTTCCACCTATATATCTTCTTAAAAATCCTTAAATTTTGTTCCGATTGACTAATTTGAAAGTGTATTTTATATGTTGAAATTGACAAACTCGAACATGTATTTTTATATATTTAAAAATATTGAAAGATAGGAGAAAAAACACGGTTGTTAAACACGCACAAAGCCCACACGGTGTATATTTGCTGGGCCTGGGCCAGGTAGAAAGTGGATAGGCCTTAATATTCTGGAAAAGGAACTGAAGGAGGTTACTACATTGTAAAATTTAGAACACTTATCACATTTTTAATTATTTATTCACAAATTGTATTATATGTACTGCAATTGCAATTTTATAAAATGTTAAACTTTAAGTTTTGATACAAATCACAAGTTATTTTTCACAATTCTTATATATTAATATACTTTTTAAATAAAATAGTTACACTTAATAAATTTTAATTAAAGTTGAATCAATCACTGTTAGGGATGAGAATAGACTAAGTCAACTGACAGGGGCCTATAGCCTAGCCTACGTCAGGCTCAGACCATGCCATAATTTTTTCTTAAATAGATAAGGTCAAGGCATCTAAAAAAGTATATTTAATTAAAAATGTCATACTACAGACCACATAATAAGACTTTTAGGCCTATTAGGCCGACCTATTTAAATAAATATAAATAATATTTTTTTACTACTGTAATTATTATATTAAATTTTGATATTTTTATTATATATTCAAATTTTAGTAATTTACGCATATTTATCTCATTTAGTTTTTGACATAATTAAATGTATTATTATAAAATAAAATTTAAGTAGGATGTATATAAAGTCATATTCTTCAAAATGTGATGTTAAATATCAAAATAAAACTTAATTTTATTGACATATTAACTCGTTAATCTATTTAAAAATATGTTTGATTACTTATTCAAAAATGTTAAAATGAAATAAACTTTTATGTAGGTTAACAGACCATACCAGACTTCTATCATTATCATATTCAGACATAAAAAGTAAGCCTATGACATGCCACAAGTCTTGAATATTTTGACAGTCGAACTCAAGTCTAACAAAGCCTTACTCGGTCCAACTTATTCTCACCCCTAATCACTATTAGCTTAGTTGGAACCTTATCCCTTCTTATAGGATAAAACACTATCAAACAATTCTTGTCTTTATATATATTATGGAATTCATAACAAATGAACCTTGCTATGTTAGTGACACAAAAGTTGGTTAATAATAAAGGAACCTTTTAGTTAAAATATAACTTGATTAATTGAGGTTATTCTTATTCAATTTGTTTGCATGATAAATTAGTCAAATAAAAATTAATTTTCAATATAATTTTTTAAATTTCTTTTTTTTTTAAACAACACAAGGAGCAAAAACATTTGAAATTTAAAATCTAACTTTTCAAAACTTATATTTATTCTATTTTTTAGGTTAGAAAACATAATCAATATATTAAACTCAAACTCCATATTTAGCATGGTATATTTAGTTAATGATTTAATTTAAAATAATTTTTACATTATTAGTAAATCACAATTATCATAAAAAAAATATATAACTATTACCATAATTAAATAATTGTGATGTACTAATTCTATTAAAAAAAATTACACTGCTCATTCATGATCTTTAATTAAATCTTCTAAAGATGGAATAGAATAAAGGTGCAATTAATATTTTTTACTTAATTTAGATACTTGGGCCATCACCATCATTTACAGCTTTATGCTTGGAATCTTTGGTTGTTTTACCTTTATTTATTTTTTTTATCTTTCTTTTTCACACTTTTTCTTATACACCAATATGTGAATGTAAATCCAAACTTTCTACATATTCTATATCAAAAAGAGATGCTCTTCATAGTTGATGTTGACCTAACCAATAGCACCCTAAAAGAGTGACTTTGTTTAAGTGGTATGCATATGCAACAATCCACACATGCAATGCAAAAGACCCTTAAAATTACACAGACAAATGAAAACTTCCAAATACACTTTCTCCAATTAAGACAATTCTTGTTCATGCATTTTGTCATGGTTCAAGAAAATTGTAGCACTAGGGAATTGAATTTGATGTGGTCATAATTTTTCACTTGGTATGTAGTGTTAAATTTTGAATTAAAATTCACATGGATAGACAAAAATTAAATTGAATGGGACAATTTACAGTGTTGGTGGTACCATTATTTTCAATTTATTTGTTTGTTTTCTCCCATGTTTGTTGGTGGTTGCAACCTTTACAACCCAACAGAAATGAGAGAATGGTAGGGAATAATTTTTAGTCACATGACCTCAAAATCAAATCCATATTTTCTGCGATTAATCTCCATTATTTGGCCTCCTAATTTGTTTCCAAAGAAGATTATGGATACTAATTATTTTTCAAACTTTCACAAAAAATAAAGATGTAAAAAGTTTTACACACTCGGTCAATCATGACTAATCATTATTAATGATATAATAGCTGTGATTAATTAACAATGTAAATTTTTTACAATGACAATATATATAAATTAAATTTATAATGATAATAAGAGGATGAGAAGAAAGATGATTCACTTTTTTTCCTCAAATTCTTGGTACTTATTTCAATTGTGATTAATCTGATTCGAGATAATTAGAATCAAGACTAAAAAAAAAGCTCAGGACAAATAATAGGTCAAACTTAGGTTTATAATTTTTTTTACCATACAAGATTTAGGTCTTACAAAACCTAGTTCAACCTAACATATTTTCACCCCCAACAACAAGTGACTTAGTTGTAAAACAAAAAGCCCCAAAATAAATAAGTCTTTCAATTTTTAATGCAATATTAATTAGTTTTTTCAATGAGATCCTTAATTCATACTACTTGCATAACTTTCAAATTAATATCTTCCACTTTATATTTATGGCAATAGAAAATACATCAATAATTGATAAAAGTAATTTATTAGAAGTATTATTCTCTTTTTTTTTTATCTATATACTTTTTTAATGTGTGAAATACTCAAATAGATCATGGTTGTGGAGCAAAAAGAGTACTTTTTATTCATTGTGCCTAGGGTTGAATTTAAAGTAGTTTATATTTTGATACATTTATGTAAAAATGAATCGAATAATATATTTGAATGTAAAAATCACATTTTGAGTCAACAAGCTACAAAATCCTAATTTAAAATTATAATCCACCCTATAAATAAAATGAATTTCTCTCAACATCACTCAGATAAACATGCCTAAATCAATTTTATGATTGTGAAATCACTTTTATCACTCCCCCATTGTGAAATTACACCTAAACAAAAATTTTCCCCAAGTATATCAAAAGTTATCAATTAAATGAAGTTAACATTGTTTTTCTTATAGTAAAATTTAACATTGTTATACTAGTTGACATTATTTTTACAAAAATTATTACACAAGTGAATGTGAAAAAAAACAAAAAAGAGAGAAACCTAACTTTTTTAAATTTCTTCTATTAAAATGACATAATAATCATTCTCAAGTCTTAACTCAACTGATAAAAATATTAATATTATTAAGTTAAATATCATGTCATGTATTCAAACATAAAATTGTATACTTGTATGTGAATTTCTAATGATATTATCGTCTCATTAAAAAAAAAATGACATAATAGCCTTAGAAGCATGCTAACATTCCTCCTTGCATTGATGCCATGGACAGTGAGTGAAAAAGTGATACATGGCACAAAGTGCCTGCCTATAAGAAAGAGATGCCTCTTGTCTCTACATATTATCAAAAAAGTTGCAAACAAGAGTTGAGTAAATTCTTCTCAAACCTTTTTGAAAGTAAAACTCAATTCTATAAAAATGAGATAGAGATATATTTGAGGCTCATATGGCCCATATGCTTTTTAGAATTGTTATTGCATGCATATTTTTCCTTTTATTGAGTAACCATATCATGAAACTACAATTTGTCCCACATATCACAATCTTATTAATTACGTTTGGTGCTAATTGAACATAAATCAAGTTAGTCCTATTTTGTAAAAATTAAATTAATTTTTCACCAAAAGAAAAAAATTTTAATTTAGCTACTAAAATCAATATAAATAAAACATTCATGTTTACATTTAATTTCCCCCATATTATATATTCGAGTTATGTGAGTTTTGTAAACAAGTTTAGGTCAAAATAGATATTTTTTAATTAAAGATCACTACAAGAAAAAGTAGAATTAAAGATAAAATATGAGAAAGGTAAAATGAAAAATTTGTCTCTAACTCTCCCATCTCTAAATTTATAGACAAAATGAGACATAGATTTTATACTTATTCTCTTTAAATTTATACGCTAATTTAATTTTTTTTCTTTATAGAAATTATCTAATTTAATTTTAATCTATTATTATTATTATTATTATTATTATTCCCTAACCATAGTGACGCTTCATTCACAAGTTCACAGCCACTACCCACCATAGTCTAATTTGGATAGGGCATGTCTAGGACTCCAACCTATATGGCAAATCCAAGGCCTCAAAAGAAGCATTTTGCAATATTTATATGTTATGCCAAAATCTCCTTTTGGAGTGAATATTAATTACTAGTTATTCAAATATTAGGTTTTGAGTTAACCAATGCATAGAAGTATGTTTTTCCCTATAATATACTATTAACTAGACATTATGCTCCAATCTCAAAAAGAGTAATCTAAGATAGCTATTCTTTGTAGGGGAATCAGTTCTTCATGCACAAAGACAAAGAAGTAAAAAGCAGGACCATTTGGGATTTCTATCTATGAGTAAATAATTGATAATGGACATCGAATTACTTTACCAACCTTCTTTTGGTACAATCTTTCTATGTTCTAATCCAATGTTTGTTGCCTTAATGTGGACCTTATTTACCAACTGAATTATTGTGTTTCTTTTTTATTTATATATATATATATATATATATATATATAAAGTTATATGGTTAATTACCATTGTTAGATTTCTTTTTTACTATATGTTCTCTAAATTAAAGTAATTTAATTTAAAATAATTTTAAATATTAAATATAAATATCTCTCTAGACTTAATGTTGTGGAACTATTTTTTTTTCTACTAAACTTAACCTCTATTGATTTCTTGTAAATTAAGCACCACTTATTAACCTACATGATTCAAAATGGTAAATAAAAAAGCCACAATTATTATTCAACTTCTTTTTACAAACACAATAATTATTCACTTATTCTGTGAATTTTATACAATTCATGTGTTTATTGAATATTTTTATGCTAAAATAATTGTGCATGCTCCTCATGGTCCACTTCTCCAAGGCAATTTTTTTTTATTTGTGAACAATATTCTGACAAATCATTGATTCATCTGGTGTAAAAATATATGATTCATTTACGAGTTTACTAGATTGATATTTTTTATTTTTTATGTTAAAAAATTACTATAGATACAATGTCACATTCAGTAAAAATTTAAATTAATCATTTACACTTTGACATTCACTTCTTAAAAAGTATTTCATTTTTATGTTATTTTTATTTTGTCATTTTTAATTTTGTTTTGTATGTATTATGCACTGTACTCTTTGAATTCAAAAGTACGTGGAACTGATTAATTAGTGATTATAATAGATTCAAAATAACGAACATAATTCATTCAATTATTGTAGACAATGTAGATGATAGACACATGCATAGAATAAGATAAATGTCCAAATTAGTATGGCATGAGGAAGAGTGAAAACAATTTAAAATCAAGGAATCTTTCTATTAATCCAATATTTGAAGGTCGTGATTCATAGTGTTTGAAAATAAAGTGATTTGTAATGATCGCGTTTTAATGTTTTTATTGTAAAAATTGAAAGTTTTAATTTGTGATTTTAGTCTCATCGTAGTTTTTTATTGTAAAATCTACTTAAAATTACTCTACTTATAAATAAATTATAAATATTTTGAAAGACGCAATACATAGTGTAAATATTTTTTAGAAAAATTATAATGTTATTAATTCAATCAAATTAATAGTTTTTATTATTTAGATTAAATATGCAAATTATTGAAATACCTAAGTACCTTCACAAACAGAAATTCTCAGTAGATGAATTCAAGTATCATTTTTGAAATCTGACTTTTCTGGATGGTGTAAAATATTTGATGGTTGAATTAATAATATTAATGTTTAGAAAATGATATTAAAGGAAATTATTCAGTAGAAGTTATTTTTTTATAAAAAAGATTTTAAAGTGAATAGTGTTTTTTTTACACGGATAAATGAATAGTGTTCGTCGTAAAGAAAATTTTAAATTCAACTAGCACTACAGATAAATTTACTATTATTATTAGTATTGGGTTGTGAGGAGAATTTAATGATTATTTATGTTGAGATAAAAACAACCACACAAGTAAGTTGAACATCACATCTTAATTAAAAACCACATTGAATTTATGAGTCATTTCATTTATATGTTGTTCAACCTTCATTTTTCTACTCAATATGAGACTTCTAACTTACATTTGTTACACAACAATTATATATAATAATAATTATCTTAATAACCATTAAAATGTTCGTAAGACTTAACTCAACTGACAAATACAAATATCAATAAATTAGACATCATATTTTGAGTTCAAACTCGAGAATTCACAATAATATAACTGAATTGAAAGTGATATTTACCATTTCATCTACGTAAAAAAATAAAAGTTAACTAAATCATTGGAGTTTTGCAAAAAGTTGATAATAAGTCATTTATATAATGAACTTGAATTTTACATAAAAAGTTAATCATAGTCTTAAAAACATTATCAGAAATAATTCTATATAATCTATAAAAATAAAAAATCTTACTAACACGTACCTTTAAGCAATATTTTGTTTTAAAAAAAGAATATAATATATGAGCAATTTCAAATTTATATTTCTGTACTAGAACTTGAACAAATTAAAGGATTTGCCAAAAAAAAAAAGAAA
>JBBPBO010000002.1:28376677-28394662 GCA_037974295.1 Cicer cuneatum | reverse complement strand
AGGATTTGCCAAAAAAAAAAAGAGAACAAATTAAAGGATTTGCCAAAAAAAAAAAAGAGAACAAATTAAAGGAAACAGTGTTGTTTGGCAATGCAATAACTGTGAAGTGGTGTCAGAGTCAGCAACCTTTGTCCTTTGGAACAGCTCACATAGGAAGACCCAGAAAAAGCAGTAAAAAAAAGTACTTTGCAAAAAACACACTTTTTCAGGTTAACATGGCTTTAAAATATTGGACTTCAACTGAATTCCCATTTATCACCTAAGACCTGGACTATGAAACAGATTATGAATATTTTCATTTTCGTTAATTACTAAAATAATATATATTTTTTTACAAAGAATTATTAAAGTAATTTAATAATTCAAAATAAATGTCATTGATGTGTTTAAGACTATGATTAATATTTTCATTTTCGTTCATTAAATGTCAATAGCTTAAATTTTTTTTTTTATAGTCAGAACAATCTTTTTGTGCAAAAAAAATAAATTAAAAAGAGAGTACAAATGCATCGTGTAGTACAATTAATATTTTAAATATGTTGAAAATTCAAAAATACCACCAATTAAATTAGTTGTTTATGTTTATATATTAATGTAGAAAAAGTATATTATGTGATTTTTTTTTCTGTTGACAAATTTGCAAGTAATGGTTTTTTATTTTCCGAAATGCAAGGACATGTTTGGGTTTAGATGAACCGGATAATAGATTATTCCTATCGATTTGAATTTGAAAGTCTTTGCAAAACGAGGGAATCTGTCAATGCTCCCAACAATCCACGTGGCAAATTATCAGCAATGGATCCCATTAAACAAAACAAATTTAATGCATAAACCACTTTTTTTTTATTGAAATTATATTTGGAGATCAATGATAGTTCTTAAATTTATAAAATATCAAATTAATCTCAAATTGTTCAACGTTAAAATACTCTCTAAACCTTTTAATATGGAGACAAAAAATTTATTAAAATAGTATTTTGATTCACTTTAATTAAATTAAAGAGTAATTACATATTTCGTAAATTTGAGTTCTTAAATTGGTTGACATATACAATTTTAAGACAAAAAATAATAGTTTACTACAAATTTAATCACATCAATTTATTTTCTTTTTACACACTATTAAAATATTGTTGTCCTAGTATATATCTTGTGTTAAAAATATTTACATTCTTATCTTTAATTATACTCATAATTTATGTTAACTTAAAATAAATAATCGTTAATATAAATATTTGTCTTCTAATTCAATCTCCACAATAAATATAGTTAGAAAATCATTATTTTTATTTATTTGTTTTGTTGTATCAAAATAACAACTAAATGATAGTAAAAAAAACAACTTTTATACTAATAATCTCTCCTTTTTTATAGTATTTTAAAATGTGTGTTTTTATATCACTTATATGTTCAAAAACTACCGTGATGAAAAAAAATGGAAAAAGTAAAAAAATGGAGAATATGAATTATTAAGATTGTAGTTCATAGATCGTCATATCCAAATTATATAATTGATAAACTTATATTCAAGCTATCTAACTAATTAACAAAAAACCCTACTAATAAAAAGAAATCCATAACAAAATAAAAAAAGTTAAATTATATATTAAAATATATTGACATACAACAAAATACGAATATTTTTATTTATCTACCTCATCAAATATTAAAATAATACATTTAAAAAGTTACAGGAACACTTTTAGAAATTAAAAATAAATTACCAAAAGATGAAGTTATGAAGTTAACAAAATAAGTAAATTTTTTTTATTAGGTTTAATTGCACTTACGATTACTCAATTTTTTTATCAATTTATGGAATTAATCTCTTTATTTTAAAAGTTAGCAGTTTTGGTCCCTCAATCTATTTATATTGGTTGTAAACGGTTTATCGATGAATTTCCTTCCAGATACTTCGGAATCCTTGAAGTGAATTGCACATTCACATCAACCTTATCGATCAATAATACTTTAAAGAATAAAGTTTTTTCGTTTACTCTCGTGCATTAGAGAAATGACTTATAAATATTTTTGACAAAAATTTGATTCATATAAACATAAAAATGGTGTTCTTTTTCTGTCTATGGAGTGTCTCTATGAATAGATACACTCTAGAGACAGGAAAAAAAAAGAACACCACTTTCATGTTTACATGAGTCAAATTTTTGTTAAAAATATTTTTGAGTCATTATTCTTTTCTCTAGTGCACGAGAGTAAATGAAAGAATTTTATTCTGCAAACTATCATTGATTGATAGACTTGATGTGACTGTGCAATTCACTTCAAGGATTCTAAATTATCTTGAAGGAGATTCATCGCTTAACCCCCGTCTGGATCCAATATACATAGATTGATGGGGACAAATCGAACCTAAAACTTAGTGTGATACACACTCTTTGGAATTTATTTGTGCATTATTCATGTCGTCAATTTCATCTTCTTCTTATTTAAGATTTGCAATATACCCCCAACAAGTACAATGAATTTTATTTATTTAAAAAATCTACGCATACTTCAAAAAATAACTTTCTAAATTAATAAAATACTACTTCCAACTAAAATAATTTAAACATTTTACACTGTTATTTTTGAAATCAATCACCACATCAATTCGAGTATTAACATCACATTTTTTTAAAGAAGTAAAAAATAATTTAATTTACAAATGAGTACTTGAAATACAAGGTGTACCTCAAATAGAAAAATTAATCAAAGTCGATTATAAAAACAACATTAGACAAACAACATTATGAAAATGGAACCTCTAAACAAGAAAGTGGCTGAATACACCATTGATTTTTAAATGGTCCAAACACTAGTTATCCATATAACAAGATGTTTTAAAACCGCTTTTCCATACAAACTCAAACCACAAAACTGTTGAACATGATCACAAGTTTCATGGCTAAAAATGTTAGAATCAAGTTGGTTTTATACATAGAGTTTTGATGTTAACAACAATATTTTATGAGAACAATTGGCTAAAGAATATATTATCAAAAAACATCTTGTTTATAGTTATTTTTGGATAAGATAATTCTTTAGAGACTTAGAGGAAGAGGAACTGATTTTCATATCTAGAAAAATTCAGAAGATGTGGCACAACATAAAGAAGAGGTTTCTCCAAAGATATTCCAAGTAGTCAAGTAGAGGAAATGATGATAAATCTAATAAGAAAAACATCATCTACTATGGATGCAATGAAATTGGACATATCAAGTTAGAATGTCAAAATCTGGAGAAAGGGAAACATTGGAGGAAAGATTCCATACCCAAGAATAATAGTTTGATGGCTACATGAGATGATTCTAATGAATCCTCTGATGATGAAGAACAAACATATTTGGCTCTAATGACTCATACCAACTCTGCCTCTGGATCCTATACATATTCTGACTCTGAAAGTGAATCAACAGACGAAGAAATTGAGACATTTTTTGACTTAACTCGATCTGATTTAATTACTATTATAAATGACTCCTTGAACAAGAATCATAAATTGTCTTTAAAACTTAAAACACTTATGAAAGAAAATGCAAACCTAATTGATGAAATTAATGTTTTAAAGAATCAAAGTGCTGAAGTTAAAACCGAAAATGCAACTCTGAAAACCGATATTGCTGATCTTAAGGATGAAAATATAACTCTAAAAAGTAATCATAGTTCAACATCAATTGAAAATACCACATGTAACTCTGATAAGTATGAAGAAGTATTTCAAGATTTTCTTGCTAATGGTATGGAAAAAAGCAAATATATTTTTATGATTTGTGGAAATTAGTAGAAATGCTAAAATAGGTCTAGGATTTGAAGAAACTGTAACTAAACCTAAACCTATTCCCTCTAATATCTTATGTATTGTTTGCTTTAAGAAGGTCACTCCAAATTATCTTGTCCCATGTTAAATACAAGGAAAGACAAGAAACCTTTTAAGACTAATAAATCAGGACCCAACCAAATTTGGGTACCTAAGAACAAATTGTCTATGTTGCAGATGTCCTCAACAATGAAGTTAAAACGCCAATCATGGTACCTGGACAATGGATGCTTGCGACACATTACAAGTGAAAAGTCTATGTTCCAAGAACTAACATTGAGCAAATGAGGTGCAATGAGTTTTGGAGGAAAGCAAAAAGGCCCGATCATATGTCAAGATACAGTTGGTAACGATACTTCCCCTTCTATTAAAGATGTCTTGTGTGTTAATGATCTTAAGCATAATTTATTAAGTATTAGTCAGTTAAGTGATAATAATTATGATATTATATTTAATCAAAAAACATGCAAGACAATTAGTCAGAAGGATTGATATGTACTTTTTATAAGTCATAGACAAAACAACATTTATAAGATAAATCTATTTAGTCTAGAGAAACAAGAGGTTAACTGTCTTATGTCAGAAAATGAAGAGAAGCTAATTTGACACAAAAAATTAGGTCATGCAAACCTTAGATTAATTTCAAAACTAAATTAACGTCAACTAGTTAAAAGTCTACCTAAGCTTAGTTACAAAATTGAAATTATGTGTGAAACTTGTTAGAAGGGAACCAAATTGGTTTTATACTTAGAGTTTTGATGTTAACAAAATTATTTTATGAGAACAATACATTTGACTTTACAGACTATGAAAGAAGATTCGTGTTTTTAAAGACAATCTAAAATAAGATTTGATTCAGATTTATAATTGAAGAAAATAATTGACCAAGTTGAAAAGAAGATATGGTCAAGATTTGAAGAAGATACGATCAACATCTTATCAATAATAAGATATGAATTATTTACAAGAAGATTTGATCAAAATTTATCTACAAGAAGATATGAATTATTTACAAGAAGATATGATAAAAAATTATTTACAAGAAGAAACATTCACAAGAAGATACATTTATTATTTGCAAATATATGATTCATATTTTGACAAAGGACAAAATATTGAATTGGACTTAGTCATATTCCTACTTGTGAAAGTTTAGGAATCGGTCCAACACTATGTTCCCGGCAATAGGAAAGAAATTTGACTTGAAGTATTTTCGAAAATAATCTTAACAAAATACGAACAATATCAATATGAAGAATTTACAAACTCAATCTTATCAAAATACAAACAATGTCAATGTGAAGAATTTACAAACTCAATCTTAACAAAATACGAACAATATCAATTTGAAGAATTTACAAACTCAATATGAACAAAGTATGAACAGAATCAATCTAAAAGAATTGCTCAGACTGGATTCATAAATAAAGAATTGGCTAAAGGTGTATGTGTTACTCAAAAATTTAGGATTGTCAAACTATTTAAGAAAACTGACTTAGAGTGTGAAGTGCTTTATAATTGTCAATAATAATTGTATCTCTTACCACTAGTGACATTTTAATTGTCAATAATAATTAGCTTTTCTCAATCAAAAAATGTTACAAAACGTTAAATTTGAAATTGAGGCAATTATGATATCTTTCCTAGGTACTAGTAAGTGGCAAAATCTCTCTTGATTTTTGGTATAATAATAATGCTGCCATATCATATTGGCATGGCACACTCTATCATCATGCTTTGATACCACTCATCAAATAAAAAGTTCTACTAGTACCAAAAATAAAAATAAAATAAAAATAAAATAAAAATAAAAGTCCTACTTTTGCAGTTCACCCCAAAAGAATGAAGGTGAAACATAGAACAACATTAGAGGACAAATGTCACACTCCATCAAGTAGCATCCCAATGCTTTGAACTTGAAGTTGGAGGGCACCACCAGATGCAAATCAAAAACCCTTACATTCGTTTCAAAAAGTGTAACCAATCCAACGGTTAAGATTCCATCACATTCTGCATGCACTGCAACACCACTTTTCAGTTCTCACATTTTTTTCTTTAAAATAATGATTATTATTATTATTATTATTATTATTATTATTATTATTATTAATATTATTGTACTATTTTTGTTTTCTTTTTGAAAAATATTATACTACTATTTTTGTTTACTATACACGAGGACATTTGATGTTAAATAGTTTTGGAATTACAAAAATTATTTTTACGAATAATTTTTTTTTTGTAAAATTAAATTATAATTTAAATGAAATAAAAAAATTATATTAACATAAAAAATTACAGATACAAGTTATAATTAATTCTATAAACATCATCAAACACACTTAAATTCTGTTTATTTTAACTACAAATATAAACATTTGTGACTTATGAGAGTGTTTAAATGTATGAAAATTACAAAAATAATTTATGAAATATTTATAAATTATTATATTTAGTTAATTTTTATTAGTTTTACAAGATAACTTTTTAAAATGTTTACTACTTATACGAAAATAAATCAACATTATTTTAACTTTTGTAATAAAAAGATGTTATACATAATCACTTAGTTAAAATGTTTATCTTGATATTATAATCTTAAAATAAAATTTAAATTATTTTAAAATAAAGTTATAAAATAATAAATATTATTGTGTATACTATTATTTTAGTTTTTAACGGTGTAAGCATTCTCATTTTGATAGTTGATTTAAATAAAAATTTAAATTAATTTTTAAATCATCAAAACATCAATTAATTTAATCTCTAATGATCATTAATTAAATTTGATAGTATATTATATCTTTTAGAAACTTTTACATGTCTTTCCAGAATTATTTTAATAGTTGGCGAATTAATATAAATTTTTGATTGAATTAATGATTAAACTTACTATATATTATTTTATATTTATGACGATTTACTTACTCTAATTAATAATAATTTTATTTTTTTAATTGTTTTTAAAAATATTATTTTTCTGTACTCTCTCTTTTAGTTTCTGAGTTGTCCACTTCTCTACAAACTTTTGTCACATCTTCTACCATCACTTCTTTGCATTGTTCAGAAAAATAACTCAAACCAGACACAAACATTGACCATTACAGAAATCTCTTTCAACACAAGTTTTTTTTTTTTGAGTTCAGAAAAAAAATACCTAGCTTGAATCCTCAAAAAACCATTTTCATCCAAATCCTGAAAAATGGGGTATTTTATATTTATTTTCCTAAACTTTTCAATGTTTTTGTTCTTAAACCCACCGTTTGTATGTGGAAATGCTGAGTTGAAAGCACTTTTGGATTTGAAGTCAAGTTTGGATCCGCATGGCCATTTTTTGTCTTCATGGACTATGAATGTTAATCCTTGTGATGATTCATTTGAAGGTGTGGCTTGTAATGAAAAGGGTCAAGTAGCAAATATTTCTTTGCAAGGAAAAGGGCTTTTTGGTAAATTATCACCAGCCATTGGTGATCTTAAGCACTTGACAGGATTATATTTGCATTACAACTCTTTGTATGGTGATATACCAAGAGAAATTGCTAACTTGACTTTGCTTAGTGATTTGTACTTGAATGTTAATCATTTGTCTGGTGAAATCCCTCATGAGATTGGTAAAATGGAGAATCTTCAAGGTAAAAAAATGGTTGTTTTTTTGTTGAAAAGTTTGTAACTTTTTTTTGTTTTTGCATCTGGTTTCTGCTTCAAGTGTTGACAGGTTGTTTCTTTTTGTTGTGTTTATTTTAATGTTGTGTATTAACGGTATCATCACTGAAAGATTTGAACTTGGTTTTGTTTATTTTCTGTGCCATTTATTCTGTTAAACTACAATATTCCAAAATTGGTATTTTATGAGAAAGAAAAGGAAAATATTTGCATATAATACTTTTTGCAATCTATAGTTATGAACATTTTTTAGAGAAATTTGCTCTAGAAGACACTTTTATGCAACTAAAAATTCAAATTTGGACTACTAATGTCTTCTGTTTTAATTGCAAGAGGTAGGTGTGAACAAAGGAATTAAAAGGCTAGCTTTACTTTTAATTTCTTGTTCCTTTTTCTTTTCTGAACTCTATTTAACTTGTTAATGTTTTTTTTTCTTGAAATAATTTACATTTTTCTGCATAAATGAACATTTCTCAACTATATTTCACAAAAAATTTATTTATATAACAATCATTTTCAAAATCTATGTTTTCTTGATGTACAAAATTGATTTTGACATGCTTAGTTACTCAGGTAGAATTACTTTTAACTTGAAACTATGATTTGTAGCTTTTGAGTCTAAATGTGATTTTTATACTAAAATTTATTGTTCAACTCACTTTTACATTATTATATCCAAACATGAACCACTTTACATTCAACTCACTTTCAAGTAAAATCAATTAATTCAAAATCGATTTTTGTCATTGAACCAAACATGCACTTAGATTGTTGATTCAAATTTTGAGTGTGTACTAATTTTGTTGCATTTGTACTTTGCTTTTGTAGTTTTGCAGCTTTGTTATAACCAATTAACAGGAAGCATACCAACTCAGCTTGGTGATTTGAAAAAGCTTAGTGTTCTTGCTCTTCAATCAAACAAGTTAACTGGAGCTATTCCTGCCAGTTTAGGTGACTTAGGAATGTTGATGAGGCTTGATTTGAGCTCTAATAATCTTTTCGGTTCGATTCCGACTAGACTAGCTGATGTTCCTCTTCTTCATGTTCTTGATGTTCACAACAATACTCTTTCTGGGAATGTACCTCCTGGTAATAAAGTTGATACTATTAGATGTTATTTTATAGAAATAGAAATGTTATTTGAATGTCATTTTTTGACACCTAAATTCGACAACTTTTTAAATGGTTAGTGTAGTTTTCACATGTGGTTAAAGAAGTGTTAAATTTGGTTAGAAGATTTATCAGATGTCGTAACTCATTAACCATCTACTAAACTGCATTAAATACAAATTTGAACATGATTAACCACGATTTGTAGGTGTTTAAATAAATCTATAGGTAGTTTTTTCTTTTTACCGGAGAATCTACATGTAGATTTAGGTTTTCAAATCTACATGTAGTTGGAACGCCTGAAATCGTGGTATTCAAATCTACATGTAGTTGGAACACCTAAAATCGAGGTAAATAATGATCAAATTTGTGGTTAATAAAGTCCAGTTGATAATTATTGAGTTATTCAATCTTGATATATCCATTAATCACTCATTGATATTCATTAACTCTTCTGAACTGAGTTAATCATGTAAAAAATTGTTGAATTTAGGTGTACCAAATTGTTGTTCAAATATCATAAATGTTATTTTTACTGGTTCTTTTTTATTTCTTCATAAAAAATAATTAATCTAAAATGAACTTATTTTCTTTCGTTGGTTCATTGAAGCTTTAAAGAGACTAGACGAAGGATTTGTGTACGAATACAATTTGGGACTATGTGGAGATGGATTTTCATCCTTGAAAGCTTGCAATGCTTCAGAACAAGTCAATCCCAACAGACCTGAACCTTATGGAGCAGGAGTTGGTTCTATATCAAAAGAAATTCCCGAAACCGCAAATATAAAGTTGCCTTGCAATACAACTCGGTGCCAAAATTCGTCAAAATCCAAAAAAGCAGCATCTATTACCATTGGCATAGTTCTTGCGACAATTGCAGTGTCAGCAATTGGCATTCTGAGTTTCACAATGTATCGTCGGAGGAAGCAAAAGCTTGGAAGTGCGTTTGATATCACTGAAAGCCGGCTAAGTACTGATCAAACAAAGGGTATATACAGGAAAAACGGTTCTCCTTTGGTTAGCCTCGAGTATGCAAACGGATGGGACCCTTTGGCCGATAGTAGAAATTTTAATGGAGATAGGGAAGATATGTTCCAGAGTTTCCGGTTCAACTTGGAAGAAGTCGAATCGGCTACTCAGTATTTCTCGGAGTCAAATTTGTTGGGGAAGAGTAACTTTAGTGCAACATATAAAGGAATTTTAAGAGATGGATCTGTTGTTGCTGTTAAGAGCATTAGTAAAACTAGTTGCAAATCAGATGAAGGTGAATTTCTTAAAGGGTTGAACATTTTGACTTCATTGAGGAATGATAATTTGGTTAGGTTGAGAGGATTTTGTTGTTCGAGGGGACGAGGTGAATGCTTCTTGGTTTATGATTTTGTTTCTAATGGAAATTTGTCGCGATACCTTGATGTTAAGGAAGGTGATGGAGAAGTGCTTGAATGGTCAACTAGAGTTTCCATTGTAAAAGGAATTGCTAAAGGTAACTCTTTCAATCTTTCCTTTTTATTAGAATATTATACTTTCTAATTATTTGAGATTCTGGCAATTCTTGAGATCATGGTTATTAGTATTTTACGATACACACAAATCATATCTCGATTCAATGCAAAATTGAATTCAATCAATACGACACTACCTATGAATCATCAAAATGTAGTTGGTTTCTCCCTTTGTTACACTTTTGGTGATAAATCACTACCCTACAAACATTTGACTTCCTTTTAAGAGTGTTTTATGCATTCATTTTAAATTATTATATTCGTTTCGACGATTATGTCATTTTATTACCAGTTAATGTAATCAAAAGTGAATCAAGTATTTTGGTTTTGAATCTTGATGTGTATGCTAATTCTTGATTTCGTTATTCAGGCATAGCATATTTGCATGCATACAAAGCAAACAAACCAGCTCTTGTTCACCAAAACATCTCAGCCGAGAAAGTACTCATCGACCAACGCCAGAATCCGGTACTCTCAGATTCCGGACTATATAAGCTTCTCACCAATGACATTGTCTTCTCTTCACTAAAGGGTAGTGCAGCAAAGGGTTACCTAGCTCCCGAATACACCACCACTGGCCGGTTCACAGAAAAAAGTGATGTTTACGCTTTCGGTGTCCTTCTTTTCCAGATACTCACTGGGAAGCACAAGATCACTATCTCAATGCGCCTCGCCGCGGAATCCTTCAAATTCCAAGAATTCATTGACGAAAATCTCCACGGAAGATTCTTCGAATACGAGGCAGCTAAACTAGCGAAAATGGCGCTACTTTGTTCTCATGACTCTTCTTTTGAGAGGCCAACCATGGAAGCTATTGTTCAAGAACTTGGCAATTGTAGTAGTTGTATTTGATTTGAATTTTTAATCAAATACTTTAACCATCACCACTACAGCTTTTTCTATGTTGTTTTGTAACTGGCTAATGAAAACCTTTGTGATGGTGGTGATTTTGTAATGCATGAACATGACATTGTTCTATGTCCTTAACTAAAGGACTAGCTTTTGTGTCAATGTGTTGGATAGTAGGTTGTAGCTTATGAATGGATTTTTATTTGTCATTTATTTTCTTTTCTAATGATGAGAACTCTATAGCATCAGTTAGTCCTTTAATTTATTGTTTATTTATTTTGAGTTGTGTGATTATTTATGGCTGCTATTTTTGTCTTAAAAAAAACTCATTAGTTTTTATATTTATGATAAGATAAAAATGATCATTTCTACAATCACACTTATTTATAGCATTTGTTCCTTAATTAACTTCCTGACCTGCTTTGGCATGGTCAAGATTAGGTGTGGTAAAATAGGTCGAGTTTGTTGAGCCGACCTGTTTAACCTACTAATTTAGGAGAGTCGAATTGATGTTTTGAACTCGACCACTTAAGTTGGTCAGTTTTGTTGCAAAAACGGAGTGAGGCGAGTTGGTCTCTAGGCCAATTAAAAGAAATAGAAAATTATAGTTATTTTATATTATTATGAGACAGAGTTCCATTACGTAGGAGAACAATTGTACGTAATAAGAAATCAAGTGAGACTAACTAAAACATCACAAACTCTAATTGGAGAAGTTTTTGAGAAGTATAATGGGAATGTCATTCACTACAACTTTATGTATTAACACCATTTACATTTTTTGTAGTGCATTTAAAAAACCATAATTAAGTTTTTTTAATTTTCTTTATCAATCAAGAATTGCAAGTACTAGCAGTTATTGAAGGTGCAAACACGAGAAGGGGATGTTGAATTGTGTTTGCCAAATTTTGAATCTTTTTGCTGTTTTGTTGAATGTTGATGTGATTTACTTGATGAATAAATAATCAGACTTAGCGGCGGAAAATAACAGCATAAGAACACATCAATTTATCCTGGTTCACCATTAACTTGACTACATCCAGTCCCTTCATCCTGAAGGTTTTAATCCACTAATTCAAATCTTTGAATTACAACACCTGACCCTCTAAGCCAGTCTTCTCAAACAGCCTGACAACCCCAAACTTTTGAGGAACAAAAACAACACCTTGACTCTACAAGTCAAGTCTTCTCCTACCAATTTGACAACCCCAGATTGAAGAAGGAATCTGCTCCACTATCGGGTTAGATTACAAGGTTTGGAACTCTGAAAATTTGCTTCTGGAAAGCTGATTGCTGCACTGATTCTTGCACACTTTTGTTGCTTATGGAAAGCTGATTGTTGCACTGAATTTCTCTCTCGAAAACACTTAGAAAATATTGCTTTTGCACTCAAGTGATTCTCTCTTTTGAACTCTCGGATTGTGTTGAATATGAAACTCGAGTTCTTGTGTTTTTCGATACTTGATGTTGCTGCCTGAAGCCTCCTTTTATAGCTGTAGATAGGGCTTTGTCCAAGCTTAAATTCAAAATAATCTTGCTCAGATTTCCTTTGAAAATACTGTTGACCAATCCTGTTTCACTTAAATAAAAATCGTATCTTTTTAGCTTCAGATTGCATTTGAAAATTCTGTTTACCAATCTTGTTTCTTTTAATTTCAAACCATATCTTTTTAAGATTCAGATTGCATTCGAATTTCTTCAAGTCTTCAGTGAATTTTTTGAATCAAATCCCATTAATACTTTGATCAAATTTCTATCAAAATTTAATCAAGTCTTCTTCGAATTTTAATGAAGTCTTCACTGATTTGCATCGTGATTTAAATTCTGAACCGTATGATCTTCTGATCTCGACCAACTCTGGACCATGTGATCTGATCTGTACCAATTTTGTGATCCTCTGATCTAAACCATTGATCTTCTGATCTGGACCATTGATCTATTAATATGGACATTTGATATTTTAATTTGGACCATTGATCTTTTAATCTGGACATTTGATATTTTAATCTGGACCATTGATCTTTTAATCAGGTCATTTATCCTCTGATCTAGACTAAGTCTGGATTAAATCTGAATTAAATCTGGATTAAATCTGAATTAAATCTAGACTAAGTCTTATGTTCTGGAAAATTATATATTCTGATCTGGACTAAGTTTTATGTTCTGGACCATGCTATCTTCTGGTCTGGACCAATTCATTTGTTCTGGACCAGTTATCTTCTGCTCTGGACCAAGTCTGGATTAAGTTTGGACTGATTCTTATATTCACGACCATGCTATCTTCTGGTCAGGACTAAGTCTGGACCAAGTCTGACTTATGTTTCCTTCTGGTCTGGAACAAGTCTCCCTCTGACAAGCTTCCTTCTGGTCTGGACCAGGTCTCCTTCTGGACTCTGCTTCCTTCTGATCTGGGCTAAGAATGATATCCTTTGATGATGTTATTTTTCCTTCCCTTTGATGATATCCTCTGATGTTTGCCTTTGATGACATCCTCTGATATCCTCTGGAGGTGTATCCTCTGGTATCCTCTGGAGGTGTATCCTCTGATATCCTCTGGATGCATCCTCTGGTACCCTCTGAATGTATCCTCTGGATGTTTACTCTGGCCGAAACTTCTGGTGACATTTTTATCCTCTGGTTGCTTCCTCTGGACGTATCCTCTGGTGGTGTCATCCTCTGATTTTGCACAGCCTCTGATTTGTTCTTCTAAGTCAAAATACAATTTACATAAAATACTTTTGTTAACATCAAAACTTTGATTGAAAGAACCAACTTGGTTCCAATAGTTATATGTTCCAAAATAAAAACATATAAATAACTAATATGCCATAGTAAGTCATTACTATTTATTTACCTATATATGTATTCTGTAACACTAATTTGCTATTGTTCATGAAAACGAAGAGTGATATTTTTTTCTTTTTCATTTCATAGATTCCTTTCACTTAGATATAATCAATTCCATTTACTTTCGTCTAATGTTGGTGAGAATAGTAAAATTAATATTATCTATTTTTGCATTTTAGTTGCTAGGATGATGTTGTAATTATTTTTAATAATATACAGAAACCTTTTTTTTTTATAAACTCCAATTCTTACTATAAATAAATTATGGGTCTGTGTTGTCAAGGTCTCTTTAGGATCTGGACGTTTAGCCCATTGCTGCTCAATGCGCTCCCCAGACTCCCCATCAAGTGGTATCAGAGCGAGCCATGTTCGGCTTGGTGGAGAAGCAAGAGTGAGATCTTAATGTGGATCAAGTCTACTGATTTGGGTGAGTCACACTTGAGGAGGATATTGTTGGAATTCAAGTGTGAGTGGTTAGTTCCACATCAACTACGAATGGGAAAAATGTTGGATATATAAGAGAAGTGACCCATATACCCACTGTCTTAAGGTTTTGGGTGGAGATATGGTGTCAAAGTCTCTTTGGAATCTTGAAAGTTTATCCCATTGTTGCTTTCGACGTTTCCCGAACTCTCAAACAAGTGGTATCAAAACCATGATTCAGCTTGGTGGGGGAGCGAAAGTGAGATCCTATAAGAGAGGTGACCCATATAACTAATGCATTAAGGTTTTGGGTGGAGATGTGATGTAAATGTCTCTTAGGAATCCTTGAATGTAAATATCTCTTAGGAATCCTTGACGTTTAACTTATTGCTCCTCACATAGCTCATCTAGACTCCCCAACAAGTGGTATCACATCTATGGTTCGACTTGGTGGGGGAGTGAGATCCTAGTGTGGATCAAGTCTTGTGATGTAGGCGACTCACACTTGAGGGGGAGTTTTTTGAAATTCTAGTGTGAGTGGTTAGTCTCACATCTACTACGAATGATGAAATCGATGAAAATTTCAAGATTCAGAAGCACAAGTTGGAGAGACAGATGTTGATGCTTAAGTTTTTTTTTTTAATAGATGTTAACTGCTATTGTGAATATGTTATTTTGATTATGACAATGATGATTGACATTATGTCTTAGGGTATACAATATAGTGATTATTGTGTATATAGTTAAGAACATTTATTAACAAATGAACTATTATATAAATGTGTGTTAGCTTTTCTATTTTTTTATTTGATATAATCAATGACAACAATTTTGAAGTGTTTTTTAAAGTACCAAATAGAACAATTTTGAATGATATATTTTTTAACTACAGCTAAAAACCATTGGGGTAGCTCACTCCAAAGCCATCTTAAGAGAACGCTTTTTCACAACAACGATATAGAACCGTTCTCTAATATAGTCAACTGCAACGGTTATCACAAAGCAACGGTTTAAAATTGTTTCCGTATTGTAGTACCATAAACGTTCTAATAGATTGTCTATAGCTACAGTTCTACATAGGCATTGCGTTTTTTTGGCAAAAATCATAGCGTAAACAGTAGGCAACGCCTTGGTACACCACGGTTGCAAAACCATTCTCGTAACTTACGAAAACGGTTTTTTTTTCCTTCAAATAAGCAATGGCTTTTCTGTGTTGCGGTAGATAGAAAATGTTGGATATATAAAAAAGGTGACCCATACCTATTGCCTTAAGGTTTTGGGTGAAGATGTTGTGTCAAGGTCTCTTAGGAATTTATGAAGGTTTATTCCATTGATGCTCCTAGCGCTCCTCGGACTCCCTAAACACACTATTGTCTTCTTATAAGATGCACCAGTCATAAACATTTTAAGTTTGTTTTTGATTCTTTTTTCTTCGACTCTTGTTTAAGAGTGTTGTGATATGTATTTTAGGTATTTTCTTTGAATGGTGTGGTTGAACAAGAGGCTGAGGTAGTTCGAGAGAAGTCTATGTGTTGTAACAATTTTCACTTAATGTTATTCTCTAGTTAACATTTGACACCAATCATGATTTTTTCTCGTATTTTGAACTTTCCACATTGTATTCCTGTGTTACGATTGTGTTCCTTTAGTTTCTTAGCCATCTTTTGGACCATTGGCTCCCAAGTCTTTAATCTCCTAGGGTTCGCTTTTATTGGGAGTCCAAGGGGGCTGGCTCCCCAACTCTACAATTTAGTAACATAGTTTCATTCTTCTTTCCTTTTAATTGTGAACAACATAACTATGGCCTCCCCAAAAGAAGAATTTGTAGTTAAGTTTTTCTAGGGTAGACTTAATATTTTGATAGATATCAAAACTAAGTTTACTTAATCAGATGGTGTGATGGTTTTGTGAGCCTTTACTTATTCTCTAATTCTCAACATTGACGCATATTTTGAATTAGAAAAAGTAACATGAAAATGGTATTTTACTATTCATAACTTTAATTTCGTGATAGGAATATGATAATATACTTTGAAGTGCATTAAAAACATTTCTTAAATGATTATTAACTTTATAAATCAACTCATATATTTGTAAATTGACTTAAAGAGATTTTAAATATATTCAACCCTATTATAGAGTTCATAGGCCATCTCGACTAACAAAATCACCTCTATCATGCATAAACCACACATCAAACAGAATAAAATATAGAATTAAGAGAGGTATATAGAAGAGGAAGAAAACAAAAAGAATAAGATACATAATGTTAGTTATCTTCTTGGAAGGGATATGCAAAAGAGAGAAATGAAACTAGAAAAATGTTGTCAAGGTCATAAAGTGATAGTCAAGTTGTAGATTGAAAATAAAGAAAACATGAAGTCAACACTTACCAATCTAAAGAATGAATGGAAAAGGATAGGAAAATGTGAACATTGAGTGGATGATAGGTGTTGGATTAATTGAAGCTTATTAACCAGTTAAAAATAATATCTATCTTAAAAATATTTAGCCACAATTACAACCTTAGCTAACTATATTTTGACCGTGGTAAATAGTATTATTTTTTATATCAATTGCTACTACAATTGATTAAAAAACTAATTTTTATTAAGTTAAGTTTTTACATCGATTACTGTCAAAAAAAGTTTCTACATTGATTAATAAACCACTCGTTGTAAAAAGTTCTTTTTAACTGGATTTAAAGTGATAAAATATGAAATGGTAGCTTAAAAATGATCAATTTTATTTTGTGTAGTTGTATGATGATGAAATAGGATTACATCTTCTAAATCATCAAAATAAGTAATAAATAATAGTTTTCTTAAACAAATCCACATTTTTCATTCACAATTATTTACCGACAATTTTCAAAAATAAATCTACATTTTTCAATTAAAAACTTAAAATAACACTAACTCGCAGTTAAAATAATTGAGAAATATATTCAAAATTTTTAATTATTAAAAAAAATACATTTTCAAATAATAATCATAGATAGTTAAATACTTAAATACATAGTTAAAACTTAAAATAACTTACAGTTTTCAACTATTTCCATTTCACAGTGAGTGGGTACTCAAATGTTTCTCTTCCTCCTTTAGTGTGTCTTGATAACATGCAAACATTTAAAATAAAAAACATTAACAAAACAATACAAACATAGAATTTGAATGAAGTAAAGAGCTGTAAATAGAAAAAAAATAAAAGGAAAAAATCAAAAAAGATTTATTGAGATAGATAAAAAGAGTGGTCAGTAACAGAAAAAAAACATTGAAAACGTCCTCCTAAAGTTAAGTTGTAAATAGAAAGGAAAAAAAAAAGATACAGAAGAAAAAATTCAATACATCAAAATGGTTATTTTGAACTACTATGACAATCATGTGAAGTCAAATCAACACAAATATAATTATTTAAATATAAAAATTCTTATTTTTAGTTGATTCTGACTAATTTATTAAAAGATATTATATTTGTAACGTATTTACAATTTTTCCACTTTCTTGTATGAGAGAAATATAAAAGAAATAAAGTAAAATAAAAGAAAATAAGAAAAAGTGAAAATAAGATAATTGATTAATGGTTTGGTATGAGAAAATATGACAGAAAATAAAAAAAAAAACTCATATTTATGAAATGAATAAAAATACTTATATATAATAAATTTATAAATCGATATATTTGAGTATATTTTTTTTACACGTCAAAAAATTGTTTTTTTTTATTAAAAAACTAAATAAATAATTAAAAAATCATAATTTTAATCGTATGAAC
>JBBPBO010000002.1:28232159-28376513 GCA_037974295.1 Cicer cuneatum | reverse complement strand
TATCTTTATATATTATCTTAATCTTAATAATGTACAATAGAATAACATGTAAATGACTATTTTTAACAAGTGTCATAATTGAATGAAATCAAATCAACACAAACACACACACATATACATATATATATATAATATTATTAAAATATCAATTCTTTTATTTATAACAAATTATGAGAGTTGCTTAAATAAAACAATTTGGAGATTAAAATACATCACATATTTTCTTATTAAAACACACCATATTTGAAATTTATTAGCTTTTTTTTTTCTTCCTTAATTAGAGTTTTATATTGTTTGGTTTATAAAAGAAAGATAGATGAAATAAAATAAAAAGAAAATAATTATATCAAAATAATTAATTTGATAAATTTTATAAAGAAACTTCTCCGCAAAATTAAGGATTTAAATTTGATGCATAGTTAGTGTTGTCAACAAAATATTAGATCAAATTGAATGGTATGATGTGACATATAGAATTAATACTATATAGTATAATGTGACATATTGAATGATTATCATTAGATAATAGTGTAAATTTTTTTATGGTGTTAATGCAGAACATATAAACTCATTAAATTAATAGAATCGATAAAAGAAAAATTCATACAAATTTCTCTTAAAAGTAAAATTTCAAAAAATTAACTACAATAAAATTTAATTTTCCATTTTAAAAAATTCCAATTAACAATGAACAACATAAAAATTAATATCTTAACTTATAATTAAAAATTCACAATATAATTTTGTCTCTTTAAAATTACTCTCTCAACTTAAAAATTAATATAATATAAGGCTCATTTAGAAGTTCTTTTTAAAACGGTTGATCGCAATAAAAATTAATTATACATTACTAAAAGGATATTTATCTATGTTACCAAAAAAAAATATACTTATCAACTAATAAAAGAAAAATTATTATCTTAACTTATATTAAAAAAATAAGGAATGTGTACTTTATTGAGAGTATCTAATTTATTAAGGTTTATTATGGATACATTGGTGGTGTAAATAATTTTCCACTGACAAGTAACAATATTCATTAATTGGATAGTTATTTTTATGATGGAAGTTACAATCATACGGAGAGATGATAAAATTTATTGTTCTTATTAACTATTAATGTAAAATTAGTTTCCATCGACATTGTGCAGTCCTTTTTCATAATTTTTTAAGAGTGTCACTTAGGAGATTGAACTATCAAACACATGAAAGTTATCATTTATAAAAATTTGTAAAACACTATCATACACGGGACAAGTTAAACTATAATTAGGAAGAACTATCATACACGAGACAAGTTCTCACTGAGAGGAATTTCAAAGTAACTAGCATACACATAATAAATTACTGCTTTTGAGATTGAACATTAACACAAGACACATATTCTCACTGATAAAAATTCAAAATCACTATCATACATGAGACAAGTTTGTCACTAATGAGATTGAACATTTAAATAAATTTTGTCCCTGCAATTTTGCTACTCATATTTAGAAGTAACACACATTTACACTATAACAGGGGCATAATAAATTAAGGCTATTCATATTTAGAAGAAACATTTCAAGAAACATATAATAGTTTATTAAGGGCATACTATCAACTTTGCCGAACTATCAAATTAACAAAATTGAAATTCTATTAAATTTTAAGTGAAATGAAAAAGATAAAATTACGAAGTATTATGTACTCGAAAATGACGCATCCATATTTCATACACCACTTAACATGTAATATGATTCACAATTTTCGTTTGACTAAATAAAAACAAAAACCTCTAACCCTAAACCCTAAACCCTAAACGACATATGCGTCAGAATGACATCAAAGCTTTGTCAGCCATATCAATATTGTATGTCCTTATACAATTTTACTATAAAAGTAGCAAACATTCAAGACCTCTTCGTATTCACAAAGTTATATTCAACCAATTTTTTGTTTCAAAAATTTATTAGTAGTCCGATAAGAAGCTAATCTTCATCATGGTTTCTCATGTGGTACACCCTTCCTTCAAATTAATTTTCCTACTATTTTTCAAGCATATATTCTAATATGTATCTATAAATTTATACAAACTAATAACATATTACAAACATTATTCATAACTTATTATGTAATAATAATAATAATAATAATAATCATTATTTATGTGCTGGTAAACATGAGATTTATCTCTAATGCATTTATTTTCTCATCATCAATACTTGTGATGTTATCCAGCACAATTTACTCACAACAAAAGGAGTACGAAAATCATATAAAATCAGCAACATTTGTGTCGGAAAAGTTTGAAATTGGACCCGGAAACGTTGTTTCGAAAGCATTGATGGAAATTGAGTTTCCAAAGGGTCATATTGGTGTAAAGAGCTTTGACGTTGATCTAATTGATGAAGAAGGAAATTCTATACCATTGTACGAAACATACCTTCATTATTGGTTTGTTATAAACTTTATAAATAAGAATGTGTCACACGATCCTAATGCTCAGACCAATCCTTATGCGGATGCCATTTTCAAAAGAAATGATGGAACTTGCAATGGAGGTATTCTTCCACAATATTGGGGTTTGGGAAGTGAATCAAGAGGAACAATTTCAAAGATTCCAGATCCTTTTGCAGTTGAAGTAGGTAACCCTAAAGCTATTCCAAAAGGGTGGGAAGAGAAATGGTTATTTATCATCATGGTCATTGATACACGTGGCACCGAAAATAGGAAAAGTTGCAGTGAATGTAGGTGTGACCAATTTAACCTCCCAGAGAATTTTTTTAATGTGACAGTTGACATCAATGGAAAACCATTGAACCCTGACTATAAAGGAGGAATTTTTTGTTGCCATGATAACTTTCAATGCAAACTGAGAAAGGTGTTTGAAGCCCCAAGAAGAAATCTTGCCCTAAGATACAAAGTAACATGGGTTGATTGGGACCAACAACAAATTCCCGTTAGATTTTACATACTTGATTCCACTGATCGGGTGAAAACAATTGGTTCTCAAATAATACATGACTGCCAGGTAACTAAATAAGTTATTTAAATAATTTCGATTTTTTAATTCACCGACAATTATATTATATGTGTAGCCCATGTGATTGGGTTTCGATGCTTCAACGAGTTTGAAAATTAGGTTCAAGGTTGAAACTATGATTACAAATAATAAATTAATTAATTAAGTTAAAAAATCTCGTGATAACAATCTGTTAATTTTTTATAAGCATAATAGTATATTAATTATTATTATGCACCTTGGGAGCAAGTGATTAACAAATTGTTTTTGATATTTTTACATTCTGAGTATACTATTCCAAAAAGTAATGGTGATGCCCCGTTTTATGTTCAAAAAGCAAACATCCCAATGGATAAAGGTGGTTACCTTATCTACGGCACTGCTCATATGCATTCAGGTGTTGTTAATGCAACTCTATATGGACAGGTAGAATTTAATATTTTAATTCGACGGAGTATTGTTAAACTTGATTGTGTTTTCTTTAATTAGTTTCTTAAGTTATAATATTTTTCTGGATTCTATATGTAGTACCTCAATTTTGTCCATTCCAATTAACAATAATAATAAATTACATAATAAAGTAACTAGAATAAAATTACAGAATTCAACCTCAATCAATTCAAATTAGCAAAGGCAACTCAGTTAAGAATGACTATTTACCATTAGAGGATAGCAAGGTACTAGAAGGCCAGAGTTTAATTTGGAAATTTGATCGAGCTGAGGACTCTTTCTCAAAGTTTGATTCTTTCGAACCAGTACTCCTTACTGCCCTCTCCTTACTAACCCTAGCCCAGGCAGCTTCTTTGACCTCTTTCAAATATTTCGATCCTGTTTTGCTCACTGATTCAGCTTCTTCAAATCTTTCAAATCTGTTTTGCTCATTGATTCAAACATAATTGCTAATCAGTTATCAGCATTAAGAAATTAATCAATTGAATAGACAAATAATATTATAAAAAAGGTATAAATGTAATAAAATAAAGACAAATATTGTGTTTTACAGCTTTATAGGCCATTCCCTTAGTTCAGTTTCTTTCCCTTGCCTTACAAAGATTATTATTTTCACTAATTCTACACTCAAACAAAAGGGTGAGTTACATCTTTTCTAAAATAGAAAACGAAAATTGAGTTACTGCCCTCCTTTTTTTCAGGATACTTCTTTTGCCTTAAAAGTTTATCATCTTCACTACTTCTATACTCAATCAGAAAGATGCATGACAGGTTTCTATACTTAGCAAAAGTTGCTTGTCTTTATTGCAAAAACAATATAAAAACTGGGACTGACTATTATCTCATAGACATAAAGAATCGTTACTTTACTCTATAAATTGAGAAAAAAATCCATTAACAAAATAGAAGATGAGACACTAACAAAAACACTTAAAAGAGCAAAAAAAAAAAGAGAAAGAAACAGATAGAATAAGAAGAACACACAACAAGGTGATTTAAGGTATTTTTTTTTCTTTCTGTCTTTGCATTATAACCACTTTTAATAAAGTTTTTTTTTCATTATATAACATTGTGATTGAAAAGTAAAAGAAAAACCAGAAAAAAATTAAACCTTTAACATCGCCGCTGTCATCGTCGCCGTCGCTGTTATCGTCCCTGCCGATGTCATCGTCGCCGTCGTGGTCACCGTTATTTCCCCGTCTCCTCTTCTCTCTCGGCCCCTTCTTTCTTTTTTTTTTCTTCTATCTCGCGGCCTCTTCCTCTTCTCTCTCAGACTCTCATTTCTTCGTTTATCTTAGCCTCTTCTTTCTCCCTACTCAGTCTCCTATTTTCTCTCAGCCTCTCCTTCCATCGTCGTCGCCTTTGTCTTCTTTCTCCTTTCTCGGCTTCTCCCTTATCTTTCTCGGTCTCTCCTTCCTCTCTCTTACGGCCTCTTCTTTCCCTTGTTTTTTCTGAGGCGGCTGCTGAACCCAAGCTAGGGTTTCAGCTTAAGCCTTTGCTCTTTTTTTAACCAAGTTGGGCTCGGTCCATTTAGATTTTAAAACAAAAAAACTGTTGATTAAGTACCCAATTCCATAAATAAAAAAAAATAATAAAAAAGGTATTGCATAAAAATTAATTAAAAACTATTGATTTTTAATTAAGTGTCCAATTTCATAAATAAATAAAAAACAAAAGGTATTGCATTAAAAATTAATTAATTGGATTTTTTTTTTTAAAATCTCATCTTCACAAATAAGCTAATAAATTAAAATTCATAAATGAATTAATAAATTAAAATTAATAAATAAATTAATAAATAAATTAATAAATAAATTAATAAATAAATTAATAAATAAAAATCATTATTAAATGTTAACTAAAATGACATCATTTAATCTATGAATAGTAGAATACGAATTATAGAACCTGATAATTTTTTTTTAAAAAAAATTTAGATAAATAAACGAATCTAAAATTAACTTTTTTTATATTAGATTAATTAGATGTGACATCTTTTTAATCTTTGAGTTGTTAAGACATAAGTTGTACTACTTGGTGACTTTAAGACTCAATTTTAAAACTGAAAATAATAAAAATATTTTTAAACGGATTAAATTAGATGCGACATTTTTTTACTCCTTGAGTTTTGAGACACGAGTTGTACAACTTGATCGTCTTAAAATTCACATTTTTAATAATTCAAATCAAACAAACTCCTTTTATTTTCGTCAAAAATTAACCTTTTAATAGCTAAACACGGTTTATTTAAAAATAATCAACACATCCGCATTTTCTAATCAAGAACTATGTAGCTTTGATTTCTCCATCGCACCGGGAGATACGTAGGAGCAAGATCACACTCTTGTCAAACACATTAATAAAAATTATTTTTTTGTTCCTCTTTTCTTTAAACACGTATTTATTTCAAAATCACATTAAAAATAAATAATTGATATTCATATTTAATAATAAAGAAAAATAAATATATTTAAGTTAATACTAATTTTGCACAATTAATTATAGGTAACCGTATTTTAACGGATGTCGTAGGGTGCTAATACCTTCCCTACGCATAATCGATTCCCGAACTCAAAATTTGGTTTTAAAGACCATTTTTTTTCGTTTTAAGGGTTTCCCAATGTTTTTCCTATTTTAAATAAACTTTGGTGGCAACTCCATTGAATTCGAGAAACACTTGAAATTTAGGCTGCGACAGCTGGCGACTCTACTGGGGACTCTTAGAGAGTCAAACCTAACATAATTAATTGTGCATAATTTTTAACTTTTTCTATATTTGTTTGATTTTCATTTTCTAATACTTTATGGGCTTATTATTTCTTAATAAATATTAGTTGTCATTATAATATTCTTTTAAGCTAGTAAGTCATTTATTTAATTATTTTATTTATTTATTTTTTCATTATTATTATTATTATTATTATTATTATTATTTTCTGTGCATGTATATATGTTTTATTAGCAATGTAGAGTTATTGAATTATGTTTATTCTACACCCTACACACACTTATGAGTGGAACCTTATACTCAGATTTGAACAAAACTTAAGTTTAGTTTCGAGGTTGCATAGTGATAGCCGTCTGGATGTACATCCTGTTTGGTTAGCATGAAGATCTCACCTAGAGTTTGATCCTATCAAGGGTATCGTCACTCCAAATAGTTTACCTATTGTTGTTGACAATATTCGAAAATCGGATTATTGGCTCTAGGAACCACATTTAGAATCATAGAGCCACCCTTGTGAGAGTTTCACTACATAAACCAATAGTCCCTTTCATCATAAGAACATCCATATAAACCAAAAATAACTCATACATTCAAAGCTTTATATATATATATATAAATACATTCACAATAATTATTCTACATAGTTTCATTCATGATTTTTGTTTTCTTTCTTCTTTTCTAAAAATAAAAAATATTTTGCATAAATTTTTAGGATTTTTGGGGAATCATTCAAACCTTAGTCACGTGTTAAGTGGATAATGGGATCGGAAAAAAGAAAAACTTTACTTTTAAAGTTCAAGCAACCTGATTTGAAAAGTTTAAGAGACATCGACAATCAAATGAAAACCATACAACGTGAAAGTTTCTTTAGTAAATATGGGAAAATCCTAAACCTCTTGGCAGTAAATGTGCAAACAGGGGCCTTCACGGCACTGGCTCAGTATTACGACCCTCTCTTAAGATGTTTCACCTTTTAAGACTTTCAGTTGGCCCCGACATTAAAAGAATTCGAGCGAATATTGGGTTACTCCCTAGAGAAAGGAAACCCTTATCGATATACTGGGCAACCACCAAATTTGAGCGTAGTTGCTAAAGTATTAAAAATCGACATAAGAGAGTTGGCAAGCAAAAAAGAGGAAAAAGGGGCTATTCATGGTTTCTCGAGAAAATATCTGGAGCAAAAGGCACAAGATTTAGCCGTTAAAAAAGAATGGGGTACTTTTATAGATGTTTTGGCTTTCATTATCTATGGTATTGTCTTATTCCCAAACCTTGATAATTTTGTTGATTTTGCTGCCATCAATGTCTTCTTGGCTTTTAACAAAAATAAACAAAATCCAGTTCCCGCGGTCCTTGCTGATGTGTACTACTCTCTGCATATGCGACACGAGAAGAAAGGGGGTACAATTTTGTGTTGTGTTCCAGTGCTGTATACTTGGTTCATGTCTCACATGTTCAAGAAAGGGTATCATGTTGGAATTAAAAATAATCGTGAATGGGCTCAGAGTATAGCTAGCCTTACCGGGGACATAATTTCATGGTATCATAGAGAACAAGAGGTAGAAGAAGTAATATGCCAATGCGGAGACTTTCCAAATGTACCTCTCATGGGAACCAAAGGTTGTATTAACTATAATTCGATGATAGCTCTGAGACAGCTTGGCTACCCTATGTTGGAGAAACCAGATGATAAGTCATTAGAGGCTTTTGTTTTCCACAATACGGGTATAGTAGACCCACCGATGTTGCAGAGGATAAGTCGAGCTTGGGAAGTGATCATTAGAAAAGGAAGAGTACTCGGACGTAGAAGTTGTAGCACAAAGGAACCATATCTACAATGGGTAAACAAAAGAGTCCAAGAAATCAAGCTGCCTTTCCATAGTACACCGTCGAGTGATCAGGAGATACCTGAACCTACCCTTGATACAAACAAAGAAATAGAAGAACTCAAAGCATTATTGTTAAAGTCTGAAGAATAGAAAAAAAAGCTAGAAGTGAAGTTAGAAAAAGTCTCTCGAGAGAACGAGAATTTGCGATCAGAAAGAACTTGTAAGAATCAGTTTATTGAGAGAAGCAACAAGAGATTGAAAATTGAAAAGGAAAATAAACTAGACATATAAGATTGTTTGAGAGGTGCAAATGAAGAATTAGATGTGTGGAAGCAAGAAAGGAATGAAGCTATTGAAGAAGCCTATATGTGGAAGCAATTATGGGCAAAATCAGCAAGCTATGAAAGGAATATAAAGAAGGAGTTTGAATATTTAAAGAAACAACTTGATGAGATGGTAGCCGACTACGAGAGTCAAGTAAAGAATGAAAGGCAACACAAGGAAGAAATGGAAGAATTGCTCTCAAAACATCAAGATGCACTAAGAATAGAAATGGAGACTTCTAGTGAGTTGAAGAACTACATTGATTGTTAAGAAAAGATCTATAATGACTTAAAGGATGAAACCATATATTGGGAGGATCGTTTTATGACGTTGCTTGGACAATCGAAGAATCAAGAGGTCTATAAAAAGCTGGAAGATAAAGACAAGCATTGGAAAGATTGCTTTTCAAAATTGGGAATGCTAGCTAATCAAGCAATCATAAAAATTCCAAAGCATCTAAGAGAGATTGATGCAGTAATGCATCCGCTCAATACCCCAGTCAAAGTCTACAAGTTCGTTGAATATTGCAAAAATTTGGTAGAAGAATTGGAGATAAAGATTGGTTGTCCTATTGAGAAAGAAGATTAAAATACCATAGATGTTGTAGTTTTTAATATAAATGTGATGTATTCTTTTTCCCATCAATGAAGGATTTGCTTGTTTTGTTTATCGATCCCCATATTTTCTTCACTTATAATTCAAAAGGCTTATGATTCCCCAACATAGAACTATAATGTAAAAAATAAATAATTAACTAAATTATTCCATCTTCATTCCATTCATACATACTCATAAATTTTTTTTATTTAAAAAACAGAAAAAAAATCAATAAAGCTGTTTCCTCGACACCTTTATCGGACTTGCGCAAACTCCAAGATCATGGATGAACTTGAGCAAAACCAAGAAGTAATGAGAGCAGATGTTAGCCAATTGAAGGACAAGGTTGATCGAATCCTAGAGGCTATACAGGCTTTGGCAAAAAAGGAGAATATAGATAGGAATCCTCCAACTGCAAATGAAGAACACCAAACCACTCCTTCTCACCCACCAGGCTTTACCCTAACTACCCATCAATACCGTGCAGTAGCTATGCAATTTCCTATGTATGGTATCCCACTTGGTTATACTCCGCCCTTAGTCATCAACCCCATGGACAATAACCCAAATCACTCGACCATCAATTCCCAAAGCTTAAACCTACCATAAATCCCATCTCCTCTCGGCTACGTGCCACCCCAAAACACTCTACCCTCAGAAAGCATTCCATTAAGTGCACCCCAAGCACCCCATTTCGATGCTAATGGAAATTGGCAACAACCTCAGTTTAATGGTGAAGATACACAGTCAAAAGAAAAATTATATGTTTTAGAAGAACGAATAAAAGCAATGGAAGGTAGTAATGCCTATGGTCTTGATGCCTTTGATATGTGCTTGGTTCCTGATGTAGCAATCCCTTCAAAATTTAAGGTACCTGAGTTTGAAAAGTACAAAGGTGCCACATGCCCTAAAAATCACTTGACCATGTATTGTAGAAAAATGGCATCCCAAGCTCATGATGACAAGCTTCTCATTCATTTTTTTCAAGATAGTTTGAGTGGGGCATTACTAAATTGGTATATGCATTTGAGCGAAATCAAATCCATTCGTGGAAAGACTTGGCTGATGCCTTCTTGAAACAATACAGGTACAACATTGATATGGCCCCTGACAGGATGCAATTACAAAATTCGTTGAAAAAGGACAATGAAACCTTCAAAGAATATGCACAACGGTGGAGAGAAGTGGCATCACAAGTAGATCCTCCTTTATCTGAAAGAGAAATGGTTGGTATGTTTATGGATACTCTCTAGTCGCCCTTTTATGAAAAGATGATTGGAAGTATGTCATCAAACTTTTCTAACATGGTCATGATAGGAGAAAGAATAGAAAGTGGTATGAGGAGTAGTAAGATTGTATGTGGAATGAGTGGTGTGAAGAAGCCCCTGATGGGATTCACAAAGAAGAAAGAAGGGGATGCTAACGCTGTAATGGCAAACCCAAAAGTCTCTTATTCTTCATGCATGAATTCTTATCGACCTCCAAATTTTCAGCCCCCGATACCCCAAATTCCATACATTCCATATCCATATGTGGCTACGACTTCACCAGCCCCATACCCCCAATATCACCTTTTAAGGCCACCTTATTATAAACAACCCATGGTCCAGCCACCCCGTCTCACGTTTCCCCAACAAAACCAATGGAACCAAAATCCAATCCCGAATCAATACAAACCACCAGTTAGTCGAGAAAAGAAGATAACCTGTTTTGACCCGATTCCCATGACATACAACCAATTGTTGCCTTACCTACTCCAGAACTCAATGGTAGTCCCGAGACCCATGAAACCTATGGAACCACCATTTCCAAAATGGTACAACCAAAATACCCAATGTGAGTACCATGCAGGAGCTGTAGGACACTCCGTCGAAGATTGCCAAGCACTAAAATCTAAATTGCAAGAATTGATTAATACAAAATGGCTTACCTTCAAGGAAGACAGTCCCAATGTGGGGAGTAATCCTTTTCCGGGCCACGGAAATCCCTCTATCAACGTCATTGAAGATGAGATAGATCAATGTGCAATTAAGAGTATGGAACATGTGAAAATCCCAATGAAAATGATCTTTGCTGAGTTAAACTTGATTGAGACGATTGACAATGAGGTAGGTTGTGCAAAAGATGATCATGTGTTGACCATAGAGCTGCACATAGAGAATAATAGATCTTTCCCAAGACCATTGGAAATCCTCTATAGGAAAGAAAATCTTATGGCAACTCCAAATGGACCATATCCAATAATTGTTCACGCACCAACCCCTTTTCCTTATGGAAATACCAAGGCGGTACCATGGAATTATGAAGTCACGTCTCATTTGTCCAATCATCAATTTGGTGATAGCTGTAAACCTAAGGAAATTCATGTCACCAACATTTCAGGAGTTGGTGGGATGACTCGTAGTAGTCGAGTATACTTCCCTGAACAACCAAGGAGAAAGGAGGACCGTGAGGAAAAGGGTAAAGAAGCTATGAATCATGCTATAAAAGGGCCAGAGACTAGCTAAAAGTTGGTGCTTGAAGAAGAAGCTAACAAATTTTTGAAATTTATCAAGCAAAGTGAATATAAGGTGGTGGACCAGCTAAATCAAACCCCTTCCAAGATATATGTTCTTTCTTTGTTATTAAACTCTGAAGCACATAGAAGGCCACTTATGAAATTTTTAAATGAGGCCCATGTTACTCACAATATCACGGTTGACCAGTTTGATGGAGTTGCCAGTAATACCACCGCTAATAATTGTTTATGTTTTAGTGATAGCGAATTACCAGCTGAAGGGACAAGGCATAATAAAGCACTACATATCTCAATGAGATGTCATGATCATATCTTGGCACGAGTGCTAGTTGATAATGGTTCATCATTAAATGTCATGCCAAAAGCGACACTGAAAACTCTTTGTTGATGGAGCATGTATGAAGCCTAGTGCTATGGTGGTGAAAGCGTTTGATGGGTCTAGGAGACAAGTTATTGGCGAGATTGACCTAGCGGTTCAAATTGGAGCCCATAACTTTGGGATAACCTTCCAAGTGATGGATATTAAACAAACATACAATTGTTTTTTAGGGAGACCGTGGATTCATGCAGCTGGAGCGGTGACATCCACTCTCCATCAAAAGCTGAAGTTTATAGTGAACAATACGCTGATAATAATATATGGGGAAAAAGATATGATAGTGAGCCATCTATCTTCTACAGGCTATATTGAAGATACAGAGGAAGCCATAGAAACCTCCTTTCAAGCATTAGAAATTGCCAATGCTGTCTTCATGGGTGAAGGATCTCACTTAAATGAACCAGAGTTGTCTACCACATCATTGAAGTCTACCAAATCCATGTTGGAAGGAGGAGCTTTTGCTAAGTTGGGGAAATTGTTAGATATACCAGAAAAGAATGATCGATACAGGTTGGGATATGTACCTACCAAAGTTGAAAAAGAAAAGACAATGAAAGAAAAAAGGGAAAACATGATGGCTCGTTTGGAAAACCCTTCACAGAAGATTCCCATTTGTGACATTCGTCAAACCTTTCGAAGTGCCGGAATAATTTATGCTGACCAGGTGGCTGTGGTGGAAGAAGAGCATGTTGGTGATGATACCCTCAAATTAGTGTACCCTTGTCTTCCGGATACCATCCTCAACAATTGGAAGATCATCGAGTTTCCCGTGTTTGTTAATTCATGCTCAAATTAATTATGTATTTCAACTCCTTTTGCTATGCCTAAGGCTATAAGAATAACTAATTAAGGCACATGTATTTCAATTCCTTAATTATTATCAATAAATGCATTTTGGAATTCTCCAACTGTTTCTTTTTCTTTTCTTCTTAAAGTTGCAACCTTTATTCATATTTTCTTTTTCCTTTTTTCTCAATTTTAAAAATGCAGGGTTGAAAATGAATACGTTGAAAATAGCAACGCTAGAACCCCTTCTTGTAATTTTGAACTCCCAATTAATCACGCTGATGAGGATTGTGAAGACAATTGTGAGCCTCCCCCAGAACTAGAAAGGTTAATGGAATAGGAAGCTAAGATAATCCAACCCTATTAAGAACCTGTTGAGGTGATCAATTTGGGTACTGAATGTGATAAGAAAGAAATTAAAATTGGTATGTCTATAAAAGGAAGTGAACGAGAAAAGTTGGTTAATCTTTTATTTGACTATGTGGACGTCTTTGCACGGTCATATCAGGATATGCCTGGGCTAGATACTAACATAGTTGAACACAAGCTACCACTCAAGCCTGAATGTGCTCCAATTAAACAAAAATTAAGGAGGATGAGGCCTGATATGGCTCCCGAGGATATGGAGAAAACCACAGTCATCACCCAATGGGGAACCTTTTGTTATAAAGTGATGCCATTTGGATTGAAGAATGCTGGGGCAACCTATCAAAGAGCAATGGTGACATTGTTTCATGACATGATGCATAAGGAGATAGAGGTTTATGTGGATGATATGATTGCAAAATCCCGGACCGAAGAAGACCACGTGGTTAACCTTCAAAAGTTATTTGTGCGACTAAGGAAGTTCAGACTCCGTTTAAACCCTGCTAAATGCACTTTTGGCGTGAGATCAGGCAAGTTACTTGGGTTTATCGTTAGTCAAAAAGGGATAGAAGTGGACCCAAATAAAGTAAGAGCAATACAAGAAATTCCGGCTCCATGCACGGAAAAAGAAGTCTGTGGCTTTTTGGGGAGATTGAATTACATTTCCAGATTCATATCAAATCTAACTGCAACATGCGAGCCAATTTTCAAGTTGCTGCACAAAGACCAAAAGGTTGAATGGAATGAGAATTGTCAAAAAGCTTTCGAGAAGATTAAACAATACTTGTTAAAAACTCCAATCCTGGTACCTCCAGTTCCTAGAAAACCACTTATTATGTACTTAACAGTACTTGATGGGTCAATGGGTTGTGTGCTGGGGAAACACGATGAATCTGGTAAGAAAGAGTATGCTATTTATTATTTGAGCAAAAAGTTCACTAGTTGTGAAACAAGATATTCACTACTTGAACGAACATGTTGTGCACTAGCATGGGCTGCTCATCGGCTGAGGTAGTACATGTTATGTCATACAACTTGGTTGGTGTCTAAAATGGACCTGATTAAGTACATCTTTGCGAAACCTGCTCTTACCGGAAGGATTGCCCGTTGGCAAATGTTGTTATCAGAATACGACTTGGTGTATGTTACACAAAAGGCTATCAAAGGAAGCGCATTAGCAGAGTACTTAGCCCAACAACCTGTTGAAGATTATCAATCAATGCAGTGTGAATTCCCTGACAAAGGCATAATGACTTTATTTGAAGAGACTTAATCATCAGATATAGAAAAATGGACGTTGATCTTTGATGGCACTTCTAATGCATTAGGGCATGGAATTTGAGCTATTTTGATTTCCCCAGAGAACCAGTTCATTCCATTTACGGCTAGATTGTGTTTTGATTGCACAAATAATATTGCAGAATATGAGGCATGTGCCATGGGCATTAAATCAGCCATTGAATCAAAAGTAAAAGTGCTTGAGCTATATGGAGATTCTTCGTTGGTTATCCATCAGACAAAAGGAGAGTGGGAAACTCGATATTCCAAATTGATTCTATATCACACGCACATCAAAGAGTTGGCAGAATATTTCGAGAAGATCACTTTTCACCATATTCCTCGAGAAGGAAACCAATTGGCCGACGCCTTGGTGATATTGTCCTCAATGTTCTAAATAAGCATCGATCAAGATGTGCCAGTCCTAAAAATTCAACAAAAGGATAAGCCATCATATTGCTTATGAATAGAAGAAGAGCCCGATGGCAAGCCATGGTTTTACGATATCAAATCCTATGTTAAGAATAGGGAATATCCATTGGGTATTTCGGAGAATGACAAGAGGGCTTTGAAGAGGTTGTCAATAAACTTCTTCTTAAATGGTGACGTGCTTTATAAGCGAAACCATGACATGGTTCTCCTTAGATGTGTGGATAAAATGGAAGCAGAGAAAATCATTCAAGAGGTTCATGAAGGTTCTTTTGGAACTCATGCAAATGGGCACACAATGGCAAGAAAGATCCTAAGGGCTGGCTACTATTTGTTGACCATGGAGTCTGATTGTTTTAGTTATGTAAAGAAATGTCATAAATGTCAAATCTATGTTGATAAAATACATGTACCTCCAACCTATTTGAATGTCTTAACATCACCTTGGCCATTTTCAATGTGGGGGATGGATGTTATTAGGCTCATCAAACTTAAGGCTTCAAATGGGCATCAGTGTATCCTAATAGCTATTGATTATTTCACAAAGTGGGTTGAAGCTGCTTCTTATGCCAACGTGACGAGGAGCGTAGTGGTCAGATTCATCAATAGAGAACTTATTTGTCGATATGGGCTGCCAAATAAGATTATCACGGATAATGCGACCAATTTGAACAACAAAATGATGAAGGAGTTGTGTGATAGTTTCAAAATTCAGCACCATAATTCTTCGCCTTATTGGCCGAAAATGAATGGAGCTGTAGAAGCGGCAAATAAGAATATCAAGAAAATCATACAAAAGATGGTAGAAACATACAAGGATTGGCATGAAATGCTTCCCTTTGCATTATTTGGCTATAGAACGTCTGTTTGCACCTTAACAGGGGCAACTCCTTTCTCATTGGTGTATGGAATGGAAGCGGTACTTCCCATTGAAGTTGAAATCCCCTCGATCAAGGTCTTGACGGAAAAAAAACTAGAAGAGGCAGAGTGGGTTCAATCACGATTTGACCAATTGAATCTCATTGAAGAAAAAAGAATGATAGCTCTGTGTCATGGTCAATTGTATCAAAAAAGACTTAAAAAAGCTAACGAGAAAAAAGTTCGTCCTCGAGAGTTTCACGAAGGAGACTTGGTGTTAAAGAAAATATTGCCCATAAAAAAAGATTCTCGTGGAAAATGGACCCCGAATTACGAGGGACCATATGTGGTGAAAAAATCTTTAGCTGGGGGAGCTCTTATACTCGCAGAAATGGATGGAGAAGAACTTCCACTTCCAATAAACTCAGACGCAGTCAAAAAATATTATGCTTGAAAAATATATAGGCTCACTATTCGAAAACCTCAAAAGGCGATCTAAGCAAAAGTTAGAGCATCCCGATGGATTGAAAACTTGAAACAACGGTCCATGCAAAAGTTAGGGATATATAAAAAAGAAAAAAAGGAATCAAGCAGTTCAAACTGGGGCAGTTATTATTCTTTGGTGCTGACCAACAGGAGTCCTAAATTACAAGAATGATTAGCGTTTGTTATCCCTTCAACTAAACATGAACACACTCATGCCTACACTGTAACCCCGTACCTCAATTATTTTTGTTCCCAATATAGTAAATGTACTTTTTTCAATGTTGTCTTTCGATGTTGTACATTACCTTTTTCCTTTTTCTTTTATTGTCCATTCCCTAAGCTAATTCAGTCTCATGGTTGTTTGTTCTAGCATTTTAAAAAAATATTATTTTATGATAATAAATGTTGGAATTTGAAGTAGGTGTAAACAAAAAATATTTTAATTATTTTGATATTTGAAAATATATACACGGAAACTTGATAGATTCTCAATATGTATGGAGATGTCAACAAAAAAAGGGTAGTCATTTTAGACAACGTAATGTATAAAGTCATCATAATAAAATGGTTGTTATCTTGATTCATCCATTGAATCTTGTGGGTGCACAGGATCGTATAAGGATCGAGGAATTAAAAATGAACAAAGATTTTTTTGCAAAACACATGATTCATGCATTTTACATTCATATTTTTTTTCACCTACTCAGGCATGACCTTTTGCAATGCATAATGAGTGAATCATGCATATTATACGTTTTTGTTACAGTTATCATAAATATATTGATCTACGCATCGGTAACCAATCTGAAGACGATCGTTTTTTCATTCTTGTCGATCTACGCATCGGTAACTAATCCGAATACGATCATTTTTTCATTCTTATTGATATCACATCGGTAACCAATCAGAAGATGATCATTCTTTAATTCTTGTCAGTCTACGCATCGATAATCAATCCGAAGACGATTATTCTTTAATTCTCGATCTACACATCAGTAACAAATCCGAAGACGATCATTCTTTAATTCTTGTCGTCTACGCATCGGTAACAAATCCGAAGACGATCATTCTTTAATTCTTGTCAATCTACACATTGGTAATCAATCTGAAGACGATTATTCGTTAATTCTCGATCTACGCATCGGTAACCAATCCGCATTCTTTAATTCTTGTCGACATACGCATTGGTAATCCGAAGATGATCATCCGGATTTAATCTGCTTTGACAACTTATTTAAACAAAATTTAGGTTCATATATTTAATTACCTTTTACAACAATAATATTCATACGATAATATTCATATTCTTTAGTAAATACAATTAAATAGGGGCAGCTGTAGCACCTCAATTTTGTTTATTCCAATTAACAATAATAAAAAAATACATAATAAAGTAACTAGAATAAAATTACCGAATTCAACCTCAATCAATTCAAATTAACAAAGGCAACTCTAAGAATAACTATTTACAAATAGAGGATAGCAAGGTACGACAAGGCCACTCTTTGTCAAAGGTACTCCTTACTGCCCTCTCCTTACTAACCAGGCCCAGGAAGCTTCTTTGAACTCTTTTAAATCTTTCAATCTGTTTTGCTCACTGATTCAACTTCTTCATATCTTTCAATTTTTTTTTGCTCATTGATTCAAACATAATGGCTAATCAGTTATCAGGATTAAGAAATTAATCAATTGAATAGACAAATAATATTATAAAAAAGGTACAAATGTAATAAAATAAAGACAAATGTTGTGTTTTGCAGCTTATAGGCCATTCCCTTAGTTCAGTTTCTTTCCCTTGACTTAAAAAGATTATTATTTTCATTGATTCTACACTCAAACAAAAGGGTGAGTTACATCTTCTCTAAAATAGAAAACAAAAATTGAGTTACTGCCCTCCTTTTTTTCAGGATACTTCTTTTGCCTTAAAAGTTGATTATCTTCACTACTTCTATACTCAATCAGAAAGATGCATTACAGGTTTCTATACTTAGCAAAGGTTGCTTGTCTTTGTTGCAAAAACAATGTAAAAGCTGGGATTGACTATTATCTCATAGACATAAAGAATCGTTACTTTACTCTATAAATTGAGAAAAAAATCCATTAGCAAAACAGAAATGAGACACTAACAAAAACACTTAAAAAAGCACAAAAAAAAAAGAAGCAGGCAGAATAGGAAGAACACACAGCAAGGTGATTTAAGGTATTTTTTTTTCTGTCTTTGCATTATAATCATTTTTAATAAAGTTTTTTTTTGATTAAATAACATTGTGATTGAAAAGTAAAAAAAAACCAGAAAAAAAATCAAACCTTTAACATCGCCGCTGTCATCGTCGCCGTCGTGGTCACCGTTACTTCCCTGCTGCTCTTCTTCTCGACCCCTTCTTTTTTTTTTCTTTCTATCTCGCGGCCTCTTCCTCTTCTTTCTCAGACTCTCCTTTCTTCGTTTATCTCAGCCTCTTCTTTCTCCTTACTCGGCCTCCTCTTTTCTCTCAGCCTCTCCTTCCATCGTCGTCGCCGTTGTCTTCTTTCTCCTTTCTCGGCCTCTCCCTTATCTTTCTCGGTCTCTCCTTCCTCTCTCTTGCGGCCTCTCCTTTCCCTTGTTTTTTCTGAGGCGGCTGCTGAACCCAAGCTAGGGTTTCAGCTTAACCCTTTTCTCTTTTTTTTAAACAAGTTGGGCTCGGCCCATTTAGATTTAAAAAAAAAACTGTTGATTAAGTACCCAATTCCATAAATAAAAAAAAATAAAAAAAATAATAAAAAAGGTATTGCATAACAATTAATTAATTAAAAACTGTTGATTTTTAATTAAGTGTCGAATTTCATAAATAAATAAAAAACAAAAGGTATTGGATTAAAACTTAATTAATTGGAATATTTTTTTTTATTTTTAAAATCTTATCTTCACAAATAAGCTAATAAATTAAAATTCATAAATAAATTAATAAATAAAAATGATTAATAAATGTTAACTAAAATGACATCATTTAATCTATGAATAGTAGAATACGAATTATAGAATCTGATAATTTTTTTTAAAAAAAAATTTAGATAAATAAACGAATCTAAAATTAACTTTTTTTTATATTAGATTAATTAAATGTGACATCTTTTTAATATTTGAGGTTTTAAGACACAAATTTTACTACTTGGTGGCTTTAAGACTCAATTTTAAAACCGAAAATTATAAAAATATTTTTAAACATATTAAATTAGATGCGACATTTTTTTACTCCTTGAGTTTTGAGACACGAGTTGTACAACTTGATCGTCTTAAAATTCACATTTTTAATAATTCAAATAAAAAAAACTCCTTTTATTTTCGTAAAAAACTAACCTTTTAATAACTAAACACGATTTATTTAAAAATAATCAACACATCCGCATTTTCTAACCAAGAACTATGTAACTTTGATTTCTCCATCGCACCGGGAGATACGTAGGAGCAAGATCACACTCTTGTCAAGCACATTAATAAAAATTATTTTTTTGTTCCTCTTTTCTTTAAACACGTATTTATTTCAAAATCACATTAAAAATAAATAATTGATATTCGTATTCATATTTAATAATAAAGAAACATAAATATATGTAAGTTAATACTAATTTTGCACAATTAATTATAGCTAACCGTATTTTAACGGATGTCGTAGGGTGCTAATACTTTATCTACGCATAATCGACTCTCGAACTCAAAATTTGGTTTCAAATACCATTTTTTTTTCTTTTTAAGGGTTTCCCAATGTTTTCCCTATCTCAAATAAACTTTGGTGGCAACTCCATTGAAGTCGAGAAACACTCAAAATTTAGGCCGCGACACTATATATAGTCAAGTTAATATTGTGATAGTGCATGCATAATATGTAATATTTATTCATTTAAGATTTAATACAAATAGAATGCCAGTTTAAAGAGCTTTTGCACTTTCAATCGATCAAAAGTGTTAGATTCTTAGAAACATTTGCCTTTTATAATAACAACTTCTTAAGTCATGCACATGACTAGTTGTTACATGCTGACATTGTAATTTTTTTTTTACACAGACAATGTATGAAAATTAAACCTATTTATTATTTGTTTTGGATTAATAAATTAGGATGGAAAGGAGTTGTGTACATCAACACCAAGATACGGAACGGGAAAGGAAGCAGGAAATGAGGAAGGTTACGCGGTTGAAATATCAGTATGTTATCCAAAACCAGGTTCAATCAAGATTAATGATGGTGAATTGTGACTATAGAATCCAAGTATAAGAATGAATTTGTCACTGGAGCTATGGGACATATGTACATCTATTTGGCTGATCGACTACCACACACACCATAGACGTCAAACTCTTATGATTTGTAATTGTTTAATGTAAAATTTCTTTTTGACATATGAAGAGTACACACAAAAATGAACGATAATAAAAAAAAACATATCTTACATTAATTATGATCTTAATGTCATCCTAATATATTTTTATTAATCTAAATAATATGCTTGTACAAATGACAATTTCTAACGCGAGTCATAAACACATGCAGCCGCATCAACACAAATTTACTATTAAAATATCGATATTAATCTCAACAATATACAAAAAAATCTCGAACAAATAACAATTTCAAACAAGTGTCCCAACCAGGTTGAGTCACATCAATATAAATATATTATTAAAGTGTCAATACTTCTTATTTTTAACCCATTTTGTAAATAAAACATATCTCGATCTTTGTAATATACAAAAGAAACTCACATGAATCATTAGTTTAAACAACTGCCGCAACCACATGAAGCCACATCAACACAAATATAATAATTTAAATATAAAATATTCTTATTTTTAGTTAATTATGACTAGCCTATTAAAAGATATCACAATTGCAATTTATTCGCAATTTTGCTACTTTGATGCATGAGAGAAAGATAGAAGAAATAAAGTTAAATAAAATAAAATAAATGAAATTAAATTAATAGTGTAAAGTTTATCATTGTGTTAATACAGAACATATAAACTTATTAAAATAATAGAATCGACAAAAAAAAATCATAGAAATTTATCTCAAAAGTAATATTTCAAAAACTTAACTACAATAAAATTTAATTTTCAATTTTAAAAAATTCCAATTAACAACGAACAACATAAAAATTAATATCTTAACTTATAATTAAAAATTCACAATATAATTTTGTCTCTTTAAAATTACTCTCTCAACTTAAAAATTAAATTAATATAAGGCTCATTTAGAAGTTCTTTTTAAAACGGTTGATCGCAATAAAAATTAATTATACATTACTAAAAGGATATCTATCTATGATACCAAAAAAAGATATATATTTATCAACTAATAAAAGAGAAATTATTATCTTAACTTATATTAAAAAAATAAGGAATGTGTACTTTATTGATAGTGTCTAATTTATTAAGGTTTATTATGCATACATTGGCGGTGGAAATAATTTTCCACTGAGAAGTAACAATATTCATTAATTGGATAGTTATTTTTATGATGGAAGTTACAATCATGTGGTGAGATGATAAAATTTATTGTTCTTATTAACTATTAATATAAAATTAGTTTCCATCGACATTGTGCAGTCCTTTTTCATAATTTTTTTAACAGTGTCACTTATGAGATTGAACTATCTAACACATGAAAAAATTTCACTGATAAAAATTTCAAAATAATTATCACACATGAGACAAGTTGCTGCTGACGAGATTGAACTATCATATATCACAGTTAAAAACATCAAAATAACTATCATACACGTGATAAGTTGTCACTTATCCAATTGAAGGATCTTACACGAGACACGTTATCATTTATAAAAATTTGTAAAACACTATCGTACACGGGACAAGTTGAACTATAATTAGGAAAAACTATTATACACGAGACAAGTTCTCACTGAGAGGAATTTCAAAGTAACTAGCATACACATAATAAGTTACTGCTTCTGAGATTGAACATTAACACAAGACACATATTCTCACTGATAAAAATTCAAAATCACTATCGTACATGAGACAAGTTTGTCACTAATGAAATTGAACATTTAAATAAATATTGTCCTTGCAATTTTGCTACTCATATTTAGAAGTAACACACATTTACACTATAACAGGTGCATAATAAATTAAGGCTATTCATATTTAGAAGAAACATATACCAGTTTATTAAGGGCATACTATAAACTTTGCCGAACTATCAAATTAACAAAATTGAAATTCTATTAAATTTTAAGTGAAATGAAAAAGATAAAACTACGAAGTATTATGTGCTCGAAAATGATGCATCCATATTTCATACACCACTTAATATGTAATATGATTCACAATTTCGTTTGACCAAATAAAAACAAAAACCGCTAACTAATTAAACGGTGAAAATAAGATTTTTTTTTTGTAAAATTATTTATTGTGATGTAACTAACACCAAGTAATCTTGGTAAATAAAAAATAAAAAATAAACTTTCTATAGCGATAAATAGCTAGCTATTTAGATTTGTTAAATGGCTTAAATTGTTAGATACCTCAATAAATTCTTAAAAAAATTTGTTTTTGTTGATATTGCTTACTTGTAAATAAAAAACACCTTAGACATTCAAACCACATATGCCTCGTATTGATTTATGACATCAAAGCTTTGTCAGCCATATCAATATTGTATGTCCTTATACAATTTTACTATAAAAGTAGGAAGCATTCAAGACCTCTTCATATTCACAAAGTTATATTCAACCCATTTTTTGTTTCAAAAATTTATTAGAAGTCCGATAAGAAGCTAATCTTCATCATGGTTTCTCATGTGGTACACCCTTCCTTCAAATTAATTTTCCTACTATTTTTCAAGCATATATTCTAATATGTATCTATAAATTTACACAAACTAATAACATATTACAAACATTATTCATTACTTATTATGTAATAATAATAATCATCATCATTATTTATGTGCAGGTAAACATGAGATTTATCTCTAATGCATTTATTTTCTCATTATCAATACTTGTGATGTTATCAAGCACAATTTACTCACAACAAAAGGAGTATGAAAATCATATAAAATCAGCAACATTTGTGTCAGAAAAGTTTGAAAGTGGACTCGGAAACGTTGTTTCGAAAGCATTGATGGAAATTGAGTTTCCAAAGGGTCATATTGGTGTAAAGAGCTTTGACGTTGATCTAATTGATGAAGAAGGAAATTCTATACCATTCTATGAAACATACCTTCATCATTGGTTTGTTATAAACTTTATAAATAAGAATGCGTCACACGATCCTAATGCTCATACCAATCCTTATGCGGATGCCATTTTCAAAAGAAATGATGGAACTTGCAATGGAGGTATTCTTCCACAATATTGGGGTTTGGGAAGTGAATCAAGAGGAACAACTTCAAAGATTCCAGATCCTTTTGCAGTTGAAGTAGGTAACCCTAAAGCTATTCCAGAAGGGTGGGAAGAGAAATGGTTATTCAGCATCATGGTCATTGATACACGTGGCACAGAAAATAGGAAAAGTTGCAGTGAATGTAGGTGTGACCAATTTAACCTCCCAGAGAATTTTTTTAATGTGACAGTTGACATCAATGGAAAACCATTGAGCCCTGACTATAAAGGAGGAATTTTTTGTTGCCATGATAACTTTCAATGCAAACTGAGAAAGGGGTTTGAAGCCCCAAGAAGAAATCTTGCCCTAAGATACAAAGTAACATGGGTTGATTGGGACCAACAACAAATTCCCGTTAGATTTTACATACTTGATTCCACTGATCGGGTGAAAACAATTGGTTCTCAAATAATACATGACTGCCAGGTAACTAAATAAGTTATTTAAATAAATTCGATTTTTTAATTTCACCGACAATTATATTATATGTGTAGCCCATGTGATTGGGTTTCGATACTTCAACGAGTTTGAGAATTAGGTTCAAGGTTGAAACTATGATTACAAATAATAAATTAATTAATTAAGTTAAAAAAATCTCGTGATAACAATCTGTTAATTTTTTATAAGCATAATAGTATATTAATTATTATTATGCACCTTGGGAGCAAGTGATTACTAAATTGTTTTTGATATTTTTACAGTCTGAGTATACTATTCCAGAAAATAATGGTGATGCCCCGTTTCATGTTAAAAAAGCAAACATCCCAATGGTTAAAGGTGGTTACCTTATCTACGGCACTGCTCATATGCATTCAGGTGTTGTTAATGCAACTCTATATGGACAGGTAGAATTTAATATTTTAATTCGACGGAGTATTGTTAAACTTGATTGTGTTTTCTTTAATTAGTTTCTTAAGTTATAATATTTTTCTGGATTCTATATATAGTCAAGTTAATATTGTGATAGTGCATGCATAATATGTAATATTTATTCATTTAAGATTTAATACAAATAGAATGCCAGTTTAAAGAGCTTTTGCACTTTCAATCAATCAAAAGTGTTAGATTCTTAGAAACATTTGCCTTTTATAATAACTACTTCTTAAGTCATACACATGACTAGTTGTTACATGCTGACATTGTAATTTTTTTTTTTACACAGACAATGTATGAAAATTAAACCTATTTATTATTTGTTTTGGATTAATAAATTAGGATGGAAAGGAGTTGTGTACATCAACACCAAGATACGGAACGGGAAAGGAAGCAGGAAATGAGGAAGGTTACGCGGTTGGAATGTCAGTATGTTATCCAAAACCAGGTTCAATCAAGATTAATGATGGTGAAATTGTGACTATAGAATCCAAGTATAAGAATGAATTTGTCACTGGAGCTATGGGACATATGTACATCTATTTGGCTGATCGACTACCACACACACCATAGACGTCAAACTCTTATGATTTGTAATTGTTTAATGTAAAATTTCTTTTTGACATATGAAGAGTACACACAAAAATGAATGATGAAAAAAAACATATCTTACATTAAGTATGATCTTAATGTCATCCTAATATTTTTTTATTAATCTAAATAATATGCTTGTACAAATGACAATTTCTAACGCGAGTCATAAACACATGCAGCCGCATCAACACAAATTTACTATTAAAATATCGATATTAATCTCAACAATATACAAAAAAATCTCGAACAAATAACAATTTCAAACAAGTGTCCCAACCAGGTTGAGTCACATCAATATAAATATATTATTAAAGTGTCAATACTTCTTATTTTTAACCCATTTTGTAAATAAAACATATCTCGATCTTTGTAATATACAAAAGAAACTCACATAAATCATTAGTTTAAACAACTGCCGCAACCACATGAAGCCACATCAACACAAATATAATAATTTAAATATAAAATATTCTTATTTTTAGTTAATTATGACTAGCCTATTAAAAGATATCACAATTGCAATGTATTCGCAATTTTGCTACTTTGATGCATGAGAGAAAGATAGAAGAAATAAAGTTAAATAAAATAAAATAAATGAAATTAAATTCATAGTGTAAAGTTTATCATTGTGTTAATGCAGAACATATAAACTCATTAAAATAATAGAATCGACAAAAAAAAAATCATAGAAATTTATCTCAAAAGTAATATTTCAAAAACTTAACTACAATAAAATTTAATTTTCAATTTTAAAAAATTCCAATTAACAACGAACAACATATTAAAAGATATCACAATTGCAATGTATTCGCAATTTTGCCACTTTGATGCATTAGTGAAAGATAAAAGAAATAAAGTTAAATTAAAATAAAATAAATGAAATTAAGATAATTGATTAATGGTTTGGTATGAGAGAATATGGCAGAAAAGAAAAAAAGACATCATATTTGTGAAATGAATAAATATACTTAGATATAATAAATTTATAAAACGGTGTATTTGGGTTACATGTTTTTTATACGTCAAAAAATTGTTTTTTATTAAAAAACTAAATAAATTATTAGAAAATCATAATTTTAATCGTATGAACAAACAAACTCACACTTTCTTTATCTTTTTCTTAGTATTAATATTATCACAATCTTAATTGTCATTTTATCTTAATATTAATATTAATATTAATCTTTATCTCTATATCTTAATGTTACGTTTAAATTTAGTCTTATCTTAATCTTAATTTTTTTCTTAATTTTATCTTAATCTAAATATTTTATTTGTCTTTATTTTAAACAAGTGTCACAGATTTTGGGAGTTGCTTAAATAAAACAATTTGGAGATAGTGCATGCTTAATATTTTAATTTGACTAAGTTTTTTTTCAACTTGAGTGTGTTTTCTTCAATTAGTTTCTTAAGTTATAATATTTTTTTGGATTCTTTATATAGTCAAGTTAATATTGTGATAGTGCATGCATAATAGATAATATTTATCCATTTAAGATTTAATTTAAATAAAATGTCACTGTAAATAGTTTTTGCACCTTCAATCAATCAAATGTGTTAGATTATTAGAAACGTTTGACTTGTATGATAAATACTTCTTAAGTCATACACGTGACTACTTGTTATATGTTGACATTGTAGTTACTTTTACACTGACAAAGCATAAAAATTAGACCGATTTATTATTTGTTTTGTATTAATTAATTAGGATGGAAAGGCATTGTGTACATCAACACCAAGATACAGAACAGGAAATGAAGCAGGAAATGAGGAAGGTTACGTGGTTGAAATGTCAGTATGTTATCCAAAACGAGGTTCAATTAAGATTAATGATGGTGAAATTTTGACTATAGAATCCAGACATAAGAACGAATTTCTCACTGGAGCTATGGAACATATGTACATCTATTTGGCTGATCGACTACCACACACACACCATAGACATCAAACTCTTATGATTTGTAATTGTTTAATACATAGTTTCTTTTTGACATATGAAGAGTACAACATGTTTATTTATTTTACCATTTTTTCCTTTAATTACCTTTTTGAAACCTTTTCCGCACTTCACTATATTAAGTCACTATTTTTTTTCGCAGACAAGAAAGTCACAAAAATATTTATCAATATTTAAATGAGATTATACGAGTCTCTCTTGAGTTTAAATTTGAGTCAAGAGATTGAGAAGGAAGAGTTTTAATGTCCATATAGTTAAACTCAACTTGATAGATTAGCTAGTCTTTATGATTACACACAAAAATAAATGATGAAAAAAAGCATATCTTATATTAATTATGATCTTAATGTCATTGTAATATTTTTTTAATCTTAATAATATGCTTGTATAAATAACAATTTATAACACGAGTCATAAACACATGCAGCCACATCAACACAAATTTACTATTAAAATATCGATCTTAATCTTAATAATATACACAAAAGCTCAAACAAATGACAAGTGTCACAAATATAATCATTTAAATATTAAAAAAAATTCTTATTTTTAGTTCATTAAGACTAACCTATTAAAAGATATCACAGTTGCAATGTATTTACAATTTTGCCGCTTTGATGTATGAGAGAAAGATAGAAGAAATAAAGTTAAATAAAAGAAAATAAGAAAAAGTGAAAATAAGATAATTGATTCATGGTTTGGTACGAGAGAATATGGCAGAAATGAATAAGATATGTTACAATACTATAAAATATCTTATAATATATTTTATATTATATTAGAGTATCTTGAGTTATTTCCTATGATCAATTTATAATCATAGAGATATTTTAGAATATCTCTCATTATTATTATGATTTATTACTAATTTAAGTTTGTGTTTATGTATCTCTATATATAGAGAATACTATTGAGTCTTTTGCATCAAGTTAGCGTTAAGCTACTATTAATAAATAATATTCAAGATCTTATAATTTTCTCTTCTCTTTTTATCTAAAATCTCAATACTTCAACATGTATGTTTATGCGCATAAAGAGCCATGGTGGTTTTAATAGTTGTTATCTTAATTAGTTGGTGTCTAGTCTAGGGCTAGGGAAAAAAAGACCAAACTCAGCCAAATCGAAGAGGCAAAGTTGTTTGTGGGTGGGTTTATATGGGTGGGTCAGGTTAAAGGTGATAGAGACTGTAACAATTCAATTTTATAATAAACTATTTTATTAATGAAATAAGATTTTACATAATTAATTTGATGTTAAAATTATTTTATAATATATGTGATTAATTTTCGTTATATGGATGTTTTCTATGATGTGTTTGTTTGATACATATTATATGAAATGAGTGATATAAATAATGAATATTTTATTTTATATATTTTTCTAAAAATAATTGTATTTTAGTGTAATATTTTAAAGAATAAGATTTCATGCAATTTAACGTGTATCCACGTACACAATTAATGTGATATTTTATGATATGTTTGACTAATGTTAAGTGTGCAAGTAGTTATATTCCAATTATTTATAACTATTTTCTATTTTTAGTTATTTATTTTATAAATAATTATCTTGATATGGTAGTAATTTAATGTGAGTATTTGCAATAATAAATATAAATATAGTGATTAATTTGAATATGAGAGTTTTGGTTATTAATGTATTTTAAAAGATTGATTACTTTAATTATTTTATTTTATATACTATTAGTTTTAAAATAGTAGCAATATTTTATAAATTAAATTATATTTAAAAAAAGATATTAATAAAAAGTTAGTTTAGATAATTGTTGGTTTATTTTAAAATAATAATAATAATAAAAGAAAGGAGTAACTAAAATGTGTTTTAAAGGTTAGGCCCATAATCCTAATTAAATAATAACAACCAAAAAAATAATTGAAAAAAAAAACAAAAAAGAAGAAGAAGAAAGGAAGGCATGCGCACGGCAGCGGCAGTCACATTCCTGTAAGGAATTGTTGAAAAAGTAAACAAAATTGATGTCGATGATCGATAACTGTTGCAGAAAACTTTGTCCGTTTTAGTCCAAATGTTAGCATGTTGTTTAACTCATTTAGTTAGTCAATTAAACACACTTATTTTTAATCATCTCAATTTTGAAGGTGCAAACACGAGAAGGAGGTTGAATTGTGTTTGACTAACTTGAATACTTTTTCTGTTTTTACAGTTTTAAAACAAAACTTGATGTATGAATAAAACAGAGTTAGCATCGGATATAAAGTAAAAATAAAAACACAGAATTACAACAGTTAACTAGGCTACATCTAGTCCCTTCACCTTGAAGGATTTCACTAATTCAAACCTTGAATTACAACAGTTCCACTGACCGTCCAAGTCGGTCTTCTCAAACAGTCTAACAAAATCTAGACTCTTGAAGAATACAACACCTTGACTTCCTAAGTCAAGTCTTCTCCTACCAATCTGACAACCCCAGATTGTAGAAGGAATTACAACGCCTTGAATCTAATTGCCAAGTAATCTGCTACCCCTTCTGACTCCCTCAGATTGTAGACTCTACTTCAACAACTTAGATCTAACACAAGAGAAAGAAAATAACACGAGTGCTTGCTTCTGGAAAGCTGGAACTCACAATTAACCTCACTGAAAACTTGAGTGTTTGCTTTTAGAAGTGTATGACTCTTTTGTGATTTTCGATGCTGAGTCTTCAGTCTTGAGCCTCCTTTTATAAATGTGAATTAGGGTCTCTTCCAAGCTTAAATTCGAGCTGTATCTTGCTGGATTCTCTTGCAAAAATACTCTGACCAATCGGGTTTCATATAAATAAAAAACATATCTTTTTATCTCCAGATTTGCTTTCATAAATAACTTGGGCCAATCCTGTCTTTCATTAATTCTGGAACAAATCTTCATTCCCGCTAATAGCTTCAAAGTTCCCATACGACTTCAACTTATTTTTGAATCAAATCCTTTTAATACTTTGATCAAATTAAATTAAATCTCCACCGATTATCATCATGATTAATTCTGGACCGTTTGATCTTCTGCACTAGTCCACATCTGGACCATACTAAGTGATCTTATGTGATCCTTAGATTTCGGCCAACCCTGGACCACACTTTCTGATCTTCTGATCTCGGCCAACACTGGGCCATATACTTAAATCTTGACCGTTGATCTGAACCTTTTCCCTATGATCTAGACCAATTCTAAACTGGGTCTAGATTGAACTGAAATTAAATATGGACAAATAATATTTCATTCTGGACATTTTACCATCTGATTTGGATCAGGTCTGGATCAAATTTGGACATCATTTCTTCTGGTATGAACTTAGTTTCATACCCTGAACCATGCTATCTTCTGGTCTGGGTCAAATCTGGATTGAATCTCTTGTTCTGGACCCATTAATTTATCCTCTGATTAAGTCTGGATCAAGTCAAGATTGTTTATCATTTCACTACCAGACCATCTTCTGGTCAGAATAACTTCTGGACTAAGTTTGACTTATGATTCCTTCTGGTCTAGATCAAGTCTCCCACTGGCAGGCTTCCTTCTAGTCTGGTCCAGGTCTCCTTCTGACTTTGCTTCCTTCTGATCTGGGCCAGCAAAGATATCCTCTGGTAATTTCAAGATGCATCCTTTGGTACCTTCTGGATGCATTTTCTGGTGTCTTCATCTTCTGCCTCTGGAAACTTCATTTTCTGGTGGCATTTAATGTAATAATTCAAGGTTCAAAATAAGATTACATGGAGTGCTTTTGTAAACATCAAAATCCTAAGTACTTAGAACCAACTTGGTTCCAACAAATTTCTCTCTAAAATACCCGACTTCTCCATTTACAGAATTCCTTATTTTGCACCGTTCTTCTTCACCGTAAGTTCGATTTGAGTGAAATCAACGCTAAAACGATCGTCCGAAAAGTGGCTATACTATCCATTGATTGGTTTTCTGATTTATGGTAAGTTTCCTTGACCGAATTTCGAAATATAGTTTTTAAAGTGTCTTCTCATAATTTATTTTTGACGTCTACCCATAAATTGTTGAGTTAGATCGATCGAAGGACAAAGAGTCAGAGGAAAAAGATTGTTTGCTCGTGGAATCATAGTATAATATGTGGAGTATAATATATTGGGTGAGATGGGGAAAGCGTCGAAATAAGGTAAGGGTGAGAGAGCGTTTGAATTCATAGTATAATATATTGTGAGATGAATGGGAAAACCATATTTCCCAAGGATTCATCTGGGCTCGTTACATAAGGCAATATCCCTTTGAGAGATAAATTAATTAATGTGCAAATATGGAAGTTGTGAGAATAAAATGTGGAGTAGAGTCTAAGCCCATGCATAGCATTGCATCTTCTTGTGATTGTTTTGTTGTGATTAATAATGTATCGTGTGCGACAATAATTTCTCTCAGATGATTTGATGTTATAGTGAAATGTATTGATTTCTCTTGAGTGATTTTGACTTTATAATGTGATGTTTTTTTTTTGAAGAATTTTTGTATAATGATACGGTTTATTATGATTAATTGCGTGTTTTTCTTACTTATATTATACTATCAACATGATTTCGAAACTCACCTCCTTCGTTGTTTGTGTTTGACTGGTTTGGCCCTACGTTTGCAAAATCGTAGTTATTACAGGTTAATGAGTCTTGAAGTTCAAATTTGGGAGAAACCCCGTTCTAATAGGTGATACCGAGAATTAAGAGTTGTAATTTGTATTTTACTTTCACTTATTTAATTAGAAAAGATGTTTTGTATGAAGACCTGATAAGTACTAGTAAGTTTTTGAAGTTAAATCAAGAAATTATAGTTAAATCAAATTCATTGAGATTGCATTGTTTTAATTAAAGAATAAAGAGTAATTTTTACGTGTGTATTTAGAGAAACGTGATATGCTAAATTAGTTATAAAAACTATTATTTGCTTGAAAACATATTTTCTTTATCCGCAGCGAATGTTGTAAAAAGGAAAAAAAAATCTAGTATAAATTATTATATATGTTATTTTGGGGTTTGGTGTGTCACAGAGACAAGTTACCAGTGGTTTGGTGTGGTCCAGTTTGATTTTTGAAAAATCCAAACCTGATATACCCGAACTCAACCTTATCAGTACTTAGATTTAGCCCTAGGTATAAAAAAAAATTCCTAAAGTCAACATACCAGATCCACTAACCCTATCCCATATTGTCACTCTATTTTCTACTCTCAAACTAACCCATCGTTCTCTCAACTCTCTAAAACTCATTGTTCTCTACTTCTCTCCTCTTATTTGAAACTCCATGTTCCACTTGTAAGAATCACAAACAAACACAAACCACCTCCTCATCACTCTCTCATCTTCTTCTTCATTTTTTTCTATTTTTTGTTTATATAATATTTCTTCTTCTTTATTTCTCTTTTCTAAACAATTTTTTGGTTTTGCTTTTTCTTTTTTGTTTTTGTAAATGTAAAGGTAAAAAATGCTTGCTTTAGTTTTTTATGTTGTTTCCTATAGATAGTGAGTTTGATGTTATTTCTCAGCCTAACTGAATTAATCAAAGATTTGGAGGATTCAGGAAATGGGTGAGTTATTGAAGAGCTATGCTTGTTGTTATTGAGTTTTTTATTATTCTAAAGGTGCAAACACAAGAAGCGGGTTTAATTATGTTTGTTTAAGTTGAATTCTTTTTAATTATTTATTCAAGAATTGATTCAGGTTTGATGATTTTAACTAAAATAGTGGCAGTAGCAATCATGCTTAATTAATCAGAGGCAACAATAAAGTAAAGAGTGCAGAAGTAAAGTGATACAAGCAGATTTATGATAGTTCACCACCAAATTGGTAGCTACATCCAGTCCCTTCGCTTAGAAGGATTTAACCACACAACACCTGACCCTACAAGTCAATCTTCTCAAAACAACCTGACACCTATAGTCTTTTCGAGGAAAACAAACACATTGACCCTACAAGTCAAGTCTTCTCAACACAACTTGAAAACCACATATTGCTTGAGGAACACTAAAGCCACTATCAGGATGGGTTACACAAGTTTGGAATAGATTGTGTTTTGTTTTTACTAAACAGATTGATACAATTGATTTCTCACACTAAATCACTTAGAAAATATTTCTATGAGCAAGTGCTTCTCTAGAACTTAAACCTTTGAACTTTGAATACTTAGGAAATTTGAGCTCTCAAAAGTTTTTCTAAATTGTATGGATTTATGAGTTTATGATTTCGTGTATTCTTCTTCAACCTTGAGTATCTATTTATAGAATAGATTAGGGTTTCACTTTTTTCCTTGTAAAATCTGGATCATAACTTTCTTGTGAACAAACTCTAAATGTATCTTCTTGTGAATAAATTATGAGTGTATCTTATTGTGATTAATTCTTAGTGTATCTTTTTGTAAATAATTCTGAGTTTATATTCTTGTGAATAATTCTAAGTGTATCTTCTTGTGAACAAATTTGGAGCATATCTTCTTGTGAGTAAATTCGGAGCATATCTTGTGAGAAAATTCTGAGAATATCTTTTTGTGAACAAATTATGAGCATATATTGTTGTGAACAATATTCTGACCATATCTTCTTTTCACCTTGGTCAATGATAAGCTTGAAAACTTAGATATTTACTTTTACATGATTCTCTTGATGTTTGAAGAATAATACTTCTCTATTTATAGTTGCCTTTGGAGCTTCAAACATATGGGTTAGCAAAATATAGTTGTTGGAGACTTTGCTAAGTTTCCTTGGACATGTCTTTATTTGCAAAACTGTCATTTAACCTTTATCATTGTGTTAAGTATGCTGAAAGGATAAGTGTTGCAGTCTATCCTCGGATCTCAGTTGTAGGAGGATGAAGCTTTCATTCTTCCTAATGTGACTGATGCTTTTTGGATTTTTTTCTTTCCCAACAATTGTAGTGGTTTGCCTTATAAGTCAAGGACATCACTTTTTATACTTTCGTACTTTTACTCATTTTTCCATGTGTGAGGATGAATAGACAACAAAAGTTCATCCTCTCTTTTGTGTTGTTTATCCTCTGACATAGAGGACAATAATTCATCCTCTCTTTTGTATTGTTTATCCTTTGACATATAGGACATAAATTCATCCTCTCTTCAGTATTGTTTATCCTCTAACATAGAGGACATAAATTCATCCTCTTATAAGTGTCCTTTATCCTCTGCATTTTTCCTCAGATCTAATTTAAGTACGACGATGGAGTTTCTATTTTATTGAGTCTTGATGTGATTGTTTCTTTTTGCTTTCTTTTTCCCAACCACTTGTAGTCTACTGTATATGTCAAATTTGTTATGAGGATATCCTCTGGGTCTATCCTCATCTTGAGATTGTATTCATCATCTAATGTAACTAATTTTAAGGATGTTCATGGATGATCATCCTTGTATCTATGTAAGTCTTTAAGAGATGATTGTATGTCTTTCTTTCCAATATGTGATTGTTGGAATTTGGAGTAAACATGTTGACACCTTTTTTACTTGTTAGGTAACCTTCTAGAATATGATTTGCAAAAGACATTCTTGTTATCCTCTTGATCTATTATGGATGAGAAAGCTTCTTCTTGTTTCCAATAATTTGAAAATCACGATTGATGTGCTTGTCTTACTTCAAATGCTTTTGTACAAATTTGAACAATGCTGACATAGTGTTTTTTCACTGTTCACATAAGACTCATTTTTATATATGAGATGATGCATTTTTCGAGAGTCCATCCTTAGTGTTTTTTCTACGTTTACTATTGGTAAACCTTGAATAGTGTGAACAACTTGTCAACTTTTGTCTTGTTGTACTTTTATGACAATTACTTTTTCAATAATTGTGATATGAAATCTTCGATAAATATTTATCCTCGAATATGAGATTGTGAAAAATATTCATCCTCGGATCTGGATTCTTCATCCTCTCTTGACCCTTAGTTTTTCTTGACTTCTTCCAAGAGATTTTATGTGTGATTGAGATGCAACACATTGAGATGATCATCCTCGGCTTAAGGATAATCATATTTAATGAATTAGGCTCCTTAATTATTTCATTGTTGAGTTGATACAATGCACTTGTTTATGTGAGTGGCTTCAAGCTTGACCACTTCTGTTCTTTGCAACAAAAACTCAAATGCAAACATCAGTAGATAACCATTTAGAAAACTTAACATTTATTTCATAAGATTTTTTGTCATTAAAACAAATATCAAAAACATTTTTACTTCAATAGAAGTGATCCAATCATTCCTTTGTATGTTTTCTAGTATACCTTCTAGTCTGATTCATCTTTTTCCAGTGAGCAAGTAGGGTGCATTGGTGTAGCCATAAGTTTGCAATCATTCATCTTAAACTTCTTGAGAAACTCTTTTGTATACTTGGTTTGATGAATGTATATGCCCTTTTGACTTTGCTAAATTTGTATCCCTAAGAAGAACTACAATTCTCCCATCATGCTAATTTGAAATTCAAGCTGCATCAAGTTAGCAAATTTTTGACAAAGAGTGTCATTAGTAGATCCAAAAATAATATCATCAACATAAATTTGAAAAATAAAAACGTCATCTCTAATTGATTTTCTAAAATGGGTGGTGTCTACTTGTCCTCTTTCAAAACTATTTCTAATCAAGAAATTACTTAATTTATCATATCATGCCTTAGGTGCTTGTTTTTAGACCATACAGTAATTTCCTAAGTTTAAACACATAGTTTGGAAATTCAGAGTTTTCAAAACCTAAGGGTTGCTTAACATAGACTTCTTCATTTATATATCCATTTAGGAAGACACTTTTAACATCCATTTGAAATAATGTAATGTTATTATAAGCAGCAAAAGAGAGTAGGATACGAATTGCCTCTAACCTAGCCACTTGAGCAAATGTCTCAGTGTAATCAATACCTTCTTGTTGATTGTAATCTTGTGCAATCAGTCTGGCCTTATTTCTAACAATTTCTCCCTTTTCATTTAACTTGTTTATGAAAATTCACTTGGTTCCAATAATGTTTTTCTTTGGTTTGGGTAACTCCTTTTAAATTCGTTCAACTTTTCTTGCATTGCAATGACTCATCCATCATCTATCAGTGTTTCATCAACAGAGGTAGATTTAATTGATGATAGTAGACCAAACAAGATTGTGTCCTATAGTGATCATCTAGTCTTCAAATGATCATTGCAATTTCCAATAATCAGAGTTTTAGGATGGAAAGACTTGTTAGTTATTTTGATTGCTTCTAACCTAATCAGATTCATCTTCTATTAGGTGTTTAATTTTAAAAAAGTTTGTTTCCATGAAATTTCATGTTGTCAAATGGATAGAAAGTATAAACCAAAGGAGGAGGAGGCTAAGGAATTTGAAATTTCAAATCTATCTATTATTTATTTATTAAACTTAATTTAGTGTCTAGAACAATTATCTTCGTACTCCCAATTTTATTTTATAACACATAAATTTCTAAAGGTTACATGTATCTTTTAACCACTACACTTTTTATTATATATTTTACTTTCTAATATTTTATTACTTTTTTTTCTTTCTACTTCTCTTATTTTTTCATAATTTTTAGATTTTATTATTACTTTAATACGAACATATATTATTATACAAGATTGACGTATATTCAAAAACTTGATTTGAATTTATAATATATTTTATTGATTATTTTTTTTAAATTATTTAAAAAAAAATTAGCTTAACTATTGGAGTGTTGCCGTGGTTTGATTTTAGAGAGAGAAAATCAAAACCAATTTAAAAATGGAACGGATGCAGATTGATCTCAATATATTTTTCAAGTATTGCAAATCCCAATAAACTTTTATATTTTGTAAATTTATCTCTCAACGTTTCTAAAGTTTTAGTTATGACCAAAAAAATTAATTTCATTTTGAACCACTTTTTATGTTCATATTTTCACCCCAAAATTTATAAAATTTATAAAAATATATTATACTTTAAATAAATAATTCCTTTACAAATTAAAATACTATAAATATTAATTGAAATATTTAAATTTATTAGAATCTTTTTTTGTCAAAAGTTGATTAAAATTTTAAATCCCTTAAAACATTCAATAACTTTATCCAAAAACGCTTTTAAATTTTGAATAGAGATATATATGATGTTAATATATATCTTTAAGTGGTTCGTCTATAAAATAAAATACTATAAATATTAAATGAAACATTTAAATTATTAGAATTTTTTTTTGACAAAAATTGTTTAAAATTTTAAATTCCTTAAAACATTCAATAACTTCATCCAAACATATTTTTAAATTTTGAATAGAAATATGATGTTATTATCTTTAAGTGGTTTTAATATATATATATATATATATATATATATATATATATTTGAATTATTTTTTTTCTCTTTCTTTTTCTCACTCATGTTAAGAGTGAGATAGAAATATTAACAAACACGAAAATAATTTATATAAAAAACTTACACTTAAAATATAGAAAAAAAACATCCTATAAAATGTAACCATATCAATTACTTGTGATATGGAATGCTGCAGACAAGCAATTAGTAACAATTTATAAATTTACAAACCAAAATACTATATTGAGCAATTGTTGTAATTTCAAAGGACAAAACCTTACGTGATCACGTGTTAGTATAAGAAATTAGGAATTGATTCACTAAACAAGCAAAAAGAATCAAACAGATCTTGTTGAATACTAATAAAATTGTTTGCAAAATATATAGTAGTAATTATTACACTCTGGCCTTGATAGAAAATAGCATATGATAGACAGACCATAAAAACAAAAAAATAGCATATGACACTTATAATGTATGTGTGTACAGCCTGTTACCTGGACCTTGCTCCTAGGTGCTGTCTTATATAGGAGTTTCTCTCACATGGATGCTGTGTACTATTTTTTTTTTTAACACTATTATTTCTCGAGATGACAAAAAATTTCTTTAAAAAATTTAATCCTGTTGCATTTTTAGGATTAGATTTAAACTTGGGTCATTTGGTTAATCTGAAAGATATTATTATCATCTCATCAAAGTGCTCTTGAGTTATGAACTACGTTTACGTTGATTTGTTTATAATTAAGTTTACGATATATTAAAATAATGTTGAAATGTGTTTTTAATTTTTATAAAATTTTAATATTTTATTTTTAGTTCTTAAAAAAAATATAATATTTAGTTTCTACAAAATTATTTTTTCAGTAGTTTTAATTTCTACTGAAATAAACGTGTTTAATTGTCTTTTGATTTTTATAATTTTTTTTCAAGAAATTTTAGAATATTGTACAAAGTTTCTACACAAAAAATTTAAATTTATTTAACATTTTTACGAAAGAATTTTTTAACTTAAAATGAATTAATATAAATTTTTTAAATGCCAAAAACTCAATAAAAGTAACAAAAATATAGACTTAAATATCGAATTTTGCACTCATATATTAGTGGAAGATTTTTTTATAATGATGTAAATATATATGCAAAATATCATTTAAAAATATATATTGACTTATTATAAGAGACTAAAATTATTTATAAGATAATTTTATAAGGACTAAAAGTTATTTTTTGTCTTCATAGGAACTAAAGTCGAAATGTTATAATTTTATAAAGACTAAAAATATATTTAATCTTATAATAATAATTTAAATTGTATCAAAAAGTGGTGCTAAATTTATTTTGATATTATCTTAAGCTTTTGATTGTTTTGACGATGATAAAACTGAATGAAAGCATATAGTATTTTAATTTTAAAGAATATATTGAAGAGGGTGGGAATATGAAGTTCAGTTTTGAAATTTTAACTTTGGCATGGGAAGAAAAAACAAGGATATGAAGCTGATAAAAACTAATCTAGAAAAGATAATTTGAGCAAGTGTTTATAATAATTTGCATTTTGATCTATTTTAATTTAGAACATATGCAAAACATCAACAAAAAATTTCAAATCAATTTTTGTAATATATATCTATAGTTTTCTTTGTACATTTAAAATAGGACTAACTCCTAATTGACTCTTAGTTGAAGCAAAATTTAATATTCTCTTTTACCAAAAAGTAAAATAGAGAACTAATTGTTTGATTTGAATTCTTTTCGATGACTTTGATGTCGATCTGAACTATCAAATCAATATTGAAATATTCTGACTTTGAATTTGTCTACTATATATCTGAACTGTCAAATCAAGATTGAATCATTTATATTCTAACATTGAATTTTGGACCTGATTTATCAAAGTCGTAATATAGGTCATCCGATTTTAATGCGACAATGCTCCAAATCACCTTATTACGCAAATCTATTATTCCTTCGGATAGACGATGAGGCTAAAGATTAGTTTGTCCTTTGCACCCAAATCAACCATATAATCAAGTTTGAATAACTTTCCCTCTTGGAACCCTAATTCTATAAACATGTTCTTCACCAGTGTATTTATCAACCTTAACAACCCAACGACCTCTATTCTTATTCATTCCACATCCATATTTAGGACTAACACAATTTTCTCCAAATCTTGTGACCAATAACCCTTCTCCAATAGGAAGCAATTGAGTTTTTGATCCACATGACCTCCAAGATGACCCTTTACAACTAAATGCATTATAACCAACAACAACTATACCCTTTTGCATATTCCCACCAATTTGTACCAATTTAACAATCTCGTCATGATTCATGAATTTACAATCAATTAGCACAAAATCAGCTTGGTTTAACACCATAATTAATTCTTGACCTTCTTTTCCAACCATGAATTGAACTTGATTTGCAAAAATTCCTAGGAAATTTTTTGAGGAAATTAAATCTTGATGATTAGGGACAATGCAAATTACATTTCCACCAGTTTGGTGAGCAGCAGCTACTAATGCAAGTGTTTTTGTGTCAGCTGGACCACCACATGCCACAACCATTAGTTGTGCATTGTTTCCAGCTGCTACTGCTGAAATAAATTCAGCTACATCTGGTTCTTTTGCTTTTTGTCCCTATTGAAAAGAAAAAAAATCTAAGATTAGATAAAAAAAAAATAAATAAAAAAAAATTGTTGATATGGAAAAAAAATGTAACAAGAAAATTTTAATTCATATTAAAAAAAAAAAAGTGGCATACTGATAAAATATAATTGAATGCATCTGCAATATTTTTTTTTTCCAGATGCATTCAATCATATTTCATCAGTATGCCACTTTACTTTTTTTATAAATTGAATCGACGAGAATTAAATCTTAGTAGATCAATATACAAATTTGTTATATTTGTTCATAAAATATAGCTATAATTTTTTATCTGGTGAAATATGATCGGATGTTTGTATAAATTTTCTTTACACTGACAAAGAATAAGAATTAAACTAAAAAAAATTAACAAGAAAATATTGAAGAGTAATACTAACCATTTTCAAAGTGCTGAGATAGGCCTTTGTGGCATTTTCTGCTGACCAATAAGCCATGGTTTTGATTTATGTGAAATTTTCTAAGTACTCTGAAGTTTTTCTTTGATGAATTGGAATACAGGACTTTTTTGAAGGTTTGATGCAAATGTTTGTGTATTGAATTTGGTTTTGGAGGTTGTGCAAATACATGTATATATAGGTGAAAACATGTGCTGGACATAAGGTGGGGCATGTGTTTTTACAATTGGCATAGAAATAGAAAAAAATTTTATGATAATGGAATTTAAGGTATACCAAAAAAATAGTTTATTTTAGGTATAACTTGGGTAGGTTTGTGTAAAAGTTTTAATTATTTAATTGGCTATACTCCAAAAAAATTTCCGTTTGTCAAATTTTCAACATCTTTTTTTATCAAAAAAAAAAAATAGAATTTTTTTTTCAACATAGAAGACTTAACTTGAAAGAAAATACAAATTTTATGCAAACAAAAAGGCTAGTATTTTTTTTTTCTTTCTGGTGAAAATAAAAAAGGCTAGTAATTACAAAAGGACAAAGACATTTTGGTTTCACACAGAAAAATATCATAAAAAAAAACAAAGCATTGCCACTTCGAAAATAAGTGTTGCCAATACAATATTAATGAATTAATTTTAATTTTATCACAAATTATTAATGTGCACACGATTTTCAATGCATTATATTTTATTATACATTCATGCATTATATTTTATTATACATTCATGATAATTTTTAAGAAATTGTTGAATGTAATTTGTCTTTTATTTTACCAATGTACTTTTGTACTTTAGTTTTGTTCTCTTCTTGTCAAATTTCGTGAGTGAATCATTTGCATTATATAACATAACTCTAATTTTTAATAATGATGGTTTGATAGAGATAATTTGGAAATTTATTATAAATTAAATAGCACATGTGATTCCTTAATTTAATTTAATTTCAGTTAATGTTTTAATTTTTTATTTTCTTTTTTTTAATTTGGTCCTTTATTTTAATTTTAAGTGACAATTTTATCTTTTATATTTTAAAATGTTAACAATATTATCTTTGTTTTACAAAAATTCAAAAAATTCATCAAAATTTTCAACCAAAATCCATAAAATTAATTATATTATTTAATATAATACAAATTTTATCAAATTCGTAACTCAAATATTCAAATAAACTCATATTTTCATTCTTTATTTGATGTTGTTAGAGATGGAAATGAGTTTATTTAAAGATTTGAGTTTCAAATTTGATTAAATTTGTATTATATTGAAGAATATAATTAATTTTATAGGTTTTGATTGACAAATTTGATGAATTTTTTATTTTTTGTAAAAAAAGAATAACATTGTTGACATTTTAAAACATAAAAGATCAAATTGTCACTTAAAATTAAAATAAATGACCAAATCGAAAAAAATAAAATAAAATACTAAAACATTAATTGAAATTAAGTTAAGGGACCACAGATACTATTTAATCTTTATTATATTAATTTATTCACTCTTATAATTTGAGTGAAATTCACTCATTTTTTTAATCTATGTAAACAAATAAAAAATTACACTTTTATTTATATAATTTATCGGTTTTTACGTTGACCAAAAGGAACTTTAATTTGAGTTTCTTGAATCAATGCATAGTGTATAATAAAAAATATTTTGATGCTAGGTTTATAGATGATAAAATCTAGTTTTTAATAAAAATAATTAAATATTTTTAATAAAAAATGAAGTTAATCCTACACGCGTTTACGATTCATAATGTTTGGTAGAATATGTAGGACAAAATGATTTTGGAATTAATTAAATTTAAATCTATTTTAGGAAACTTGCTAGTAGTTTCATATTTGGATTGTCTTATCTGTGAAGTAGGTAATCTAATGCATTCTTACTGAGATTTTATTTCTGGTTAAGTTTTTGGTTACCATATATAGTGTGACAATTCTTATCAACAATTTTTTTTATTAAGTATATTTTTTTCTTCAAAATGTTTAACAAAAGAAATTCTTTTTTTTTAAAAAAAAACTTTCGAAAATGTAAAATAAGAGTTTTATATGTAAATAACATTTCGTGTTATATTTTATCAAAAAGAAAAAGATAAATATATTTTTTATCTTTGTAAAATTTACATTTATATTCATTTTTAGTTTATATAAAAAATTTCTTCGAATTTTAATCTTGTATATTTGATGATATTATCAGAGTTACATTCTATAATAGTGAGTGTAATTGAATGACTAGAATATGAGTAATAACCACCAACAATGTAATCTTATCTTATACATATTCTATATTTGAAGTCCATTTGTAAAGTAAATATCTATATATATTTCAAAAGTATTTGTGTGTAAAAGTGTTTATTTATATTTCTAATTAGCATACATTATTCTTTAAATAGTATTTATTTAATATAAATAGTAAAAAATTCAAATAAATCTAAAAAAAATTTAAATAAATATCAAATTCAAATATTTTTAGTGTTCAAAAGTTATGCTAATAGTACCCTTTCAAAAAAACAAGTTTTTATTTTATTTTTTTATAAACAATTATCATTGAATGGTATTCATCATATCATTAACATTACATACCTTTCCTTAAAAAAAAAGTTATACTAGTATATTTCCCTATAAGGCCTCCAATTTAATTTGATTAATATAATTAGTATTAATTTTTGTTAAAAAGAGGAGTTGAACTCATAAATTTAACTTTTTTGTCACTCCAACTACTTTATGACTCTCTTCAAATTAATTAGATAACTTATTTGTAATCCAAGCCAGATAACTCTTTGCCTAAAAAAAGGATGTTTTTTAAATAATAATTTTTATAGTAAATGCATACAAATTAGTTTCTGTTTTCTAATAAAATCTCTAAAAGTTAATATTAAAATTATTAAATACAAAAATTACATTTTTTTTATCTAAACAAACATGTAGAGAAAAACTTCATTTACTTAGTTATTTAATGTGTGTTAAACTATCTAAATCTAAAAAATTATGTTAGCAACACACCCATCTCTTATGTTGGCAGACACATTCGGACACTTAGAAAAAAAAATTATCATTTAATTATTTTAACAATATATATTATTTAATTTTTTTTTATTTGTGTGTGTTCAAATTATGTGTACATAAAAAAATTATTCTCAACAAATGACCACTTTTTCTTTATTAGGAAGTGTCCTTTTCAATTGGATTCCCATGAGATAATGCTAATCATACTAGCATTTAATTCTTAAAGAAAAGTTTCTAGATTATTGACCCAAATAATCATCAAATGGGAACTTCCTATAAAATAAAAAAATAATTATATTGAAGCATAATATAAATATATACATTAAAAATTTGAGTAGACAAAAGCAGGATCTGCATCACAATTAACCTAGTCCCAAGATATTCTAGCTGTAATGTCGTACTAGTAGAAAGGACAACAACATAATTTAATTTGTTCCTATTATTAGTATTAGTTTTCTTGAAAGATAACGTAACTAGTGACCATGTTAGCTGCATTCACATTTCACAATTGGGTATATAGTATAAACATTACACACACACAAGCATACACCAAGAAAAGAATCATAAGCATGCAACACTATGATAAAATAATCATTCTACACTTTAGATTCCAAAAAAATTTATCACTGTAAATTCAACCATTTTAAAAAAAAATAAAAATGTAAGTTCAACATTTTTATATATTTAGACATCACTGTCGCAATCCATCAAGCTATTGTTTTCCCTCTTTTCATATTTTCTCTAATTTTCTTCGATTTTATTAATGTGTTGATGCAATAATTTTTTTTATTTTCTCTGATTTTATGATTGTTTTTTGTTGTTAATGAACTGATTGCCTCTAAGTTTTTGATTTTTTTTTTGCGATATTTGATTTTCTTCTACAAATATGATTTTCTTCATGAATTGTTGATGTTTCCTCTTTTTTTTCTCTGTCATCTTTGATGTTTGAGTTTGATGTTAAGTATTTTTTATATAGTTACTAATAATAAACTTCGATAGATGTTTCAAAAAAAATTGATGAATAATAATAATGTTTATTTTCATCTGTCATCTATGTTTTGTTATGATGTATTGATATTTCATTTTGTGTTGATGAATAATAATAACAATGTTGATACTTTTATATATAGGTAAATATGAATTTCCAAGAACAAGATGATGTGATGCTATATCTAATGTTAGAATAAATATTTTTAGAGATGCTTGGACTTTGTTTAGCAATTTTTATGATACTGAGTCATTCTTCAATGTTGTTTTATGAAAATCATAGGATTAGAAATTGACTAATGGATAAAGATGGATTAAGGGGGAATTTTTAGAGAGTTTGATCAATCAAGATGATGTCACATATGTTAATCAACTTCGCATGGATATTAGATGAACAAGTGGCTATGTTCTTACACATATTGGCTCATCATTCCAAAAATCATGTTATTAAGTTTCTATTTAAATGATCATGACAGTTAATAGGTATTTTAATTCAGTGTTGAATGGGGAATTACGATTACATGAAATTCTTCTTAAAGCACCCGATCCTATCCCAAAAGATTGTTTGAATGAAAGATGGGAATGGTTTAAAGTTTGAAAATGAGGATGAAGCCTTTCTCGGTATATTGATTGAAGTTGTGAGCATTGGTCTAAGAGGTGATAATGGACAATTCAAAACACACACCTTAACAGCGACCGAGGCAAAATTGGAGGAAAAGTTTTCTCGATGTGGAATTAAGGTAATCCCACACATTGAATATGCAATGAAGAGGCTAAACTTAGTTTATGGAACAATTTAAAATATGTTAAATCGAAGTGGATTTGGTTGGGATGAAGAGAAAAAAATGATTAAGGTGGATAGTGATGTAGTGTAGAAGAAATATGTGAAGGTTGGTGTTCATTAATTTATTTCAACTTCGTATATTTTAGTGAGTTCATTTGATTTTTTGAAAAATTATATTTTTTATTTTTGTGCAGAGTCACCCAAACGCAAAAGGTTACAGGTATGCTCCAATTCCACTCATTGATAAACTTGTTCGTGCTTTTGGAAAAGATCATACTACTAATAAAGGAGGTGTTCCCCTTGCTGATAATGTCAAGGAGATAGATAAAGAATAGGCATAACAAATTAATGATGAGGAGCTTGAATTAGAAATTACTCAATCACCATCTCTTTGTCAATCACAATCTAGAGGAAAGAATAACCAAGTGAAAATTCAATCAAAGAGAAGAAATAGAGGAGCACATCTTATTGCTCATGATATTTCTGAGTTGGGAAAAACTTTTGAGAATTGGCTTGAAAAAAGATTGGAAGGTTTGTGAAGCTACAAATCGTCTAGGAGTTGATAAAGATGTGTTTGATGATTCAAGAAACATTATGAATGAGTTGAAGATGATGAAGCTAACAAATCAAGAGTGTTTTGTTGCAGCAAATAAAATATTATATGTGGCTCATCGATTGCACATATTTTGGGGTTGTGATGATGTTGACCGTCTTATATTTGTTAAGTCGTTGATCTACTAGTTCTATTTTTGTACTTGACTTTACTTATCTAACTTTAATATATTTTACTTTTGTTGGTTTATTTTGTATTGTTTGATGAAACATGTAAGACAATATAGTGTTCTATATGATATTTTATTGATACGTACATGGTCGATAATTTTATTTGATACAATGTATTGCAAATTTTAATGATATACTTTTTTTATAGCATAAACAACTTTTTCAAGTATATAAAATTACTTCACAATTTATCTACATTTTTTTTAGCATTTATAAAAAAAATTATAAATGTTATTTTGAAAGAAAAATATTAAATAGATTACAAGAACAATTTTGTCATTTTATCACAATATATATCATATCTTTTAGTTATATGGTATGTATCAAATACTAGATATAATAAACTAATCTTATCAGATTTGTTATCTTGTGCACATCAAACATATGACATGATAACTATTTATCTTGTCCATATCATGTCTCTATTCTGCTGTCTATCATATCATGTCTCTATCTTATCTTGACTATCAAATGGATCCTTAGTATACACATAAATACACTAAATGACCCGTTCAATGGACATAATAAGATATATGATAGAAATAAGTTTCATATCCTATCTGAATCTATGTTTGATAAACCAACAAGATATGATAAATTAATTCAGAACTCTATCATATCACGTATCTCTAATTGAAATTTCTATCATGAATATGAGTTGGGTTAGAAACTAGTAAGATAAGATAACAACAATAATTTAATCAATTACCCTTATAAAATATAATTTAAAATATAAAAATGAAATACAATAAAATATAAATCTAAAAATAATTTATAAAATATAAAAATTTAATTCATATATAGTTATATTCTCCTCTATTCCCTTCTGGCCGATTCTTATTTTTCATCAAAAAGTGATGGTCTATGACCAATTTTGTGTCCGAAATTATCTCTCTAAATCGTTTTTACTCATTTTTATGTAAATAATTGATTTCCATACATATATTAGTTTTTCTTTGTGTTTTTTCATGGTTTCGTCGTGATCGTGCGAAGTTGTGTTTGTTCATCGTCTTCGTGTAACGTTTTGCTTTCCTGTCTTATTGTGGTGTTCTTTGGTTCATATTAGCAGATTGGCTCTGATCGAGTGCAAATTCAATTAATGATTTTGACGTCGTCAATGATACAACTCTCGAGACATGAGTATTTCAAACAACTTAGTTTTACCATCTTTATAGGTTTTGTCACATTTTTAGACATTTTTTCATTGTATGCTAGGGTGTTGTGAGTTTTTTCATAGATTCATCTTTTTCAATTTTAGCGATTTTGAATTGTATTGTTCTCAATCGATATAATTTCTATCAATTTGAATGAATGAATGAATGAATATCGTTTTTTAGTAAAAAAAACTCATATATAAATTTATATATTTATAAAAACAATAAGTTTATATTCATATTATTCATTTATAATATTAATATCTTCTTGCAGTATTAAATTATGTGTTATTTTTATATACCGGTGGGATATATGCACCCGAAAAATAAAATGTAATTCAACTAAAAAATTTGTCTATTAAATAAGATCATGCCATAATGATGTTTTGGATTAGGGATGACAATGAGTATCTATGGGTACAGATAATATTATTCTACAATTATATGTATTGGATAAAAATGACATATGTATGTGCGGGTATTCGCTTAATAGATATAGTGTGAGGTTATAAGTATCCGCAGGTACTAACGGATATCCATGAATATCATCTTTATGTATAAAAATTATCTTTTTTCAATTATGTATCCTTATTTTGTCAAGACAAAAATATTTTAACGCATAAAAACGTTACTTCCTTCATCCCATAATAATTGACATATTTGTAAAAAAAATTTATCCCAAAATGAATTACCGTTTCAATTTCCAATACACTTTTTTCCAATTGTACTCTTTAATTAATATTAATTGCATTATTTTTAAATGCAAGATATTTCACTATGTATTTATGACATTGATAATGCACAAATATCAAACCATATAATTTGGTAAAAATAATATTTGTTTCTCTTTCATTTATACACTTTTCTTAACATGTGAAATGATCAAATGACTTAATCATTTTGGGACAGATGAAGTAATACATTAACAAATAAATAAAAGGCTTAAATATAATTTTAGTCATTTATCTTTTATCTAATTAATATTCATTTTGGTCTTTCATTTTGTTTTATTGATTTTTCATCTTTTATAAGATGTATTTTGATAATTTTCACATTCACAACAAAAGTATCATATTTAAAAAGGCATCAATTTAACTTAATAATAGGCTTGCACTTGAAAAAACTTTTCTTGCATGCATCAAAATTGATCATATAAACTCTTTGAAACGAACAACCTTTATCAAAGTTATTTGTATTTTCATCTCGTCCTTGTTAAATTTGCAGACTTAACTTTTAATTGATTCAAAATTATCCTCAACAGTTCGTGACAGTTATCATATAACTGTTTGAAAAGGTTATGATGAAAAGGATTAACATTTATTATACATAAAAAATAAATTAATAATAGATGAATGACCTAAACGAATATTTGATAAGAGATAAAAGAATCAAAAGTATATTCATGTATAATTGTGTTGATGTTGCTGTTATGTATAATTTTCCCCGTGTTGTCAACACAAAAATATATTAAAACATTAATACATTAATAAATAAATAAAATATATAATAAAATTTTATCATAAAAACTATTAATATAAAAAATATTACAATATATCAATTTTATTAATTTTTTGTCAAATAACCACGTCTACGAATACTATTACTTCTGCATTTATATTAATTAATTAATAAATAAATAGTATCTATTATTACATCTGTATTTATATCAATTAATTAATAAGTAGTGTCCGTCGCAGATTTTATCCGTAAATATTCACAGTTTAGATTTTCTTTTCCATCCCTATTTTGGACAGCAAACGAAAAAGACAAGGACCTTAGTTAAACACTTACTCATAATTTGGCTTTGACCTCATAGACAATTACTTGTATATTTATATAAAAAATCAAAAAAGAAAAAAGAAGAATAAAAAACCATTCTCAATTTTCATCCAAAGCTCCAAAAACCAACTTTATAGCCAAAATTCCATCAATTATATCCTTATATTTAATATAGAAATTTAGAAACACACACACATGCAAATAATTAAACTATATAGAATTGGTAGACCCTAAAGACATGCCAACACCAGACACTATTCAATAGAAATTTGCATAATTGTTAATTAGAAGATGAAAAATTGGCTTGCCATGTTACATTAAAAAGTACTATATGATTCTTTCTGCTCTAGGAAAACCAAACCATAGATCTAAATCACATCAAATTGCTTCCTCTACCTAAAACATTGATAACAAGAGGAACCCCCATGATTTAATTTTTGGTCTAGTGGTCTATGATTAATTTTTTAATTATTTTGTATTTTAAGATTATATACAGTTGTCTGATTTTGCTGGTGAAGATGCAAGCAACTAATTGGTGGACCTCGTGGGAAGTGTTGAAATCTTTATTCTTTTTTTCTTCTTTATTTTAATTATTAGAAAATTAATTTCTCTAACTATATAATTAAACTCAAAGTGTTAAATGAATTTTAGATAAAAACGAACAAATTGTTCAAGAGAATCTAAGTTTGAATATTTATTGTAATAATATTTTGTCAAATTTTACTTACTTTTCAGTCGAATTTTAAATTATTAAAGTCTCGTTCTTTTAAATTATGTGACTAAGAAAAATTAATTTTCCTTGTTTCCTTAAAATAAAATGTGAAAGTGCGGTTCTTACAGGCATATAGGCACAAATTGTACAAAATATTTATGATATATATATTATTTAAATTTAAAGAAAAAAATCGAAGTATTAAGAATAAATTTGTCCACGAAAAGTGTAATTTATGAGGTCTTTGGTTTCATAATATCTAATTCAGCTAAAAGAGATCATGTACGAGAGGATCATCTATATTTATATATACATAATGTTGGTTCTTGGAATAATATTATGTCAGATGAAAACAATATTCAAAATCATCAAAATTCTTTTCATTTGAAAATCAATTTATACTTAAAGACTGTGGTCTCAAGTATGACATATTCAAATATAATTTTTATTTTACGATAATTTATACCCTAAAATTATTCATAATTTGGAGATTCTATAGATTTTTTTAAAAGATAGAGATGCTGTTAAAATACATCGTCCTAATGCTAATGAAAAAGTCTTTTACAAAAGTGATTTATAAGATTAAAAAAAGGTATATACGAAAGAAACTTATTATTATATCGTTGGCGTATATATATGATACGTGTGTATACATATTAATTTGGCATATCTGCTAAAAAATAATAATGTTTTTGGCATACATGCATGTATCATATATATGAGAACTTAGTTTGGGACACTACTGTGGGATAACAAGGTGGAAGGGAGAAATTTTCAATCTCAAAATGATAATCTTACTGGCCCATGGGATTGTAATTAAGAAAAGAAAAGGTCTTCAATGTCATTTTAGTATATGTGTTATTTAAATTAAATTAATATGACTTAAATACATGTTTAGTTTATGTAAATTAGCGTTTTTATTTTATTTTCGTTCTTGTAATTTTTTTTCTTTAAATTTAATTCGATAAATTCAATTTTATTTTAAAATTGACCATGCTATTAGTGGCTGTTAGAAAAAACTGAAATGACAAACAAAGAATAGACACAAATAAAAACAACACAAACTTATGCTAACGAAAATCAAAGGAAAGTATATATGTTTGATTCTTATAAATTTGTACTTTTTTTTATTTTTTTTATTTTTATGTCTGTAAATTCACGTTTTTTTTTTTAAATTTTTGCTTCTCCTCTATTTGCCACGTCAATTTCTTTTTACGGTCACTAATAATATGGACGATTTTAAACAAAATTGAACTTACTAAATCAAATTTGAAGAAAAAAATTATATAGACAAAAAATAAAATTAAAAAACTAATTTACATAGACGAAACATATATTTAAACCAAGTAATATTTAGAAAGTTAAATTATTATTTTTGACTGCTTTTATTATTTTTGACTGCTTTAGAAAGTTAACTTGTTTGGATGCAGGTTATATTTTATTTTCGTTCTTTGAGAGTTTTATTTTATTTCCTTTTGGTTTTGATTTTTGAAATTACAAAAGATAGTCATTTTCATCTTTTTTCAGGGTTTGGTTCTTTGAGTTTTGTCTTTCTTTATCCAAATTAAGGATCAAAGTGGGAAAAAAACAACTTAAGGATCAAAGTAAAATTTAAATTAACTTAGGAAATCAAATTAAAAGAAAAAACTAAACCAAAACTTTAGTATTTTCTTTATATAAATACAAACACTTTTAGATATAGATTTTACAATATCATGTTTTTCTTATGGTATATTACATAACATAAACAAGTTAATATATTTTTTTATAATAAAAATATAACGTGGAAGATGATTCCCAAAGTTAAGTGCATAGAGCTCCAAGAACACTCATATAAAAGATTTACATTTATACCTCCAATAAGGCTTAACGCTTATCGTTATATTATGGACATCGAGGCTCTTGAATTTTGATCAAACCAAGGCAGACGAGAAAAGAAAAATACAGTTCCATGAGTTGGAAAAATTGAGGTTTCAAGCTTAAGAATTATCATGATAAAAAGATTATTAAGAGATAATTTAGACCAGGCCAACATGTTTTACTATTCAATTTCAGGCTAAAACTTTAGTAATATACATTTTGTTCAATTTCTCATCTTGGTGTTGTAAATTATTTGACGATTAATCAATTAGTTTGTATATTGACTTGACAAATAAACAATTGTAAATTAATTCTCTAGATCAATAATACTAGTTTGATTAAGGCTTAACAACTTCAAAAGTTTGAGGTATGACATATCCTAAACCTAAAGGGGCTTATAATAGAGCACATGTTTTCAAAGGCCAAATTTATGCCTATTGGAAGGATTGCATGCAGGTCCATATCATGGCTTATGATGCGGAGGTCTAAAAATTTGTTAAAAACATGCCTTTTAAGCGTACTATTGATGTTCACGGTGTAACTATAGACAAACCTGAAGATCAATAGACATAACTTGAAAATAAGAAAGTGTAGTATGATTGGAACGCACGTAACATTCTAACCTTCTATTTGGGAGTTGACGAACATTAACGTGTCTCCCATTGTAAGTATACAAAGACGATGTGAGACACCTTACAAGTCACTCATGAAGGGACAAATAGGGTGAAATAATCACAAGTCAATACCTTGACACAAGAGTATGAACTTTGCCATATGAGGAAAGGGAAAATCATTGCTGACATGCAAAAAAGGTTCACACATATTGTGAACAAGCTAGATGGTCTTAATAAAACAATTCCAAACGCAGACGTAACTCAAAAGGTATTAAGGTATCTTACCAAGGAATGGCAATCGAAGGTGACCGCCATTAAAGAATTGTAAAATCTCAACACAGTATCAATTACTTCTCTTTTTGGAAAATTAGAAAAGCATGAGCAAGAGTTAATGAGTCTTGCAAAGCACAAAGAAAAATTGAAAAAGAATGATAAACATAAAGAGAAGGAAAATGAGAAAGAGAAAAAGAGCATTGCCCTCAAGGTCTCTTCAGCCAAGGCCCAAGCATAGGAGCAATACAAAAGTAACGATAGTGAAGACATGCTTCAAGCGATGAGGAAATAAGCCTATATGAGAGAAGATAAGTTTCTAAAATGCAAGGGCACCCAACGTAGGTACAAAGATATAGTAAAATCTAGAAGATCAAACAAAAAGGAAGGATCATTCAAGAAAGAAGTAAATACAATTACTTGAGGTTAAACAACACATATGAAGAATGATTGTCCTAACTTGTGATAAAAAAGTAGACCTTATGAGAATGAAGCAAAAATCTAGAGGCAAGGGTCGGAGAGCGTACATTGCTTAGGAGGATGATGAGAAATTAGTTAACAAACAGATCTTATGAGAATGAAATCGCAATCCTATGTCTCATGGCTCATAGTCATGAGGAAGATGAGGTAAGTAACTCCGACTTCAAAAATTTACCTTCATATGAAGAACTTCAAAATGCTTTTGAGGAAATGCATGAAGAAGCAAAAATGGCTTTCAAAAAGTTGGCATCCCAGATAAAGGTTATCCTTAATATGGAATCCAAATTTTTTAAGTTACAAACTACACCCTTACTTACGAAGAATCTCTAAAATCTAAAAGTAAATTTTGATCCTCCTTAACTTGGATGGAATTTGCTAGTTATGGGAAATGTCCTAGTTTGTATGAGGATATCTCATCTCTAAAAAGCAAACTAGATCAAGTCTCAAAGGAAAGTGTGAGATTTTCTATTAAAGAAGATGATTTTGAATAAACCTAATAAAAAATCTTATAAAAAATACTCATATTATTACGAAAACGATAGCAAACCTCGTATCCCTTTTGCAGGAAGGGTCATTCCATATCAAAATGTTACATTAGGAAATTTATAGTTCTTAAATGTAGTATGATATGGATACCCAAATGCAACAATTTTGCCACTAACTCCAAAGGGCCCCATGAAAGTTGAGGAACTATGATGGGAAACAAGTCTATGTTTATTGAACTACATGCAAAGAGATGAGGACATGAAACCTATGGAGACAATAACAAGGGTAAGATACTAGGTGAAGGTGTTCTAGGAAATCCCTCCATAACCACGATAGAAAATGTTTTACTAGTTAAAGGGCTTAAGCACAATTTACTTAGTATAAGTCAATTATGCAACAAGAGGTATAAAATGACCTTTAATTTCCTTGGTTTCCTAATTGAACATGATATGAACAAGGAAATTGTGTTTAAGGGTATAAGAGTTGAGAATATCTATATGTTAGACTTAGATAAGAAGATGTTTCATTAACAGAGACAAAATGCCTCATAACTAAGAATGAAGACTCTTGGTTATGACATGACGTTTAGTTCATGTTCATTTCGATTTGCTAAATAAGGTACCATCTAAATATCTAGTATTAGGCCTTCCAAAACTAAAAAATTTCAAAGACCGTATGTGTGACACTTATTAAATGAGAAAATAAATAAGGGTCTTTTTAAATCTAAAAATGTCAGTTCAACCTCGAGAGGTTCATTTCTATACCTTGCATCTAGGCTAGAGATAATGTTCACTTCTATACCTTACCACACATACAAAAAAAAAAAAAAAAACCTAGTTATTCCCTTCTTGTTGTTCTATGATCAATTTTAGGGTGAGTGAGTGCAATTAGAGAAATAGAATTGATGGGTTAAATTTGGTGTGAATGGACCATGATAGGATTTGGTGAATGTTCTAATCTAAAGGTGTAAAAAGGTGGTCTATGATGGATCAATCTTTTCTTTGGTCTATTTTATATGTTACCTTTTTCATTACTTTATTCTTAGTTTTGGGCCTAACAATTGTTTCAGCCCAATTCATTTTCTAAGTCAATTATCTTATATTGAGCCTAGTCCTATTATTATTATTATTATTATTATTATTATTATTATTATTATTATTATTATTATTATTATTATTATTATTATTATTATTATTATTATTATTATTTTCTTCAGTTCTAAGATGCAATAGGATGGTTTTCTAAGTCATTCACATTTTGTAAATTCACAGTCAATCAATTAATATGAAAATAAGTTTAATATGTCGGTTCCGCCGCCTGCTCCTTTCCTTAAAGGCAACTGTGATGTTCACTTATCTTCCAATGGAATGTGGAGGATTGGTTTGGTTAATGAGATTTGATTATACATAAATTATTCAATAAAATCTATATCGGTACGTAAGGGCGTACATGCGGGTCGGCCTGTCAACTTCATTACTTGAATTCAACTCAACTCGATTTTTATCTGTATTTGGTTATTTTGAGTCTATTCAACCTAATTCGTTGAAACTCATTTATATTTTGTTCAGATAAGGGTTCAACAATTTGAACCCGACCCGGTAACTAGTTATATTTTTTAAAAAAAAAATTTATTTGACAGTCCAAATTAATTTTTGTCCTTATAATCTCGTATATGTCTACTTATAAAATTTGTATCTAATTTTTAAATTGTCTCTCTAAAAACATTAATGAAGGTATGAACTCAAAGCTTATGTTTATGATAAATTTAATTTAAATTTTTTACATTTGTTAAATACAAATTTTTTGAATTAAATACTATTCATTTAAGTTAAATACTATTTATGAGTAAAAATGATGCTTATGCAAAAGTTTATGTTTATGATGAATTTAGTTTAAATTTTTTATATTTAAATCTATTAAACACATTTTGTTTTTAGTATTTTATTTGAAAATAGTAAGTATTCTGAAAATAAACAAATAAAGTACTACTATTAAAAAATTATTATGGTAGCTTAAAGTGGCGGAGCTTCTTTGGGACATACGGGTGACCGTGACATTTGAGTTATAATTTTTTTAAATAAAAAATTGATTCATAACAAACGACCATTCACACTTGTTCAAACCATTCACATAGGTTATCCAAAATTTTATATTTATACTTTATGTCTAAAATTTATATTAAAAAGAATTTGAAAAAATAATTATTATTAACTGTGACAAAGTTGTGAAAACCAAATTATATAAGACTATATGATAATTGTGGTTTGTCTAATTTGATATATACTAATTGGGTTGTGATGAATTTTGATTAAACCTAATATGACATATGTTAATAGATATGCTAATTAATATAGATATTGTGGTGTATGTTTTTGTAATTTTGGGTTATATAATCGATGTATTTTATGAGTTGAATTGTTTTTATGGGCTAAATAGCACATGTGGTCCCTTAACTTAATTTCAGTTAACGTTTTAGTCTTTTATCTTCTTTTTTTCTGGTTTGATCTTTTATTTTAAATTTAAGTGACAATTTGATCTTTTATGTTTTAAAATGTCAATGATATTATCCTTTTTTTTACAAAAATTCATCAAAATTTTCAACCAAAACCCATAAAATTAATTATATTCTTTCATACAATACAAATTTCATCAGATTCGTAACTCAAATCTTCAAATAAACTTATATTTTCATTCTTTATTTCACTTAAAATTAAAATAAATGACCAAAACGGGAAGAAAAAAAAGATAAAGGACTAAAACGTTAACTGAAATTAAGTTAAGGGACCACACGTACTATTTAGCCTATTTTTATGAGTTGAATTGTGATTGTTGGGATATTATTGTCGAAATGTATGTTCGAGTCTAATATATGAATGTGACATGCTATCATGATACGCATAATGTAGATTAGTACATGTAGATTCTCGTTAGATTGATATGTGTATATGAACTAAAATTTATTCTACCAATTTTTTTAATTATTAAAATTGTACTTTTTTTATTAGGCTCAATTTTTAAAATTAGAATAGAGTCTTCAAAATCTTTAAGACAACCTTGAACCAAATACATCAATTTTTGTAGATCAAATTATAATTTAGATGTCTATTATTAAATAACTGGAGGAAATAATTTATAAAAAAAATTACAAAAACAACTACTATACTTATAAAATAAAATAACTTTTTCAACCTAAATTCCAAGTAATTTTTAATTATTAAAAATGTCAACGAAAATTTGATTTACTACACCAATATATTTTTGTAAATTTACAACTTAAAATTCTTATATACAATACAATATTATACTTTTTATTCATCTATTAAAATTTTAAAAATTTGGTCACCCAATGTTTTACTTCAAGATCCGCCACTGAACTTAGTAAACTAAAATGGTTGGTGGGTTGTGTGTAACGATGAAAGTAATGTATTTGAAGATTGTTGAATTTACGGTTGGTTTTACCTATGTATTTGAAGCATCTTGAATTTATTAATGTATTTGAAGATTGTTAGATTTTTTTTTTTTGTGAGAAGTTATTGGTTTTTTTTAAAGAATTGAATGATGTGATTGAAACTTTATAGTTTTGGAGACATTCAAGTATTAAATATATTTTCATTCAATTAAATTGTTATTGTTGTTAATTATGTTTCTCCCGTAAAATAAAAAACAAGTTACTATTTATGTATAACCCGCCAACCCAATCCATTCTTGATCGAATCAGTGTGGTTCGGGTTAAATGAAAAAAATACGGATTTAGAACTCAACCCAACCCAAATATAATCGATCGGTTCGGGTATCATATTTTGTCAAAACCGACTCAACCCCAACCCGTGTACACCCCCTACCAGTATGGTCAACCAGACCCAAATCAAGAATATACGACCCAATCCAAATTACTTTGGACTAGATACTTGATCCAATGGATTGATTGAAGACCGAAAGAGTGTGGGTCAGTGTCACTTGAAACGATAAACATTGACTTTGTACCAGGAAACAAGCTTGAGCTCAAGAGATAACAAATCACTCGAGTCTCAAGGGAACCTTGTCAGTCCTTTTCCAAACTAAGCCACGACGGCTCTATTAGTAACAACTTCTACTTAGATCAAGAAAAACTTTCAACGGGAGTTAATCTTTATCGTGACTGAATTGCAACGATTCTTAAACCAAAATAAAATCATAATGAATACACCAATTAATGAGCTAAAATCACCGTACAATTTTGGCCCCAAAACACTATAAATAGGGGATTAATCCCTTCAAGTAACAAACTTCATACCCTAATATACTAATGTTGTTTATCACACTACCTTACTTTAATATCAAAGTAATTTTTCATAAATGATTTTGATATCGAAGTGTATTGAAAAAGAAACACATGAATAAGCGAATGAATTAATATCAATTAATCATTACTAACCACTAATAATACATAAACACTCACTGTTTATATAATCGCCTCACACCCAACTCATTACATAAAAACTAATTCAATTAATCCAACTCTATGATTACATAAATTAACACCTACTAAATCGATTAATTCAACTATATAATTAACTATATTTTTTAACTAAATTTTAGTAACTTTACGCATAAAGTGATAAGTTGATGTCGACGAAACATTTTTATTTACAAAACCAAACACTAGGCACTGATATTTCCGCGTAATATCCACAAAAGTCAGATGGTAACGTCACGATGTATATTATATTATATTATATTAGACATTTTATACTTATAAATTAAAATATCTATACACTATAAACATTTTTATGTGAAAATGAATATTGATACTATTTATTAACAACAACAAAAAACTAAGAAGAAGAAAAAGAAAGGTAATTAAATTAATTTGATACAATGGGAAACACGTTCTGTTTCTTCTGCGGTTGCGTTGAACAATCGAGCGTTGGTGTTGTTGAACAGTGGGGTCGTTTTCACAGATTGGCTCAACCTGGTTTTCAATTCTTTAATCCCTTCGCCGGTGAATGTCTCGCTGGTATTCTCTCCACTCGTATCGCATCTCTGGATGTTAAAATTGAAACAAAAACTAAGGTATAAACTTCTTTGATTAAGAAGGAAAATGCTTCTGTTCTGTTAATTCGAAATTCGGTTGGATTTAAGTAAAGTTTTATGGTTTTATGTTCTTAATGCTTTGATTTTGAAGGAAAATGATCCTGGTAATTCGGAATTCGGTTGAATTTAAGTCAAGTTTCATAATAGATTGTTTTTATGTTTTGAAGATTTTGATTTCGAAGGAAAATGATTTGGATAATCTGAAATTCGGTTGAATTTAAGTCAAGTTTGATAATAGATTGTTTTTATATGATTTTGGTAATCTGAAATAAATTCGGTTGAATATAAGTAAAGTTTGGCAAAAGATTGTTCTGTTCTGATTAGAGATTGAACGTAGTGCTTTTTTTAATTCTTAACCCTTCCTTTTCAAAGGAAAAGGATCATAATAATTCGAAATTCGGTGGAATTTATGTTGTGATGCATGGATATGCTAATTTATTTAAGTAAAGTTTGACAAAAGATTGTTCTGGTTAGAGATTGAAATTGGTACTTTTGATGGATTCAATTTTAACTTAAGTCTATTAGTCACTTGAGTCCAATGATTATGAGTTTTAATGATTTTTCAATTGTTATTTTTGTTCTTAACCATTTGGTTTTTCAAACAAAAGGATCCTATGATCCAGATTTCGGCTAGAGGAAAGTAAAGCTTAGCAAATAGTTATTTTTGACAAAAATCAAATTTGGATATTCACGATTGAGTTGATATTTTAGTAAACCATTTCAGCAGAATTTACATGGTTTTATATCCAGGTTTTAACTTATAGTTGACAATATTTGATATAATAATAATAATAATTATAATAGGGTGTGGTTTTTTGTGTGGGTGCAGGACAACGTGTTTGTGCAATTGTTATGTTCAATTCAATACCGTGTGGTGAAGGAAAACGCTGATGATGCTTTTTATGAGTTACAAAACCCGCAGGAACAGATCCAGGCTTATGTTTTTGATGGTTTGTATTTTTTCATTGTTTTGTTTTTGTTTGCTATTTTTGTTGTTTGTGTGTGATTTGTTTTTGTTGTTGTAGTGGCGCGTGCTATTGTTCCGAAGATGACTTTGGATGATTTGTTTGAGCAAAAAGGTGAGGTTGCCAAAGCTGTCTTGGACGAACTTGAAAAGGTGACTCTCACTGCTTTTATCAAATCATCATAATTAGTATAGTAAAAAAAAATATGGTTATTTTCATAGGAATATGTAAGAATTGGCAAGTGAAAAGAACCTTACACTTTCATACACAAAGTGCTATAGTATTTGATAACAGACAAGTTCCACTGTGGACCACCCTAATAGTGGTCCATAGTAGACTAGTACTTATGATCAGTGGAAACCCTAATGATGATCGATGATGTTCATCGAAAAGAGAAGCTCATGGTTCTGCTTGTCTTTATAGTTGAGAATGTAACTTGATCAGCAACATGTCAACATAAACTAGGAAAAGCAAATATAAGTTGAGTTTTGAGGCACATATATTCGTTTTCTCTTGCTTTTGTCAAACCCATGCCAACCAGCTCACTTGTCAACTGTGAGGACATGGAGAACTATGAACTTCTACTTTCAGAAGGTGACATTTGTCGTCATTCAAGCTTCGAACAATTTTCAAATGGGCTTACCTATCAAAGTGATCCATTGTGAGTAAAATAAGAAAACAAAGATGAGAGGGAAGATTGAGCAAAGAGAGAGAGACAAAGAGGCTAAACTAATCTGAGTTAGCCGGATCAATCCATTTGAAAAAGCTAAACTCTCTTAGCATCTATTTTTTTCATTCCTAATACTTGGTCCTTAGATCTTACTTAAGAGAACCAATTTCATTGCAACTTCAATAGTTTATGTTAAAGCATCTGTTTTGAGATATTGGATAATTAAGTAAGATTTCACTATACTTATTCACTTTCTTCAAGGTTCTATAAGTGAGTTATTAGGTAATTGAGTTTTATATTAATTTAATGTGTTGTACTATAGTTGCGCTGTATAACTTTTTTCTGAATTTCTTGCTGACTTTTTGTGTTATTCCAATCTACCAATCTCCTAATTCTCTCCTCCTGAATTTCATGTATCAGGTGATGGGAGAGTATGGATATAGCATAGAACACATACTGATGGTTGATATTATACCTGATCCTTCTGTGCGGCGGGCGATGAATGAGATCAATGCAGGTAATAATAATACTGCGGTTTTTAGACTCCGTTTCTTTTCTTCCACATAGCTATATCAAGCAGTAAAATGTATGTCTAAAGAATACTTTTCTTTCACATAGCTATATCAAGCAGTAAAATGTATGTCTAAAGAATACTTTTCTTTCACATAGCTATATCAAGCAGTAAAATGTATGTCTAAAGAATACTTTTCTTTCACATAGCTATATCAAGCAGTAAAATGTATGTCTAAAGAATACTCAGTCACAAAATTAACGATTGGGTTCTGAAAAATGATTACGTGTGTTTCAATGTTTTACCACTTTACTTTCTTCCCCATGTTAATATTTGTGAACAACAATGAAATTAACCATTATTTTCAAACATGAAGGTCCTGTTCGGGGTGGTTTTTGGTATGATGTTTTGAAATTTTCAAAACCTAAAATCAGTTTCAACTGAGCTTTCGGTTTCAGTTTTGAGTTTTTAATTTTGAGTTAAGCTCGTTGTGTGCGCACGCACACGGGTTATTGCATCTTTTTAGTTGTATGCAGCTTAACTAATGAGTATTGATTTAACTTCACAGCTCAAAGGATGCTACTTGCAAGTGAATTCAAAGGAGAAGCTGAAAAGTTGCTTCTGGTTAAAAAGGCAGAAGCAGAAGCCGAATCAAAGTATTTGGGTGGCGTTGGTGTGGCAAGGCAGCGGCAAGCTATCACAGATGGACTGAGAGAGAACATCTTGGAATTCTCTAACAAGGTACAAGGCACTTCAGCTAAAGAAGTGATGGATCTCATCATGATTACTCAGTACTTTGACACAATCAAAGACCTTGGAAACTCTTCAAAGAATACCACAATTTTTATACCTCATGGACCAGGCCATGTTAGGGATATTGGCGAGCAAATACGCAATGGAATGATGGAAGCATCGTGCGCTCAAGTAACCGATATCGAGTGATTTTGTTAAATTGCCTTTTATCAAAGTACACACGTCATTTCTATCACACACGCACACATCATAGTAATATATAGATATGTAATATGTTTCTGTTGGATTTTGTGGAAATGCAATTTTGAACAGTTTGAAGTTGTAAATTAAGATGGTTGAGTTGTACTATACAATCTCTGCAACCATGCTATAGATTCCTTGATATTTTAATGTGATGACAATTCAAAAGATGATATTGATATGTAATCTTGTGATTTGTGGGAACTGATTTTTTTTCCCTTAGTAAAAATCTCAATATATCTATCTATTTTCTCTAAAATTGAGTTGCTTGCTCTCATTTCAGTATGTGACATACTCCAATCTTAGTGTTAGATCTGGTAATGTAAATCTGAAGAAAACTCAAGAACAGATGGAGAGAAAACCGAAAATGGTTTCTCTCAAGAATGTATTATTGAAACTGAGAAAAATAAATAGAGTAGCAGTTACAAAGATGTCAACCGAATTGCCCTGCAATTCAGTTCCAACCAATTAATTCTCTAACTGCCTACCAACTGAAGACTAAGCATCTGTTATTTATACTAGCCATCCTAACTAATGGATTTACAGCTGGCACATCTCAGCAATTAACAGAACTAACAACATAGAAATTAAGCTCGGTTCATTCTCACATACACCTTCCTAATAGGAAGCCTTGCTTGACTAGCAATCCTATCAATACCCCTAAAAGAACTACCTTGTCCTCAAGGGAAAAGGACGGAAAAACCTCCAACATCTTGGAAGCTTGCTCCCAAGAGTTATCACAGGATGGCAAATGAGCCCATTTCACCAAAACCTCTATATTGCCTCCAACATCAGTCCTCCACTACAGTATATCTTCTGGCTGTACAACCAATTCAAGCTCCTCAGTTAACATTGGTGGCAAGGTCTGAGGTGAATGTTGAGGTTTCAAAGCCTTCTTAAGCAATGAAACATGGAACACCGAATGAACTTTAGTTTCAAGAGGCAGATCTAACTTGTAAGCCACCTCCCCCACGCTGCTTAGAATCTGAAAAGGACCATAATACTTATGAGCCAATTTAGCATATGGTTTATCAGCCAAGGACTTTAATTTGTAAGGCTGAAGTTTTAAGAAAACCCACTCCCAAACATCAAAATTCACCAACTGCCGGTGCTTATTTGCTTGTGCCCGCATCTGATCTTGAGATTTCAACAAATTCTGTCACAAATCAGCAAGTAAATCATCTCGTTGCTGGGCCAACTGATTGACATCATCCAACTTTGATGGAATGGTGCAACTCTTAATCAACAATGAATGGTCTCTTCCATATAAAGCTTTAAAAGGTGTCATTCCAGCAGAGATATTGTAGTTACTGTTAAACCAGAACTCAGCCCAATGCAACCAAGTCTTGGGCTTAGGGTCAACAAAACACCTAAGATAGGTCTCTAAGCACCGATTAGCAACTTTGGTTTGACCATCCGTTTGAGGATGATAAGAAGTGTTATGCTTAAGACTAGATCCAGCCAATTTGAACATCTCCCTCCAAAAACTGCTGAGAAAAACCGCATCTCTATCCGATACAATTGTAGAAGGAAATCCATTAAGCTTCACAACTTCCATTACAAACAAAGTTGCTACCTCCTTAGCATTGTAAGGATGCCCAAGAGGAAAGAAGTGAGCATACTTTGTAAGTCTATCAATGACTACAAAGATTGTATCCTTGCCTCTAACTCGTGGAAGGATACCAACAAAACCCATAGAAATATCCTGCCACACTTGGCAAGGAAAAGGCAAAGGTTGAAGTAGTCCAGCCGAAGATAAAGTGGAGTACTTGTTCCTTTGACATACATCACACTCTTCAATAAACTTCTTGATATCTCTCCTCATGCCTTCCCAAAACAAGAAGCTAGAGACCCTTTTAAAAGTTTTGAACAATCCTGAATACTCTCCACAAGGTGAATTATGGCATTCAGCCAAGATAAGTGGTATTTTGTTAGAACCCTTAGGCAGCACCAATTTACCATTATACAAAAGCCTTCCCTTTTTGAACTCATAACCAGAATGAGAAGTAGGAGAGACAATTAAGTCCTGCACCAACTGCTGCAATTTAGGATCTTGTTGCAATTTCTCATCCCAAGAATCATCATCTTCCACATGTAGAACTGAGAGGGCAGCATACATATCTCTCATAGAAAAACTATCTACTGCAGTATTCTCCTTTCCTAGCTTGTATTGGATTTCAAAATCCAAACCAATGAGCTTGACAGCCCATTTAAATTGCTCAGCACTGAACAATCGTTGATCAATCAAGAACTTAAGGCTCATTTGGTCAATCCTCACAATGAAATGGTTGCTCAAAAGGTAGTTTCTCCATTTGGTCACAACCTGAACCAAAGCCATAAGCTCCCTCTCATAAACAGACCTTTGTTGAGCTCTCAAAGATAAGCCTTGACTCTAAAAGGCAAGAGGTTTACCTTCCTGCATCAAAACAGCCCCCAACCCTTTACTAGAAGCATCAATTTCAAATACAAAGACCTTAGTGAAATCAGGTACAACCAACAAGGGAAGATCAACCACGGTTGTTTTCAAGGCCTGAAACGCAGATGTAGCTTCCTCATTCCAACAAAACTTGTCTTTCTTCAAAAGCTCAGTTAAGGGTTTGGCTAATTTACCGTAACCTTGGACAAAACGTCTATAATACCCTGTTATTCCAAGGAAACCCCTAAGACCCTTCACATCAGTAGGAATAGGCCAAGAAGTCATGGCTACAATCTTGGAAAGACAAGCTGCCACCCCTTCTCTAGAAATCACATGTCCCAAGTACTCAAGACTAGACTGTCCAAAACTACATTTTTTCTTATTTGCCTTCAACCCATTCTGCATTAGCACTGCCAAGACTTGGTGGACATGAACAAGATGAGCTGACAAATCCTTGCTATACACCAAAATGTCATAAAAAAAGACCAGGACAAATCTCCGGAGGAAAGGCTTCAAAACCTCATTCATGAGGGCTTGAAATGTGGAAGGAGCATTGGTGAGACCGAAAGGCATCACCAAGAACTCATAATGCCCCTCATGAGTTCGGAAAGCCGTCTTCTCTATATCATCTTCCTTCATCCGAATTTGATGATAGCCTGATTTTAAATCAAGCTTAGTGAATATTGTTGCTCTATCAAGTTCATCAAGCAACTCTTCAATGATAGGGATGGGGAATTTGTTAAGGATAGTAATTTTGTTGAGAGCCCTATAATCTACGCAAAAATGTCAACCACCATATTTCTTCTTGACCAAGATGATGGGACTAGAGTAAGGGTTAATGCTTGGTCTTACAATGCCAACCTCAAGCATTTATGAAACCAGCCACTCTATCTTAGTTTTTTGATATTGTGGATACTTATAAGGTCGTAGATTAGGTATCTCAGCCCCCTCCTTCAAATGAATTGCATGATCTAAAAACAGCTTCAGGTATGACTGAAACCTCTGCTGGTTTCTGCTCTACAGAATCGTACTGAATTAACAAGTCTTCCCCTTCTTCCTTCAAAGTTTGCATGAAGGCTTCATAAGACAATTCAGTCTTAGTTAAGGACGGATCACCAACCAAAGTAATCAACTTGTCATCTCTAGACAAGGTAAGCTCCAACTTGCCAAAGTTGGTTTTGACCTCTCCCAAACTAGAGAGCCAATCCAAACCCAACACCAAATCCACCCCTTGTAAGGTGAACATTAAAAGTCTTGCTTAATCTCCATTCCTTGCAAATGCAAACTCAACTTGGGACACTTTCCCTTACATTTCACCGTATTACCATCCCCCACTTCCACAATGTAAGAAGGAGTATCTTCCACCATCAAGCTCCGTTTCTGAACTACCTCTTGAGAAATGAAGCTATGAGAAGCTCCACAATCTATGAGTACCAAAACATAATTGTTCTGAACTACCCCTTGTATCTTCCAAGAATTTGTGGAAGTCATCCCAGCCATTGAACAAAGTGACAATTGCAGAGAATTGGAAGTTTCTGCCTCATGAAACTCAATATCACTGTCCTCCTCCTCATCTTCTTCTAAAATAATCATATGAAACTGCTTATTGTTGCATTTATGTTCTCTATGGTAGGGCTCATCACATCTGAAACAAAGTCCCTTCTCCCTTTTGTCTCTCATCTCAGCCCCGGACAAACGTTTGAAATCACCACCCCTGGTTTTATTCCCTTCCCAGCCTGAACACTTACCAGATTAGTAGCAGAGGTACCACCCTCAGTTTTCTTATCTAACCAAGGCTTAGTATCCACCGTCACAGTCTTAGTGTAAGAACTAGCCTTAGAAATAGTGGTTGGCTTAGTGAAAGTGTTGGTTCATTTCTTAGTCCAAACCAGATTCTTCTCCTCAATCATAATAGACTTTTGAATTAAATCAGACAAAGACTTTAATTCATAAATTTTTACCTCCACTTGAATTTCTTCTTTCAAGCCATTCATGAAAATTCCTCGTGCAAATTCTTGATCAATGGCCTTCAAAGCTCCAACATATTTCTCAAACTCCTCCACAAATTCCACCATCGTCCCTGTTTGTTTGAGTGCCAGCAACAACTCATAGGGATTTTGTACCATTGAAGGTTGAAACCTGCGAACCACCGCCAGCTTGAACCCATCCCAAGTTGGTTCAAGATTGCACCTAGCCCACCAGTGATACCAGCTCAGTGCTCTACCCTCCATGGCCACCAAAGTGGCACGCAACTTCTCCTCCTCAGGAATGCTTCGCATCTCGAAGTATCGTTCCAAACAATGCGTCCAACTGTACGCATTGTCGCCTAAGAAAATCGGGATCTCCAGCTTCCTCCACCGGTCGCACTCAACGTGGTTACCCAGGGATCTACCACCGCCGCCGCTGGTCTCCGCTTCTTCCCTGCGAACAGTCCTGCCGCCGTTGGAATCAATCTTGGCCGCGAGTGCAGCCAATTGATCCTCCGTATGTTTGGCGCGCGCCTCTGCCAACTCCTATCGTGTGCGCCATTCCTCGCGCTCCTGTTCCCAATCACTCGAATCTCTCACCATGCTTCTTGTCTTCATGCAATGCGTAGTAGAAGGAAGCAAAATCAGGGCACCAGATCGGTGCTCTGATACCAGTGTTAGAACTGGTAATGTAAATCTGAAGAAAACTCAAGAACAAATGAAGGAGAGAAAACCGAAAATGGTTTCTCTCAAGAATGTATTATTGAAACTGAGAAAAATGAATAGAGTAGCAGTTACAGAGATGTCAACTGAATTGCCCTGCAATTCAGTTCCAACCAATTAACTCTCTAACTGCCTACCAACTGAAGACTAAGCTTCCGTTATTTATACTAGCCATCCTAACTAATCAGTTAGGATTTACAACTGGCACATCTCAGCAATTAACAGAACTAAAAACATAGAAATTAAGCTCGGTTCCTTCTCTCTACAAACTCCAATGCCCGAAAAAAATGATATGAGAAGGAATAATGCAGGAAAATTATTGCTTCCAAGTTTAACATGGTGGCAAGTGGGTAAACATTTTCTAGTCATACATGGATGCTGCTTACCAAGATATGATTAACTGAAAAGATAAAAAGGGTAATCCTAACTGATGACATTGGACCAAGAAAAAAACTGAAATAATAAAATGCAGACTCTATGCAGATCCTATTATGAAACCGGATCCTTTGTATTCATGCAACCATACATCAACCGTTAGATCAAGGTACAATCTAAATTCAACTGTCGATATTTGGCTACTGTACTGACATCAGAGGATTTGGGCTGAATGTTGTAGGTGATAACCTCCACAGAAAAACTATTGGTTAAAATCAAAATATAAAAATTGAAATATTTTGCAAAAACGAGATATGTTGATGATGGTTAAGAAGAGCTGCACAACAATTGTACATTACCAGTTCCAGCAAGAACAAAGATATGGGTTTGCAAGTCAAGCTATTGTTTGTTTAGAACATGAGTGCATAAAGGATTTAGGTAACAACAATTAAGTACACTTGTTTGGCTTTAGCATCCCCGTAGATAGTTCGGTTGGTACTCAAAAGAGATTTAAGAAGGTACTAGATTTAAACCCAGAAAACCAACATAACCACTAACTTACTAACATTTGCCTATAAAAAAAGTACCTTGCATTTGACTGCTTATAACATAATTAACTTCTTTAATTTCCTTCTTTATCTTTACTATTTTATATCTATAAGCTAGTTCAATTGTTAATATTACTAAACAATTCTAATTCAATAAGCTACAACATGTTATGAGTTATAAACTCATTTTATAAACTAGTTTATCCACTATCAACTAACTTATTCACTATCAATTAGTTTTTGAGAATTAAAGCTTTTGCTTCTCAGTGTTTAACCCATTTCATTCTCATAAAAACAAAATCCCTTTTTTTTATGCCAAACAATGACCTCAACACTTGTTAGGAAATTGGAAATTCAATATAAATGGAAATTGATATGCCATCAAAAGGATACAAGTATTGGATCAAAACCAAGTTTGTTTTTTTGCTCTATTACCTTTACATAGCAAATACTTGAGGTGTTAGTTCAATAGTAAAAGTTGAGCCTTGTAACTTTAACGTACCGAGTTCAAGTCTCCTCGAAGATAGCTGTAAAATGGTCATTAATACCACTTTAATTAATAAAAAAAAATCTTAGAATCCCAAATACAAATTATGAATCAAATGTCTTTCCTTCTTCAATTACATGATAAAGTATACTTACAATAAATTATTAAGCAAATTGGTTGTTAGCAAAATGCCATGTGGCTATCAGAAGCAAAGGAATAATAAAAAAAAGAGACTAGCATAAAAATATGGCCTTGCTGTTGCTTTTGTTCTGTGCCTTTTCTTTTGCATAACAAAATACAGTAAACTCCAAATGGCAAAAGCAGAAAAAGCTTGAAGAAAAATCCCAATGAATGTGAAACAAAACAATCTCCATCATCTTCACCAAAGCATATTTCCTTGTACTAAAATATTCTTCCATATCAAATTCAGAACAGCATTTTTAGAAGACATAAGCAATAGAAAATGACAGAAATCCAGAACACTGCTAACCTTCTCAAGTTGATTCATTCTACTTGAGTTGTCTCCTCCCTTTTCCCTTTAGTAGCTAACCTTCTCTCTCCTTTTATGCTTCTCATTCCCCCTATTACAATTTCTGTATGATTAAACCTCATCTTTGATCGGATATATTACGACAACATGACAACAAGGTGGTCTCCGCATGGATTTCCCAACCTCGTCGTGAATGCGGGATACAATGCCGGTTGTAAGGTCACTAGCCTTACCTAAAGATTTCAACTACAGGGTTTATCTAATGTGGCAAGAAGGCTTCTGCAGCATTAGAAAGTTTGTCAGAATCAAATACATATGGTAGCCAATGCAAAAAAGGCTCAAGCTTTATCAGGAAATGGAAATCCCTGAGTCAAGAAGAACTAGTATATGCTTAGAAGAAACCATCTTCATTAACATCATGTCAAAAGACTTGGTTTTTTATTATTTTTTTACAGAATACAAGACAAAGTCAAGGGTACTTAATACAGACCAAGTCAACCTCATCAGTTCCTAGAGAAAATGGGCATGCCATGAAACCTCACAATAATCCATCTCAGTTAACAAAGAATCAACATCATGCAGCACAAAAACCCTCACCGTGATGCATAAAGCAAATGGCTTTTTTTTCTTTCCTTTGGAAAGTACATTGTTGAATCCCTACAACTTGCAAATATAGACGACTTTTAACCTTCTTTGGACTTTGTCAATCAACCAAACTCGCCAGACACTGATTCCTCCTCAAACACACTGCAGGGAGAGCAGATCACTTGTTGCAAATTTATGCATTAGGCATTATGTTTGAAGAACACTTCCCTTATCTACCGCTTTCACTTCAAATTAAAGGTGTGTCTGGTGTTCGACATGTCTCCGTATTCAACACCGACACATATGGCTACATTCTATGACTTTAACTTTCTCAAATAAGTACAGTGTCTATGTGTAAGTGTTGTATCCGGCGTCTTTTTTGTGTTAGTGCTTCATTGTCTACCAGTAGTCTTTGCAAGAACAAATTCCATCTTTGAAGTGATGATACCTTGTCCTATCTCGAACTACAATTACTCGATCATAAACCTTGGAGATAAACTTTGTTGCTTGATGACAATCCCCACAAACTCTTAAATTCTTCACAATGTGAATTGGAGTTCCCGGTTCTGTGTTCATCAGTCCAAAAGCAATAGCCAGCTTCTCACTGTGAACAGAAAGAGCAGTCTCTTTGTCTTCCTCCTCATCAATGTCAAGCAAAAGTTCCCCTAACTCAGGAACATACCCTGCAATCTTCAACTTGCTTATCATTTCATCCAAAAACGAATAAATCTCTCTGCTTCGTGGATGCGATCGATCTCCAACAAGGAATTGATGGAACATCCCTTTTAATTCAATTGAGCTGCAACCAGGAATCTTTTTCTTGTCACTACTGATTCCATTCTTCTCTCTCAGCATTCTTGCTTCATTCCATCTCCCAGATGAAGAATATATATTACCCAACAGAACATGACACCCTATATGATTAGGGTCAATTTCTTTAATTATCCTACCTATTCTATATCCGCGTTCCATATCTTTATATATTCTACAAGCATTCAACAATGCTCCCCAAATCGCAACATCCGGAGCCATAGGCATGTTCAAAATCATGTCTTCAGCTTCCTTCAAGAGCCCGGAACGACCAAGTAAATCTACCATACATCCATAATGCTCTATTTCAGGAATAATTCCATAATCACTAGTCATCAATTCAAAATATAATTTTCCCTCCTTTAACATAAAGCCATGGCTACAAGCGTTTAATAAGGCGATGAATGTTACTTTATTAGGAGAAACATTTTCAACCTTCATTTGTTCAAAGACATTTATAGCTTCTTCAGGTTTTCCATGCATTGCAAACCCACCAATCATTGCATTCCACGGCCAAACCTTTCGCTTCACTTTGTGTTCATAGAAAACACTTGATGCAGATTCTATCTCTCCACACTTTGCATACATGTCAATGAGGCTAGCAAGGAGTCTATCATTCATTTTAATCTCACCCCTGCGAATGTAAACATGGATCCACTTTCCCTGATCCAACGCGACAAGATTTGAACAGGCTGCGAGAGCGCTTACCATGGTATATTCGTTTGGTTTGACTCTGGATTGCAACATCTTGTGGAAGAAATCCAAAGCCTCCATGAAACAACCAACCTAAATTAAGCATGAAGTTATTTTAGACAGAGTACATAGACAATCAAGTTAAATACTGTTAGAAAATAAAACAATATCTTGATACTATCTTAGAATATCTTTGTTTATCTTTGAGGATTAGTATTTCATTTACCATATCATATCTTAAAAATAGGAATAGAATATTTGTAATTATCTTATTTCTTTTAAACCTATATAAAGAGTCTCCATTGTGTAGTTTAAAGACACGGTTTCACCATAAAATATAATATACTTTCAACTGTATACTTGTGCAATGGCAAGTTCACACAACAATCAGGGTTTGCAAGTGGTTGGTGTGCAGTATGTGTGAGTGAGTGTTGTAAACATCAGGGTACCGAGTTCGATTCCTACTCATAAAATAAACAGGGCAATCATATAAAGATGTTAGTATCACTATTTGTTTTACTTTACTTTCCAATCCCGCAATACCTGAACATAACCAGCTATTATAGTACTCCATGATACAAAATCTCTCTCTTGCATTTCATCAAACAATTCCTTAGCTTGAATCATGTCACCAGATCCAACATACGCAGCAATCATGGTGTTCCAACTATACAGGTCTCTATCGATAGCTGAATCGAACACCTTCAGCCCATCCTCCAATAATCCCCACTTTCCATACATACCAATCAAAGCATTTACAACAAACACATTATTTTCCAAACCAACTTTCACAGCATGTGAACGAACCTGCTCCCCCTCCTTCACACACAACCCATTTCCACATGCACCAAAAGTAAACACAAAGCTATACCGATTCGGAGAAAGACCCGAATCCCGAATTAACGATCGAAACACTCCAACAGAATCACAGCTAGAATTGGGTGACAAAGAATATGCTTTGATCATGGTGTTGTAAATGAACAAGTCTGGTTGAGGAATTGTATCAAACAGTTTGTGTGCATAAGAAAGAGAGCATAAAGCAACATGTTTTAGGAACTTGTTGGCTAGAACATTGTGTGAGATTATTGATGTGGTTATTAAATGTGCATGGGTTTGCTTAATTTGTTGCATGGATTTGCATGAATCAATCAAATAGCTAAGTCTAACATAGTTAACAACATGAATAGGCTTAGTAACAATCATGTTTTTGTGAACGTGCTAATGTTTGGTACACTACACTGAATTCTATAACTTAAAGAATTGAAATATAGCTCAAATGTCTTATCTTGGGCTGGGCTTTTTTTTATGGGCTAGGCTTTTTTTTATGGGCTAGGCTTTTTTTTAGAAATAAATTTTAGACATATAAAGTAATGGTGTTGATACTAGCACCCCCTATTTTTTCCACTCCAACTCTTTTTTCACTTTTTTAAATGAAATTCTTTTACTATCCCTCCCCCTCCCTAATGTTTGAATGCTGAGAGAAAGTGAAAGGAAAGAATGTGAGTAAAAAATGAGTGAAAAATGAGATGATTTTTTAGTTTTGAATAAAAGTGTGAAAAAAGTGAAAAGAAAAAAAATGTGTATTTATTAAATATAAGGATTGTTTTGTTGTTATATAGAATCGAGTGTCCATTTATGGCTTTCTTCGCATTTTAGAGGGGAAATTCTTTTGGATGGATGTGGGACCAACTCAAATAATATTTTTTTTCCTCCCAGAGATTTCAAATGATGAAAACACACTTTCAAATAAGCATTTTTCTTTCTTTCGTCTTTCTATCCATTCACTTTCCTTAGAACCAACAATGCATAAAAGTATGTTTGGATTGAGGATTTTGGAGAGGAGAGGAGAGCTTAATTTTCTTTTTTAAATTAAAGATACTATAAAATATTTTTTTTAAATGAATTAAATATGATTGAAGTAATATACGATTATTTATCATGTTATTTTTTTAATTTTATTAAAATATCAAATATATATTAAAATATGCACTTAATCCTCTAATGACCTCCCCTCCAAAGTCCAACTTCCAAAGATACCTTAAGTGTTGCATTCTATCTCATAAAAATAAAAAATATAAACATTAAAAATATAAAGAAAAAAAATGAGTAGTTATTAGTAGTTGCATTCTATTCTCATATAGAAATAAAAAATTTCACCCTTACACACGAGAATATAAAATGAAAACTAATGTGTAAATTTTATTCCTAAAATTAGATAATACATGAGAGTAAATTTTATAAACTTGTATCAAACATGAGAGTGTTATACTTTCAACTCAATTTCTTGATAATATTTGTAATAATAACTATTGGATTTTTTCAACTGAGGCAAAAGATGGGCAAAAAAGAGTTTTGGGGTAGTAGGTCCTTGGCCAAGAGAGGGGGGTGTAAGTAGCAAGCCCCTCTAAAGAGTTCACTTATTTTTAAGCCCAACCCATCAAATGGGAGTGTATGAGTCTTTAGGCCACTTTCCTCGTACTATTACTTTTAGGAGCCCCCTATATTATTTTTAGGAATATTATTATGTGGAGAATATATATGTCTTAAATGTGAAAATATATTATTTAAATGTGGATAATTTTCTTTTTTTCCTTTATATTAGATATACATATAAGCATTTTAAGTAACTGTGTGAGTTCAAGTAGTTAAGAAATTTCATTTAAAGACGAGTTATTTTGCAAATTTTGAATTCAAATTTTCATTTGAACAATTTTTTGTCAGATTTTATTTACTTCGCGACCAATCTCTAAATTACTATAGTCTCGTTAACATGAGAAACAGATATTAAAACCAAAAAGAATAAATAAACATTCAATTTTATTAATACTTTTTAAGAGTTAAATTATAGTATAAGGGAAAGTTGGAAAAAAAATATTTAACAATGAATAATTTAATAAATTGAGGTGGAAAGTGAAATTACACTTGACCAGAAAAATTATAATCCCTTGCAACTTGGAGTTAATTTGCAATAAATTTTAAAGAAGTTAGCAAAATAAATTTTGAATATTAAAGAGAAACTGTATACACATGTGCATGCACCTATATAATATAAAATTTGATACCTAGAGTATTGTACACATAACAAAAAAGACAAGCATATGATATATTGCATAATACTACAAACTATATAATAATAATAATAATAATATGATTAACAACAACACAATAAGCCTAAGAATCTTGGTCATATCATTAGGTGGTCCAATGGAATTACATTTTACAAGTGTTTTTCTTTTTTGCCACAAAGCTTAGTACAATAATAGGTTTTGGTGGCCAGTTGTAGGGATTGTTTGGGAGTACAGTAGTAATTATGGAACTAGAGGAATACAAGAAAGAAAAAGTATATAAAAAAAGCTTTGTAATGATCATACACGATAAGCATTATTAGGTAAGGTAAGGTAAAATCTAGATTTGATGGCTGCACTATTTTCTTTTCTATGAGAGTTAAGTTCTAACTAAAACGACAAAAATTCATTATTATTAACTACCATGTTATTTTTTTCCCTTTCAATTTTTAGTATCTGTTTTTGGAAAATTCTTAATATGATTTATGATATCCTTCGTGAAATAGTATTTAAAAAATGTTTAAAAGTTTAATTAATTATGAATGTTGTCTTTTAAAAATAGATGTTAATGATAATTTTTATTTTTATGATTAATGGTAATTTAAATGATATTGATTTGATATAAATAAAAGAAAATAAATAAATATTTAGTATTAAATTGATATCAATTAGATTTGTTGTCTTATTAATAAAGACAGGAGGGTCGTGAATTATTATTTTTGAAATTAAGTATCATCAACTGTCGTTAGAATTTTCGATAATTTTTTAATACTGATATACAGTAAACTACTTGTGAAAGTAGTGTAATGTAGAATTCACATTTGTTTTCTTCTTGCTTTGGATTTTTTTTTATATGCACTTGTTTCAGAATTGACTTACACTCTATTCTAAAAGATCAATATTGATGATAAGCTCATTCATATAAGGTTCATTTAATTTTAACATTTTTTCATTCTACTATTTAGAACGGCCAAAATGATCGTTAATAACAAGTGGTTGAATCGCATCAAGATTCTTTCGTCAGATCTTTCGAAAATTGACCTAAATTTTCATTTAATGGAATATTTCATCAGCAAAAAGAACATACAATTTATTCTAATATACTTCTCAATACTCCATTCACTTAAATACTAAATTGAATTTCAAATACAAATTTACCATCTCTTTTAAAGAGTGGAAATGTCATTCATAATTTTGTAACAACTACTCATTTAAGTAAAATTAAGAAAAAGTTCTAAAATATAGTTTTGTGTTTGAAATCCTTTTATTCCTTTAAAGTTAAAGGAAAAAATAGAATAATATTAAAATGATATTTCATAATCAAAATGAGGGTATAAGGTTAGCTTTCAAGTGTGAATGATTATTAGCTGGTCACTTTCCCAAAGTAGTGTAATCCAATTGAGTACTAAAAATCTTGCTGATTGGTGCCATTATATATGTTACTCTTCAATTTTACCTTCCCCCTTTATTTTTATACTCAATTATAAGTCCTATTTTATGTAATAGTCTCTTTCTAATGTCTATTGTATGATAATGCTTGGACCCATCATCTCTTTTTTAATTAATGTAATTTCAGAAAATTTGAGGGTAATTATAGGTTAATAGTACAATATAATAATACTCTCTCCATTTCAAAATTTAAGATTTTTTCACCTAGATTAAAAATAATGAATAAATACAACAATTTTTAATTAAAAAATATAATAATTTTGTAAAATGGTCTTCATTAATTATTAACTATTGAAAATATCATAAATACATAATAAAATATATTTATTTAAAAGTAGTGTATATAGTATTAATTTAATGACAAAATTAGAATAATTTTTTTAAAACAATACTTATTTTAATACTTTTCCTATTGTTTTCCTAATTCTCTTGAAATTGGGGCCACTTATACAAGAGCCAATTATGCCATAGATTGGTGGATAAACAGTGAAGACCAAATGGGAAAAAAGAAAGAAATCTCATGTAGAGAGGATTTGTTTTGGAAAAGTTTGTAGGGTCATGTATTAAGTGGGAGCTGCAAAAGTAACACACCATGTGATAGAAATAGCACATATAATGGCTTGTACTTAAAGTTAGCTTCCTATCAAGTGTATGCAGTAAAATAATAACCGTAGTTAATGTCTAATTGACTAGGTTTTAATTCTATCCATAACATATGTTAAATTGATACTAACTTTATAAAATAAAATAAAATCATAATAGCTAGTAAATGTGACTTGAATTTTTTAAGCAAAATTTTATATTCTAAATTTATGTGTCCAAAAATAAAGAATGTTTCTGAAAGGAGAAATTTTACTAAAGATGAAAAATTATATTTTTTAATAAAGATTAATTATCAACAAAATCGATATACATTTCACATATAACATGATAACACAAAAAATATATATAATATTTTTATTTATTTGGACATTAACTTAAACCAAGGGATGATTGTGATAAAAATTATTTATAATTGAATTAATTTAAAAATACTAGTAATATGTATGTTTCAACCACATCGTATTCATTAATTGAAATACATATTTATCACTAATTTTACGTAAAACTCACGCTATTTAGTGAAATTTCATTTGAATTATAACAATACGAGAAAATATGTTACGAAACGTGTGATAGAAAATATATTACTAGTATTCATCTAATTGTATTTAACGAAATATTGAATACTACTAAAATCAAAACGGCTCAAGAGACATGATGCTAAAACCTTAACTTTAGGCTAGCAATTAAAATTTATCTAATATTAATTAATTTTAATAAAAAAATGACACATATGCAAACATAAAGACTAATATATTAAAGTTTGATTATAGACTTCACTCACTATTAAGAATTATTGGACCAGCACTTACTAAAAAATGTCTTTTATATATATGTTTTACTGTGTCTCCAACATATTAGACACCACCCCACTAAACTTTTTCTCTAATGATCAATAATAGTATATGATATTATTGGCCTTTGTAGTATTGAAATTGATACTTGACCTTTTTTGAAACCATATAATCATACCAAAAACAAAACCATATAAAATCAAAATATCTCCAAATTCACTTTCAATCTGTGCCTTAGAATTGTGAAATTTTTGTCCTTTTGATTTGAACATTAAAGTTAAACTAATGGATTCATATTAGCACCAAAAGAATAATTTAAATGTTTAAGTGTTTGCCAAACTCAAGCACCTCATATTGATAATCTCTTCATAAATCACTGAGGGTATATACTATATGTAAATTATAAATTAATGCAACAATGGTGTCTACTCAACACTTACCATGTGAGACTTGATATATATGTCTTAATCAAACCCTATAAATTATAATTCTTTTCCCGACATATCTTCCCTTAACTATACTTTGTGACATTACTTAACTTGTTAAAATGTACACTGCTCTGCATTTGTATGGATTTAATTTATATGCTTATTAAAAAATTACATTGTTTATTTTATCACATCTAATTATGTAGATATTTATAAAAATAATTTAGGAATTAAAATAACAAAGTGACATCATAGTATAGTATAGTTTAGTTAGATGCATATTGTTAGCATTTAAGTCATTAAGAAAAGTCTGACTTAAAAGACTAATCCATTAAGTAGAAGAGTTTCATGACAATATTGAACATTTTTATATATTCAACGTGGGACTTCTAACAAATTCTAACAAATGTCTAACATAAAATATATTGTCAATACATAGAAATTACTTTATTATTTCATTTCCTTCTCGAATCCATAATATTGCAATTGTTTTTTTTATCCCCGAACATTTTTAGTACAAAGGTCTATGGGTGTTTATAGTGCGATTTAGATCAGTTGTGGGGTAAAAAACCATTTGTTCCGAAGATTAAAATACTTACAGCTTGATTTAGATGACAACTATATAAAAAATTTGATTCGATCTGATCCAAATTAATGAGGTTTAAATTAGATTAATTTTTGGTTGATTCAAATTACAATTTGTAAAATATTATTTTAATACTAATATTATAAAATTACATTAAAGTAATAATTTTGAAAGATAATATTATACATATAAAAATATATCAAATTAAACAAATAAGTATTATTAAGAAATAGTTAAGACTAACCAATAATAGTTTAATACAATATCTTAGACTAATCAAAAATAAATAAGTATTAAATTTATATATGCGTTTTTGTTTGATTTTTAAAATGAATTCGAAATCCAATATGTTAGAGCAGCAACACGATCTTCAAAGAATAGAGAGAACAAAATTGCAAACAAGAACGCAAGACGTTTGGTAACGAAGTTCGGCCAATTATGCATATGACTCCCACTACATAGCAATCATAGTTCCTTTTATTATTTGAATGAATTAGGGTTTCTAGAGTACAAGTTGTGCTTAAACAATAATAAAAACGTTCCGATTACAACAATACCCCTTAACCATACATACAACTGGGAGCTATCACTCCCAGTTGCCCCCATAACAAACAGTTGGGCCAAATCTCCCACTTGATACTATCTATGTGTCATACTGAACCATCTCCACCTTTGTGAATATCAAACCTCTATGAAGATTTACTGCAAGATGCTCTCATCCTTACAACTGGGAGGGTACAAATCTTGCTTAACACTAAGAAACATGTAAAAAGTCCAAGCAGCGCTTGAACCTATCACTGGCTTGGTCAACATGTCAGCTACATTATTTGAATTATGACCATTTTCAAGTAATATATCTCCAAATGCAAGTAACTCTATGATCTTGTGGAACCTATCATCCATATGTTTGGTCTTAGTGTGATACACATGATTCTTTACCAAAAGAAATGGCATTTTGACTATCACAATGCAACTAAACTCCACCTTGTTAAACACTTAATTCCTTTAGTAGTCATGAAATCCATAAAGCCTTTTTGGCAGCCTCAATAATTATCATGTACTATGCTTCAGATGTATACATAGTCACTATGAATTGAACTAACGACTCCCAACAAATAGGTCATTCTGCAAGAGTAAAGACATATTATGTTGTAGACCTTCTATCGTCCATATCACATGCATAATCCGAATCGACATATCCTACAACTGAAGCACTTTGTTTGTTGCTAAACATGATACCATGACCTGTTGTATCCTTTAAGTACCTAAAAATTCACTTGACTACTTCTCAATGATGCTTACCTGGTTTGGACATAAACTTGAAAACTTGATTGACAGCTTGTGTCAAATATGGTCTAGTGTAAACCATAGCGTACAATAAACAACTAACATCACTGACATACAGAACCTTTGACATATACTCAACTTCTCCATCTGTCTTTGGACATTGATCCAACAACAACTTAAAGTGATTCTACGATGGAGTACTCACAACCTTCAAATTGCTCATAAATATGTCTAACACATTTTCAACATAGCTTTTATGAGAGAGTCAAAATTTTCTAGCACTATTATCCTAGTGAATTTCAATACCAAGAATCTTCTTAGTAACACTTAAGTATTTCATGTCAAACTCTTTTCCCAACATGATTTTTAGTTCATTTACATTATGCATATAATTAGTAGCAATCAACATATTATCAACATACATTAGCAGGAAAATAAAAGAGCCATCATCAAGGCTCTTACCATAAACACAACAATCATACTCACACCTTCTGTAGTCAATATGAAGCATGTATAAATCAAAGTGTTTGTACTATTTGCATGGATATTGCTTTAGACCATACAAAGAATTCTTCAATTTATACACTAGTCTCCCTTGTCCAGTATCACTGAAATCCTTTGACTGCTCCATGTAAATTTGCTCATCTAGATTATCGTGAAGAAATGTTGTCTTCACATCCATATGCTCTAAATGCATGTCCCGACTGGCTATCTAGGTTAACGCTGTCCCATTATCTTCTCGCAAATACTTGGTTTTTCTACCTATCTTATTTTCTACCTCTAATTTCCACATCTTGAACTTGGCAAAAACATCAGAATATCATGTTTCGCATAAAATACCTAGAACCACCAACAGAGGGCTCTTTGTTAGGCCTCCACCCATTAGAATGCACATAGTATAGGATTCCCTCTGTTTTATGTTTCCTAGATTTAAAACGAACACGACATTGTTTCCCAAATATACAATACTTGCACAAATCTAGCTTACAATTGCGAACACCCTTCAACAAATGTTTTTTAAGAAGTTTTGTCATCTCACGATCACTGAGATGACCCAGATGCATGGGCCACAATTTCGTTGCATCATCACACTCAACCTACAACAGTACATCTCTACAGTTGTAGATGTTACCTATAGCCCTTTTTGCTCTCATCACTATTAATGCACCCTTACTAACCTTTAGAATGTCCCTATATCTATCAGACCTATATGAAAAACCATTTACCTATAGAGTACCTAAAGAGATCATATTCTTTCTCGATTGTGGAATATATCTAACATCATTCAATATTTGCACGCCACCATCGTTTATAGCAATTTCAATATGTTCCATTATAGTGATGGCACGTGCTTTATCATCATCCAAATAAACAAAACCAATTTTGTCCAGCCTAAATGTGGTAAACCACTCATTGTGTGACATCATGTGGTAAGAACAATTAGAGTAAAAAATTTGTGCTTCTATGCACTTGCTAGATGAAACACAAAGAATATCTTTTTCACTGTCAGAGTCATCATTTTGAACCACGTTCGCAGAACTAGATGAATTATGCTATTTGTTTGGACAACCCTTTCTCCAATGCCCAACTGTTTTTTGCAACAAAAGCAATTTTTTTTTCTATTCTTGGACTTAGACTTCTTCTTCCTAGAACCTGTTTTACCTTTGTTCCTGCTATGTTCTGGACCATCTTTTACATACAAACCTTCATCTGAAGATCCTTCTGTTACATTATGTCTCCTTTGAAAGTGAGACTAAAGTGTAGTAATATCATCCAACTTGATTATTCCATTGAATGTATTGACATGTTGTTGCAAATCGGATCCTTCATGCTTCTTCAACTTGTACAATTGTTATTTCGTGAACATTTTGTTTGTGATCGTTTTGCACATATACTAACTTTAAAATTTCTCATATACTTCCTTTGAATATGTTAGTTCTAGTATATGATGCATCACCTCATATGATACACACAGACGAATCGTCCTTGTGGCCTTGTCCTTCATCTCCATCCAATCGACTTCTCCCACGTTTGTCGTTTTCTCCTCACGCAACGCCTTATGAAGACTTTGTTGTGCCATAAGATCCTTAACCCTTCTTTGTCATAATGCAAAGTTGTCTGTTCTGTCGAACCTTGCAACCTCAAATTTTGCACCAGAATTACTCATCATTTGAACCCATTGTTATAATAGCAACACAATCTTAAAAGAATAGAGATAACAAAATTGCAAACAAAAATGCAAGACGTTTGGTTATAAAGTTCGACCAATTATGCCTATGTCCTTGGCAATAAAGCAGTTGTAATTTCTTTTATTAGATGAATGAATTAGGGTTTACAAAGTACAAGTTGTGCTTAAATAGTAATATTAAGGTTCATATTACAACAATACCTCTAAACCATATCCCGGGGAGCTATCGCCCCAAGCACCCTAGATGCAGCCACAACAAACTGTTGAGACAAACTGCCCACATGATACTACCTATGAGCCATACTCAACACCATCCGATACGAATGGTTTTCACAAAAGAAAATTTAAACATATCATATAATATTTGTTTTTGTATGGTTTTTTTTTTAATTAGTTTACAATTTTTATTTGGATCAGTTTGGATGTTAATACCTCTATAAAGGAGTAAGTAAAAAACAATGTAAACAAAAAGTGTTATATAAAGTACTTTGAAGTCCTACATAGGGAAGACATATGCTTTTAGCCTTTGTTTGAGATTTAAGATAAAATTAGAGGGAGAGTTTTGGAGAGGTAAAAAAATGGATAATTTCTCACCATATTTCACGGTGTTAGATGATGAAAGGAGAAGACTTAAATGTTGTTTACAATATGACTTTCATTTTTTTGAAAGTATGATCATAACTGATTAATTAATGTTATACATAACCAATTTTTTTTTACATATGCATTTTGTGACATTCTCTATTTTGAAAATATTATAAAATGCAAATATAATGAAAGTGCCAGTAAAATTGATCCATAAATAAAACATATTGAAGCATACAAATATCACAATTTCGAAAATATGCGGAAATAATAACTTCAAAACAATTCAACCCCAAAAATGTCACACTAATTAGAGTTTACTATATACAATCCCAAATTTATTGATTAGCTAACATGCCAACAATCAATAAAAATTAAAATATCATCTATTGCATTGACATCATGTCAATTACTCTGTTCTTTCCTTGTTGGCGATTACTTCATCTATTGTTATCTCATCATCTATCCTCATGTGTAGTTTGTGAGTAATGCATATGGAAACAAACAAAGGTGAATCATAATTCACAAGACATAATCAAGTGGAGTAAGATAAATTAAATGCCACATTGTGATGGCATGGCCAATGGGAAGGTCAAGTGGTTTTCTAATTACTTGAGTCGTGTTGTGGATAATGGTAGGGTCTCCATCTTTTGATGCGGCCCTTGGTAGGAAGGAGGTTGGTTGTGTGATAGGTTTAGGCGGTTATTTAGTTCGGCGGTGGATAAACATATATCAGTGGCAGAGATGTTTAGTTGTGGGTGGGGGTCAGGGGAAAGTGTGACAGTTGAGAAGAAATCTATTTGTTTGGAGGAAAATTTGATTTTGTAGTGCATCAAGTTATTGGAAAATTTTGTTGTGTAGCAAAAAGTTTCTTCTCTTTCTCGTGATTTTATTTAGAAAAATTTGATTCCTCTTAAAATGTCACTCTTTTCTTGGTGTCTCATGGCTAATCACCTTCCAACTAAGGACAATTTGGCAAAGTAATATGATATGAACGAGCTCGATATCTTGTATACCAGTGGCTGCGAAAATGAGATATTGTTATTGCATTTCTTTTATTAATGTCAATGATTTACCAAAATGATGTCTCATATTTTGACTTAGTTAAGTGTTTAAAGAGTTCTACATTGTTTTGTGTTCCCTCGTGTTCAACAATTTAAGATCTTTGATATTAATAAAAAAAACAAGACAAGATCTTCCGATTAAACAACTTATCATATCATAAAATTATACTAACACTAACATCGATAAAGATTAATAATTATTAATTAAAAATCGATCATAATTACTACTAATTTATTCAAAACTTACATAAAAAACTATCCATCAATAGGATATCATTACTATCAATATAAATTATCATAATTGCCAACAAACTAATTCTGCAATACATACACAACATTCACACAACCATACTTATGATAGGCAAGGTTACAACTATATAAATCAATAATACTTTGGCTCAACAAAATATGACAAGTTTATATCAAGCATAAAGAAGTGTACACCACATATAAGGCAAAAAAAATAATTTACACAACATGAATTAATTGATAAGCAACATATTATATATAAAATAAACACTAAAATAATATGAAATAACTACAAACATATTCGGGCCAAAATTATGAGTTTATAATATTTTTAATAACAATTTTACCTCCGATAAATTAATTAAATTTATTAAATGTCGTAAAAAATTCCAAAATGCAATGAGGCTGCGATCGAATTTGGATTGTTCTCTCTTGTTTCTTAATGTAAAGCAATGATTTTAAATGTGTTTTAATTATTATGCAAAAACAAGGAGAAACCTAAATCAATTTCAAGAATCATCTTTCTATTTGAGATAAATCAAATATTGAAAAGTATTGATCTATATAAATATGTTTTTTTTTTTAGTTTTAGCCTCTTAATATATATATTTTTATCCTTATAATTTTTTTTGTCTTTGTTCTTTTATTTTACCCTTTGTTGAAACTGGTCTTTATAATTCCTTATATCACTAATATTTGAAGGAATAAAATTAAATATTATATATATATTGCATGACTCATTCTAATAAAAATCAAGTATATAGGAACTAAAATAAAAGAGAAAAGATCAAAATCAAATAAAAAAAACATTTACAAGAACTAAAGTTAAACAAAAAAATTTATAAGAATTAAAATAAATAAAAATACATAATTACATAAATCAATCGTATATTTAAGTGTATGTTAATCATTCATCATTTGACAATGAAAACCATCAAAAGAAACTTTGAAATCGTATGGCAGTATAAGAAACAATGTGTTTTGACACTAATCAATTCAAATACATCATAACTCTTTTTGGACAAAAAAATGATATTGATTTTTTCAAATTGATAGAAATACAATTGATCTAGAATATTATTATTTAAATTCATTAAGTTAATAGTATAAAACGGAAAAATATTTACACACATAACAAAATCGACAAATATGACAAAATTAAAGTATTCGAAATATTCATGCATTTAAAACTTCAAGACGAGAAATCAAAATATCGAACCAAGACGACGAATAAAATAATGTCGCACTGAGACAAAGAAATCAAGAAAAAACTAAATATATGTGATCTTGAATCAAAAATTGACCATAAATCACATCTTTTTGAAGAAAAGAAGAAGGCTATAAGATAGGTGCCTTTAACAAATAAGATATGTGCAGTTTTAATCGATTATTGTTTTTACATGATTCAAAGCATAACCACAATATTTGTATGATTCAATTCAAAGCAGATAGCCTTAAAATGTATCTATCCAGCTCTAATATCAATTGTTGGAAATTTAAGATTGAGACTAAAATTATAGGTAGAAATACACGACATATTAATGTTAAATCAATATTCGAGAACAATTATCTATCATAGTCAACTCCATTGTGTTTGGAAAAGAAAGTTGTGAAAAGTGTACTACTCTCTTACTAATGAATGAGCGACTATGTTAAACTAACTTAATAGAAAAGTCGTAATTTATATTCATTAGATAAGGGTAGAGACCTCTCAATAGACTATCAGTTAAACAATTCAATTCCTTTTAGGCCATTCACAAATTCAGTCTAATATAATATTCATTTATATTTTAAAATAAGTGAAATAATAATTTAATAAATGATATAATATCATATATATATATATATATATATATTAATTTAATTAAAGTAATCCATAAAATTCAACATCGATAACTTATAATTTAAAATATTAATAAAAAGTAATATTTTGTCAGCTTATATTTATCGATTAGTTCAATTGCTAATTTTGTAACGCATTTCAATTTTAATTTATTGGATTATCTTATATTAAATAATTTATATGTGTATCCAACATATGCTCGTGCAATGTTATGTATGTGAAATAAGTCTCCCCCTTGTTAGGGTTTCCAAAACCCTAACATTGTTTGGGATTTGAGATTGTTCTATCCCTTGTGAGTGTCCTCTTCTTCCCCTAATTTTTAGGGCTTCTCTTCTCTCTTCATTTGTTTTCCTTTTCTTCATATTTTCCGTTGTCTGTTGTGCTATAGAGCCACAAATCAATTATCTCCTTTCAGCCACAAACCTTTCCTTTCATGATTCCCCTTATTACAAAATGTCTCCACATAATCCACTACCTCAAACTCTAACCCCATTGTTGTGGCCTCACTTGTAGATATAGACCCAAATTGACCCTCCAAAGTTACTTTGAAAACTTTGCATATTGGTCTCTTCATTGTTGCTCGCTTTGAGACTTGTTTTTTTAGTGTTCTTATGCTTATCTTGTTCTATTTCTCTATTTGTGTTTGTTGTTTGTTTGTTATTTTTAGTTTGTTTCAAGTTTGTACTCCATATGTTTGTTGAAAAGTCTCAAAAAGTAGGTTTTTTGAGTTGTATGTTGAGTAAGGTGCTTATGGTGACCGCCACCAAATGCCATATGAACATGTTGTTTAATTGGTTATTTTCTGAGGCCACCTATAGTTAATACGAGTCTACCTAAACTAAAGAAATGATTCGTAACTTGATGAGATAAAAGACCATGAATCTCTAATTATCTTTGGTAATTACTTGTATTGATACGGATATCGTGTACTTAATTTGGTTAACTAATTATGTTGATCTCGAAATGTAATGAGAAACACCTTAACACATGTTCAATTTAATTGTATTGTTGTTGTTCTAGCAACGGAATGCAATCTATTAATATTATTCCGTTGAACTTTAAACAAAATTACGTTAGTGTATTTTCACGAACATAAATTCTCAGAATAAATGCATGTACTCATGTGGCATACAATGTGGAAGTTATATTTAAGATAGTACTTAGCACTATATGAAATGTTTATATGCTCAATTTAATTTATTTATATATAGATTATTTATAGAATAACCTTTTTTTTCATTAGGATGTTTATGAGTTTTTGGTTTTCAAAATTAAGTTGATTTTTCGCTTAATTCGAAAACAATTTTCACCTAAAATCTAGAACACAAAATTATAATTTATAATTCTCATTTTTGTTTTAACTCTAACACAAACTGAAATACATCAATAGTGTCAATGCCACAACAACAAAAGAGACATGAGAATAGGTAGAAGATTGAAATCATAGCTTCCACTAAATCATGAATGTCAATCAAACAAAAACTGCATTTCTAATTTCACAATACAAGATTTGACGCAGACAATTTTTTTTTCACATAAAAAAAAAAAACCATTTGATGCAACCCTGCCTTTATCTTTATCAATAGTTTTGACTATACGTGTTAAGGTGTAACAATAACTCTATTAATAGAAAAAATATGTTTCTTTCAACATGAAGTGAAAGGGAAATAGAATTTTTTAAAATAAAAAATAAAGAAAAATAAAATGCAAGGAGAAAAGAAAAATAAATAAATTTCTTATAATTATCTAAAGATAATATTATTGCTCTCATATTATCTTAAGAAATACATACTATAACCAAAAAAAAATAATCAAGAAAAAAAATTGAATTAATTCAATAAAAAAAGTTGATTACAAATACTAACCAACTTATAATTTGGAATATATATCTAACATTTGTGGAGGGGGTAGGTAGGGTTAGTTGATACATGCAAAACATATTAGATCTTGTAATCTACGGCCAAATTTTGATAGAAAATGAATTGATTAAATATGCAATCATTGTCCTATATATAGTCCCCATTGTTATATATCGACAATAAATAATTAAACATGTAATCATTATCAATGTATCATCATCACACAAAAATTCAAATCTACCAAAATACTACCTAAGGTTAAGTTTACAAGGTTAATAAGTAAATTAGCATAAAAAAAAAAAGAGAGGAAGAGAGACAAGAAGTACCAAAATGTTCCCTTTTAGAATAAAGTCTATACCTTTGTGAGATTAAAAGTAAAATTCAAAACAAGAACATTACATTATTCACCATAATAAAAGTAATTAAAACACTAGTTTCTAAGAATCTTGGTACACTATGTCACCTACTCCTTACAATTTTTTTTAAATGATAATTAATTACTCTTTTTTCTTTTAAATTTAATAAGGAGTCTTAATACAACAAATGGAGATTGTGTTTGGTATTGCGATAAGCACGTTCCATAATACATGAAAAACATTAAATATATAAATTTGAATTGTTTACGATCAAAATACTTTGTAGTAAAAAATATTTTTAATTGTTAAATTAAGATTGAATGTTTTATATTTCAACTTTTCTAAATAAAATTTTAAATACAAATTACAAAAATTTTATTTTCTTCTAACGGACCAAAATAAAATGTCTTGACTACATTAACTACATAGTCTTTTATCTGCATATTTAATCTCAATCATTTTCCCTAATTAAACACACACCAAAATGTTGTCATATCAACATATTTAAGTTAATATAATTAAATGTCAATATTAATTTAATAGATAAAAAAATGTCAATATTATTAAATTGAATATTATCAAATCCAAAACCTTATTGCTTGTAAATTTTTTATCATTTTATTTATAAAAAAAAAAAAGATTTGACATGTTATAAATATTAAATACAAATAAAAAAAAACACAACTAATAGAGTACACGTACGTAAAAAAAGGTCTCTTTTCATTTATTTACTTTAGAAGTAAAGCTGCAAAGGGAAGCTTTCTTGACCACTCCCAGAAACATTACATGAGAAGAAAAAAGTTTTTTTTTTTTAGTTTGACATTTATTAGTATAATAGTATAAGTCATAAAATAGGTTTATATGTCTTAAACCATAATTGTTTTGATAGTCTTATTTTTAAACCGATGCTGAATCGATTCTAGTTTTATATTATAATCACTAACTATATAAATTAATAAAAATTTCATTTTAAGCAACACATTGTATAAATAGTAAAAGTAAAAGAGATTTTAACAAATGTTTACGACTTTGAAGACGAATCTATTTATTCACTTAAAAGAAAAGGATAAAAAGCCTAATCATGGGGGAACATTGAACGTATGAAGATTCTTGTAAAAAAGATAATATTGTCCTATGCCAATCATCACATTCCTCTCATATACACAAACAACCAAACTAGAATCAAAAATGAAATTATAGTACCATAGAAGTAATTAAATGATAGAAAATAAAAATTAATGCTTAGTTGCATCAGATTAATAATTAAAATAGAGTAAATAGCATTCGTGGTCTCTTAACTAATTTCAGTTAACGTTTTAGTCATTTATTTTTTTTTTCTTTTGATTTGGTCTTTTATTTTAATTTTAAGTGACAATTTGATCTTTTATGTTTTAAAATGTCAACAATGTTATCTTTTTTTTTTACAAAAATTTAAAAAATTCATCAAAATTTTCAACCAAAACCCATAAAAATAATTATATTCTTCAATATAATACAAATTTCATCAAATTCGAAACTCAAATCTTCAAAGAAACTCATATTTCTATCTCTAACAACATCAAGTAAAGAATGAAATTTTTGTATGAGTTTATTTGAAGATTTGAGTTACGAATTTAATGAAATTTGTATTATATTAAAAATATAATTAATTTTATGGGTTTTGATTGAAAATTTTGATGAATTTTTTGAATTTTTGTAAAAAAAAGATAATATTGTTAACATTTTAAAACATAAAAGATCAAATTGTCACTTAAAATTAAAATAAATAACCAAATCAGAAGAAAAAATAATAATAAATGACTAACACGTTAACTGAAATTAACATAAGGAACCAGATGTGCTATTTAGCCATTAAAATAATTAAAAAAATTCAAATTTAATAAGGAATAAAATATAAATAATGTATATAACTATTTAAAAAAAATAATATAATAAAATTCTTAAATAAATTCATACAATTAAAAATTTGTTAATAATTAAAATATTCAAAATATTTAAAACCAGATATTTAATAACTAATCCTAAAATATAATACAGATATATTTACTTTTGTTTTATTAACCTCCTCTAAATATTTCTTTAAAAATATTAAGTATATATTATAACATTTATAAATTATTAAATATTTTTATGCACCCAGTTTTAAAATTAATTTTTAAAAGTTATATTTTTATGCATAATAGTCTATTCCGAACTCTAAAAAAAAAATTTGAAAAGTAAAAAGGCAAAATCAAAAGTACTTTTTCTATTAAGTTGGTCAGTAGTCAGAATTGCTTGGTATTGCCGACATGATACACTGTCACTATAGACACCAAAATTGAGTAGAAATTAAAGATAGATCAATTCTGAATTCAGCAATATATTACAACAGCATCTTACACTACTAATTACTTCAGTCAGTTCAACACTACTTTTTCATTTACATCTTTGTTTGACTTTTTCACAGTCATTAATTAATTAAAGAGATTCAGAAACTTTTCATTATTTCTAGCCTTTGAGGTTGGTGTAGATACAATTAAATGTCTTTAGTTAGGAGGACAATTTCCTATATTAATATAAAATGTAAAATTAAATTAAATTATTTGAGGGCAATATTTCCATAATATGCATAGATCTTAAATAAAATTATTAACTTGATCTCGATTAGACCATCTATAAAAAATCTATTTTGATTTTTTTTTAAAAAGAAGTAAATTATCAACTTTAAAATTAAAATTATTTATTTATTGCCAGCTAAAGTTGTTCTGTAAAATAATACTCCAAATAGTGACATGTATAACCACTCTCAATTGTTTTATTAGTAATAAAAACCCTACTATAATAAATTGTTTAATAGCCTATTTCTTTGAGGGTGATGGCTTTTGATATTAGATTATGTTATTTTCAAAAGTTATATGTATTAGTCAAAGTAGTTTTAATTATAGTCAAAGATAGTTTCATGATACATATGAGTTTATTTTAAATTGAAATAAATTGAATTCAATGGAATGTGTGTATCTATTTTTTATATAAATCACAACAAAAGTCTCAATTTATTAATCTTGAATAATCACGTAAAATTACTAAATCGATATTTTTATTGTGATTATTGAGATTTATTTCAACACTACAAAAACTATAGAACTACTAATTTGTTGTTATGGATTCAATAATATTTTGTAACAATAAAGATATTAGATGCAAAAAACATGTAATGATGCTGCAAATTGCAATAATCCTCTAAGGCATATGATACACCTTTTCATATCAGATAGATAATTTTTTTTAGGCTACACTCTTTGCTTCAACTTTTTTTCAAAGCCTTTTTGGCAATCATGTCATACTAAACGGTTAATTATGCAAAATTCCAATTTTCAACGTTGAGATAAACATTAAATAAGGTTCCTTAACAAAAAATATATTATCACAAAAATTAATGTATGAAAAAAAAAATGAATTTATCTTTAATCACTTTAGTAAGTGGTTCATATTGGACTATTACTTAAAAATTATCTAAAATTTCAATCAAATTCTTTAAAAGTAGAATTTTATTGTTCTTCTTTGTTTTTACGATTCAGATAATTATTTGACTTTATCGATTCCATAAAAACATAGAATATTAGAGTTTGAATTACACATATATTCCTTTATCTTGTTTTATTGAATCGGCATCGATGAAATCAACATTTTAACTATGAGGGTGAGGGTGAGGGAGACTGCAATCTTCGACTTTCAAAAGACAACAATTTTCGCCGCTTAAGTTTAAAATGGTTTTTAAGTACCAATTCATCGTAGATAACCTCTATATTAGAACATTTACCTTGAAAAGAAAGTTATTATATGTAATGGGACAAATTCTAAGGTGAATCACTTTTGCAAGTGGTTCACGTAGACTGATATTTAAAAATTGTTCAAAATTTCAATAACAATATATGATATCTCGTGAAAATAGAAGCTTATCGTCTTCTTCAATCTCATAATTGAGAAAGTGATTTGATTGATACTCATTCAATAAAAATAAACAATAACAAATATACGTCGTTCAAAACTAAACTTAAATGTAAGACCATCAATCAAATCACTATTTCAATTGCAAGGACGATGCGCTTTATAAACTTCTACTCTAAAAAATATCATCAATCATTATTAAAATTTCAAATAATTTTTAAACATTAATCTACAATAAACCATATATGATACTAATTCACCAAACAATCGATAGTATTGATACAATAACTAAAACATAAACAATAATTAACACTCACAAAAAATATAAAAATTACAAGATATAAAAGATCAAAATTATTCGATTTTAAACTAAAATTGAGTTTATTTATTATTCAATTTTATTAATTTATAATCTAAATCGTTTAATATCAAATAAATTGCATGAATCTCCTACTACAAGCAATCCAATCCAAGTCTAGGGTAGGGTGTGGTGTAAGAGTTACATATAAGAGAGTATATAGATGGATTGATGTGAAGGAAGGCCAATCAAATGTCACACTTGTTTGACCATGACATCAAATAGTGACATGTATAACCACTACCAAAATTGTGGGGCCAAACCAAACAAACAAACCAGGAGATATAATATATGCCACACAATTATTTACAATATGCTTCTTTGGATACAAAGATTCTTTATCTTCATCCGAGGTTGACACTCGTCAATACCATCTTTCGTTTGCCACTCACCCTACTACAACCTATTCTATTCCATATTTGGATCTTATGCACTCACAATTCTATTAATTCATTTATGCATCTAATTTTACAATCTTTAACACATTAATTAATGATCATTTCATCAATATCAAACTATTAGATTTTAAATTTGATATTTTATATTTGAAATTTGAAATTTTTGTGTTTTATATATTTCAATAATTAATTTGGACTGCATACAATTCAAATCTATTTTAACTATTCGCTAAAAAGTGTTATTTAAATTTTTTGGGACCATGCAATATTTTACTTTTTTTCTATTATGAAACATATAATATCATAAATTTAATTGGTATAGTTTTCGAGCATAGTGTTCTCATTTGTGTGTAACTGTTCATATTAGCCCTAATTGTGGTGAAACATGAGTACATGACTAGGAATAAAAACATGACTACACATGTCCACAACTATGTTTTTTTCTTTCCAATTATAAATAAAATTAAAATTTGGAAATAATTTTTTTTTTTACAACAAACTGTTGTTGGAAACAGAAAACGCCAAAAGTTGGATTAATTATAAAAGTTGAAGCAAAAAATTGTCCAGATATGTGTCTTCACTTTTCTCAAAAGGCAATCACATGCATCAATAGTATAGAGACTAAGGAATAACACAAAAACTGTTTCAGAATTAATGTTGTCCTCATAGGTTGGAACTTGATTTTACATGAAATAAAGTGGAGATGAAATATGTATTTATAGTATAAATATTTATTGTATATACATAATTTAGAGTGGGTTTGACAATTTCTTAAAAAAAATAAAATCTGAAAAAAAAATTAAAAACTGTTTATTTTTTCTAAATTAAAAATCAGTAGCTTCTCAAAAAATTATTTTTTATAATTGATTTTTTTTTTATTTTTTCATTATGACAGAAAAACGCAAAATAGTTTTTTATTTTTTAAATATTTAAATTATTGAGTATTAAAATCACTTTTTTATATAATCTTGTAACAAACGGATCCTTATTTTTATAATAAAAAGTAAAATAAAGTCAAACTGCTGTTTTTATATTAAATTAAAAATTGTTTCCATAAGTTACCATGTAAAATTTATGAAAATTAATTGAAAAAACCTTTTATAAATTATTTTCATAAGTTTTTTCAAACTGTTTTACAAATACTTATGTCAGTAGATAAATTCAAATACAAAACTCTAAACATGAGTTTTAGAGATTTATACATAATAAATTGAAAGAAAATGAAAATGATGCCTAATTAAGATGCCTTTAACTTCTTATTTTATTTAAAGACCCTAAAAAATAATTCAAAAAAAAATCCCTAAATAATTAAAATCAGAGTTTGCATCTATGCAACCAACATTATACTTTATATTAAAAGTGTGTTTAGTAGGATGTCGATTGCCTACAGTTCGTATTTTCTATATTTACGGAATCAGATTTCGATAACCATTTAATTAAGATTAAACAATTTATATTTCAATTCGATATTTTCAATTATAAAATCAAAATTAAAATTATATTTTTATAAGACATCCAATCAAAATCAAATAGCCACCCATATCTCAGATACATGACTACGGAATTTTTTCGACAACTATAAATCTAAATTCTTGTAATATCCAATGTCAAACATCTAACACTTTTAATTTCTTTTATTTTCGAATGGTTATCAATATCTACCTATCATCTTGTCTCTATTTGTGTTCATACTTCATAGGATTGAACAAAGTAGTGAAATCTTTGTTCTTTGGTCAACTAAGTTTAAAATTAAACTTGAACAATAAATTCCTTTAGATGTGATGGAAAATCAAAATGGTCAAACATTATGCTAATTCAAAATTTTATTCAGTCACACAATTAATTATGGATTAGACAATGTTGTGTTATGGAAAATCAAGACATGAAGTGTCCATTGAGATTTTGAGATGAGTGATCAATCTTCATTCAGGTGAATGAATCATGTTCATACCCCACCTTCTACCCTTCAAATTATGTCAAATTTTTTGTCGTTGAAAAACATTGTTCCAACCATAAACTTTTCTTGCTTTTTAATTATTTCATCATAAAGATTCAGTTTGCTTAAAATTTTCAAATATTTTGCATGAGTGCTTTATATCATTATCATTATGTCAATAGCTATAAAAAAAAAACTACATATATTTTGAAGGTAATTTTATATACATTTATTTACTAAGTTTCAAATTATACAGTACCAATAATTCAAACTGAAGTTGTATCATAACTTATATGTCTGACACATGTCTGTACAATACTAACATAGTTATATTTAATACTTTCATTTATTCAAATTATTATCAATATTAATTTTGTATTTAGTATATATGATTCATTGGTTATTAATCTAGTTTTTGATCCACACACGGTGTTTCATATTATGGCAAATTCTATATATTCATTCTACAAAAGATAACAAATCACAGCTTTCTCATATTGATATAATAAAATTTGAACTCAAAAACAATTCTCATTAAAAAAATAATTCAAAAAAATGTCACATTCTTCTTGCTCCTTTTCTGGATTGTTGTTATGCTAATAAAGGAGCAAAGGGTTCCTTCTTTACAAAAAGAGAGAAAAAAATGCTGAAAAAAAGATTGATGATTCATTAGAATCAAATCTGATAATAACAAAGTCACTAACAACATGCTTTTGTAGACACCTTCTAAATATCCTTCTATTCCAATCCTAAAGTTAAGAATTTTTTTCCATGGGATGTAACAGAATAATAGAAGAGTTCTTGAAAGAATCTGATAAATCCTAAAATTACACAAGTCTATAAACTGCTATGAAACACTGGCACAGACACGAACACGACATTGAGATTAACATGTTACACCGATAGTAATTTGAAAAAATGGAAGAAATCGAATGTAACTAACTACATGTGTCAGTGTCGTATGAGTGTCGAACATTGACATGTCTCGGATGCTAGACACACCTTACACCTTCAATCTGAAGTGTTAGTGTCGGAAAGAAACAGAAAAAGAAAGCATTTTACACTAAGGTTGCATATCAGCATAGACCTCAGCAAGCATGCCATCTTCTTCACTACCTGACATAGAAAACAATTCAGCATCTTTTTCTTCCTCACTTGAAAAATCTCTCCTTTCAAGCTTTGCATGAGCTGCAATATATATCATTTTCTGAGCTCTTTCCAAAGCAACTCTTGAGTTTTTGTTTCCAGAAACTTTCCTCATGAAAGACCAATTACTCTTGAATCCACATGAAGTAGCATGCAGAAAAATGAGCCTCACTGCAATCTTCCCTAAAGATTTAAACTCACACAAACATGTTTCCCAAACAAGTCTACTGCTAAGTGGATTTGCGACTTTCATCTTTCCGGTTAAAGGGTCTCTTTGTTTCATCTGAACAGCTTGTGCGTAAAGAGGATCGAGCCCTTCTGATCTCCATTTCATTAGCTCCATCAAGACAACATGAGCTTCTTCTCTTGAAGCTAGTCTCGTGAGTAACTTATCGACGTCTTTCTCTTGTTCGCGCGTTAAAAACTTGTATGGCGGAAGATACTTTCCGCTTGTGTCTTTGATCAAGTAAAGTGGATCGAGTATAAATGCTGCTGACCAAGCAGGGTGGTAGTTTTTTCGAAACCTTTTTTCGACTATTTTCTCAACAGGTCCTTCGACAATATTGTACTTTCCACACCATTCCTTCACTTTGGTTCTAAGCTCCTCCCAAAGAGGCAAACACCGACCGATCAATGGCCTCTCGGATTCTATATCCTGAACCATTCCTTTAATAATCTTCACGAGCGAATAAACCGCTTCGAGCTCATTCCAAAACCCTTCATTCTGAACCATTCCCGCCACTTCTCTAGCAACCGGATCCTCCATAAACATCACCTTAACCGCGTCCTCCATCACAACCATTTGAATCACTCTAGCGCAGCTTAAAATATCCTCCAACATTGGAAACACCGACGCAAAGTTCTTCAATGGATCACATTTCAGCGAAGGCACGCGAATCAACCCGCCGTACTCCATCTCCTGCATCCTAAAATTAACAAAAACATTCCTCACCTGAGAATCATTGTCTATAAATTTCGCAACCTTGAGACAATTCTCAGTAACAACCCTAAACATAGTGAGCTCATTGTTAAAATCCTTGATCAAACTAACAAACCCTTGAAGCTGACAAGAAGTGTTCACCATCCAATGGTTTTGAATCTCCAAATTCCTCAATGCCTTACCCTTAAACTTATCAGCAACAATCCCAACACATCTTTGAACAACACTACCACTTACACCAGTCACTGTCTCCCACAAAACCTCTTCAGCATACTTTGAATTCACAACACCACCACCACCACCATTAAACACCGCCTTATGAAAAACACTACTCCCGTTCGGTAAATTCACCGTAAACTTAACCAAACTCTCACCACCACAACACAAACCATACAAATTCCTATTATTATAAACATTATCATAACTCTTCCAACCATCACTAGCAACCTGAAAAAACATAGCATCCCTAATTTTCGCCTCGGACTCACTCTTAACCTCACTAAACTTAGCATCAAGCCTCGAACCCGAAACCTCGCGCCTCAAACCACCTCCTACAGGCAAACCAACTTGAGAAAGAAAAGCTTGAAACTTTCTATGCTCAAGATTTGACAAAGAAACAGAACCACAACATTCATAGAACCAATCAGCAAGTAAATCCAAAGCAGAATTCACCTGTTCTTTACTCAAACAAGCACTAGGTGAAGTCTTTGGACTCTTCAATTTCTTCACACTATCTTCAAACATAGCCAAAGCACACAAATCTTCTTTTCCACCAGACAACATCAAATGATGCTGCTGATTCTGATTAAGATTCTGATTAAGGTTCTGGTTTTGTTGATGGTTCACCATATTACCATGCACTTGAGGGTACCCAATTTCAACCAATGCCAAGTTATGATTGTGATAAGTTAATGATGATGGTGAGGTTGAATTTGAGACACCCATATGAGGTGAACCTCTTTTCCGGTTCGAACCGGAAACCGAGGAAATAGGAACTGGAGAAGGAACCGAAATCGAACCGGGTTTAATCAACCCAGAATTGAAATTAGAACAAGTTCCACGCTTTAAATGTTCAGAAGCTGTTCTTGAAGGATTTGAAGCTGAGAAAACAGAATCACACAAAGAACACTTGAGTTTAACAGATTTAGGAAGACCTGAATCAGGGTTTCGAATAAGAATTGGTTCGAGATGAGTCCAATACCATGCACCTTTACCTTTGATAGCTTTTGTACGAACAGTTACGAGACCTTCGTAACGTTTGTTAACGGCTTTAACGGCGATTTCATCGGAAGATGAAGGAAGTGGTTCTGTTGTGGAAGTTGAGTTTGTTGAAGTCATTTTTAAAAGGGTGTTTGAATTTGGGTGCAAAATTGGGCTTGTTGGTTCTTTTAATTGAAGGGTCAAAATTGGGTGAGTTTGTGAAGATGATGGTGGTGGTGAGAGGGTGGTTTTGGTTTCAACATTGTGGTGGTGGTGGTGGTGGTGGTTTTCGTTTTGGGACATTTAGCCATGAAGGGTTAAGAGGTTTTGGTTTAAAAGAGGGAAAGAAGCCATGGAAGAAAGTGAAGAAGGAAAATGAGTTTAAGGTGTTTGATGAAATGTTGAAGTGAAGAAGAGAGTGAGTTGAAGTTTGAGGGAGTTGAAGTTTGAGGGAGTGAGGTTTGTTGATGTTAGAAAAAGAGAGTGGTGAGGTGAGTGCATATAGAAGGAGGTAGTGAAACAGGGAAGTAAGAGAGAGAGAGAGAGAGAGGTGAGTCAACCAAATTTGTATTTCTCAACCAAAAAGGGACATTCTTTTTTTGTTTAACTTGTTTTGTTTCTTTTCTCTTTTTTTTTTTTTGGAAGAATTTCTTCTCTTCATCATTGTTAAGAGATACTGCTTCATCCAAAAAGATGTAAACACAAATAAATAAATTAAAGAAAGTTAATGTATTAAATATATTCATTTTATTTAATTTTTAATTGTATTTTGAGATGGAGAGAGTAGATAAATAGATCAAAAGAGTAAGAGATAAAAGAAAGGAGAATTAAACGTTTTTTAGAAAATGGGATAAACCAGTGTTTAGCTAATGAGAATTGCCAATATTTTGGTTTTTATTTATTTATATGGAATGATAACAAACATACACACAAATTGAATTAATGAGTTTGTTTATAAATTAAGGTTATTGAATAAGCTTTTACGTGGCAATATTATAATTTGTGATTGGATGTCCATGTTAGGGCTTACAATGATAATACTTTTTAAGTTTATCCTACATAGTAATTATTGTTTACTTATTGAAATAAAATGTATGAAATTATAAGAAGTATTTTGATATATAAATAATTAATGTAATTAAAATTTTAAAAGAGTTTAATGTTTATACATTATAATTTTGTTAAAAGAAAATGTTTACTTATAAATTTTGTTCAAATAATATGGCTAGCCAACATAATCATGGTGGTGGGGGGTGTATGTATAAAGTGTTGTCGAAGGTATTATCTAACAGATTGAAATAGGTGATAGGACAAGTTATTTTAGAGTCATAATCGACATTTGTGAGAGGGATATAAATTTTAGATGGTATTTTGATATCAAATGAAATTGTTGATGAGGCAAAAAGAATTAAGAAAAAGTTGTTGTTTAAAGTGGATTTTGAAAAGCCTTATGATTCGATGAAATTGAGCTATTTGGAAGTAGTAATGGTTAAAATGGGGTTCTCGCCTAAGTGGAGGAAATGGATCTTGGAATCTATTAGCTCAACATCCGTTTTAGTTTTGGTAAGTAGTAGTCACACTCAGGAATTCAAACTCATAAGGGGTCATAGACAACGAGATCATTTATCACCTTTCTTGTTTTTGATAGTGGTAGAAGGCTTGAACACTATGTTGAGTGATGCATTAGATAACGAGTTATTCAAAAGGTTTCAAGTTGGTCATCATCTTGAGTTCTGAGTTTCTCATCTTCAATTTGCAGATGACACACTTATTTTGGGGGAGCAAATTGGTCGAATATTAGAATGATTAAAGTCGTATTGTTGTTGTTTGAACTAGTGAGTGTTTGGATCGAAGATCAGCTTCCATAAGAGTATGTTAGTGGCAGTGAATATTGGGAGTTCTTGGCTAGAAGAAGCTGCCCAGAATGTTAATTGCAAGAGGGATCAAAATGTTTTTCAAATATCTTGATCTTCCAATTAGAGGCAATCCGAGAAGGATCTCTTTTTGAAATCCTTTGATTGAGAGGGTTAAAAAAAGACTATCTAGCTGAAAGGGTTGGTTTCTGTCTATGGTAGTCGTCTTGTTCTTCTTAAAGTTGTATTGTCTGCATTATCAATTTACTTTCTCTCTTTCTTTAAGGCTCCTTCGGAGTATTATATCTCCTCTTGAGTCCATTTTCAAATCTTTTTTATGGGGTTGGAGTGAGGAGTCACGTAAGATTAAATGGAATAAGGTTTGTTTGGAACATTAAAAGGGAGGGTTGGAGGTTAGGAGAGTGTGTTACTTTAATTATCCATTATTAGGGAAACGATGTTGGAGATTGAGGAAGAATAGGAGCGGTTTGTGGTATAAGGTTTTAGATTCAAAATAATATATAGAGAGAGGGAATGGTGAGGTGGGATGCAGTAAGGAGCCATTATGGTGGAAAAATATTATGTGTGCCCAAGAAGGTGAGGAGGGTTTGAGGGCTAGAAATGCAGGTTGGTTTAACAATAATTTGAGTAGGATAGTGGAAAATAAAAGCAATACTTCTTTTTGGAATGATCCATGAGTGGGGGGTGAAGTGTTGAGAGATAATTTTGGCAGGTTGTTTGGATTATCCATAAATAAGAATGTTACTGTGGCAGATATGACTGTGTTAGGATAGGGTTGAAGGGAGTGGGTTGAGGTGGAGGAGACATTTATTTACGTGGGAAGAGGGTTTGTTAAGGGAATGTTGTATGTTTGTTAGCTAATGTATCTTTGCAGGAAAATATTTTAGACTAATGGACATCAAGATCTAAGGAGCATGAGAAGGGGCACAGTGTCAAAAGTGCATACAAAGTACTTACATATAACAAGGACTAAGAGAGATCACCCATGTTCAAGTTCATTTGGAATAAGGAAATGCCTTTAAAAGTTGCATTATTTGCATAGAGGTTGCTCAATGATAAAGTGCCCACAAAAGATAACTTGTCAAAATGTGACATCTTTTTCAACAACTTTTTCTTTGTGTTGTGGATTGCAATAAAGAAGAAACTTCACACCATCTCTTTTTCGATTGTATGTTTTTTGGTTAAGTTTGGCATGCAATTTTGAATTGGTTGGTAGTTTGTAGAGTTGTTTTTCTTTGCTGAGTAGGATGCCAACAAAAAAATTAGCAATAGAAAATTTGCTAAAATATTCCCAAAGGACTTTTGGATAAATGTTTGCTCATAGGGTTCTACTAATATATTAAATTTATATATTATTAGTGTTTTATCATATGCTTTTTTTATGAAAATGAAAAAATTGCCAAAAGGCCAGAGAACAAGATGAATACTAGACTCAATTACATCAAAATGCAAAAGAATTTGTCTCACGATAGATATGACAAATATGAATGTTTATGGAGGGATCATTTATAAAATTGAGGATCCATCAAGAAGAATTGAAGATTGACTACAATAGTGCATCCATTATTTATAAAATTATTGGAGTAGTTTAGATTCAAATGAAATTGTTAAAGTGGTTTAATTTGAAGTGAAATGTATTATTTGTGGTGAAGTATGATCATTCTTTGTAACTATGATTGTCGGTATAGACAATGAAAGCATAAGATGTATCATCTTCAATCAAGGTGGACATTGTTGGAGATTATTGAAATAATACATGTTGAAATAGTCACATATTGCTTAGCATTTTAAATGAAGAAGGAGGCCAACGTTATATATATGACTCTAATTCTTTATTACAACTTACACTAGTCAGAAACACTATAAATTTGTATATGATTTTTTTTCATTTTTCTCTAATACTCTTGTGTTAGAGTGTTGAAAAAAGTAGTTTATATATTTGTTATGGAGTGTGTGGGTATATTGTGGGTCAGGGGGAGTTTGAGTATCTATGAGTTGTTATAAAATTCACATAGTGTTATTATCTTATTAACAGTCGTAATTTTTTCTTCGATTTTGAAATTTCCACGCTATATTATTTTGTTTTGATTATGTTTCTTTAATTTTTTTTTTATGTCTATTTTTCCTTACATAATGATGGTAGTCAAGACTTGGGAGTCAACTTCCATACAGAGAAAAGACATGTGAAGCTCTTTAGCAAGTGTAGGCCATAAAGCAAACCCAAAATTCAACAACCATAATAGAGAATAATTGAATATGACAATGAAAGCCTTTAATATAATATGACCAACGGAGTTCCTAATGAGGCATCCACAAGAGAATGAATGATCGTGAAAGGTTTAAGAATCATCAATGTTATATTTGAAAGCACCATTTGTAAGAGGTTTTCAAGCTATATACAACTCGATAATAATAAGTCTTGCATAGGGCAAGGTTCAACTTATCAAGTATCAAAAGAAAAAGGAAATGTTCAATTAAAAAAGACATTCTAAAAAAGCCTTGAACACATCAAAAGAAACATTTAATGAAAAATTTTCTGATGAGAGTTTTTAGATGATGATGTAAATCAATCAAGCTGTTTCATACACTTGAATTGAAATAGGATTGAACAAATATATTCTCTCTATGAGAGTTAGAATCCTTAGACAAATTGGTTGTCAATTCAAACACAAACTTGATTCAATATAATTGAGCCTAGTAGTGACAACAACTTTTAAACTCAAAAGAGGTACCTGAAGAGGTGCAGAACACTTGTATTCCTCAACATGAAGTTGTCATAATGTTCAAAAGACTAGAAATATTTCTAGTGATATAGATCAGGGAGGCGGTAGAAGAATACTTAAAGTTTGAAAAGGTGGAGTAAAGAATACATATTTCTTATTGGATCATAGTGAATTAAGTTCTAGACTTTACCGAGGCAAAATCTCTTTGTAATGAGAGGACTAAATGTAGTAACAGTTTTTTGTGAACTAAGATAAAAAAATACTTATGTCTTTCCTATCTTCTTTCATCTCTTTAATTTCATCAATTCTTTATGGTTCAAATTCAACTAACGGATAAAGTGATATATGATCAAAGTTAAATATTTTGATAAATAATCCATTTTAGTTTATGAAATGAAATAAAATTTTAAAATAGTCAACACAATTCAAACCTTCTTTCTTGTGTATTATAGATTTCCAGCAACTTCAGAACTAAGGTTACATGGTTTAGTTTTTTGACCCTTGTACATAGAATTCATATCCTTATTAGTTTTTATGATATGAGACTCACCTTTATAACCCTAATACCTTACTCTTTTAGTTTGAGTTGGATTTTTAATTGAGTATGGTAAATTAATAGACTGTTTAGTCTTTTAATTTGGTTGAGTTAGTAAAAAAAAATGAAAAAACGCCAACTAAAGTGAAAAAAAGTAGAAGTTTTTTTCAATCTAGTTCGACGGGCCAATCCACCCTATCAAATTTTTCAACTTGTTAAATAAAACAGACCAACTTAAATAAGATAGTTCAAACATTCAACTCGCCCTACCTAAAATGGTGGGCAAAACAAACCGGCCCAACATATTAGACATGTTTTAACCACCCCTACATACATATAATATTATATATCATATATTTTATTTTATTTATTTTTATGTACCTCTAAAAAATCTTACATTTATTTATTTATTTTAATTTATCTTTTATTGAAGAACAATATTTAGGATTATTAAATAAGTCTAATTTGACCAATTATATTTAAAAAATAATAATGACTAAAATAATATTTTCTATTGTCAAATAACAATAGATCTCAGTGTACTCCATGAATGTAGCAGCGATAAAAGTCGTCAGAAAAGATTTGTCCATTTTATTTTACTCAAGAAAGATTAGTTTCAATATTTGTGCACGTAGTAAACTTGATTTACACAAAACAAATAGATTTCAATGTTTTTTACTAGACTAATTTGAATGAGTCCCTAAGCTAAATTTAATGATAGTGGAGAGATTCATTTTAATTTATGGGAAAAAAATGTTAAACCTAATTTAATTAATTAATCACGAAAACTAAGACATTTACATAAGTTTTCTTTGAGCTCTAAGGTGGTCCTTAGTTTGTAGGGTTTGACGAGATAAATAAGCTAACTTATAGCTTATAAGTTTATAAGACAAAATATGATATGTTTATAGTAGTTGTTATGTTATGAACTTATATATAGTTTTATTTACTAGTTTATAATATTTTTTTATAAACTAGCTTTTGAATTTATATCTTATAACTTATCATTATTTATGTTAGTTTTATCTTTATTATTTTAACTAAGCTTTTTTTTTTATCTTTTATAAAATATTTCTTATAATTTAAAATAAATAGAATATGTATATGTTATAATTGCAGGACCATATATGAAAGAGAATGGACGCTCTGTTCAATTATTGTAGCTAAGATTAGCTTAAGTTTTTATTTTAATTATAATATTATATGTTTATTTTTGTATGTCTGTTGTTAAAATTTACTATTACATGATTGATATATGTGTTGAATATATTTTTAAACAAAATTTTAGGAAATAAAAGTTAATTTTATAATAATAAATTTTCAAGAACTAAAAAAAAAATTAAGTTATTAAATTTAAAATATTTTCAATATTAATTTATATAAGTTTTATTATTAATTATAAGTTAATCAATTATCAGCTAATTTTAATCAAACATAATTTAAGACATTATTCTCTTACCTTAATATTTCTTTTTACAAAAAAAAAGTTATTTACAACAAACATCATTAAGTATTAAAATTGAAAAGTATAAGGAGCACACATCCTTAATTAATTGCGCTCTTTCAAATTATGCACTTGTGCCATTCATCACCTTCATTTATATTTAATTCAAGTTTATTAACCACTTATTTTAGTTGTATTATTCTTTTATTTTTAAGAAAATAGAAGAGAATTTTTATATTATTCTTTTTTCAGCTTATATTCAGAATGATAAACACCGCATAAAAATTAATTTGAATCCGAGTAATTATAAAAAATATTCAATTTAATAACATTAAAATTATTCCATGAGTAGCCGCTTCAATGTTTCATATCACTGCCCATCAATTTCTTTTTGTTGATTCTTTTTTATAGAAAATTGAAGGAAAATGTGCAAAGTGAAACATAAATCTTTGTTTACGGTAGATTTAGAGAGGACCAAAGTTTTTTTCTATTTTTAATTAAAAGAAGCGATTTACATTGATTTATAATATATCAATGTAATATAAATTTAAATTTTTTAAAACCAATCTGCTAACAAACTTACTGCACTTAAATTAATAGTGTAAAACGATAAAAAAAACACAAAACTATAATATGTCTATAAATATGATAAAATTCAAGTGTTTAGAATATTTGTGCTTCCAGATCTGTAACGTCGGCGACGTTAAAATCATTGATTAAAATTTATAATTAATCTAAACTACTTTATCAATTTAAATCAAAATAAACATTACATCAAGTCAAAAAAATCAAAATACAAGCACTAAAACGGAAAAATAAAAAAGTACAACGAAATAAAAAAAATACCAAAGAAATACTAAATTTTAAGGGGTATTTCTAATTGAATTTTAAAAACTATACCACATCCTTTAAATCAAATTGAACCGATGGATTAATATATTATATTTTTTATGCAAACTACCATGAATGATGTCTTATATATTTTCTTAGTTAACATTCTAAAATTGATCAATAAACCCATTAAAATTTGAATACAACATCATTTTTTTACCAATAAATACAACATCCAATAAAGCATGATTTGGTGATAATTAACCAATACTATATAGTAATTAATATATATAATTTAAGAAGGAGGTGGGAGAGGAAGAAGTAACAGTATATATGATTATTAAGATGAAAAGTCAAATGTATAGATACACAATTTTGGTGAAGAGCTTATGATGAATAATTTCACCTAAAGCATGTGGTTGTTAATAATAGACTTTACATGTATTATCAGTTGTAATGTCTCATTCACCTTTTAAAAGAGAAAAATAATAACAATAATAATAATAATAATAATAATAATAATAATGAAAGGGGGTAACCACACATTGTAATTGATTCTTTTTAATTATGTGAACTTTTGTAAACTTGGACAGTATTTTATATTGTCATATAATGGGTGATGTTTTGCAAATTATGCAGTGATGTACTCAAACAAGAGAACAACAAAGTAGTTGGATACCTTTTCATTTTATTTTTTTCCCCTTCAATTTAGGGTGATGTTCTTCTTTATTCCCTTTTTTGGCCACTTATTATTAATTTTGTGGAGTAGAGTTAAAGACATTGAAATATTTTTGGTCATATATTTCTTTGCAAGGGTAAAATTGTAAAATAAAAGCTTAATTTTTATGCACTTTTATTGTAAAAATAAAAAATTTATTATCAACTAATTATAAGCATTATTATAAATATTAACTTTAATTCTAATTAACTGCCTACCCTAAAAAATCACATATAAAAAAGTTTGTATAAACAATGCATATACCAATATTAAATCCATAAAATAATTTTCAAGTGAATAACATTAATTTAACTAAATTTAGTAAAAAAAAAAAGTGAATAACATTAATGAAAACGGAGAGTTTGATTTTTATGATGAGCATTAAAAATCTCCTTAAATATGAGTGGAGATAAGATATAAAATTTTTAGTATTATTTCATTGAATAATTTTTTTTATTTAATTATTTCATTAAATCATGTTTTGAAGTATTACCATTGATGATGAGTTTGTTATTATTACATTTAAATCACTAAGGTATAAACTTAAAGATAGAGCTTTACAATTTTCAAACTAGATGAGATCTTAAATTTGTTTAGTTGGATTTTGGTTTTGTCCTCCCACACTTTTATTCTTTTTCTTTTTGTCATTTTTGTTTTTGTTTTTCATCAATGAAATTATTTTTCTCAGTTATGAATAGAACGTAAGTTCAATGAACCCAACTATTGAAATAAAAGTTCTTTTTAAATAGAATACATGTACAAAATTTTAAAAAACTTAAAATTAATTTGAAATTTATTGTTAAAAAATTTGATTGGTACACCATTATATACAACTTTATTAACGGATAAATAATTTAAAACAATAAGTGAATATTATATACTAATATGAGCACTTGGATGAAATCGTAAGAGTTTATTCCAGTTTAACTAAAGATTTTGAGTTTTAATTCAACTATGAAAATACAACTGTGTTAAATATCTTGAGAAATAATGTTATCTTTCTTTAACCATTATTACTCAACGTGGGTTGGGTTCTCTCTTTAACCGATGTATATAGAAAAATATATGTGTTTGTAGGTCAACCTCTTAAATTAGAAATTGCTTATTTAAATACCAACATTTTCCAAATGATTATTTAATAAAATAAATATAGGATTAATAAACTCTATTAATTTAGTATAGTTTTCTTTAATAAAAAAAATAGTTTTCAAAATATGGATGTACTTCAAAAACCTAAATATCAATTACATATCATTTTATTTTTGTCAGCTATTAATTTAACTAATTAAACAAAATTCACCCAAAAATAAATAATTAAATAAACAACCTGTCCAAACAAAACACTATACAACACCAACCAACCAACCAGAGCACCAACTAATAGAGTCAACTTTTTGTCGAAAAAATCTAATACAGTCAACTTATTTAAAAAAAAATCCAATATTAGCAATATAAATAAGAAAATGTCCTAAATCATGGAATATACAAAATATAAAGATCAAACACTCTAAATTTAACTTGCCAAAAAAAAACTTTTAATTTAATTAAGTTAAATATTTAAAAGAATATATACTATTTTAATAATAACTTTAATTGTTTATATATATTTGATCAAGTCAACTGACTAATTTTGAATTAATATACATAAAATTTTATCAAGTTTTTTTTTACAAGATGAAATTTATATTATATAGGAAAGGCACATTTCTTGTAAGGTTATAAAGAATTATCAACCTCATTGAATATTTTACTATAAAATTTAAATATAAGGTATCAAATTGAGGAATTTCGATTTGAACCCAAATCACTACATATGTAAAAAGAAAATCCAACCGTATGTTTTAAGTGTAATTGGTTGTAATTTTGTTGCTCTACTAATTCTTTTTTATGAACATAAACATATTAAACTTTTAAGCTATAATAAAAATAAGCAAACTTACACTTTTAGTCCTTTTATATTTAGATCATTTAAATTTTTTTCCTTTTTGAATTAGTCAATTAGTCTTTTATGTTATGTAATTTTTGCAATATTAAATTTTATGTTTTGATCCATTTGCAACGTTATCTTTTTTTGTAGTTTAGGGTTTAACTACAGATCTTCTACATGTGAAGCACACGTCATCAGATTAGATTTTTTGATAATTAATTTTTTATTAAGAATAAATATATCAAATGAAATTAATCCGTTAGGATTCTTTAAATCTAAACAAATAGAGAAATATATTTTGCCCCATCTACGCATTCAAGTTTTTGGATATTTGCTTCGAATTTACTTTTTTTTTTTATATCACAAATTGAAATTCATTATAGTCCATTTCAATTGCAAATTGTAATTGTAGAAGAAGAATCGATATTCAGAAATTTTATGAGTTTCATCAATTTTTCAAATATGATATTTTACTTCTATATGATTTTCTTTTCTTTTCTTTTTTGATTGATTACAATGCTCACCAACATGTGTATGAGAGAAAATTAGAGTGGATTTTATTTTATTTTGGTCTTGTTCAAATTGGGGAGAATGAATTTGAGAAAAATTATCAACAAAGAAAAATAGATATTTAGGTTCAAGCTGTATGGAATTTGTAGGTGAGTTTTAGGTCGAAGATTTTTTTTTGGATTTTAGGTTGAAGAAGGAAGAATATGTATAAAAAAAAATAAGGAAGCATATGAAGTTAAATAGATGAACATTTGTTGGATGTTTGGTCCTAAAAATGAAGGAGTTTGAAAATAAAAGTCTAAAAATTTGAATATATAGATGATGAAGATGAGGGAAAAATGTGTTTCTAGGTTTTTTTTATTTGATACCAATTCAATTTAATTTGATATATTTTTATTTTTAATAAAAAAGTAATTATTAGAAAAATGTAATTTGATGAAGTGTGTTTGCTTTGTGAGAGAGATACATCTTCTCATTAAAGCAACAAATACACTTAACAATTATGTGTCATTTTTTAAATAGAACTATAAAAAAGAATTAAAAATGCTAATATAATTTAACCTTGAAAAAAAACATAAAATATCTATCCGAGAATTTGGTGAAATATAAAAAACTTAAAATGTAATTTTGCCATAAAAATATAAGGGTAAACCTATATTCATTAAAGTATATTTGTTTTAAATAGTTGAGACTTGAAGTGAATTTGAAATCTGAAACAATTTTTATGATTTAAGAATACATCTAATAAGTTTTATTCTTATAATATATATATATATATATATATATATATATATATATATTATATATATAGGTTTATTGAGTGATTATTTAAATAAATTTTTACATTAACAAAAAATATATATCGTTGATTGAATAATTATTTGATGATGAAAGTTATATCTATATAGTAGGATAAGATGATGAAATTAAAGGTTACTATTGACATTGTATTTTTCTCTCTCTATATATATAGTAAGGGTGAGGTGAGTACTAAAGTATCTGTATTTGTACTCGTATCTGCTTATTTGTACAAATAATTACTTATACTCTTGTAGTTATTCATACTATGGTTTTTTATATTACTCATTATGGTATTTCTCTCATGTGTTTTGTCCATGAAGATCCCCCTAATTTATATAAAAATAATAGAAATAATAATAAACAAACATAAAATATATTTTTTATTGTTCAACAATTTTATAATATAACTTTTTAAAATGATTAGTATATTATTTTTTGAACTAGATTTTCTTTACACACACCTATATAAACTAATCTTTCGAACCTGAGTCGAGCGACAAGACAACAAAACTCTTAAAGAATTTTAAAATTATTGCATTCTCAAAACTATATTCGAATTCAAAATTCTTAATTATACCAGAAATAACCTTAATCATCTCATCTCCACCCGCTAACTTATTTTTAAGTCAAAGAAAGGGTACAAAGGCTATCCAAGCATAAGCCATCTCAACTAGATTGAAACCGTCAATTCTAACAATCCTCTACAACACCAAATATTATTAAGAAGAAAAAATATAAAGTGATGCACGGGACAAACGCCAAACTCAAGCACATCAAAAATACCTTTAACTAAGAAGATGAATTTTATTTTTAAATAATTTCTTTGAAATAAAAGAAAGAATAACATTTCACCAGACAAAAATCTCTAACTGAAAATACGAAAAATTAGATAATAAATCATCACAAAATTTTTTTTCTTTAAAAATATGTTCTAATGAATACAATATTTCCAAATATGTAATTTGTATTACCACCCCCAACTAAGAAGTGCTGTTAGGATAATTTTCTCTCATTCCCTTTTCCCACAAGAAAAATAATCTCTATAGTTAGAACCTTAATCTGAACAGTCCCACATAAATCTATGCATGTGGGTGGAAACTAACATCCATATATGCCTCCTAATAAGCTTACAAATGACCCTACACTTTATTTTCCCTCTTATTTACTTGCGACCATTTCTTTTAAGAATTTGAGGGTTAAAAAAATCATAATTATGTTTAAACAATTTAAAAATGCAAAGAATTTTTTATGTTCACACATTTTAAATATGAGAAACTAAAACATTTCGGATCAAATCCAAATTACTATATATCAATATATTTATTTACACGCTACTAATTCACATGTACTCAAAATACATATTCATCATTACATAATAGGAAAAGTTATCGTCTTTTGTGCTAACTTTATAGTAATTAAATAAGTTTTACCAAATGTATCTATAAAAAAGAAAATTTTTAATTACCTAATGTAAACCAATTTTGAAACCGATCATATTGAAAACTAATTAACATCAATTCATCCATGTGACCATAAAAGGTAAGACCCCTCTCTCTCTCTAGAATGTATAATTATATATAGAGCTAATGCTATCATTAATTATCATGATGATTAATCATTGCATAATACATATTACCACATGTGTCTTTTGAATATTGGCCTTATATTTGTTATCAACAAGTAAGGTACACAAAAAGTTCAAACACTCCATTGATAATCTCCCTTTTCTTTCTTGTCAGTATATTCGTTTTTGCAATGTAATAATCAATGTCTTTAATTCTAAGATAGCTTTACTTATCAACGGACAAAAACATTTGCATACCAATAATTAAAGTTTAATTTTGTAATGTGTAGATTATTATAGATTAAAATATCAAATTGTCATATAATAAAAATCATTTCATTTCATATCTCTATGTATTGTGGCCATCATCATATTTTTGTCATAAATTGTGTAAAATATTTGATCACATAGTGTTTTTAGTGATTTTTTTTTTGCCTCAAGATGTAAGCAACCATATTGAATTTTAAGTTAAATATGTATGTTATGCGGATTAACATTAATTAATAATTAAAATATGGTTTTTATTGTTAATATATTAATATGAAATTGTAGTTTTTAAAAAAGTTTGAATCATAAATATATTTATTGGGAAGTATGTTTATAATAAAATACTTAGTTAATTTGTGAATATTGTAATTGGGCTTTTGTAATGAGTGGGTAGTGGCCCACGACAGATTGGGTTGTTTGTTTGGTAGTCTGTCGAGATGTCTCTTCCTCTCATTTGGTAAGTAATGAAAAAAATGTCTTGCAATTTATACACATTTAATAGTTTTAAAATTTATTGATAAAAAAAATATAGTCTTAAAATTTTGTTAATCTAACACAACTCCACAAAATCGATTTGTATGCTAAAAATTATTCATCATTTATAAATATTTTATCACAACTTATTTAATTTAATATGGAACTCTTAACACCCTTCGCGTTCAGGACTTGACATATGAAGCATGATACGAGTAGCCCGATAGCAGTGACCTATGACAAATGGCTCAACGAATCTTGGATAGACTCTGATACCATATTAGAATTTAAGTTGAGCTTAACATAATCCCACAAAAAATAACTTATAGGGTGATGATTATTCACCATTTATAAATAATTTGTCTGTTCTTATCTTATTCTCTTGCCAAAAAGCTTATTTGCTTATTCGGAAGCAGACAATTATGGGCATATATATTTCTTTGTTGAGAGGTGTTGTTTACGTATCTCCTGAGAGAATAAATTTGATTTTAGTTTTGGATATATGTGAATGTACTTTTGAATTTGGAAATGAAAAACTTGTTAATTTGTTTTAGGGTTAAAACAAGTTTTTAATCTCTATAAAATTATAAAGTTTTATTTATTCTATGTAAAAAAAAAATCACATGTTTTAGTCCCCTATAAAATTATTCTAAAAGTTGTTTTAGTCCTTACTGAAACAAAACATATTTAAATTTTTAAATTTTTGAATGATTTTTTGCAAATATGTTTAGAGCATTATTAAAGTTCATCTGCACATATATAGAATTTTCAACTTAAGATGAATTAAATATGAATTTTTTAAAACTCATACATTCAAGATAAAAGTCCTTAAAATATTAACTTAGAAATCGATTTTTGAACTTATTTTTTGTGAAAGAACTTTTTATAGTGCTGTAAACATATATGCAAAACAAACATTCAAAAACACATATTGATGCTCCAACATAAATTAAAACTGTTTACATAATAATTTTGTAGGAACTATCAAACATGTATAAAAAAACTTACAAGAAATAAAAATCAAATTTCAAAATTTTTTAGGAATGAAAAATTTATTTAATCTTTATTTTAGTATGCCGTGGTTAGTTTATGAGTTTTATGTGTATAGAATTATATATGTTGAACTTGATTGATATATCTGCTAACTCCATTTGTAGGTGTAAAATGAAACTCCATTAGTAAATTATAGTTTCATTAAAAACTGTAATTTTTTTATACATAAAACATTATAATAAAATAAAAGGACACACTCAGATATGTTTGTGTTTTATTGGATATGCTACCTAACATTCAATTATTTAATGTTACTTCACTTATCATATTAAATTAATTTTTTAATAAATTTAATTTTAAATTATTTTTTCCTTATAGATACCGGTACCCAACAAAATATCGAAAAATTTACCTAAAGTAAATTGTAGGTTGATTTTATTGGTTGACGTGTTTTGGTTGGGAAATTAAACAATTGGGTTATACCATAAATGAAAGCAATAATAATAAGGTGAAGAAGGCTCAAATCCTACTTTCATTATTCAACACTTTAGAAAAGAAAATTGACACGTTTAAAGATTCATTCAATCTTTGAGTAATCATATTATTCATTTATACGAAATCCTTCCCTTGTTGAATACGTTTCCTTCTATTTTTGAATCATATATGTAGCACTAACATATGTGTAAATATGGGGGTCAATGAAAACTATATTATAAATACAAAGGGTTTTAGTCACATGTTCATGTATAACAATGGATCTCCCCTAATTCATAATAGTATGACAATGGACACTTCAATTTAGAGAGACATGCACCTCGAATAAGATAATGTTAATTTTACAAAAAATATTATTTTATTTTATGTGTTTATATCTCTCTAATCTAAGAGTCTTTGGATGAGATAGTAAAAATCTTTTCTAGCTTAACCAAATATCCTGAGTTTAAATTCATATTTGAGAATGCAGTAGTGTTAAATTTTTAAAGAAGAATTTTACTGTCTATTATGATTCTACCTTACTAGAAGGATAATATCTTCTTCATATGACAACAAAAATGTCTATTAAATGAAGAATGTCTCAACTTAAAATTAAGTTTTAGGGAGATTAGTTATTTTATTTGAATTGGTTTGATTGTGAATGGTGCATTGGTTCAAAGGTTGAAAATAAAATGTCTTTTAAGTGGTAAGGTTATAGAATAACTATTAACACCCCGGTTTTTTCTAACTAGTCACTCTCAAAAGTTTATTCTCACGGTAAAAATTGTTAGAAAATAAAATTTCAAAAAAATCAAATGAGTATATAAATATAGAATTAAAAAGGATTTTTTTTAATAGTTATTAAAATACATGTATGGATGTCTTAATTTTTTTGAAAAGAAAAAAGAGATTTCTACCGAGCACCTCCACGGCTGTACCTGCCAAAATAGAAATTTTCGAAACTTTTGAAATTTATATAATTTTTCAGATTTAGAAACTTTTTAAAATTCTTAAAATTTTCTATTTCGAAAGTTTTAAATTATTTGAAAGTTTCAAAATTTTGAAATTTTTCTATTTCAAAACTTTCCAAATTTAGAAACTTTCGAAACTTTTCAAACTGTAATCCTTATTTGAAATTTCCGAAACTATCGATTTTGAAACTTATTATAAATGGTTAAAAGAATAAAATTGTCTTTTCATGTGTCTTGAGGAGGTGACAGATACAGCTGTGTGAGTGCTCGGTAGAAATCTAAAAAAAAATTACGGGTACTGATAGAATATTGGGTCAGGCTATGGGCCTTGACTCTACTAGGCCCAAAGAGTCAAAGGTGTATGAGAAACGAAAGAATGTTGAGTTAGTTTGAAACTTAGAGGGAAATAATGGGTAGGCAATTATTAGGCATTTTGTGAATTGTTAGAAAGAGAAATTATTTTCTCTTAGGAGTGGTTCCTCTGGCCACTATTGTAAGGTGTCTTGGCTCTGTTTTTTTTTCTTCTAAATTTTGAATATATTTTTGCTCAATTATTCACTTTTTGTACTCTATCAATTGGTTCGTTCTGTCGGATTCATTCATGGCCCCAAAAATGGCTGACAAGGTGGAAGCGTTGGAAGCTAAGGTTGCTGCAAATGAAGATTCAATCAAATAAACTATGGAAGGCTTCAAACAGAATTTGTTGCAACGTAGCAGACTTTTAGAGGAAAGTTCATTTGACGATCGTAAGAGTGAGACTTCTAGAGAAGGCGGTACAACTCCTAATAGTGGGGGAAGTAAACATCAATCAGAAATGGACCTCGCCATCTATTTTTTATCGGAACCCAAAATAAGAAAGAATGCTTCAAGGTAACTGTAGAAGAAGGGTTAGACATTTACCCATCATGAGCTCATGGAACAAAAGTCGAAAGGGTTGCGTTTTTTGTTGCATAGTGCCCTGAAAGACAATTTCGACTTATTGACACATACATGAATGTTGGACACGACACAAATACGTAGACACCAACAATAATAATTTAAGAAAATAAAAAGTGATCAAATATAACATCGTGTGTTAGTACCATGTTGAATACCAAACACGTCTTCAATTGGTAGTATTGGCGCTACACATTACAAGTCATGTACATAGAAGAAATAGCTCGTTATTACAAGTAAAATGACTCAATTATATTGCCTTTTTTAATGCTACAAAGACATTCTAGAAAGCATTTAGCTTCAGGCATAATATTGAAGTATCAAGTTGAAAGATTAAGACTAGAGAACTGCATATATGCAGCATATTAGTAGAAAAAAGAATGAGACTTATCAACTCGAAACTTCATTGTATTTGAATACACAGTCGTATAGACGCCCACCGAGAAATTGCGCAACCTCGGGGTGTTTGACCTGAAAAATATAATATCAAGAAAGAAATTAAAACAAAAATTAGAGATCAAGTTTTCTTTGTCATATGAATGTAGTGAAATAATGGTGAAATCATTACCATTCCAATCTTAAGGGAATCACATTTAAATTGAGCATAAAGATTTGTTTCTATTCCACGGCCCTGATAGAAGAAATAGATCATTAGTATTTGAATTTGAAAAACAAAAAAAAATTGTATAAAGGTTATAAATCATTCTGGAATCAATGATTTATACAAAGAATTTGACTCCTTTAAAGTAAAAAATTGGTAAAGTGAGTAAATCAATGACTGATATTATAACCACTTATGATTGGTTATACATGTTCACATAATATCAACTATTGATTGGATTATCAATGGTTGATGTAACTCACTTTATTCTCCAAAAAGTGAGTTGCTCAATTTTCGTATCCCAAATAACCACTAACCTTTTACATTGTATAGTAAGTTGAAAATTGATTTGGACTGTAAAATATTGATGTAGCCCTAAACCATCTCACTAAAACTATGAGCAACGACAGGTAAAAACCACACCGTCAAAAGACCAGGACACACATTTCCACCAAAAAATTTAAAACATTAAGTATGCAAGTCACCTCTATTATGTATCTCTTTCATTTCGTCTAATCCTAGTAAATCTGAAACTAACTACTCACACTTAAATTTCAACAATCTCCTCTCCCAAGTTTAAATCTCCAACATTTTAAAAAACCGTTTGGGTCTACTCCTGCTCCTTCATCCTATCAAATTGTAGCTCTGATACCACTGGTTGGTAAGTTCAAATAGAACGAGGTGCAACTACTGGCTAAGGACCAAAACACATTCTCCACCCAAAATTTCAAAGCATTGGATATATATCCTACAGTTAGCTCAATCGTAGCCAATATGAGAGTAACCAATCTCACTTCAATTCCAACAACTATATTTCCTTTCTTATCCTACTGCTCACTTCACTCCAAGCATCAAAACCGAACATAAATGAAGTAAATATTTCCAATGAGACCGAACGAAAAACTCACCATCCCTTCTAAGACGACAAGATCTGCATCACTAGCAATGTAAGCAAGCTCTGGTGACACTCTGGTAAGATCAATAACCTGCAATCCATTGAATAAAGCAACTAAGACTTAATCGTACATATCACATCGATTTTGATTTCATCAACTCCAATACCATAATTAACATAATTAATAAAAAAGCATTGTTCATTTTCTTACAGGTAAATCATTGCCAGAGTTAGCAATTAAAAGATTTGATGAACTGACACCGACAAGGTTTCCTTCTTCATCCTTTAACTGAAAATCAACCTGATAGAGTTAGCAAAGAATATCATAATACCAAAAGTTTGCGAAACCGTTTTTTCATTACCTTTGATATGATTTCAACTAGCTCAGAATATGTAACATCATTGATGGAAGGTAAGTCATTTGCAGCCAATACAACCTGCATTCAAACAGAATTACATAAAATAAGCCGAAACCATTAGGAATTCCGTTGAACTAAATAAATACATATATATAACAAGAAAGTCAAAATAATCTCACTTGTTATCCATCAGAGGATTGGATTAGAATTAAAATGACAGAAAAAATCGCTTTCATGGCTTTGATATAAATAAAGAGGCAAAATTTTCCAGGTAATGTGCAAACTGTGCTACACTTTGATGCATTAGGTTGAAGATTAACTTTTGTACTTCTCTATGGTACAACACTTGATTTGGTATAAAATTAGGCATTGAGCTTTTAGGGCTTGTTTGGATCGGCTCATTAGAGCTAATCTACTGGAGTGTGGCATAATTACTTGTGAGACTGTTTGGAAGAGCTTATGGAAACAGCATATGAGATTCCATAAGTTGTTAGCAGCCTATTTCCATAAGCTCTCGAGGATAGCTTATAAAAACAATGAGTATTTTTTATCTTTTGTTATAGCAATAGCTTATACATAAGTACTTATATGTTAAACACCTACGCTGTAAATATTTAATTAAGTTGTTTATCGAAACAAAACCTTATGTGGTGTGAAGCACGTGGATTTGTATAAAGGGTTTCCCTAACATATATAATTAGCAATTGGAAATATTTGCTCCATTGATTTTCTCTTCTTTCATTGTTGTTTTGTGTTTTATTCTACTGTTTTTATCCTGGCATCTCTTTGTGATTGCTTATCTTTTTTCTTAATGAATTTTTCTTTTGTTAAAATAAATATTTAAAATATTGACAAACCTGAATCCCATGCCGAAGAAGCTCCCTTGCAAATGGTAAAATACCTAAAATGATATCAGCACCAGAGTTATCTACAAATATGATAACCTGCAATGATGAAGAGAACAGATTACAACAGCACCACTGCAGAAAATAAGCCAGAAAACAAAAAAATCGACAATTCATTTCAAAATGATGTTGATTTATGCACAAAACACTTGCCTTTTTCCATGACTTCTTGCTCCATTTCACTTTGAAAGTGTCGAGATCATCGATAACCCAAGGTCGAGGGACGAGATTTTGACAACTAGCCAAAAAGGACATTCCATCCTTAGAGAAAACCTCTGCAAGCTTCAAGGAATTGCGAAAAGAATATGTTAATACATATAATACACATAAATATGATTCTCTAAACTCCTGCATGTGATGTAATTGTATAAACTAGCAAAACAGTAATCTTAATTTTAGTTATCGAGAAGTTTCTTAAAATTTGGGAAGGGGGAAATTATTATTAATGATGGTGGCACTAATGGCCATTTTAAAAATGTCCCAGATAAGGTTTGAACTCTGTCCCCTGAGGTTACAAAGTCAAGCTCATGCCATTGAGCTGACACCTCATGGGCATTTTAGTTATCAAGAAGTTATCAAAAGAATACATAGAAAATCATCCTACCTGTGCAGAACCAAGATCAAATATGTTTCCTGCAAAAATTCCCCTAACTAGATTCTCAATTCGCTTGCCTTCATCTTCAATGGCGTCATTAACTCGAACAACATTCTCAAATAGGAAGATGGCTTTTTCATTTTCTTCATCCTATAGCATTCAATCAGAAAAGCAATAATTAGTATCTCAATGAAAATAAAACTACATGGTTATGAAGCACTACACAAACATACACAACACTGACACTACGACACCGGTAATGATAGGAACTCAATAAAAACGAACATGTAAACTGTATTATTAATGGAAAAAGAGAAATATTACAGAAGATTAACCCCTATAATCCCAGGGCAAATGCTCCTCATAGAAGAGATGATTCTCTCTATGCCCAAACCCAAAGGTTTCTAACTGAATATGATTCTGAATAAATTCCCCTCTTGCTAACCGTCTCCTTAATATAACTACATTTCCTCTAAAGGATTTGCCACAGAAGCATATTATAACCAATTCTCCAATTGGTCCATTTATTGTTCTAAGACCCAAACCCAGTACCTAACAGGTAATGATTTGAAAAATATAACTAATTGAATGCAACCACATGTTTCGGACACCAGACATGCCTTTAATCTGAAGTGTCAGTGCTACATAGCTATATGGTCCACTGATAATGTCATTTGTACTACACAGACCTCCTTTATCGAAATTGATAACAGCATATGTTGAAATCTTGAGCTACTTTGGCTAGTAAATGTAGACATTCTCAGTCAACTAAATCTTAAAAAAAATTGCATTTATATTTTCCTCTATATTCATATGCAAGATGTTACATTTATGAAGCACTGACACAAACATGGACGTTATACGCAACACTGACACTGATACCAACACAGTAACGTCGATAATAATTTGAAAAAGTTGAAGTAATTGAATTAACTAAATGTGTCGATGTTAGATACAAACACGCCTTAAATTTGAAGTGTCGGAGCTGCATAGTGTTACACACTTCCACCACTACAATCAGATAGACGCACTTTTCTTCAACATTTTATTATCTATGGCTGCATAACAGTAACAAATAAGATCCGAAAACAAAGATAAATTTACCTTGACTTTTTTGAAGATATCTATGAATCCCAATTCTCTAAGTATTAGCTCACGGAGTCTGCAGAGAAGCTAGCGAATCCCCCCACCGAAAAAAGAAAAACAAGGTAATTAGACACATCATCAAACTACAAAGAAAATTGTTCTGGTTCATTTTTTTGGAGAGGAGGGGACAAATTATGGTATAATGTCAGCAATAGTATACAACATACAATACAATCGGGCGGTCCACCGTGACTTTCGGGATCTTTCTTGAAATCTTCAAGTATATCAGCATACCTTTTCCAGGGAATGCAAAAACCAAAGATGCAATTAAGAAATCTGATACTACAAACTAAACTATAGAAGAAAAAAAAGATAAGCAGAATCAGATTACCTTTGAGCAAATTTTTCAGCTCTATTTGCAGCATCGGGAACAGAAGTATCACTCTCAGCACGCTTCCTGCAAAGTGAAAGTTAAACATGAAAACAACAATAACCGCCAATTATTGAAAGGAGCTGTAATTGGTTGGAGCTTTTTTGTTAAGTTGTGCTATAAAAAGAATCTACAAAAGTACATAGAATCATAGATAAATTATTGAAACAATTGAAACATATATTTCTTATAAGCTATACTTTTTGCATGGAGAAATTGGCCCATAGTCAATATTGATGATTCTTATGCCTTATAGTGTAACAATTTACCGCATAAACCAGCTTTTCTATATTCATAATACAAAAGCTTTTAAATCATTCTTTAGAAGAAGATTTTCATAGTAAGTAGCATCCTTTAAATTCAACAAGAATAATCAACTCACCCCAACCTTTTTTTTTTCAACAAAACATCACCTCAATCCAGGATATGAGAATGGATTCCTAAAGCAACTGGAAGGATACATATTCGGATCTCATTATAGTTCTCGCCACAAGAATCTGCTCGAAGAGGTTCATTGAAGCCCTTATTCCATTAGTCCAAGCAAGCTCAACTCAAGTGAATGTGTTGAAAGCCATGACCCAAATATGTATCCTTCTAGATGCTTAAGGAATCCATTCTCATATCAATCCAGTTCTAAAAGAAATTGGATGAAAGTTTTCAAAAGACTGATATAAGTAAAATCATGATGATAATATAATATGAAGCCTTATTGTACAACTATGGCAGTTACTTCCACAGAATATAATCTTAAAAATATATCAAGGTGCTATTTTGATAGATAAGTAGCTAAAAATTGGTAATGGTGATGTCATCGGTTATTCATCCCTCACCAGCTTAATACCATTACCAACAAAGACATTGATTTAAAGAAGACAGCAACAACCAAGCCTTATCCTACTAGTAGGGGTCGACTACATGGGTCAAACGACCCCATAACATTCTATCATATGGCACTTTCCCTGCCTCCAGCTCATTAATCTATAGATCTTTCCTAATAGTTTCTCTCATAGTTTTTTTAAGTCTTCCCCAGCCTCTAGCGATTTGACTGCCATCCACTTGATCTACTCACCTTACAATAGAATCTACAGCTCTCCTCTCCACATGCCCAAACCACCTAAGCCGAGTTTATACCATCTTTTCTACTATAGGTCTACCCCAACTCTCTTTAATGTTGTCATTCCTAATCCTATCTCATTTAGTTTTTCCACACATTCAACACAACATTCGCTTCTCTACTACACTTATTTAATCTTCATGTTGACCAAGTAAATGAGTAATAAAGCTTGACATTTATTTTAAAATGCATAAGGAAACGAATGAAAACTACCCAATACAAGTGGTACTTCTAATATAGCAGTACTAATTAACAATTCAGCTTATCATAAAGTAAGTATGGTAAGCAAAAAGCTATGAAGAACCAACCAACACACGCACGAACACCAAACACACTAATGACACATAGACACTAATAACAACATGTGCTCCCAAGGAAATGACAATGTCCATCGACACATGTCGGACACCGAACAAGCCTTTAATTTGAAGTGTTTTGTGTTGTTTAGTTAATAACCCACAAGGAAATGACAATACAACAACCCATCAAGCAGAAAAACCAGATATAATATAACACAACTACAAAAATAAAATAAAAACACAATTACAATACAAAAAGCACTAATTTTTACAACAAAAACTAGATATAATAAAACCTATGTAGCACAAACAACTTTGACCAAAGACGTGCCTCAGTGTTCGACATTACCACGACACTCACACCTTAATTATATTCAATTAATTTATTTTCTTAAATTATTATCGATATCATGTCAGTGTCATAGAAAACACACAACTACAAAAATAAAAACAAAATACAAAAAACACCAAATTTTTACTACAATTAACAACAAAGTAAGCCATAACAAATTAAAACAAACAAAAGGGTACACTATGATCGATAAAAATCAGCGAATCATAAACCAGAAAAAAAAAATCATTTCTTTTACAACTGAAAAATAAGGCACACACAACTACAAAAATAAAATACAAAACAAAAACAAAATACAAAATACAAAAAGCACCAATTTTTACAACAATCAACAACAAAATAAACCAATACAAATTAAAACAAACAAAAGGGTATACTATAATCAATAAAAAAAACAACGAATCATAAACCACAAAACAAATACAAATACATTTTTTATAACTGAAAAAAAAAGGTAAAAAGAAAGAGAAAAACATACTTGAAAGAGGGTATGGAATTAAGGAAAAGATCAATCCATGAAATTTCTGTTGGAGTTGGTTTTCGAGGATTATCAGAAGGGAATCTGTAAGGAATAGTGCAAGCTCTGTAGTGAGAATCAATTGGTGTTAATAACAATGGAAATTCAACAAGCTCTGATGCGCTTTCCATTTTTCTACAAAAATAAAATTGAATTTTTTGTTTTTGTTTTTTGGATTGGGTTTTTAGAATGAAGAAGCAAATGAATTTTTCACTTTCACTCAGTTCTTACGCATTAAACTGGAAAACTTTTTGTTTAGTCAAAATTATTCTTTGAATTTTATTTTAATTTTTAAGAAAAAAATAAATAAGTAAATAAAGTTTGCGAATCATAATAATTATTTAGGTTGAGTCGAAAAATATATTTGGGTTAAATATATTTTTGTTAAATACCTTATTTCATTCTTTGCGGTTTTTTTACTTAATTTCAGGTAAGGTTTTAATCTTTTATTTTTTTTTATTGCGGTATTTTATATGTTTAAATAATTACAATTTTAGTTCTTTATTTTTTTTTCATTTCAGTATTTTATATTTTAAATAATTACAATTTTACATTTTAAGTGAGTTTCCGTTAAAGTAACGTTAAAAAATTATTTTATGTTTAAAGGGTAAAATTGTAATTATTTAAAAATATAAAATACTAAAATAGAAGAAAAAAAAGATAAAAGACTAAAACGTTACATTAAATTAATGGATCACCGAAACTATTATGTCTTTTTTTTAATGAGTTTAATTTCGATGCATTAGCTTTACGCTTTTAGAATATCACAATTATAGGTATGATTTTATAGATACTTACAATAAAAGTCAGATATTTTTTTAAAAATGTTAATTAAGTTTGTTTTTCTATAAATGTTTGTATAGACTATAGTGACATTATTAGTTAATGATGTGGGGAAGATATTATTTTAATTTTGAGTATCTTTGTGCGCAATTGTAGAGACTAATTTTTTGAGCTAATTAAGATTACATTGAGTGGTAAGATTTTTTGAGCCAATTAAGACCACGTTGAGTGGTAAGAGATTTAAAGTTATTCCATTCTCGGCGTTGGATTTAATCTCAAAACCACTAATTAAGTTGGAAGAGACTTGAACCATTTCATCTAAACATTTCATCACATCCGTACACTCTTGAGTTGTGGGAGATAAATTTAATTGATATTTTTGTAATTCTAATAATTATTTTATAATATTGATATTATGCATAACTAGATTAATATGATGCTACAAATTTAAAGAAGAACTTAAATATATCTTCATTTTTCGTCCCATAAATTTATAATGGGTTAATTATGATGCATTCTTGAAAGAGATTGTAAAATTATGCTTTAAGGTCGAAAGTACTTCAATGGTTATGTGGACTCGATTATTGAGAATTGCAAGGCTCAAAAGATCTCATTTGATTCTTTATCCTTCAACCACTAATGATGGGAGAATAACTATTATAATAAAAAATGAAAAAAAAAAGCTAAATATGCTATCAATATTAATTATGGGGTGTGAATTAAAGAAAACATTTTTTTCTTTTCTTTTTTTATTTTACAAGTAACTTAACTTTTTGTGATCCGTGTATTTTATATAAATTTAATTTTACGTAAACTGAACTCACGTAAATAATCTATCAATTTGAATGTAACTAGAAAAAAAAAATACGAATTAAGAAATTGAAGAAATAGAAGGTGAAAGAACCCCATTTCAAACTTTGATAAAAGAATATATATTAACATATTATACTAACGTAATAATTTACCTATAAGAAAAAAATTCTTTCAACGATTGACATAATACTATCTAACATGTTTTAATCGTCTAACTAAACCCACAACCTCAAGTGGTTTACAACTTCCCAAGTATGATTATTTTCTTTAAAATAATCACTTTTATCTCTTTCTTACCGCTTTTCAAAATAATCAGAATTAGAAAATAATTTAAAAAGTAAAAGTTATTGAGTAGCATTCTCATAAAAATTATTTTTTTCAAAATAAGTGATTTTACAGACCCTAGAATTGGTCTAGTGGTAAGGAATTTGGATAGTATGCATGAAGGCCTAAGTTCAAACCTCATTGCCTCCATTAAGAAAAGAAAAAAAGCATAGGTATCTTATATTGATTTATTGCTCAAGTTTAAAACATGATTATCAAAATATGGTTCATAAGCTTAATTGAATTGAATGAGTAGATATCTTCTGATGTACACTTTCTGAACAAATTAAGATTCACTAATATTAATCAAGAAAATCATTCTTACATTTGAGTTTTGTAGTTTAGAATATAACAAAGTCTTCTGTAATTAAAAATCTTGGTAGAAACATCAAAATTCCAACCCATAGACACATCAAAGTTCACTGCCCTAATGCCCTCAGTTCCAAAATTACACAATTCACAAAACTATATATTATAGAGACAACATAACATGCACAAAGTTACACGCCAGTGCGGTCAACAGAAACTTAATTCAACAATGCTAAGCGAAATTGCGATATATATCAATAGGGCTCCACCGGAGCTCTGAATTGGGAACCAGCATAGACTGCTGCAGCACCAAGTTCCTCCTCAATCCTAAGAAGCTGCAACATAAATCAAAGAGGTATGAGTGTTGACACAACAATGGTCCAACTTATAGACAGATATGCTATCTACATTATTCTTTTATTATTGGCCCAAAAGCATGCAATATTGTGGAAGTTGAACATTGAATAAATAACATAATAAAACAGAAGCACAAGGGATTGTAAATCAAATGGGCATGCCATTACAAAATACAGTTTTCAAAAGGTCATAACTAGCTAACAAAGATAGAGTTTTGCGGTTTTACCTGGTTGTACTTAGCAAGCCTTTCGGATCTGCAGGGAGCTCCAGTCTTGATCTGACCCTGTTAAAATAATGACAGAATATGACCAAATCATAAAAGCGTGTCAACAGAGAAGGTAAAAAATTCCAATTCAAAATCTCGACACGAATTGTTCGGCAAATGCACAACTGAGACGAAGATAAAAAACATGACATGATTGGAAAAAAGCAAATGATAACTTACTGTTGCTAACCCAACTGAGAGATCAGCAATGAAGGTATCCTCAGTTTCACCACTACAAAAACACAAAACATAACACATTAGTTTGAACCTACGAAACTTCATAAAACAAAACTAAAATGGGAACTGAGTGAGAAAACAATGGACGTTTGGTACCTTCGGTGACTAGCCATGACACCCCAGCCAGCTTTCTTAGACATTTTCACAGCTTCAATACTTTCAGTTACGCTACCAATTTGATTCACCTATCAAAGATAGTAAAAAAATATTCTCATCAGATTTGATAGAGAATTAAAAGGATAGTTAATTAAGAGATAACTCTTGATTCTCTAACAAATAAAAATCAGGCAAAAGCTAATTTACCTTCAATAATAGGGCATTGCAAGACTTCTCCTTAATAGCTTTCTCCACACGCTAAGGAGCCAATAATGTTAAAATTAAATCACAAATGGATACATGTTTGTGGAACATAACTACCAAATTTGAAGTTAATAAACCATACCTTAGGGTTGGTAACGAGGAGATCATCACCAACGATCTGTACTTGCTGACCAATTTCAGACGTTAATTTTGCATAGTGCTCCCAGTCATCCTGATCAAATGGATCCTCAATCGACACAATTGGGTAATTTGACACAAATGACTTGTACACATTCTTTAAGCTGTCTCCTGAGATTTTCTCTGATCCATCATTATTCTGCAATAAGGTAGTCAGTTATCTAGTTAAAGCATTTGACAAAGAAATATATCTCAACAAAGGAATAAAAATGAAGAAACTTTTGGAAAAAAATTATAAACTGTCCACCTCTTCCTTAAAATTCAAGTCATATGTTTTGTCCTTGTTATCATAAAATTCTGAAGCAGCAACATCCATACCAATTACAACCTGTACAGACACAAATGAATCATCATATATGTATTAAGATGCTAAGTCAGATTCAGCGGATTAATATTCAACCTTTCCAGTATAACCAGCCTTTGCAATGGCAGTCTTCAGAAGCTCAAGTCCTTCTTTGTTTTCCTATAAATAAATTAGATAACATGTAAAAATTAAAAACTGCATTTTGGCAACATGAAAATGCAAAGAAGCAGAAAGTAGAGTGAAGGTAGTTAATTTTTGTTATAGAATGTAGAGTAACAGCAGAAATAAATATTTTTTTAGGCACATTTGGATTATCAAGCTACCAAAGATCCCGGTATGCAAAAACAATAAACGAGTTCACTAATTGCGAGAAGACTCTATTTAAGTAACAGTTAGATCACAAAAACGAAAAGATGCGCATAAAGACCTGAATATTAGGAGCAAAGCCACCTTCATCACCAACATTAGTAGCATCTTGTCCATACTTCTTTTTAATCACAGCCTGTAAGGAAATACAATATCTTAATTCATGACACTCATAAATAAAAAGATTTCTTTCCTGTCATCCAAATTTATTTATTTTCTAAAGCAAGTTGGGCAAAAAAGACATTAACCTTCAGATGATGGTATACTTCTACACCCATTTTCATTGCTTCTTTAAAAGAAGATGCCCCAACAGGGAGAATCATAAATTCCTATATAAGAGACAGAACGATGAATATTTTGATAAAAAACAACCCTAATATTTAATTCACATATAATATTAGATAGATTTTACCTGCATTGCAAGCTTATTTCCTGCATGTGAACCTCCATTGATAACATTGAATGAAGGTACAGGCAATACCAAAGTCTTGTTCCCAGCTAGATTGGCAATATGCTGAAATGTTTTCGAAAATATTCCAAATCAATCCATGAGATGATGAGAACACAAGTTAACCGAATTGAAACTAATGTTACTGAAACCTTATTACCTTGTACAGGGGAATTTTCTTAGCAAAAGCACCAGCTTTACAGACCGCAAGTGACACAGCCAAAATAGCATTGGCTCCAAGCTGAAAATTTCAAGATTGTGGAAACCCAATCAGCATAAAAAGAATGGCTATTACAGTCTCCAAAAAAGCAGCCACAGGAAATAAGCAAAAGAAATCATATAGTTATACCTTCTGCTTGCACCATCCCCACTCATTAACGGTTCCATCAAGCTGCTGTACCATAAAGTTGTCAATTTCAGTCTGCTTGGTTGGATCCTGTAAACGCAAATATCAAATGATAGAACATAATCAGTCACAAACTAAAAACATGATTTAAAAACAATATGCCACATAACCTAATAATATAGCTGCACAATACCTTGCCAATCAGAGCAGGTGCTATAATTGTATTCACATTCCCCACAGCCTACACCAAGAGATTTATTATATTATTATCATCTCCTATCCAATTCATTATAAAAAAAATAAGAGGAAAACCAACACCCCTCCTAAAACAAACTAAGCAGCATTGTCAACTGGGGATCGCAATAAATAGTGGTTTGTTCAAATTTCGCTATGCTATATAGTGTTATAGCGCCACAATTGGTACTAAATAGCACATCGTGATTTGTTCAAATTTCTCTTTGCTATAGCGGCTATTTGACAACACTTACAACTAAAGTTACTAGTATTGAAAAATATTTCAAAAAGGGTTTGTAGAGTAGACCAAATAAAATAGCCTATTCAACAGATACTGACATTTTAAAAAGAAATTCACCATTCCTCCCAATATTAGAAGACCACTTCTAAATACATCAATGTTAAAAAAAATCAACTATCTAGTACCTTGAGAACACCTTTTCCAAGGTAGTCTGAGCCTCCATCCCTCAATTCCAGAGCTTCATATACACCTTTTACATAAAATAATACTAGTATATGTTACAACTCATAAGACGCAACTTTCCTAACCACCAACACACACTAAAAGTCTAAAACTATATAGTACAATACTTCAGACCAAAGGTGTGTCAATTTGTTGACACTGTCATATATGATTACATTCAATTACTTCCATTCTCTTAAATTATTATCGGTGTCCAAGTGCCAGTTGTCCGACATTCGTTGTGTCATTGCTTCATAGGATGAAACTTTACAACCAATAAACATCAACAGTGCACAAAAGTCACATCACATGCATCATGCATGTTAGTTAGAAACCACAAAACATCAATTGAAAATCAACATTCCTTGCTATTTTCTCACACCACAAACAATAATTTACTACAAAAATGCAGCAAATCCAAATATTCCTCAAATCATACAATACAAGTCTATGTTCAAACACTTCAAATTGAAGGCATGTCCAATGCCTAACATGTGTCAATGTGTATGTGCAGTTCTATTTAATCACTTTTATTTTTTAAAATATTACTATCGGTATCTAGGTGTCACTGTGTAGTTATATTTTTTTACACATTAGTAATGGTGTCTACATCTGTGTGTCAGTGTCATATTTGATGTCCTATGTTAGTGTTTCATACACACAAACAGAAAACATTGAACATCGTACCTGTCGAAGCACCGCTAGGCACAGCAGCTCTAGCAAAGGTTCCATCGCTAAGAGTAACATCAACCTAACAAGTAACAACAACAAAAAAGCACGTTCAGAAACCATAGCTTCACATAAACAAGTTCTAAAACAAGACAAATCAAAAACTCTCTCAAACACCGAAACCGTTAATAAAACAATAATAATAATAATAATAATAATAATAATAATAATAATAATAATAATAATAATAATAATAATAATAATAATAATAATAATAATAATAATAATAATAATAATATTAATTAATACAACTCTGAAATGGAATATAAACGCATTTTAAAAAAATTGAGATATATAGTCTTAATTTTTAATCAAATATATCTATTCCGTTTTTCTCATATACTATTTTTATTTATATTTTATTATAAACTATAATAATAGTAATGATTGTTTTATTTTTCCTTCATTTTCCCGCTCATTTTCTCAGCTTCCAAAAATAAAACGAAAAGAAAAAGAAACAAAATAAGAGAGAGAGAGAGAGAGAGAGATATTCAAGTGAGACTCACTTCAACGGTTGGATTTCCTCGGCTATCGAAGATCTGACGAGCTTTCACGAACTTGATCGTTACCATTGTTAACCGTAAGAAACACACTCTTGTTTTTTTGAAAATTTTCTCGATGATTTTCTTACACTTTTTTCTCGAGAAAATTACAGTTTACAATGAGGTGAAAATGAAACAAAAATGAACGGGTGGAACTAGAATATATATAATGGTTGCCACGTGGCGGTAAGTGAGGGGTGTTGAATCTGAACCGTTGGTCGTGGGAAAAAGAAGAAGTGAAAGGACGGTTGAGATTAGTTTTTTTCGGGTGTCATGAGAATCTTGTTTTGAAGAGAGAGGGTCCCACTACTAAGCACATAGAGAAGAATATGCTTATGCTCGTTTCATTTTTTCCTTTGTGCAAACGGTTGAGTTGAGTTCATGTGTTTGTGTTCATTCATGCTAAAAAAATTCATATATATTTGTATTATATCTGCAAATAAATTTTTGAAAACATTTTATTTACAAATGTATTTTTATTTAAAAGTAAATCATCTTTGGTTAATTTATGTTTGAATATTTTTTTACGAATGTCGTTTTATAAAATATTTATTTAAATTATATAATCAAATATATGCATTTACTTTTATCTTGAATAGAAATGTGTCTGACAATATTTCAGTCACCACATAGAAAAAATTGATATCACTATGACTGCAATATGATCGTTATTGATGTCTCATTGGTCGCTTTTTTTTTTAGGCTTGGTCACATTATTTAAAATATTGATTATTAATTATTAATTTTTTTTAATAATCAAAATATTTTATTGAAATAAATATGTTTTTAGTCTATATAAAATTTCAATATTTCATTTTCAGTTCTTATAAAATAAAAATATAATTTTTTAATTATATAAAATTATCATACATGCGATTTTAGTCCTTACTGTTAAATCAATATATATTTTCGAACGAATTTTTGCAGTCATGTTAACAACACTATAAAAATGTCTTCTATAAAAAATGAGTTAAAAATTTGATTTGTATGTCTATATTATCTTACTTTTATCTTGAATTTTTTAAATTTAAAAAATTCATATTTAATTTTAATTCATTCCAAATTAAATAATTTTAAATTTTTGTAAAAGAACTTCTTATGATGTTCTAAATATACTTGCAAAAAATCATTTAAAAAAATTTAAAATTTAAAAACAATTAAACATGTTTCTTTTCATTATAAACTAAAAGTTTTACTGAATAATTTTGTAAGGACTAAAATTGAAAAATTAAAATTTTATAAAAACTAAAAATATATTTAACTTTAAATTTAATATTTAGATTTATGTTCATTAAAAATTTATTACTGGCGAGTTCTCATCTCACTATAGAAGTCTAATGCAAGTACTTGATACACAATCTATGAGTTCCGTAAACTTTGAAATACTCAATTTGATTCGAAATAATAAACTTTTAATTGAATTTTTGTTTCAAAAACATGCTATTAGAGAAAAACAAAACTAATTTCAAACTCAATTTTTGTGATGTAATCCATAATATTTTTTTTATATATGGATATTTAGCTAGTCTTCTTACCTTAAAAATGTTTGGCCTATGGCACCCGTATTATGCTTGTTTGGAGCACCAAGTTTTGTAAAAGGTTGTCATAGTTTTGAAAAAAAAAGTAAAAAGTTGAATACTTACATGGAATTATGGACTTGTTTGATTTGCAAGATTTGAAGTCAAAGTTATCGACATTTTGTGGCTAACTGTTTTGTAGCTTTAGGCAGTATTTCATCTTTCTAGAAACAATTTTTGGCTAGAAATATATGCTAAAATGAACTAATAAAGCATCTAATATCTTTCAAAAAAAATTAAGTGGATAATTTTGTGGCAATGAATAAAAAGTCTAAAGCAAAAGTATTGGGATACAAAGTGTGTGAGTATCGTAAAAATGAATGTTGTATATGTTTAATTGTGTGATTTTGGACTTCGTACATAATGCTAGTTGGTTAATAATTCAAATATTAGTGTAGAGCTTGTAATGCGAGTTTGTTAGAGTGCGTAACTAATTAACAATTTGTTAGTTAATGTGCTTTGTATAAATATTTCAATATATAGATTTCAATTTTGGATAGTGTAAACACGAGTACATTCAATGAGCATGGGTTCTAATGGCAATTTCCGAAACCCAATTACCAAAATTTGATCGCTAGAGTTGGGAGCGATGGAGTGTGCAGATGAAGGTTTTGTTTGGTTTCCAAGAAGTGGTGGAAATCATTAACATGGCTATTCTACATTGGTTGGTATTGCAACTAATGCACAAAAGGCTGCAGTCAAAGAAAATAAGAAAAAAGATTGCAAGGCTATGTTCCTCATTCATCAAAGTGTTGATGAAGCCAATTTTGAAAGAAAAAAAATTACTGCCAAAACAGCAAAGCAGGGTTGGGATATACTTGAGAAGTCTAATGTTGGTAGTGACAAAGTTAAGAAAGTGAAGCTTCAATCCTTGAGGAAGCAATATGAACTTTTGCAAATGGAAGACCAAGAAAAGTTGGTTGATTTCTTTGTTAAGGTTCATAGTATTACAAATTCCATGGCCAAGAATGGTGAAACTTTCATTAATCAACAAATATGTGAGAAGATCTTGCGTTCTTTACATTTAAAGTTTGACTACATTGTATGTGCTATTGAAGAAGACAAGAATATCTCATATATGAGTTATATAGACGAATTGGAAGGTACACTGGAAGCAAGAGAGTTGAGGTTGACTGAGACAGGTAGGGACAAATCAGTTGATCAAGCATTGCAGAGTCATGCTTATAAAGCTGGTGGTGGACATAAGAAGACGTGGAAGAAATGTGCAACCAAGAAGCGTTGCAAAAACAGTGATAAAGGGGATGATAAACCTGAATCCTCGAAAAAATGAGGAGGGAATGACAAAGCTAAGAAAGGCTCAAAGAGTTTTGATAAAAAAGAAGATTCAATTTTTTAATAGTGACAAGTTTGGACATTTTACTGATGAATGTCGGACTGGCAAAGGCTGAAGTGGTAATATCAATCACAAGGAATAGGTTTTGAATTGTGATCCCTTTTTAAAATCTTAATTCATGTACTTAACTTAAATTAACTCAAGATTCATTTTGGTTGAAACATAATGTCTAGAACGTTATGGATATGTTAGAAGTAAATAAAACAGATTAGTTCTAAGTGATATGTGATCAATGAGTGAACGATGAATATAGATAAGGATACAAAGATCACACAAAGATGTATCCTAGTACACCCAAGGTGGGCTACGTCCAGTCCTCACAATCTATGAGATTTTCCACTAATGTGTTAGGCATTAGAAAGTTTTGTTTTCCCACTTTCTTTCTTGATCAATTACAACTTTCACCTTTCAACCTTGAAAGAAATTTTTACAGTCACCTTTTAGTCCATAAAGGACTTTTACAAGTACCTTTCAATAAATAAAAGGACTTTTACAGCATACTCAATCTGACTTAAGAGATAGACTTGAATTACAAATGATGTGTATGATAAAAGTGATTAAGATTGATTATCAGCAAGAACTTGGTAAGATAATCCTCAAATATAATGAGAGAGTTGGAATTTTGCTTAAGAGAAAAGCTTTGTTACTTGAGTTTAAATGATCAAGTGTAGATCGATTGCTTTTGAAACTCTTGCATTGGTCTTCTTCTTGATGTTCCTTTTATAGATTAAGAGAGATTCAAAAGACTCATATCAGTTTGAATATAGTTGTTATAAAATCTTAGTTGGCTGTTAGTCTTGATTGAAGTCTATTAAGCACATGTTCTATTTTGTCCTTTGATAAACCCATAATGTTCATGTTTTTGAGTCTGATAGAAAATGTGAATGAGTGTGAGCGTAGACTATGATATTTCAGTTCTAGATTAGAAGCATGTAAAGCTTTATACAAAACAGTGCATCAACAATGTACTTGTGTCCTTGTTGTCCTTGCTCACAGCTCATCAATTTGGAGATTAATCTAGTCATCAATCTGGAGGTTGTTTTTCTCCTTTGTGCCTTCAATTCAAGTTCTAGGCTTGACCACTGATATAAGCAGTTTTAATACTCTTAACTTGTAGTTTGAACTGTAGAAAATGATATGTCATGATCTGTCTTGACTTTGTCTTTAATAGGGAACATCCAGAATGTTCTTCTGGTCATTCTCCTGTTTATTTGGTTGTTGATTTTAAAGATTCTTCAAAAACTATGGGGTTTGTAAAGTGGATCATTGTCTATGTAGAACATGAGATGACAATAATGTACTTGATTTCTTTCAAGGAGAGCCACATTATTTTTGGATGAATATGTTTGATCACCTATCTGTAAATAAATCAATCAAAAACACAAGTTAAATGGCAATATGATCGGGATCACAATTAGTGATTAATCGTTTGGTTATCCTCACAACACATGATTTGGGATTTTGCCTCAACAATCTCCCATTTTTTTATGACGACAAACATGTTGATTAGATTTAATTTTGAATCTGATTTAATTATGATATATTACATATTGCATTTGTTAAAAAGCTCCCCCTCAATTTTTACATCTATTGGAAAATATTTTTGAACCAAAATATGTCTTCTTCATTGATCAAATATCATAAGAATCCATACATATATGGTTCAAGAAGAAAAAAAAACTTGCAGAAATTTAAAATGAAGAAGCACATAAGGAGTTCTTTCAAAAATACTTCTTAAAACTTAAATCTGAATTTTCTTCTCCCCCTTTGTCACAATAAAAAAAGGCGGGAGGAACCAACAACAAACCAATTAGAAGGACATAGATGGAGAGGAAACTTCAGAGGATGAGAAGATTAAAGGCCTTGGAAGATCAAGAAAGGGCGAAGGAGGATTTGGAAGAGGTGGATTATACCTAGTTTTGGAGTAGCTTGTGTAACCATCCGATCCCTTAAAATAATGTTATCCCTATCTTGATGAATTTTTTGATCAATGATAGTTTGAAGAGCAGTAAATATATTTGGGATATCCTTCCTTGTCTTGGATGTATCTCTCTTAATCTTTGTTCGTTTTGGTGGTCGATCATCTTTAGGAACATTTTGAGAAGTTAGACTGTATAGACTGGTAGATGTAACAAAAGTAGTGCAGAAGGAAGCAAGAGTGACAAAAGCAGAACCAATGGTTGGGAGAGTTCCAAAATTAGTATGTTGTTGAGGAACAGTTGGGTTAGAGAAGTCAAAAGTAGGAGAGGCAAAGTACTTGTTTATACAAAAAGAGAGGACATGGTTATTTGAGGAGAGACAAACGTGGGGGACATTTGAGATACCCTTTCAAAATGGACGGGAGTGGATGATTGACTTTGAAGGATGGGTTTTTGCAAAGAGTGTGGAGTTAAGGTACCAAAAGTAAAGGTGCAAACACGAGAAGGGGGTTGAATTGTGTTTGACTAACTTGAATACTTTTTCTGTTTTTGCAGTTTTAAAACAAAACCTGATGTATGAATCAAACAGAGTTAGCACAAAATTTTATATTGGTTCACCGTTAACGAGGCTACGTCCAGTCCCTTCACTTTGAAGGATTTCACTAATTGAAAACCTTGAATTACAATAATACCACTGACCCTCCAAGTCAGTCTTCTCAAACAGTCTAACAATCCTAGACTTTTGAGGAATACAACACCTTGACTTCTCAAGTCAAGTCTTCTCCTACCAATCTGACAACCCCAGATTGTAGAAGGAATTACAACGCCTTGAATCTAATTGCTAAGTAATCTGCTACCCCTTACGACTCCCTCAGATTGTAGACTCTACTTCAACAACTTAGATCTAACACAAGGGAAAGAAAAACACGAGTGCTTGCTTCTAGAAAGCTGAAACTCATAATTAACCTCACTGAAAACTCGAGTGTTTGATTTTGGAAGTGTATGACTCTTTTGTGATTTTCGATGTTGAGTCTTCAGTCTTGAGCCTCCTTTTATAGATGTGAATTAGGGTCTCTTCCAAGCTTAAATTCGAGTTGGATTCTCTTGCAAAAATAACTTGTCCAATCGGGTTTCTCTTAAATAAAAAACATATCTTTTTCTGCTCCAGATTGCCTTCGAAAATAACTTTGACCAATCCTGACTTTAATTAATTCTGGAACAAATATTTGTTCCCGCCAATAGCTTCTGAATTCCACAAGACTTCACTTTATTTTTGTATGGAATCCGTTTAATATTTTGATTAAATATAATCATGACTCCACTGATCATGATTCAATCTAAACCGCTTGATCTTCTGCTCTCGTTCACATCCGGACTATACTAAGTGATCTGTTGTGATCCTCTGATTTTGGCCAACCCTGGACCATACTTTCTTATCTTCTGATCTCGACCACTCTGGACTTGCAATTTGATTTGCTGTGATCCTCTGATCTCGACCAATGCTGGACCATATGTTCTGATCTTCTGATCTCGGCAACACTAGGCCATGGTCTGATCTTCTAATCTCGGCCAACACTGGGCCATATACTTAAATCTTGACCATTGATCTGAACCTTTTCCCTCTGATCTGGACCAATTCTGAACTGGGTCTGGATTTAACTAAAATTAAATCTGGACATAGGATATTTAAGTCTGGACATTTACCTTCTGATCTTGATTGGTTCTAGATTGAATCTGGACATCATTTCTTCTGGTCTGGACTTAGTTTCATACTCTAAACCATGCTATCTTCTGGTCTGGGCCAAATCTGGATTAAATCTCTTGTTCTGGACCCATTAATTTATCCTCTGATTAAGTCTGGATCAAGTCTGGACTGTTTATCATTTCACTGTCAGGCTATCTTCTGGTCAGAATAAATTATGGACTAAGTCTGACTTATGATATCTTCTGGTCTGGAACAAGTCTCCCTCTGGCAGGCTTCTTTCTGGTCTGGTCCAGGTCTCCTTCTGGACTCTGCTTTCTTTTTATCTGGGCCAGTAAAGATATCCTCTAGTGGTGTTTTGACATCCTGGTGTATCCTCTGGTACCTTCTGGATGCATTATCTGGTGTCTTCTAGAGGTGTATCCTCTGGTCTGTTTTTATCCTCTGATAACTCATCTTCTGCCTCTGGAAACTTTATCTTCTGGTGGCATTTAATGTAATAATTCAAGGTACAAAATAAGATTACATGGAGTGCTTTTGTAAACATCAAAATCCTAAGTAATTAGAACCAACTTGGTTCCAACAAAAAGCAGTTGTATGATCAAACAGAGTGGATTTAGATTAATGATGAATGAAGCGAAGAATGTTTTCCAAAACAAGATAACGTTCTTGAGGAATGTTCATACCAAAGTTTTGAGTATTGGGGTTCAAAATGGTTTTTCTCTCAAATTTTTCCTTTTTCTAGGACCAAGATTAGTTTGAGATTGATCTTCTGGTGATGGAATTGGAGGGATATTCACAATGTGGGGAAGAGATGGATCTTTCTTCATATGAGAAATATTTTTTGAAGTGAACTTAGATATTTCCATAAAATATTTTTCATTCTTAAAAGGAACATTGAAATATTAAAAAAATTTGGTAAATACCATACCATAGGGGACGGTAAGATTAAGGGATGAGCTGTTACAAAAAATATGCACTTTTTTTTTTGTAACAGCCCAACCCTTACCGCTACTGACATTGTTAGTCACGACCTTCCCATCCTTGGAAATAACGAGTTTTTGCCTTCCGTGGGAATCTAACCTCTAACCTCACCTCCACTGATTTCCACTACCACCTTTTTATGTAACAACCCAACTTTTACCATTATCGGTACTGTTACTCACAACCTTCTCGCTCCCCTTTCCCCCGTTAGGAAGAGCAAGTTTTTGCCTTTTGTGGAAATCAAACCCGGTACCTGGGGGATAAAGTACCGCCATCCATTCATTAATTGGTACTGGGTTCGATTCTTACGGAAGGCAAAAACTCGTTATTAGGTTTTAAGTGAGTAGAAATATGAATATGATATTTCTAGGAATTTAGACCAACCTAAAGCATCATTTGTCTTAGTAAATTTTTTTATGTTTTGATGAGAGTAGTGGCGGGATGAGGATTTTTGAGGTTGCCATCTTACGATGGTTGTTTGAGGTTTTTATTTTTTGAGGAGAATGTTCTGGAAGTATGGTTTTGAATGGAGAACGTTCTCAGGATTTTGTTTTTTGGGCAGGCTATTTCTGAGAGTTTTTTATTTGGTTCAGAAATGAGATATAGGGGGTGATGATTTTGCATGTGATTTTGAGGGTGAACTTGATGGTGTTTTTTTTAGGAATAGAAGAATAATGATAATTGAGGATGTGATCTATGTTCCAAGCATGAAGAGCAATCTTTTAAGCATTGGAAAACTTATGCAAAAAAGGGTTCCATGTAATGATGAAATATGGTATGATGGATATGTTTGATAGCAATCACAAGCTGATCTTGAAAACTCCATTGTCCAAGAGTAGAACTTTTCAAATCAGGATGAATGTTGTGGATATTGATTGTTTTCAAGTTGCAAAGTCTATTGATGAGTGTTGGCTTTGGTCGAAGGATTGCCAATCATTAGTGTCCCTGAGAAGATTTGTGAAGTGCGTATGGCTGGGAAACAATTAAGGAACTCCTTAAAATAATTCCGCCACCAAGAGCAAAATCCCTGCTTGAAATTGTGCATAGTGACATATATGGTTCTTTTGAAGTTCCTTCATTGGGAGGTAATTTTTACTTCATATCATTTGTTGATGAGTTTAGTAAAATGATATAGTTGTTTCTGATTAAGAGTAAAAATGAAGCACTTGAAGTTTTTAAGAACTTTAAGGTGAAAGTTGAAAATCATAGTGAAAGATTAATAAAGGTATTGAAGACTTATGGAGGCGGAGAATATACCTCAAAGCAGTGTAAGGATTTTTGTGTTAAATGCGGAATTGATCATGAGATTATAGCCCCATATACTCACACAACATAATAGTCTTGCAGAAAGGAGGAATAAGACACTTCTCAATATGACAGAAAGTCTGTTAAAATAGAAGAATATGCCAACACCAGTCAAGTCAGCACTAGTCGTACTAGACAAGTTGGTACCATCCATAAATGCATTGATTCCACATTAATTGATGAGTACAAGCCAAATGAAGACAATCAAATGCAACCTGAGCCAAAAGCTAGTAGGCCTTAGATAAATAGACAAATGCCAAGCAAGTTGCAGAATTGTGAAGTGTATCTTGATGATACCATTACTAATGATTGAGACTTAGTTCACATTGCATTATTTGCTAATTCAGAGCCAAAGCTTTAAGGAGGCAATACAGAGTAAAGAATGGAACACATGTTAGGATAGAAGAGCTTAATGCAACTGATAGAAATTAAACATGGTATTTGACAAAATATAAGTGTCAATTGGTTTTTAAGCTCAAGTCAAACATTGATGGGACAATTTCAAATTACAGTGCTAGATTGGTGGCAAAAGGATTTCTCCAAATAGATGGAGTTGATTTTTTAGAGGTGTTTGCACCAGTTGCAAGAATTGAAACAATTAGGTTGGTAGTTGCCATTAAAGTAAAACCCCAATTTGGATGTGTAAAACCCCAATTTTTACATTTGGATGTGTAGAACCCCAATTTTTAAAATAAACTATTTTATTAATGAATTAGGATTTTGTGTTAAAATTATTTTATTAATTATTTTATTAAATAATTAATTTTGTGTTAAAATTATTTTAGAATTTATGTTGATAAATTTTTGGACTAATTTTCGTTATATGGGTGCTTTCTATGATGTGTGAATCTTGTATATATTTGACTAAATAAGTGATTTAAATAAAAAATATTATAATTTATTATTTTATACATTTCTCTATAAATAATAGTATTTTAGTGTACATATTTTAAAGAATAAGATTTTATGTGATTCAACGTGTATATGTGTGTTCGTAGTTAATGTGATATTTTCTTGTATATTTGACTGATGTTCAGTGTGCACATAATTATATTTAATTATTTCTAAATATATATTATTTTAATTATTTATTTTACAAATAATTATCTTGAGATATTAGTAATATTGATATTGATTTTCTTTATTTTTATATAGTTGCTATGGTATGATATTTTTATACATATTTATTGTGATTTAGTAATTAATATAAATTATTGATGTTAAATTTATTTATTTTTATCATTTTGACTATTTTATAAAGATGATGTATTTTTATGTGATTATTTTGAAAAATATTATAGTAATAATTATAGGTATTATTTTGAATATGAGAGTTTTGGTTAAAATTATATTTATCTATGTGAAGGAAAAATAATATTGTGTTAAAATGAGTATTTTGGAGAAAAAACTTCTAGCGTGGATCAGTAAAATAAATTGTTTATTTATTAAGAACTTTTAGAAATACTAGAAAATGAATTTTGAATTGTTTACACCCTTATTTTCTACTTCTGCATATTAATTTGGGCTATTACTGGTTGGACTTTTCTTTCTTACACCTGTGAGTTGCTCATTCCACCCCGTATTTCTGCCTCAAACAGGATTCCCCTGTGATGGACCTTACAGATTGTTTTACTCTTGCACATATAGATATGTTATCTATACTCCTCCATCTACAATTAAGAAGAAAAAAAAGAAAGAGAAAAAAAAACATATGATAGCAGCCACAACAACCAAAACCAAAACCCCTTTTCTCTCAAATTCACTCCTACCAATTCCTTGCCATTTGAATCAATCCCAACCTCAATCCCACAAAAAAGTGTTGAATCCATTTTTGGCATCAATTTTATCGATCGTGGCTCCGTTTCATCAGAAACTGTTGTGTTTCCTTCATTGAGTGAACTGTTTTTGGCCGATTTCGATCGCCACATTTTTCGTCTCAAAAAACTGGCATCGTTTTAGGATTCCTCACATCGAAACCTTCAAGCAGCACTATTCATTTGCATTTTTCGGTGTAGTTGGCGTCAAACCCTTCCAGCACTCCAATGAGTCGGTGAGACTTTTTCTGTCATTTTGACTTTATTCGCGTCTCGGCGATTTTGCAAACTCATCATTTATTCGGATTTGCTCGTTGTATGTTGTCCATATGCAATTGTGGTTGAAAACTTCCATTGATTTATGTATTTGAGAAAGCATCTAAATAAGGTAAGGGGTGAGAGAACGTTTAAATTTTTGAGTATAATATATAGTGAAATGAACGGGAAAAATGTATTTCTCAACGATTCATCTGGGGTTCGCTATATACGGCAGTAGCCCTTTGAGTGATAAACTAATTAATGTGCAAATATGGAAATTATGAGATTAAAATGTGGAATAGAAATATTTATAAGGCGTGATTGACTAAATTTCATTAAATGTGTGGTATTTGATATTATTGTGATATTTGATTTCAAATGAATTTGGTGCATATGTTTGATTAGATGAGTTTATGTGATAATGATGATTTATGATTGATGATAGTGATGTTATAAATTTATGATAAATTTATGTGATGATGATGATGTATGATTGATGATAGTGATGTTATAAATTTGTGATGAGAATTTCGAAGTAACCCCATAAATGATAAAATAGGAATGATTCCAACTTGTGCTAAAGATAATGCTTTTAATGGAGTAGTCTAGGCAAACGGGGGGAGAAAATAGATGTTGATAATTTTTGAAGTGGAGATTATTTTGTCATCATGTAGGTAGGGTATGACAAGCCTAGTGATTTTGGGGAAGTACAACTGAATGAAGCTTAAGGCAAGATTGTTAGACCTTGGAGGTATCCAGGTGGGGAATTCCTAGGTGACTTGGAGGTAGCACTCCAAATATCGGGAGCTACCATGCAACACACATTTACCTCGACTGTTGCGTATATGTGTCTCGGGTTGAATTGAAGGGATCTATGAGGACAATGTCAACTTGAATTGTCTGTCAACTCAGGTGGTTGCATAGTATCAAGCCTCCTAACCAAGAACTTCAGAGTTAGAATGGTACCACATTGTGAAGAAGAGTCTAAACTCATGCATAGCATTGTCTTTTGTTGTGATTATTTTGTTATAATTAATATGTATCGTGTGCGATAATAATTTTTCGTAGATGATTTGATGTTATAGTGAAATGTATTGATTTTCCTTGAGTATTTTTTACTTTATATGTGATGTTTTTCCTTGAAAAATATTTGTGTAACGATATGGTTTATTTATGATTAATTGTTTGTTCTTCTTATTTATATTATACTATCAACATTATTTCAAAACTCACCTCCTTCATTGTTTGTGTTTGACTGGCATCGCCATGCGTTTGGGAAATCGCAGTTATTACAGGTTAATGAGTCTTGAAGTTCAAGTTTGGGAGAAACTCCGCTCTGATAGGTGATATCGGGAATGAAGAATTTTAATTTGTATTTTATTTATTTAATTACCAACAACTTTTTATATGAAAACCTTAGTACTAGTAAGTTTTTGGAATTAAATTAAGAAATTATAGTTAAATCAAGTTCATTGAGATTAAACTGTTTTAATTACGGAATAAAGTTTGAGTTGTTCCATGTGTGCTTTGAGAAACGTGATATCATAAATTAGTTACAAAAGTTTTTATTTCATTGTAAACAGATTTTCTTTATCTGTTTAAAAAAATCTAGTATAAATTACTATATATGTTATTTTGGGATTTAGGGTGTCACAGGATGTCAAGTCATCATTCTTAAATGGAAGACTTGGAGAGGAGGTGTAAATGGCTCAACCACCTTGGTTTGATGTGAAAGAAAAGGAACACATGGTGTACACGTTGAACAAGGCACTTTATGGGTCGAAGCAAGCACCAAGAGCGTGGAATAGAAGACTTGGTTCATTCTTGATTGAGCTTGGCTTAACAAAATGTACTGTAGAACATGAAGTCTGTGTGAAACTGAATCAGGATAAATGTGACTTGCTACTAATTTGTCTATATGTGAATGATCTACTCATTGCTGGTAACAATGTACAATAGATTGAAGAGCTCAAATCCACATTGAAAGGTGAGTTTAAGATGACTGACTTAAGGAAATTGACGTATTTATTTGGTCTGGAGTTTATATATACAACAACAGATATAATTCATCATCAACAAAAATATACAAGAGAAATGTTGAGAAGGTTCAACATGAGTGGCTGCAATCTTGCAGCTAGGCATGACAATTGAACCCGAACTCACCCCACATTTAACATGGAAAAACCATTTTTAATGGATGCGGGTGCGGGTGCAGATTTTCCCCATTTTTTAAAGTTACAGGCGGGTGTGGGGGCGAGTTTCGTCAAATTCGCCCTGCACCCACCCGACATAAATGCAATTACATAAATACCCTTATATATCTTAAAATAGTAACAAAATCCTAATTTTGTCCATCTTCCTTTTTCCTTGCTTCCGCCTGCCACCTGCACCCTCACTTTTTTTGTCCCGGTCGTCCTCCATATTCTCTGTGCGCTGTCTTCGTCATCCTTAGGGTGTCGTCTCTGATGTCTTATTCTCTTCGCCGCTGCTATAATTTTAAGGTTCGTTTTCAGGTTTTCTGCATTTTGATCGTTAGAAAATGCTTATTTGGAACCTTTTTGTTTTGATGATTTGGAACTTTTTGTTGTTTTGATGGATTAGTTCGTTTTAACTTTGAATATTTAGAACTTTTGTTCGAATTGATATTTTCACTTCTAAAGAGTTTGAAGATTATGAAAATATTGTGATATTGTGACTTTATTATTGTGATATTGTGATATTGCGATATTGTGACTTTATTATTTTGATTATTGTAATTTTAGAACTTAGGTTGAATGCTATTATTTAGTCATATTATTGATTTTTTATGCTATGAATAAATAAATTCCAATTTTTGGAGTGGGGTTGGGGCAGGGAAACCTGTCCCCGTTGAGTGTGGAGGTGGATGTTAAAAAGTCAACCTCGACGGGTGCCAGGGCGGTATTGGAGTTATGGGTGCGGGGTTGGTAATACTTAAATCCGTCCCCGCCATGTTGTCATCCCTACCTGCAGCAACACCAGTAGAGGAGGAAGATGAATATAAGACCCTTAATTTTAAATTAATTTATGGATTAAATATCAAATATATTTTGGGATATTTGTAATATGTTTAATATATGTATATTTATATATATATATATATATATATTTTGAGACCGGCTAAAATTATTTGTCGAATAATAATTTAATTATATTACGAATAATTTAATACCGGACCGTTATCGAATTTTATCCGTCAATAGAGTTGCGACGAGAGTATTTAGTTAATTGAGAGTTAGTTTTAATTATAATATATATATATATATATATATGTGTGTGTGTGTGTGAGAAAGGAAGCAGAAGCAAGAGAAAATCAGAAAAAGTTTCTCCCTCACCTGCCCGCGTATTCTCTTTCTTTCTTTTTCCTTCTCCTTTCTTTCTTGGTTCTGTTTGTGTTGGTGAAGAAGAAAAAAAAAAACCATACTCAAAACCCACATTACTTCGAAATCGAAGCCTCAAATTGAAGAGTGTCAAGAAGGAAAGTTACTCCTCTCATCATTACGGTGTTAGAGAACCAACATTGGTAGCGACGACACGAGCAGGAGTTTCGCCGGTTTTTATCGCGGTAACGAAAACGAGCGAGAAAGCGTAACGAAGGTAAATGGCTCCTTCCAACTTTTTATATTGCATGTAGGTGAAGGTGCAAACACGAGAAGAGGGGGTTGAATTGTGTTTGACTTAACTTGAAACTTTTCCTGTTTTAATACTTTCAAAACAAAACTTGATGTATAATTAAAACAGAGTTAGCAGCGGATAAAAATAAAAATAAAAACTCACAGATTTTATACTGGTTCACCGTTAACGAGTCTACGTCCAGTCCCTTCGCCTTGAAGGATTTGACTAATTCAATCTTGAATTACAACCTTGCTACTGACCCTCCAAGTCAGTCTTCTCAAATGGTCTAACAATCCTAGACTTCTTTGAGGAAAAACAACTCCTGTTCTTCAGCTAATCTGACACCCCATATTGTAGAAGAAATCACAACACTATGAATCTAATTGCCAAGTAACCTGCTACCTCTACTGACTCCCACAACTTGTAGACTCTACTTCAACAACTTAGATTTGACACAGTGGAACGAAAACAACAAGAGTACTTGCTTTAAAAACTGAGACTCAACAATTGACTTATATGAAAATTTGATAGTGTTTGCTTTTGAAGTGTATGACCCTTTTGTGATTATCGATGCTAAGTAATCTGCCTTGAGCCTCCTTTTATAGATGCAGATTAAGGCCTCTTCCAATGCTTAAATTCGAGTTGTATCTTGCTAGATTTTCTGGCAAAAATATCTTGACCAATTGGGCTTCATTAAAATAAAAATCATATCTTTTTAAGCCTTAGATTTGTTTCATATCTTAACTGGCCAATCAAATTTGTGCATTGCTTCCCGCCACAGCTCATGACTTCCATGCTACTCCAATTTAATTTATAACAAATCTTTTATAGTATTTTGATAAAAATATCATGAGATCTTCACCATTAATTCCCATGATCAAATCTGCACCATTGGATCTTCATGCGATAGTCCACAGTTGGACCAGCCTGATTGCTATGCTATTATCCTCTGAATTCGGCCATTCTTGGACCATACTTCCTAACCCTCTGATCTTCTGATTTCGGCCTTCCCTGGACGCGCACTTGATATGCTAAAATCCTCTGAATTCGGCCTTTGCTGGACTGCACATCCTGTCCCTCTGATTTCGGCCATTGTTGGGCCGTGGTTTGATTTTCTGATCTTTATCATCACTGGACCAAATAATTATTTCTGAACCATTGATTTGGAAGTTTTTACTCTGATCAGGACGGATTCTGGAATTTGGTCTTGAACAAACTGAAATTAACTTGAACAAAAAATATTTCAGTCTGGACATTTTACCTTTGATTTTGGATCAGGTCTGGGTCGATTCTGGAATTCATTTCTTTTGATCTGGACTTAGTTCCGTGCCCCGAATCATGCTATTTTATGGTATGGGTCAAATCTGGATTGGTGCTCTTGTTCTGGACTCATAAACTTACCTTCTGGTCAAGTCTGGAACAAGTCTGGGCAGTTCAATTTTTCACTGCCAGACCATCTTCTGGTATGAATAACTTCTGGAATAAATCTGATAATTGATTCCTGTTGGTCTGGAACAACTCTCCTTTTGACAGGCTTTCCACTAGTATGATCCATGTTTCCTTATGATTTTTCTTACTTCTGATATAAGCCAGCAAAGATATCTTCTGGTCATGTTTTGACATTGCTGGAGTATCTTCTGGTCATTCCAGAATTCATTTTCTAGAATCCTTTGATCTTCTGCTTCTGATTCCTTTAGTTTCTGGGGCATTTAATTTAATAATTCAAGGTACAAAATAAGTTTTCATTGAGTACATTTGTAAGCATCAAAATCCTAAGTACTTAGAACCAACTTGGTTCCAACAATCTCCCCCTTTTTGATGATGACAAAACCTTAACTTATTTTGCTAACTTATAACTCGAAAACTTTGAATTACTCCCCCTCAGACCAATCTCTCCCCCTAAGTCTGATACTCTCCTTTTCAACTC